>CM022391.1:18669222-19882050 GCA_011833715.1 Carcinoscorpius rotundicauda
ATGTCCCACATTACAACAAATGAATAGGTATGGTCCTTTGTAAATTACAAAGTTCTATATATTATACAGTTAATGTGTGAAATGGTAAGTTACATTAGTAAGGTCAGAAACAAACTAATTTTAAACTTATTTATGTGATACTCTAAACTGCATTGTGTCCTCACAAGGAAAGAACCTGCTGGCATAGTAGTTAAGAAATATGAACCAGTGTCCCACATAAGAGTGTGGTAGTAAAATAAGTTCTCCACATTCTGGGGACTGTTTATACTTTATTTTTTATTAATTTATAAAAACAGAAATAGATAAAAAGAAGATTGTGCCCATCATGTTTGTCTCGCCTCCCAACTATAACCATCCCTTACAACTTGTGTATTCATTCAGTCTTTTCTGTAATCTATTACACTTTTTGTTTCCACCACTCTTGAAGGGAGCTTATTCCAAAAATAATCCACCCTGTTTGAAAAGTAATAATGTCCAAACTAGAGATGACTCCTATGCCACCAAAATAAGAATTTATACCTCTTGTCCTATTGTTTTGACTGCTAAACAAGAAAGGTTTGATAGAGCTATTTTATGAATAACCTTAATAATAAATCCCCTCTAACTCTCTTCCTCTCCAGAAAACAAGTTTACATATTTTAGTCTCTCCTCACAGGACAATCCCACCATCTTGGGTATTATCCTTATGGCTCTTCTCTGAACCTCCTCTGACAATTCAATGTTCTTCTTGAGGAAGGGAGTCCAAAACTGTACACAGTACTGTAAAGGAGGCTTTACATGTGTTCTATACAGTGAAAGAATAATATCTCTTGTCTTGGCTCTTCATGGCCAAGCGTGTTAAGGTGTGTGACTAGTAATCTGAGGTTTGCAGGTTTGCATCCCTGTTGCATCACGCATACTCACTCGTTCAGTCATGGGGGCATTATAATGTGATGGTCAATCCAACTATTCGTTGGTAAAAGAATAGCCTAAGAGTTGGCAGTGGGTGTTGATGACTAGCTGCCTTCCCTCTAGTCTTACACTGCTAAATTAGGGATGGCTAGCACAGATAGCCCTCGAGTAGCTTTGTGCGAAATTCAAGAACAAACAAAACAAAACAGATCTCTTGTCTTATAATCAGTGTTTCTGTAGATGCTACCCAGAATCCTGTTAGCCCTATTGTGAGCTACATACACTGCTTAGATGACTTTTCTATTTCCACGCTAAGATATTTTTCTACAACTGCAGTACTTAATGTATTCCTATTTAAATTATAACAGTAATTTGAATTGTGAACATCTACATGCATCACCTTACATTTTGGATATTTAAACATCACCTGCCACATATTGGCCCAATGAATCAAATGATCTAAATCTTCCAGTAAGTCTGTAGCGTCTGTGATACAGTTAGCCACCCTAAAAATCTTAATGTCATCTGCAAACTCTGAAATTTTATTAGTCATTCTAGAGTCAATGTCATCAATACAAGTCACAAACAACAGAGGACCCAACACAGAGCCTTGAGGTATACTGCTTGTCACTCTAATCCAGTCAGGTACAACTTCTTTTATTACTATTCTCTGCTTTCCACTCTCCAGCTAATTTTCTCTCCAATTTAATATTTCCCCAACACCATCAGAGAAAGACAGAATTTTTATTAGAGTGAGAATAGAAACTATTTTATATTTTAAAGGGAGAAAAAATAGACTTAGAAATCCTTTTTTTGTTATATTGTTTGATCTCTGAGAAATCAAAATTAGAAAACATATGAAAAAAAGAATATATTTATTTTGATTATATAAACTATTTTCAACATAAGTTTACACTGACCGACCCCCTAGTGCCTGGCATGGCCAAGCGTGTTAAAGCGTCAAACTCGTAATCTGAGGGTCGTGGGTTCACATCCCGGTCGTGCCAAACATGCTTGCCCTTTCAGCCATGGGAGGTTATAATGTGACGGTAAATTCCACTATTCGTTGGTAAAAGAGAAGCCCAAGAGTTGGCGGTGGGTGGTAATGACTTGCTGCCTTCCCTCTAGTCTTACACTGCTAAATTAGAGATGGCTAGCACAGATAGCCCTCGAGTAGCTTTGTGCGAAATTCCAAAAACAAACAGACCCCTAGAGGTTACTTAGAAATTTACAAAGGTGTTTGGCAAGTGATAAAAACCCTTTGTACTGCAGTACCACAACGTTCCTGACCACTCCTGTTGGGGTGAGAATTCTTCAGACTCCTCTCTCTCTAAACTAAACCCTTGCCAAGTTTGTTTGCGTTTATTACGCAGTGATGATTTGTAATCCACAAAGATCAAATTAAGAAAAATGAAATAAATAAAAAAATCCAAAGCTTAAATTACTAATTAATGATTTTTATACTAAATAATAATTTTTTATATATGTCTGCTCGTTTAAACAATTTAAATAACTCTGGCAAACATTTTTTTTTCATTCAAAAGTATTTTAATCCATACGTAAGTTGTTGTTTTTGAATTAAGCACAAAGCTACACACAGGGCTATTTGTGCTCTGTCCACTACGGGTATCAAAACCCGGATTGTAGCGTTGGAAGTCCGCAGACATACCGCTGAGCCACTGGGGGGCTTGGGGGCCTATACATAAGTTACTCGTAGTGTTAAATTTTATGATATGGTAGAAACATTCTTATTCTCAAAATCAAACTGCTGTTAGGCCTAATATATCTCTTATTAATTTCACACGATATTTTCCACAACAGTTATTAGTCCTAATTTTACTTGCCCACACTCGACTAGTATTACTAGTGGCCTGGCATGGCCGAGCGGGTTAAGGCGTGCACTCGTAATCCGAGGGTCGCGGGTTCGCGCCCGCTTCGCGCTAAACATGCTCGCCCTCCCAGCCGTGGGGGTGTATAATGTGACGGTCAATCCCACTATTCGTTTGTAAAAGAGTAGCCCAAGAGTTGGCGGTGGGTGGTGATGACTAGCTGCCTTCCCTCTAGTCTTACACTGCAAAATTAGGGACGGCTAGCACAGATAGCCCTCGAGTAGCTTTGTGCGAATTTCCAAAAACAAACAAACAAAAGTATTACTAGTCTTAACTTAAGTAACATTTCCAACTCTCTCTGACAAACAGGCGTCAGAAGTAAATTCATACACGTCTTCTCACTTTGTGAAATAAGGCATTTAATTTTATTGTGATATTATCTTAATATTATAAAGATAATTATAAGTGATATTATTAGCTAGCCTATATTACGCTTATTCATATCTAACACTAAAGTGATATTAGGTTTGGTTTTTGAATTTCGCGCAAAATTGGACGAAGGCTATCTGCGCTAGCCGTTCCTAATTTAGCAGTGTATGACTAGAGGGAAAGCTACTAATTATCACCACCTTCCGCCAACTCTTGGGCTATTCTTTTACCAACGAATAGTGGGATTGATCGTGACTTTATAACACCCCATGGTGAAAGGGAATCTTTGGTGTGACGGGGATTCAAACGCGCGACCCTCGGATGAGGAGTCGAGTACCATAACCATCTGTGACATTAGATAAACTATTTTTTCATCTGACCCAGTAACTTAGGTGATGATTTTTTTAATGGTAAAAATTTGAACAGTCAACTTATAGCTTTTGAAAAACTCGAAAAAATTCCAAAATGAACATATCCTTTTCTCTGTAGGTTTGTATGTACTCATCTATAAGACTTATTAATTGAAAGTAGACTGAAAATTTGTAATTTTGAAAGCTAGAAGACGTTCACTCTCAGAAGTCTGATTTTTATGATGTGCACTCGTTTTTCAAGTATAATTATAAATTTACTTGTCGTAAGTTATTAGTATTAAGCCTATTAAATTATTCTAAACACTACATTCTTAACGCAGTTCCTTTGGGGATTTCAAAAATTATAGAAGAGCATTTTGTTTGTCCTGAGATTTTCAAAGCTGGGGTAAACAAACATAGTAGTAGCTGAAACATTATTTATATAAGGAATTCATTGCAACTCTTTTTATTATTTGTATGCCTGTTACGAGCCATTAAAGAATTATTACAATTATACTTGTTATTAGGCCTATCACATTTTCGACAATTTATTCTTAATCCAGTCCCTTATGGATTTCAAAAATTAGAAGAATGTACAAGACCGGACATGACCCATTGATTAGGGTGTTCTACTCTTAATCCGAGGATCGCATATCCGTATCCCAATCGCCGAAGATGTACGTTTTTAGAGTTGTCAACTGGGCCAGCAATACGGTTGAAAAACGATTTAGTTTACAAAAGTATCTGCCCATCCCAAATTATTTGGATTAAATTCATGACAGTAAAAATTAAATAAATAACAAAAAGAGTGTGTAATAATAGTATTTTAATTTGTTTGGCTGATTGAGTAATAATAATAATTTTCATTCATACAAGTACGTGACAAATGCGTCAAAGTGTGCAATGGTTAAATTTGTTAAAATAAACGATATTTTTCACTTATAAAAAATGCAATGAAGATTATGGAAAACACATAAAAAGACCTGCTATTAATGTTATAATAAACTTTTATTTTTATTGTTAAGCGCAAAGTTACAAAATGGGCTATTTGTTGTACCCACCACGAGTACTAACGGTGTAAGTTGTTAGACTTGTTATTTTAGCCACTGAGAAACACTTAATAAACTTCACAAATTATCTTTATCTTTCCAATTTCCTGTGTTTTGATCATGTATTATGTAATTATTACATTCAGATTAATTATCATTTCACGTCTTTAATATATTTATTTATTGGGAAAAGGAATTTCCGGATTTAGTAAATATCGGTAATATTTTAACGGTCCCATTATGATATTTAGCAACTGTTGGCAGGTGTTGGAATGAGAGTAATGGTTATTCGTAAAGACAAAGTAGCCTCAAGGATTATTTCTATAATGTACTGTCTGTAGCAAATGTTAGTTTATTTAACAAAGTATTTTAAATGTAGGTAATCGTGTATATTACATATCATTTAGTCTAAATATGAAGGTTAAAATACTGTGTAGGAATCCAGATGATTATCTTAGAGAAACCAAACATGATATTCATAAAGGTATGATTTCTTAAAAAGAGTAACGAGTAATAATTTTATTTTCATTACATCTGTTTACAGTGTATACAAAAAAATATTACTTTTAACTTTGAGTAAGTATTAACTCAGTATCAGCATGAGATGTATTCTTTTGTATTTGTAATTTGCAAGTAGCAAATTTGCGATAAATACTGATAGTGATAGGCCTAAACTCGATTCATACTGGAACTAATAGTTGTAATAATTCAATTTGTTTTATGTGCTTCATTCAGTGCTCGTGCCTTATATTGAAAATGTATTATAATTAAGGTAAATTATCTGTATTGTTAGGTATGTGTCAGGTCAATAAAATCAATGGAAATCATATCATACACCCCATTTCTATTTGTGTTGAAGGATCATGTTTGTTGTTATTCTTTTTATTGTCGTTAGATATCTTTTGTTCGTCATCAGCGTGTGAGTACGACATTTAAGCCATAAATTTGCAGTAATATTGTGGCAAGTGGAATTTAAGTGAAAAGACATGATGTTGGAGTCAGAATGTTGTTTCTCAGTGAATCTGATGTTAGTTGTATTAGGAATGCATGCAAGTGGTGACATGGTACAGAAGCTTATTTTCCCTACAAATTCATATTTGAAGTTGAAGAGATAGGTAATCCTTTACCTACTGTGGATGTAAATACCATCCGAGTTACCACCTTGTGTTTGATGAGGTTGAACTAGCTCTATGATCTGTCATGCCTTAACCACTCAATACCCTGAAGTCCAGTTCATTTGTCATAAATATTTTGGGATTTCTTTTTGTTTTACTACCTTTTACATATGAGGTCTGTTCAAAAAATACGTAGACTGTTTGAATTGCTTGACTCCAGTTGGTTCCAGGGGAATCTGCTTGGTGTCGCTAGGTTTGCACAGATTAGCTGATTACAACGCCATTTCCTGATTGCAGATATCTTCATTTGTGTATTAGCTATGTGGTTTTAAGTGAAGTGCGATTTTTTTTGTTTGGCAGACTTCAAAATGAATGACCTGAAGGAGCAATGATTTGCTGTGGAATTTTGTGTTAAACTTGAAAAATCTGTGACTGAAACTTTTGTTATGCTTAACACGGCTTACAGTGATGTTACTTTGAAGTGTACGGCATGTCTCAAGTGGTATGAACGTTTTAAGGATGGTTGAAAATCCATTGAAGATGATGAGCATCCTGGACATCCTTCCACGTCAACTGATGTGGACAAAATTCCACATGTCTACAAAATCAACACCCTGGTGCGGGCAAATCAACGTCTGACTGTCAGGGAGCTTGCTGAAGAGTGTGGGATATTAGTTGGATCTTGTTACGAGATTTTGACCGCAAAATTGATGATGCACCATGTTGCTGCGAAATTTGTGCCTCAGAACTCGAGTTTTTGGCCAAACACTCGATCACTGTTCTTCCCCACCCCCCCTTCTCACCTAATTTTTTTTATCAGCCTTCCAACAATTCAGGGTGAGATTCTAGCTATTTTGTGAAAGGAAGTAAGATATCATATTTGAAATTAGCATTTTCCTGCACTGAAAATGTAATTTTGATACTCACCTTGGTACACATGTCATGCTTGCTTTGTCAGAGAATGAAGAATTTATTGTGAGAACATGCAGGAAGTATTTGCAAAAGGCTCACATTTCTGTTGGAGGATTTTTCTGTATGATAATCATTATGCAGTTTTGCAAATTTCTGTTTTACGTGAAGTTTATGTGTGAGTTTCTTGAGACTTGTGGCATGGAAGTCTCTGAGGCAGGATATCATGACCTCAAGAGACAAGTGGCTAACCCATGCATGGAAGTGAATAACTGTTAGAAATACATTTTCAGGTAAGTAAAATGTTAAGGCTAGTGTCATTTCTGTGTCAACAAGATGATGATGTAGTTATAACCAGTTGGCAAGACAGTAATGATCTAGTTGGAACCTTTCAAATGTGATAAAATTATTTTACCTCTTCATTTGAATTATAGTTTCTCAGTCATATAAGTATTATTTCAATCATTATTTTGCTTGTCACATTTCAGCTGGCCTGATGAGCCCTGGTACCAGGTGAAAGCCTTATTGATACACAGTATATTGGGTATAGTGGGGTTGACATGTCATGATACTTCTTTTCATTCACACTAAGTTTTTATGATTTTATTATATTAAAATTTAACACTACCTGTTGTTATATCATAATTTGTTTCGATAAACATTTTTAATTTTATGAACTCTTGTCTAACTTTTGTAGATATTTTAATATTTCTAACTTATTTTCCTGCCATAATATATTTAATATAGCTTGTGGATATTTCAGTATTCTTAACTTCTTTATGTTCAATAGATATTTTAAAATTCCTAAGACCTTGTGTCTAAAATAACTTGTCTTGATATTTTAATGTTGTTGACATCTTTTGTCGTTTTTATTTTTTTAGTCCCAAGAAATTATGATCCGTCATTACATCCATTTGAGGCTGCTCGAGAATACACACGTGCACTTAATGCTGTTAAATTAGATAGAATTTTTGCCAAGCCTTTTCTTGGTTCTCTAGATGGGCATAGAGATGGTGTCCAATGTTTGTTAAAACATCCCTCATCTCTAAGTCTTCTACTTTCTGGCTCTTGTGATGGAGAGGTAAGAAAGTTTAATTTTCTTTTCATGTGGGTTGATGCAAATTTTCTCATATTTGTCTTATCTGTTATAGAGAGCCCAGTTAAATAAGAAACAAAAACTTCTCTATAATCTAAATACAGCACTCGTACCATCTCAGTTTTTCTTTTAATTATAAATATCTTGTGTGTGTGTGTGCAGGTCTTGCTCTTAATGTTTTTGTTTGGTAACTAACTGGACCATCTATGCATGTCTTTTGAGTGACTAAGCAGTAGTGAAACTAGCACATGTATTTTTTTTTATTTTGTGACGAAGCAGCCTCAACATAAAGATTTACTGAGAGATAAAATGTCAAAAAATGAAATTAAAAAGAAAGTAAAACCTTGCTTAAAAAAGTGATAAATAAATCCTACTTTGAAAGTGTGTTGCATAATTTAGTATAAAATTAGTTTGGAAGTGTTGGAAGGGCTAATGCCAATGATTACTGAATTTTATTATGTGCTGTTCTGTGATAAAAGTAATTGGTTTTAGTCTTCTAGCAGTGAGACAGTATTGAGTGTAGTTTGATATGACCTTTCTACTTGTAACTTATTTACTTAATGGCTATTTTACAAAACAATGTGGTTTAGGGAGAACAGATTATCAAGATGTTTTATTTTTCCAGATCAAACTGTGGAATCTAGCCAATAGAAAATGCATGAGAACTATTCAAGGTCATTCTGGAATGATTCGTGGACTTTGTGCTACTCAAGATGGAGATTATTTTTTTTCTGTAAGTATTGAATATACGTTTTAATCTTTCTCATTTGTTTGATAGTCTCTCCACCAACATCTTTTTTATATATAGGTTTTAATAAAAGTATTACCACATCATTATTATTGACAATTATGCTAATAATAAACCCAATTTTAATGACTTGAATAAAATTTCTACAAATTGTTTATTGGTTGAATAACTAAAATAAAGCAGCAAGTTCTTGGAGTATCAGTGTCCAAAACATGATGTCAAATGTGAGCGAGGATTATTGCTGCTCACCGCTAATTTAAGAATGTGTAAAAATGCAGCTTACATATTTAATCTTGGTTTTATATCTTCAAGGGGATATTTAAAAAGGATTTGCTTTAGTTTGGGAAATAAATAAAATATATTACAATAGAAATCTACCGTTAATCTACCTTATCTGCTCTTTGTGGAGGCTGCCATTGTTACCAAATCACACCTCTCCATACATTAAAGTTAATCCGCAGTAAATGTGTGAAAAAAGTGATCAATAATTAAAGTATTATTTTTAATTTGATAATCTGAATAGATAACAACAATAGAAATAGTGCTTCCATAAAGTGAACGTGTCAACACTGCCAGTAGACTACACCCATAACCAGAATGCCTAGATGACACCTGCGATCTTTGAAAACTGGTTTCACAAGACGTTCATCCTTGGTGTCCAGAAACACTTGAGGAACAAGGGACTAGAACCTAAAGCCTACCTACTCCTAGATAACTGTCCAGCCCACCCGCCTGCAGAGATGTTGAGGTGGAGCTGTTGGCAACTTCGTCTTTTCAGTCACAAAGGTTTAAGCTGCGGTTAAGCAGGTTGACCACCCTTTTAAATACCGGGGCTTAATGGCACTCCACTGTATTTTTACCTTTGAACGTAATTGAGATACCTGAAAGGTAGCTCTTGTATTGTGTTGGCTTGTATAATCTTCAGCTACATTGATGTGGTGGTTAAGGAACTTGACTCACAATTTGAAGCTCATGGGTTTGAATTCCATTCCCAAACATGTTTGTCTTTTCAGCTGAGAGGGTGCTATAAAGTTTGTTCCCCTACTTATTAATAAGGAGTAACCTGACAGTTGGTGGTGTTGACTAGCTGCCTTTCATCTACTCTGTCACTTCGAAATTAGTGTATAGACCTGAAGTAACTTTGTGTGAAGTTAAAAAAGAAACCAAACAGACAGATCCTCGTGTGGTCCAAAAGTTTGTCATTGAGAAGGACCATAAGAAATTGTAAAGTCAGTGTAATGTAACATTGTAAAGATAGTTAACAAAAGTTTATGTTACAGTTAAATCTGTTGTTGTTTTAAAGTGGATATAGACAGTATTTTTAACGTGTGATTGCAATTTTCTAAGGGCCGTGAAACTTTGTTTTGAAACCAAGAAAAAAGACGAAAGTTTACAGGTATTCTAATTAATTACTGAGTTTCAGCTACTGCAAAACTGAAGGGTTTATTCATTTGATAAAGAATGCAGCTTGAACTGTATGAACAGTAGAAGGTACTAACAGTCATATTTTATTTATAATTGAAAGATGAATTAAAACTTGTGCTTTACATTAGGTTGGAGATGATAAAACAATTAAACAGTGGAATATGCAGTCACCATCTTGGGGAGGAACTGAAGAACCAATGAATACAGTAATTGGAAAAGTAAGTTTTTGAAAAAAATACATTTTGAAAGAACTTAACACGATTTTTGTTATCTGTTATTTGTGTATGGACTGAACATTACACAATTAATACAGTTATATTTATTCATATAACATAATTCATCTACAAAATGGTTGCTTCTCAAAAAAGTATAAAGTAAGTTATAGTGTAACTTGTAATGTAGAGTCTCTTAATACTAATCACAAATGTCATATCAATTCACCCCTTTACATTTTTACTAATTATTTGTATGACATGAGATGAAAGTGGTCCCAATTTTTTTTGCTGCTGTAACATCACTGATTAAGGAATCTTGTGGCCTGAGCTAAAATACAACAGTTAACTCTCTCAGTATGAGCTCAGTTAAATGATTGACACATTCAAAGTCTTTTAGTGATTTGATTATACTAATTTTTAGTATGATGTGTATCCGTATTGAATTTGTCTTTCACACACACAAAAAATTTCCAGTGTTTTTAATAAACTAAAAAAGATTTGTCTGTGAATATGTCGACTTCTTGTTTTGAATAGTTCGTGTGCAAATTGATTCTCATACTAAAATTAAAAATACTTTTCTTTGTTTCATAAATCTCAAATTTCATTCTTATAATGCCTTAAACTTTCTAAACACAATTAATATGCTTGTTTCCAGTAAAACTATATTTTGTATGTTTTCTCTACACTAACTCTACAATGTTGGATGATTTGATTGACTTCTTAACCACCATTATGAAGATTGTAATATGAAACTACATTTAAGTAGCTTTAAACTTATTGTGTATCTATTTATAATTAAATTTTATTGTTTTATTCCCTTTTTAACTTTGTCTAACTATTATTCATGTCATCATGTAGGGAATGTGCAGTTCACGTTATGCTGTTGAATCACATTATCCATGAGCTACTCTGAGCTGTTTGTGTGTGTGCATCCCTGCCTTGTGAAATGTTTTTATTATTTATTTTACGTAATCCAACATTAACTAACCTAAAGAGATTTCTGTTTTTACATTTTAGTTAATTTTATTATAATTTAAAAATAAACATGAAAAACAAGAAACAAAGTACTTCTCCATGTCGTCTTTATTTTTGCTTTAAACTGTTAATGTCACTTAAGCCTACTTTTGTAAATCAGTTGTAATAATGCACTAAATAATTTTTATTTCATTAAATAATGCACAAAAGAACATAGAATAGCAGCATGCAAAAAGCAGATACTTTTTTAACTCACAATTTTTACTGACTTACTAACTGCACATCAAGATCCATTACAGATTCATCCAAGCTAGTCATTGTCTTTCCTTTGGGAACAAAGCTCATACTAAGAAAGAAATTGACAGTTCTCTGCTCAGAGCACAACATAATATAATACATCACTTGATAGTTGAAAACATTGGCCTTTCATTGGTTGTAGATAATATAGAATTAAACATAGAAGAGAACTACTAACAAATCCTGATAGAGAGGATATGTGGCAGGTAGTTGTGGCAAGAGAGGTCTAATTTTCTATTTGGTGGTGCTGTAACCAAACAGAATTCAAATGAAAATGAAAACTTATCACTGTTTTACGAATTGTCATAATCAGAATTCACTGATTGCTTAAACTTATAGTTTTGTTTTTGAATGAGTGAAACATAAAAATTTGGATTGTCCTTGTGGTTAGTACATGATTGTTATGTGACTTGAGAGAGAAACAAATTTTTGAAGTTGATTACCTAAGTTCACAGTTTTTGTTCTTAAAGAGGGGAATCTTCAAACCAGTTGCCAATGGATTTGTTTGTCTTGTTAAGAAAAGTTGCTCATTGTATCTTTATTGCATATGTAATAATTAATTTTCCAGAACTGTAAATGCATTACAATGATGAAGACCCATATCATGTTGATTGAATTATTTAAAATTAGTGTAAAATACCCATGCTCTGCTTCAGGCTTCTTAGGTCCCCTCATGATTTGTAGAGATCTGTGTACCAGACAAGCATCTTCTGTTCTCTTAATTACTTCTATAGCTACCTCAACATACCAGTTCTTTAATTGGTTAATGTATTTTTCATTTCCCAACTTAATTCAGCTATTTTTAAAAGCAAATAGTTTTAATCTTTTCCCCCATATTTTTATTTGAATTCTCAAATATTTACTGATTCATATTTTTTCCATTGTTTTTTGCTGTTTCCCAAACTTATTTCAATTCAACTTTTTTATTCTCAGATTTTGATTTTCTTATGTTTGCATTTGAATTTTTTTTCATGTGCTAATATTCTTTAACTGCTTTGTTTGATGCCAAACTTATAAATTAGTGATACTATTATATATTTAAAGCAAAATCTTCTATTTTGATTTTTTGACATTTTATTTGTTGTCTGAGCTCTTATTGTGGAATCATCAATTATTTTCCAGTGGGTTTTTTTTCAGCCTTTTTCTAAACTTAATTCAGTTCTATGTTTTGAAAGCAACAGTTTTAATTATAACTTTTATAATCTTTTTTTTTTGTTTTATTTTTTGCACTTATACTTTTATAGTGTTTGTGTACTGGCTCATATGCTTCAGATTGTATAATGTAAGTAAAATTAAAACTTTTCAGTTCTGATCTCTTTTCATCCACCAACATTTTTTAACTGTCTTGTTTGATGTCTTTTCCCATATTCTATTGAATTGTGTTAATTTTTGCTGAAATATATCAGTTTTTTACCAATATTAGCAGACTGTTTTGACCATTTGGTTCTTTTTTTTTCAACTGTATTTAGGAAAATCTCCATAAGTGAGAATTAGAAAAATAATGATATTTTTTCTGTAGACCTTAATGACGTAGACTTGAATATATTGAGGGCAAAAATCACTCAAAATGTTTTGAGTAAAATATATACAAATAATACCTATCAGCACACTTCCAGAACCCTTCTTAGTATGTTTGCTAAGTATCAGGTCTCTGGGTTCTTTTATCTTGGAGCTATGGTGGTTAGACACACAGGTTTTTTCATTCTGATAAATTTATTACCTCCTATAAACGCATGCTTTCATCGAATGTTTGAGATGTCAGCTCTTACACCGTATCACTTCTGATTTGTGTATCAGAATTATTTAATATTAGCTTTCACTTTCCTTAAAGATATTTACACTCCTCTGTTAGTTATGGGTGCAACAGGCAGTCTGTTACAATTGCCTACCTTTGCAAGTTGTGTTTTTCAGCAGGAAGCATACAGTGTGAGTCTTAATATGCAGTGTTCCAAGTTGTGTTTTTCAGCAGGAAGCATACAGTGTGAGTCTTAATATGCAGTGTTCCAAGTTGTGTTTTTCAGCAGGAAGCATGCAGTGTGAGTCTTAATATGCAGTGTTCCAAGTTGTGTTTTTCAGCAGGAAGCATGCAGTGTGAGTCTTTATATGCAGTGTTCCAAGTTGTGTTTTTCAGCAGGAAGCATGCAGTGTTCCAAGAAGTTATCTTAAAGTTCATTGCAGCTCAGCAAACATTTTTTCAGATTGTTTGGACTGCTTCATCGGCTTTTAAGATAACTTCTTGGAATAATGCATGTTAAGACCCACGCTTAGTATGTCATGTGGTCAAAACATGCTGTATATCTTGAACAGGAATGACAACTTAATGATTGTTCACTTTCTGTAGATTTGACTGTGATAATTAAAATTATTACATATTTCCAGCAGATGTGCTCTACATTATCCTCACCTCTTGTGCCAGATAATCTGTTAAGGAACAAACGAGTTATAAAATCTCCAATTTTAATTTTATTTCTTCCTTGTTTTTTTCTTTGTGCAGAATGTATGGACCTTTATTTGATAGAAAACATACTTGAATGTTATGGATTTCTTTTCAAATTTAGTATGCTGATAGGTTTTTATATCATACAATTAGGTTATAAATATGGTATAAATATTATCTACACGTACAAAGTTATTCTATGGAAACTACTGAGTTTTACCAAAATTTTTGTGGGTTCCTGTGCAAATACTCGTACTGCTGATCCACAAATTTTACTACTGCTTCATCTAAGAGTAAAAGGTGACTTTTTTTGTGTCATTCTGCTTAAAGATGACTGATTTTAGAGCAGCAAAACTGTAGGGTGATAGGACATGCAGATACAATATTGATAAGGCCAAGCAAACTAAATTAGCAGTGTATATTTCAAGTTTTCAAAAGAATCAGACAGTTGGCGAGTTATTATTCATTGACAACTTTTAATTAAAAATTTGCTAAATTTTTGAAATATCTTAATTCAAGAGTATTTAGCATCACTTGATAATAGCTTAAGTAATTAGCAATAAATAATTATAATTGATATGGCTTTACCAAGTGCACATGGTTAATGAGAGGAAGCTGTTAATCTAGATTCCATGGCATTACTGTAAAGGAAGCTATTGACACTGTTTTAAAGAGGAAAACTGCCACCATGTGTTTTAAAGAATCTGGTTTGTTCTGAATGATAGGATTACAGTTCTAAAGCCAGTGTTAGTTACTATCGAGTATAACATTTTTACATGTTGTGGTTTATTGATGTGTATGAGAAACGTAAGGTATCTAATCATGTATGTGCCCAAGCTACCTTATGAATGAATACTTGCTGTAAAATATTTATCAATGCTGTAAATGTACCTCTCAGTTCTAATTTCATTCCTCTAAGTTGCACACTCAGTTGGTTTTGGGCCACACCTTTTTTCCATACTTAAGGTGGTTTTTATTAAATGACAATAACTTGCAGTAACGTGTGCAGTTCAGGTAATTGCTCCTCCACTTAATGGAAAGTAAAGAGACATTCAAAATTTCCACTTACTCTGTTGTCATGTGCTGTTCTGCAACCTCCTCAAAGAATTAGCTAATATACAGTGCAGTACTAACATGGAGTCACACAGAATAAAAAGTTACTGTTACACCATGCTTTAGAGAGAAACTAAAGATTATTTGTGAAGTGAAAATCATTTAAGTGGTCTGAAACAAATGAAATGGTTTTAATTTTTTCATGAAATAAGAGTTCACAACAAAATAAATTGAGTTATGTTGATACCTTTAGTTTTGTTTAAATTTGTGTGACATTCACTGTTTTATTCAGTGGTTTTTCTGATAACCTCCACTAATGAACACATTTTATGAGCCATAGGATTGGCCTATGGGAGCTCAGCTGGCTCCATAATATTAATAATAAAAGGTAAATGTGAACCGTGATGCAACATGTTCTGAAATTGCTTCTTGTATACCATGTCCTCAAACATTTACCACTAGAGAGGTAGAGCATTGATCTTGCTAGCCAGGCAGGGTTCCTAGTCCCAGAGTAACTTTTTGGATGTTGGGTTTTCACTAGAAATGTGTACTAATAATTATTATAATTTGTATGAATTGTTGGTTGTGACGGGAGTATGTGGTCTTATTTACCATACATATAGTTATGATGGGAATATATGCATTTATCCCATTTATATGTATATAGTGAGTTATGATAGGAATACATAACTTTTATATGCTATATACATAGTCAGTTATAATAGGAGTATATAATTTTTTCTGCTGTACATAGTCTGTTATGATGGGAATATCCCACCACCTGAGGGAGCCACTATTTGTTACATGTGGAGAAAAAGTAGACTTATGGGAGGAAACTCGATCAGAACCACTGAGGTCTTTTACGTGGGGTGTCGACAGTCTCCATAGTGTCAAATTTAATCCTGTAGAGGTGAGTGTACCTTTTTTAGATACTCATGTTGTACTGAAGGTAATATATAATGCCATGGGGTGAACACATATTCAGTTTGTCTCTTGCACTACTGTTTCATCAGTGTTATTCTGAAATGGTTGATCAACAAAGGTGCAGTGTGCATTGAACTTTCCATTATTTAAGTGTCATTTTTGTTATTGAATGGATTTAACAGTAAATTTATCTCGGAAAATAACAGCAGTAATGTTAAGATTGCACTTAAACTGATGAATAAAGAAAACAGTCTAATGATGAAGGAGATCAAGGTATCTGAAATTCAATTATTAGATTATTGACTGAAAAGAAAACTCAAATATGCAGGACCAAATTTTTATCCAGTATTGTTTATCAGTATACTTAACAATATAAAACAAGTCAGTTATAACTTTTATGTCAGCCTACTTACTTCACAATATGAGATTAGAAATACAGCATGTGTGTGATGTATTATTTTTATAAAATGTATGTTACTTGTTTGTAGACAAATATCATAGGAAGCACAGCCAGTGACCGTGGTATTATTCTATATGATATCAGAGAAGCCCATCCTTTAAGAAAGGTAAATATGGAACTTTTATTATGCTTCTAAGTTTTGTGAAACAAAGACATCAGGTTTGTGAAAAGGACTGTGGTATTTTTAACCATGTTTAAGTCGTTATGATGATGTTATTAAACACATTTCAGTAATAATTAATTATAAAAACAGTTCTATTTTTAGTGCAGTTTATTAGATATTGACACTTGTTTGTTAGATAAAGTTTTCACTTTTTGGTCTTGATGAGTTGGTCATATTTCACTGATTTTGTTGTTCTGGAGTGTTCACGTCCCAGGTTTTGGTTACAATCTTTTCTTGGATGGGCTGTTGTGTACATGCTCATTGATTCTGGTAGTTAAGGTCTAAGTTGTTGACCTAATATAGACTTGTAGCAAGGACACAAATATTTGTGTATTATCAGGGATTATTTGTGAAGGAGGTATTTTTGCCTTTAAACAGGAAAAAAAAATCACATTCATTTGTTTGGTTTGAAGATTACTTTCAGACTAACTTTGGAAAAACGTTTATTGCAGAAAGGTTTTGATTTTTGCTTTTCAGTTTGATGTTGTGGAAACCAATGAAGGGTAACATCAAGGTTATAGGGCATTTAGAAACGATGTCAAGAGTTTTGGGGTTGTAGTTGTTATTGATATATTCAAAATACTTTAGTTGATAAGTGCTGGAGGGAAGGTATTTTTAATCAAATTTTTTTAAAAATATTGATAAGTTCATAATTAAAATAACCATAAGAATTGGTAAGTTTATATGAATTAAAACATTTATTAAATTAATTTTGTAACAGTCAGTTATAAATGTGCTGAAATTAAAGGACAGGTCAGGAAATGTTGGTTTGTGGTAGTACTTAATTTTTAACCTGTTCTGGTTTGATGACTTCTAAATTAAAAAAAAGGCAGCTTAAAGACCTAAAAGAATATAAGAACAGTGAAAACTTCAGAATAATAGACTCAATGAAAGATGAATGGCACTAAGAAAAAGTACTCTCAGTTCGTAACCTACAACCCAAGCTGTACAGTCAACTTGTTACATTACTGCATCTCAAAATGTGATCAACTTATTGTGACTGAGATGGGCAGAAAATGAAAACATCATCTGACAAACGTGCAGTTTGCTATAAGAAGACACTGAAAAATAAAGATGAATCAGAGTTAAGCTCTTAACATTAATTTATTTTGTATTTAAGCCCCAATTAGCTTGTTTAACTTTATAATTAAAATTAGACTACCCTGTTGCTACAATATTAATCATTATATTGATAATGAATGAGTAGGTTTTGATACTTTAAAACTTGGAAATATGTCAAAATGGAACAATGTTAGTGCTTATTAAGCAGAATTTGTAACTTCACTGTCCTTAAAAAATAAATTTGTATCACGTATATAAAAATAAATCATATTATAATGGTAGGAAGCATCTAGTTTACTTTTAAGCCTTTATTCTAAATGACTGCAAGTAAAAATATGAATATACTAATAAAAATTAGTTAATTTTTATTATTTTGAGAACAAGTAAAGAAAGTAAGTTATTCCAGTAGGTAACCTGAATTTAATTTGACCCTGTTACTATGACACTAAGCAGGAATTAAAAGCCTAAGTATGGAAAGTGTAATCCTCTCTGATTTACATTGGTTTTTAAAAATGATATATGATTATAATTATAATAGATAATTGCATACATTAAAACAATTAAATAATTATTACTTTATATACATAACAAAAAAGGTAGCAGTATGTTGATGGAGACTGGTTACCTCCCTGTGGTCATTATTCTGTAAAGGAAGGCAGGGCCGTGTTACCTGGATTGTACACTAACAAAAGTGTTGTAGCAGGAGTGTTTGTGCTTAAAAGTAATTTTAAGAAATTAATTCATCTCTATGGAGATAAAGATTTGAATTTGAGAGAAATGTATATTAATTTCTAATTAATTCACTTTAATGAAATATTTCTAAAAACCTTCAGTTTCAATATATGAACTTTCTTAAGTTATGAGAACACTTCCAAGTGAAACAGATCCAGGACTGTGTCAAAATATTCTGTATGAACACTTTCAGTTCAAGAGGGTATCACTCATATTATCCTTCTCAGAGTATATACACTTAACCAAACTGCATGAATTTGAGAAAAAAACATATGAAATTGCATATATTTTCAGGTAAAAAATTTCATACAATTTAATTCAAAATTTCTATTGTGGTTAAGGTTATAGAATTCCCAAAATTGAATTGAGAAATACTGTTTTCTGAAGAAAAACAAATTCTTTCATTTTACAATTTTAACTTTTTTAATGTTAGTCAAAAAGTACTGTTTTATAAATCTATTCAGTTGAAAGGTTGATTGATATTGTATTTCAGTTGTGGTGTGTAAAAAGATGACAGATTTGTTAATGACTTCAGTCCTGATCATTGAGAGAGATGTCATCATGAACTTAAGATAGGTGTCATGATTTTTGAGTTTAAAAAAAGTTCATGATTTTGATCAATGTCTAATACATATGGTTTGCTTTTGGTAAATATTAAGGGTTTTTTTAGAAAATCATTCTGTATTATTTGACCACGGTAAGTTTGGGAATAACATTTGATAAATGAGGTTTTGAGTAAATTTTATATTTTGCTGTTATCAGCCATAATTGGTAAACCTAACTTTGTGTGATATCTTGTTAAAGAGGAGATTTTTCTTAGTCTTAAAAAATATTTAACAAGCAAATATTTTTTTTATAAATGTAAAATTGTACAAGAAGAAACTAATAAAGAAAAATGTAATAAATTTCTCAAGAAGCCATAAATAATTACACAAATATCTCACAATATGCTCTATCCCATTTTTAATTATTTACCCATTGCTTATAGGTATTTACATGTGCTTCATTAGTAATTGTTTCTACCATGTTGTGACATCACAAAAGGGTTTATAATTTGATTGGCGCATTTATTAAACTACCACTAAGTGGTGACATTAACTTCACATTAACATCTAATACATTCTTTGGTGAACAACAACTCTGTGTAGTTTTGCAAATTAATTGGGACTGTGTTCTGCTTTGGCTTGTAGGTTATTTTAGAGCTTCGAAGTAATACCATTTGCTGGAATCCAATGGAAGCCTTTATCTTCACAGCAGCCAATGAAGATCACAAGTATGTCTTTTAGTTTAACCTATTACATCAACATTAAGATAAATGTATTAGAGTCCTTGTTAGTTGTGTAGTATCACACTAGTATTTAAGTGGTTGAAGTTAGAAGACAGTGAACCTTATGTCCTATTGGTTATGTAGTGTCACTGGTACTTGATTGGTTGAATAATGCTTATAAACATGTTCTTAGTTATTTTTAATGGGTGTTGGTTAGGTAACCTGTTTCTCAAATAATTGTTTTATTTTTTCCAGTTTGTACACATTTGATATGAGAAAACTAAAGGTTCCTCTCCAGATCCATATTGATCATGTTTCAGCTGGTAAGTCTAGATTTCCAGGGTTAAATAAAATACACTGTGTGCTGTAAGTACCAGTAATGTTAAAAATTTAGCTTGCATATTTATTCAAGGTAAATATTTGCTTATGAATTATCTGTTATCAGACATGTTATATAATACTAGAACCATCATAATACTTGTGTAACATTTATTTGATAGACACGTGTTGAAGGTCAAATAAGTTAGTGTGAATTATGGTTGTATAGCTCTTTCCATTTGATATCACACTTTAAATAAATATGCTACACAAATATAGCTTGTAGTAATTTAAGTAGGGGTAATATCATTGGTTTAAATTTAAATTCTATTTTCTTTAAAATCCACTAATAAAAGTAAAGCTAAAAACATTGTAGAGTATTCATAGTATCTAGAATCAAACTCTAGTAATATATATGAGTTTTTGGATAAATATTTTTATCATTGCACGTTGCAGTGAATTACTGCATCTATATGCTTCTCAGTGTACTGTTCTTTTATTATGTTCCTAGTTATTGATGTAGACTACTCCCCAACGGGAAGGGAAGTCGTGGCTGGTAGTTATGACAAAACAATACGCATATTTCCAGTAGACAAAGGAAGAAGTCGGTGAGAGTTTATCTTGCTTCTCTCTTTGTATTTATAACTGAAGAAGTACTAACACTTGGGTAAGTTTAAAAGAAAGGAAATAATCACTGAAACAGACTGTGTACATTTATGAAGACCTTTAGTTTGTTGAATACAATAAGTTTAATTCTTATTGAATTGTTTATTCAGTGTTGCACTAGTAATCAGAAAGCTTATGGAATGTTAATAGTTATTGCTTTAAAACAGGGAGGTTTATCACACTAAAAGGATGCAGAGACTCACCTGTGTTTTGTGGTCATTGGACAATAAATATATCTTGTCTGGATCTGATGAGATGAACATACGCATGTGGAAAGCTAATGCCTCAGAAAAACTAGGAGTGGTAAGGAGAAATTTTCAGTTGTTTGATAAACTGTATTTTGTGTACAAATTATCACACAAACATTCCCTGTAAAACTATAAGTGTTAAAAACAGAATTTTGGTTGTTTTATAATCTGTAGTTTTTTGTGTACAAGTACACAATCATATAAATATTCCCATAAAACAAGGAATTGTAAAAACAGTTTTTTTAATTGTTTTATAAGCTATATTTTGTATACAAAATATCACACAAGTATTCTCAGTAGAACTAGAAGTGGTAAAAGGAAGTTGGTTTAAAAACTACATTTTTTTATACTAAGAGTGAAAAACATTTATTTACAGTTAATGAGCATGGTATGGTAGTGATAATAAATATTGAAGAAAACATTAACATGGTTATTTATATTTGTGTTTAATTTATTAAGCTACTCTGCTCTTTGTTTGTAGTTATCAAAAAGAGAGAAGGCAAATTTTGACTACCAGAACAAACTCAAAGAAAGGTTTGCTACTCACCCACAAGTCAGCAGAATAGCTCGTCATCGCCACGTGCCCAAGCATATTTATAATGCCACGCGAGAGAAACGTGTTATGCAGGAATCTCGCAAACGAAAGTATGTCATGTTTTACTTACAGATGATGTAAGACCTTTAGTTTTAGGGAATAGTAACATTTCTGTTGTATCAATTGTTTTGATTATTCAATACATAAAAATTAAAGAAAAAATGTTTTGCCATCAGTAATTTAGAGCTTAAAACATGGATTGCAGTACTTCTAAAACTTGTGGAATGAAAAATGGTTATCTGTGAAAACATTATTATGAAAGTACAGTGTTTTTTATGAAGCAACTGTTTGACACCAAACATTCCTTTTTGTCTGAACAGGGAAGCTAACAGGCGTGCACACAGCAAGCCAGGTACTATACCTTACGTTCCAGAGATAGTCAAGCATGTTGTCAAGGAAGATGAATGAAGGACGTGGTGTTCATTTTTGTAATGATTTTTAAATGTGAATAAAACTTTGATTGTACCTGCAATAACGAAAAACATCTCAAAAATCAAACTAATATTTATGTTGTTTATAGTGTATTTCTAAGCCAGTTTGTAATTTTGTAACACATTGTCTGTATTTTTATCTGAGATAGTGCAGTCACAAGATAATTATGGAAACTTTTATCAGAGTAAAATAAGTAGTAGCAGTAAAAAAATGAGGAAATTGCTGCACAGAAAAACAAACTGTTACAAAGGGAGTGAAAGGTGTTGCACAGAAAGTAAATCACCATACAGGTGAAATAGTAAGCTTTGACAAAGTAACAGAAATTACCTGTTACACAGATAATACAAATTGTTACAAAAGTAAAGAATGAATTATTTCTGTGGTATATGCTGAGAGTATAAATTGGTTTAATAAGCTATTATGTAAGTGAAATAAACTGTTACAGAAGCAATTAGTAATCTTATTACAAAATATTTAACTGTTTTATGTAGTTAAATTTTTTTTCACATTTCCCTCTTAATGTAGAAATTTAGAGGTTTCTTGATAAAGGAAAAAATGTTTCACACGATAATTCCACTTGTTAGGGTTAGTAGAAACAATCATATTTTGATAATGAATATTTCAAAATTTAATAAAGAAAGCCTATGGAAAAATGAAATTAAGTTTTAGTATAAAATTGTCTTATCATCATGACAAAGATAAGTATCTTTTAGAATTTATTTTGGATCTATTTGTTTTTTGGTCATAAGTTTTTCAGTGAGTTAACAGAAACTGCAACTTGTATGATATCATTAGTAGTTTTTTCCTTAAATGATAACTGTGTAATCAGACAGTTAACAAATTACTTAAAGGATGCATTTTTTTCATTGACACTTGAGCAGTTGCTCCATGAATTATGACAGGTTTCATCTGTATCAAAATTAATGATTCTATACTTTGAAACTTTTTTCTCAGCACCATGCTATTAAATATAATTTAAGATATAATTAATATTCTCAGAATATATAAGCTAGTGTTTTGTCCTTAAGATTTTTGGTTTAAATGTCTTATTTGTAATTGTGAGAAAGTGAGTTATGTTGGTAAAAAATTGAATATTAAAAATAGGTTTCAATATACTTTACCTCCCGACTTTATTTGAAAGTGCACTATGACTGTACTAAAACAATGGCATTTAACTTGATAACAGATTGTATCTTTTCATAATTCTTAGAAAAGTTTAATTTGTAATGTTTATTGTTATTTCAAGTAAAGCTAAACCATACAGAGTTACTTTGTTGTTCATAGTTGTTGGTTGTGTTAGTGTGGGCAGTATAAAGACTACAGTTTAAGGCTGTTGGCTGTGTTAATGTGAACAGTACAAAAACTGTTGTTCAGTGTTGTTGGTTGTTTTAGTGTTAGCATTTAAAAGATATTTTGTTTAATTGGTTGTATGAGTATAAGCAGTACAAAGACACTTCACTGTGTAAATTTAAGTAAAAAGAAAATTATTTTCAATGTTTCCTTTGACTTATAATATCAGTGTTAGTGTTTAGAGCAGTAGGCTTATCTGTAAACAGGGAGAGAGCCATTAAAATGCCAAATAGGTAAAGAACAACTATTTAAACCAAGTTTAATGCGATTCTTTATCTCCAGAATTGTGCTTTCTGATGGCATGGTGCTTAAAATGTTTTCTTGTGTATTCTTGACATCAAAAATGGTGCTTAAAATGTGTACCTAAAAAAAAATATGATACAATGCTAATAATATTTCAACCTGGATTGTCTCCACATGTCCATCGGTGCTCTGTGAATCAAAGTGGAGTTTCTGGACTTGCAATAAAATTCAGCAATTGATAGAGCTCATTGAGTAGCTTTATGCTGAAAAACAAATGAATATCATTGCCTGAAGAACTTTGCCAAGAAACCAAAAGCAATAAATTGACTTTGTTACTTCCTGTACAAATGAGCTATTTTATTATACATTCTTTAATTTGTATTCAATTCTCCAAGGAACTAAACATTTTGTTCAGGGAAGTGATTAATACAAATGAAAAAAAAATTGTTAATTTAAAACGAATAAAAACAAATACAGGTTCTTTCTTTTAGTATACTCTTCACATTTTAAAACAAAACCAACTTTACAATGAACAATTTTTAATAATTTTGTTTAAATTAGGGTTTTATTAGTTAAAGAAGGTTATTGGAGTCCACACCTAGGGTACAATTTATCATTTATTTTGTAGTTATAATATGTTGATGCACAACTTACAATAGTAATTTCTGTTTTGCCAGTGGAATTAGTTAATTCTGGTTGATTAACTAAGAGGAGTGCTATATTTTCTTGGGATTTGTAATTAATTAAAACAGCTGCCAATAACCAGGTAGAAAAAATTTTATTGACCAATACCAACCACAAAAATCAATGACATTTTTGAACAATTAGAGTAAAAATTTATGTATATATATCTAAAACAGTTTATGTATGTGCCTTACCAGGACTTGCTACTAAAATCAAAGAACAGTATACCCTGAATGTAAAGGTTAATACTTATTTCAGTCAGTAAAAGAATCAGACAAAATAAAAAAATTTTATTTTTACACAACTACAAAATCTTCAATGGCATCGAGTAATAAACATCAAAAAAAGTTTCGTCTATATTTTGTGAAGTATTTTGTTGAAGCTCGTGGCGAGGTTTTTATTTGGTGGTTTTATCACGAAATTACATTTCACTTAAACATCTCTTGCAATATTTATGTGATGCTGTTAGGGAAAACAGGTGTCAGTTTCACAATACGTTTATACATATATGTATGTAAAATTAATGTGCTTAACTGGAATGAGTGGTAGCGCTTTTCTAATATAACCTACAATTCATCGCTAAACTGAACGATTAAAGGAATAATAAATTAACCATAATCAAAACCACAACGAAATAACGACGAAATTTGTCACCTCACGAGCTTCTATGTTGTACAATCTAGAATGAGAGTGCAACATGCATATGAAAAATTTGTATTTTTAGAATTTTTGCACAAAGCTTCACAAAGGCAAATTCACGTAACTGTTTTTAATTAATATCAGTCGTCTTGAAAAACATTTGTCTGACTGAATAGTGAATTTCGACTGTTACCTTCTTAATGTAACCATGGACTTAAAGTGTGGATTGCGTTTTTCTGGTATCAGATTGCGAAATAGGAACCGATATGTATATATATGCAAAAACGGCTGATTTGGGTTGAAAACATACTAAAATAAAAACACTCAAATACTAAATAAAGAAACGCAAAATTAAAGAAGCCTTACTTATACAACAACTTAAACCCAATATAAAGTAACGCCTTTATATCTATATCAAATATAATAAAAATAAAATTATATATTCAAACATCTAACACCGCCCTCTACATTCCGACACTCAGTTACACATC
Source organism: Carcinoscorpius rotundicauda (assembly GCA_011833715.1). Lineage (NCBI taxonomy): Eukaryota > Metazoa > Arthropoda > Merostomata > Xiphosura > Limulidae > Carcinoscorpius > Carcinoscorpius rotundicauda. Next base: position 18,694,315 of record CM022391.1, read on the forward strand.
TGCTTTCCAACATGTGATCAGCTTCCGGTCAGTTACCTCTTTCTTTGTGAACCTGACGATGACCGAAGAAGGTCGAAACGCTGTTCGCTCTATGTAAAATATTTTCTCAACCCAAACGAGCCGTTTTTGCATATATATTTATTTACAATTGGGTTTTCCGACATCACTGAGGAACCGTTATAGCCTAAGCCTTGGCAGGGTTTTCACAATCTCAGTTTGTGACACATCTCGTAATAACAATACGAGCATAGGTTAACTTCAGCTGGTATACTGAGTTGTGTTTTAGTCTTTAAACTGAACTTAGCTAAATGTGCTGTACAAAACAAAATCATTTTTATACAAATAATTACATGTTACTAATATAGAAAACGTAGCGATAACGAATAATAAAAAATAACACGAAATTATTTGCCATTTGATGTTTATTAAATGGTATAAATGTTTTATTTTATGGGGTTCGATTTTAAGCTTGTTTATTGCTGTCCTCATTGCTTGGCCACTTTCTCTCGTTTGTGGTATTTACACTGAACTAAAATATAAACGTCCCATGTGAAATATTGGTGTCACATGAAGAGTACCACCCAAAGTTAGTGTATACTCCTTCTACTTGTACAAAATGGATATTTATCTTGATTAGTGTCCCAAATTTGAGTCTACCACTGCCTGTAAGCATTTGCTCAGTGATGCGTTAATTTCATTGAGTACATGGGTGTGGCATATCCAGACGCTGCTCAAACAGAATGAGCATTACTCGGACACTCCTTATACTGGGGACAGTAAAAGGCCACCCCAAAATGTCAAATTTTGACAAAAGCAGCAATGCCTCAGATGACTCCAGTCATGCGGAAACGTGCCATTGGCATGTTGGAAGAAAGAATGTCCACCAGAGCGGTCGCTGTGCAACTGAATGTTCATTATCGGACAATAAAACGTTTGAGAGTTCGTTTTCAACAGACGGGCAGTACTGCAAATCGACCTCATCCACGTCGGCCACGTGTGACCACCCCAGCACAGGATCGACGTATCCGGCTTGTTCACTTGCGGGACCGTCTAAGACCAGCGACACAGACAGCAGATGAAACCTTTGGTCTGCACAACAAACGCATCACACCGCAAACGGTCCGTAACCGCTTGCGAGATCCTCAACCCAATTGTAATGCCGTTTGTCCGGCAGCATAATGTCATCTTCCAACATGACAACGCCCGACCACATGTTGCCAGGATCTGCGCCTAGATACTTGAAACTGAGCACATTCCAGTTCTATACTAGCCTGCGTATTCGCCAGTCATGTCGCCCAACAAGCATCTTTGGGATGTTCTGGATCGACATGTTCACAACCATGTTCCAGTTCCGGATAATGTGTGTCAGCTCCGTGTAACACTCCAGCAAGAATGGAATAACATCCCACAGGCCACCATAGTCAACCTGGTGAACTCCATGCGAAGGAGATGTGTTGCCCTGACAGAAGCAAATGGTGGACACACAAGATACTGAATAGTGAATTTCTTCAGCTGGACTCCTACTATGTTTGAAGGAGTGACAGTCCTGTTCATATGCCAATATCAAGATGTAATTGACAGTGATTTGAAGATTATTCAATAACAAAATGAATTATGGTTGATTTCATATATTGCACGTCCCTAATGTTAATAAAAACTCAAAAGTCTGACATGGGGCGTTTATATTTTTGTTCAGTGTATTATGTTTAAATTTATAACTTTTCCTGTTTTCATATTTATTAATATATGTGATAAGGTAAAATGTATAAAGACAAATTATTTACTGGACGGTTTACTACGCCTACATATACAAGTTTTACAAATAAATGTAAACGTTATTTGGCTTCATAAACAAACAAGATACTCTCTTGTCATTTTTGAAATAGTATTTATATATTTTGTATTATCTTAATACAACGGAAGTTTACCTCTACATTACATCATGAATCATATCTATTTTGAAATATTACTGCTCTTACTTTATTGAATTATTGATAAAATTTACAGCAATTTTATTTTCAAACCGATTATTATTATATTTTAGGTAGGAGATTCACTTTGTTATTCACCAATGAAAATAGTGTTTTCGTATCGGATGTAACACTATTGTCACGTGCTATTTGCTATTTCCGGTTTTAAACACCAAACTTATTGTTTCTTTTTTTTTTAGCCTGCGTACAATCTGTAAGTTTTTAAAGTTTATTATTTCTAAAGTTAATAAGTATAAAAAAAAGTAAGTGAAAACACTAGATTATTTTTATGCCTTTATTATTTCTTCCTTTAACAAAAATAACTTAAATCATTTTCTTGATAGGAAATTAGAATATCAATTTAGTTCTCAATCGTACGTAGTTTCTTAGGGCTTTGTGTTATCCAGGTATGGTTGTTACAGTAGGCCTAAAACAATAAAGTCTGCTAATACCATGGATTAGGGTTGGTCATGCTTAAATGTCTTAAGTTTTAATCCAATTTTATGAAATTCATTGTAATAAATTAATATTGTATGTAAATTAAAGATTGTAAATGTTGAAAGTGAAATGTGTTTACGATGTAAATGTGATTTAATTTATTAAAGTGTGTGTATGACTTAAAAATAATAAATTTAAATTTATAAAGTATAGGCGTAGATTCGATATATTAGAATAGTTAAAACTATCATTAGTCTCACCCCAACATTTATTTAGATCATGAAAAAGTTAAAAATAAAAGGCACTGAGGCTAAATATTTCTTGGTATGATGCAGAATATATAAAGGACAACAAGGGACATATTATTCCTTCTATGTCAAACACTGAATTAAACTTTAAAATAAAATTAAGCACTCAAAGCCAGCTCTTATAATTTAAATATAAATCCTTAAACTCTCAATTAAAATTTACTATATCCACCACAACTGATAGCAGACCATTCAAGAGGCCAATCACCTTGTTCAAAGAATATTTAATTGAAGGTGACTTCTACCTTGCCAAAATTTGTTTGTTTTCCTAGTTCTACCATTCTCATTATTAAATATCCAAAGAAGATTGTGTCTAAACATTAGCAAATTCATTACTAGTCTTAAATGCCTCAGAACTCCTATAAATACTATAATACCAGTTAGAGATCTCAACTTTTCTTCACATAAGAACTCAAACATCCTAGTAGCCTTCCTCAGAGCCATTTCTAACTAACAAAAGTACTTTCAAAGGTAAGAAAGCATTCAAGACTGAAAACTGTACTTCAGAATCTCTTAACCAGAGATTTACAATAACTTGTAACTGTTTTAAGCATATTGAGTACATCTGTAGGTACAAATTAAAATCCTGTTTTTTTGTCACTAGCATTGCCACACTTGTTTGGTTGGCTAGTCTAAGGGACTGATCTTGTCTTCTGTAACACACACACACATACATACATTACTTTTCAGGTATTATTAAATAAAAGCCATCTGATGTTTATTTGTTTAACTTGCAAAATAGTGCAAATCCTTTTGTAAAGCAGCCTCCTTCTCACAGCTAGTAATGTTTGAAATCTTAATATCATCAGTAAAGTTAAATTTATTATTTCTTCATTTTTGTTACCAATGTAAATCAAAAACAGTAAACGTCCCAACTGTGAATCTCGAGGTACATCGCTTGCATTATTAATGTAGTTTAAATTAAGTCCATTTGTAGCAATCTTCTGCATTCAGTGGATCAATCATTTCTCACACTTCCAGAGATGTTTTTCTTTGAAACAAGTTATTCACGTAGCACCTTGTCAAATGTCTTTAGAAAATTCAGATAAATTAAATTTACAGTTACCTTAATCTATATAAACTGTAATTATTTCAAAGAATGTCAAAAAATTAGTAAGGTAAGATTTTCCTCTTGGAAAACCATTTTGACTGTTTAACACTTGTTAAAACTGTTAAATGACTTGGTAAAGCACCTTTTATCATATTTTCAAACACTTTACATACCCATGATGCAAGACTAATAGGGTTATTATAATTACTGAAAAAAATATTTAATCCCTCTATTTATAAGAAAGTAACATTAACCAACTTCCAATATAAACATTCTGAGGATGTGAATAAAACTTAGCAGCAAGTGTCCCTCTGTGTTTTGTGCATCTTTCTGTTATGATGAATGGTGTCTGTTTTTAGGGGAACGTGACTCAGTAAATTTAGAATATATTGTTAATTTATTCAAAGTATCCAAATAGACCAATAACTATCTCTTGGATTTTGTATTAAAACTTACCTCGGTATCTGTCCGATCATTAAAAAGACAAACTATTACAATAGACTGTCAGCTACAGTACATTTATTTCTAAGGATTTCTTTTGTACCTGTGAACATATGTTTTTAACTTACTCCTTATTTTTACATAGCAAAATGTATTTAATGACATTTAATTATTCTGTTAATAGTACATAATTGAAAAGCTTGTAGATTTTTTTTTTGTCTAAGCTGATTTTATTTATTTTTCTTTATGATTTGATGGCTAGCCAGCAAATGAAGGGACAAGGAAACTTGGGTAAGTTATCAAAACAACATAAGTGTAAAGTATTTCTCCACGGTAATTTGGGCAAACTCATGTCTTCAAATAAATGTTGCCTTTCCTTATAAAACTATGTAAATACAGGCAGTTTCTGTAGAAGTAATGTCCCCTTGCTACTTATTATTTTTATTTGTCATGAATGTTCAGTGTATTATACTTTCTGTACTACACAGAATCATGAAGTTTGAATATTTATTGCAAAGAATTATTAACTATCATTCAAAACTGATAACAGTGGGTATATTTTGCATCAGATTAGCTGTTTTGTGATTTAGACTGTTCAGATTATTAACTAACACTGAAGTACTACCATTTGAAATTAAATAAAATTAAGGATGGAAAACATTTTTTTGAAGATCTGTTTACTCAGTTAAGAAGTTCACTTTTAACATGTTCAGTTCCGTAGACGAGATAACTTGTCCAAGCCGATTGGTAACACAGTGCTACGGACGAGTTAACTCGTTTTTAATAATACCTAACTTCAATGCTAGATGTCAGCACCATACATGCATTTGTCTTACTTACAAATTGTTTCACTTTTGTTCTAAAATGGCATCATGAAAAAAAGTTACAAAATGAAGAAGCATTATAGTTGTATTGTAGCAGCTGAAATACTTGGCAGTCAACAGGTTAAAAATTTTGTTCAGTGAAATAAGTTGGGACTTGTGCTTAGATTCTGAAACTGTTCTGTAAATTAATGGCAGAGTAACAGAAGGTTTCTTGTGATGACCTTAGCTGTGTGTACAGTTTTTACTTCTTCATAAGTGTCACTAGTACAGACTAGTTTTGTAGACTACAAAAGAGGAGTAATTAAAGCTCCATGGGTGTTAATAGTGTATACAGTTTAATATTCCCTTTGTATTGTAGTTGTACCCTATGTAACTTAACTTTCAGCACCTATGACAGTTGTTCACTTTGTGACTTAACTTTCCATACATGTTATAGCTGTTCACTATGTAACTTAGTATGATTTATTTATTTTATTTGATATGTGTGATTTATTTAGGTCCTAATGGATCCAGGAATTTGAACAGAGATGGAGAATTGGATACATGGAAAAATCACCCTCAGCAGGTCAGGCCAATTTTTTTTTATTTGTTATTACTTATGATATTTCAAAATATGTCATCTGTACAAACATTTATCACCCATCATTAGTTCAAGTTCAGTACTTGTTTTTATTGTTTTTTATTTGTTTACTGTTAGCAGTTACAGTTTTAATTTGGTGGGTAGGGGGGAGATCATGTTTAATACTTGGTGACTGTTGTTTGTTTGTTAGTAGTTTTACTATTATACTGAAAGAAATTTCCATCAAAATACTGAACTTGTAACTTTTTCTTAGGCTTACAACTCTTCAGTGTCAAACTCGAACATGGGGGATCCTTATCCTCGTATGTCTAGTTACTATGCTACCATGTCATTTCCATATGCCAATCAAAGCAACATTGGAGAAGCTGTGTGGAGTAATGGCTCTGACCCAGTGACAGTTCTTGGTGGATATGGTGGCCAGCTTGCAGCTGGAGACCAGCATGCTCCTTATATGGATGGAATGTTTGGACAGGGCAGTTTCCCAGGTTATGGCCAGGGATTTAATTTCCTACATGCAAGTGACAGTGATTTCTCAACATGGGGAGGTTCTGGAGGAGTACCCCGCAAGTGTGTGGGCCAAGATTATCTGGACGATTTTAATCAGAAATGCTACGAAGAGACCAAAGATCAGGCTTCCATTAGAAAACTAGAACAGGGGATGAGCAATCTCATGGTAAGAGATGTAAAAGTTGACATCCCATTAACAGACCCATATTTGGTTTCTGTTGGTGGTGACATTCACCCAGAGAGACGAGGTGGGAATTTTTCTAATTCATGTGGTCCAGCACATCTAGTTGGCTATAAGAAAATGTCCTGGGCATCAGTTGCTAGCCAGCCTGCTAAATCTATGTCCAAAATGAAATTAAGAATGTCATCTGCTACACCACTATTCTCCAGTCAACAAGGATCTTCCAGTATGGATATTGGTACTTGGGAGGGTAAGAATGGTAGTGGAAGAATGGGTCTTTTTACTCAAATAAGATCGTCACCATGGGGAGAACAAAGAGGTGGAAGACCAAATGGTTCTGTAGATCAACTGCACAACAATTCTTTTCAGTCCCCACCCCTCCAGATCATTCCACTGGATCAGCCTTTGGTTGGATGTGATGGCTTTCCACCTCACCCTGTTCTTGATAAACTACGAATGGAAAATGACTATAATCCAAAAGATTTTGACTTGAATCCTAAGTCTGCAAGATTTTTCATCATCAAGTCCTTTTCTGAAGACGACATTCACCGATCAATCAAGTACTCTATATGGTGTTCCACTGAACATGGTAACAAGAGATTAGATGCAGCTTACAGGGAACAAGAGGGTAAAGGGCCAGTGTATCTATTTTTTAGTGTCAATGGTTCTGGGCATTTCTGTGGAATGACCCAGATGATATCTGCAGTAGATTATGGTATCTCAGCAGGTGTTTGGGCTCAGGATAAGTGGAAGGGACGTTTTAAAGTAAAGTGGATTTATGTAAAAGATGTGCCGAACTCTCAGCTCCGTTACATCCGACTAGAAAATAATGAAAACAAACCTGTCACAAACTCTCGTGACACTCAGGAAGTGCCAGCAGAGAAAGGGAAACAAGTTCTGAAAATTATACATAATTATCAGCACAGCACTTCCATATTTGATGACTTCTTACATTATGAGAAGCGGCAAGAAGAGGATGAACAAAGAAAATCTCAGGTTAGTATATTAGAAAATGGAGATTGTATTCAATATTAAGAAATTATTGTATTAGAAAAAAACCTTACTTCCTTACACATACTTTTAAAAGAAGAAATAATGATAAGTGGTTATTATTATTGAGTTAATATAATAAATTGCATGGAGAAAAAGTCATGTCTGGCAAACACTGATTTCATCTATTTGTTTTAAACAATTGTGCTAAATATTTGCTGAGTGTGTTTTCAAGAAATATAAAACATTAAATTACAGGTAGTACATAGTTTGGCTTTTTGCTTAGAGAGCCATTTCATATTGTGTGTGTGTGTGTGTGTGTAGTTTTTAAGGCTTAGTTGTAGTTTTACTTATGGACATGTTTTTGAAGTAATAGCATGTTTGTCTTTTATTAGAGCTGGTTCAGAAAAATATTATCCTGCTTACATGGGAATACTTTTCTTAATTTGATGGTTTATGTACTACCTGTATAAAACACCATTCGTACATTGACAGTGTTTCTGTACTACCTGTATAAAATACAATTCTTATATGGAGAGTGTTTCTGTACTACCTGTATAAAACACCATTCGTACATTGACAGTGTTTCTGTACTACCTGTATAAAATACAATTCTTATATGGAGAGTGTTTCTGTACTACCTGTATAAAACACCATTCGTACATGGACAGTGTTTCTCTACTACCTGTATAAAATACAATTCTTATATGGAGAGTGTTTATGTACTACCTGTATAAAACACCATTCGTACATTGACAGTGTTTCTGTACTACCTCTATAGAACACCATTCTTACATTGACAGTGTTTCTGTACTACCTGTATGAAACACCATTCTTACATTGACAGTTTCTGTACTACCTGTATAAAACATTCTTACATTCACAGTACAGAACCTTGTTTCTGGCTCTTTCTGTGTTGTTATACTTGTGTTATTTTTCTATTCTTATTGTGATGTATTTTGTTATTTGTTTTATTGACTTGTGTAGAACCTTGTTTTTGTCACTTGTGTTGCTACTTGTATGGAACCCTGTTTTGTTTTTGTCACTTGTTTTATTAATTCTTTCATAGAACCTTGTTTTTGTCACTTGTATTGTTTCTTGTATGGAACCTTACTTTCTTACAGAGAACCTTTTATTATTGTGTGTTGTTTTAGTAAAGCAAAATTAGGTAATTTCTGTTTTCAGTTGTTGTTTTGGTTTTTTTCAGCCCAAAGGAAGATCAGAGAAAGGAGATAAGTAGGTTGACCAGTAGGTAAAATAGGATGGACTTTAATATGGTAATGACTCGAGTGAATTGAGTGCTAGGAATCTGAACTTGTCCCTTTTCTGCTGCTATTTCAGAGTCTATGATTTTCAAGTAGTACAACTGTATTGCAGCTGATTATATATGCAGACAAATTTAATGCTCTGGCTTCAAGTTTTTTTTTTTTTGGACGTTAACACAGTTTGGTGATTGGGTTTGTTTTTTTTTAACCTTTAATTTGTAGTTTGATATGGCTGAAAGATCAAGCCAACGTTGAAGGAAGAAAAAACTGATATTAGTGTATAATTGTTTTAACTTTTACTTAATTAAATGGCTAATTTGTTTCTGTTGGTGAGCTTCAAGAACCAGCATTATAATGATGATTCATCAAAAGTGTGTAAAAACCTCAGTAGAAGCAAAGAAGAGTGTCTCATGAACTACTGGTCCCTAATAACAATACCTTCTCTTTAGTGGACTAATATGAAAAGATAAAGAGGTTCCTGTTATTTAGCACTTGCATTGATTAGTGTTTGTGTAAAGTGAGCTACGACAAAGAAAGTCATCCCTTTCTTTGCAAGTCTGTCATAAGCTCAATGCTGTTGAGTGTAAAAGTGTGAAGTAGTGATGACTGGAGAAAGATTGTGATAGTACTGGAATATTTTGCCAAAAATGCAATCTTGTGTGTTTTATGTAGAATAAAACTATTTTGTGACAATAAAATTAGCACAGATTTTTTAAAATACAAAACAAAAGGTACTGTAGGTCTTTTATAATACTTTTAAACAGGTAGTCTAGTAAGTTAAAGTTACAATGCAAGGATAAAAACAAGTTGAGCTTGATACTGGTAATTGCAGTTGTGTTTTGGAGAGTTAAAACAAATCACTGAAATGAGGAATTAAGAATGTTTTCCTGGTGAAAACGTAACTCTTAAAATCTGAGGCTAGGTTTATATTTAATTTATGCTTTGGTTACAGTGAAATTAACAAAATTTACAAGAATTATAATTATGGAATAAGGTATGTATTGTTGAGCATTTTTTAATAATATTTTGAACAGAAAATATAAAAATGTTTAGTGTATGGAAGTTTTAATTATCAAATCTGGTGTTATACTCTTCATTTATGTCCATTTATTATTATTTCACAGAAATTTATGAAAAACAGATGGCACATTTCTTACTAAACTTCCTAATAAAACAGATGTAACATCTCAAACAAAGCTAAAATTGTGTTTAAAATGCTCTATTTAATAATAAGGAATAAAAGTTGAAATAGAAAAAGTGCTTTTTGTGAAAATAGTTTATATTTTGACTTTTGGTTTTAATATAGATTATGATTGCTAGAGAAATAATTTGTTTTTTTTTTATTCGATATTATGCAAGAAACTTAGAAAAATGAGATTTGTGGTAATGATAATGCTTCATTGGATGCATTGGTTTGAATAATTCTTACAAATGTTACTAAATACAGACATCTAGATACATTTTGTAGAGGTCTAAATGTGAAGAGAAGTATTGTTTTGATGATAAAAAATTTTAAAAATATTTTTATACACAGTTTTGTTTAGTACCTCTTTCACTTTAAATTTTAAGCTTTACAGAATTACTGGTAAAAAATTACCATGTTTGACGTGAAAAGAAAGTTGTGAAAGATTTCATTTTTACTAATCTAACAGTTACAGATGATTTACTTCGGTAAAAGTGAAATGATGCCTTGAAATAAAAATGGGTGTTTACAAAAGTTTTCTGATAGTACTTGGACAAATAACCTAAACAAGCTAAACAATACTATTGTTAAACCTTGGTTATGTTTCAAGAGGCTAGATTAATTTGATTTGTTTCCATTTTATCGAGTTAACTACATGTACACTATATAACAACCAGGTTTGGAACTATTTTCATCACAGATTCTTAAAGCTGTTTATGTACTCAATGTTGATTAGGAGAAAAAAAAAAACAGGATATTTAGTGAGACAATTTTTGATTTACTTTCAGCTAATTTGTGCTCACACTATCAGAAACAAAGACAAAACTTGAGAAATGGTGTTTGTGGCGACATCTATTGGAACGTATAAATGCACAAAACCCTGGAGTTAATGGGTTTAATAAATATTAAAAACTAACGATATTTCAGAAATAATTACCTTAACGAACTGTTAGTACGCTTCACTATCATTTAGGTGTTCAAAGTTTATATATTTTTTTTTATCAAGAATGTTTTATAAAAATAATATCTGCTAAAAAGCGTTTATATTTTATAGGGCCGTTCAATACAAGTACCTCCATAGGTTAAAATGTTTGTGGCTGTCATTTCTTAGTGAATTTAGATGAAAGTGCTAATAATATCTTTGCTTAGTGATTAAAGCACTTGATTCGTAAATTTGAAGTCGTTGCTGTAAATTATTCACCAAACGCTCTCGCCCTGTTACCCATGTAAGCATTATGATGTGACGGTCATCACATTTAGGTGTTGATAAAAGAGTATCTCAGAATTTTTAGTGAATAATGCTGACTAGCTGCCTTCATTAAGTTATGAACGATTATAATACAAAATCTCTGAATAACTACAATAAATTCGGTGAATGGAGAAAGTTGTATATCGGTTATTGATAGCATATAGTTTACACCTATAATTTTATGAATTAAGCTCAGTGTAACGGATATGAAAACTTAAGAGGGTGCTTTAATATAACTTGGTAATTCATGTCGATCGTATTAGTCAACGTTTAATAACCAGCAGGCGTGAGATTTTTTGAGCGATTTCGTGAAATGCCGCACATTTTATCTGGAATGAAACTAAGTTCGGTAACTATCCTCACAGTTATGATTTTCTCCTTTGTGTTAATCACACGCACTTTGTTTATGAATATACTACCTTAAATAAGTTTAGTTTAATAATTACAATGAAGTAAGAAGTCTAAATATTGGCAGTGATCTCCGTGCTACTGAAGGTTGTCGTGAGATGCTGAAACGTGATGCAAGACACGGTTATGTTTGTGAACAATTAATTGGGCCTAGCTTGAGCAAACTTATTGACGTTACTACACATTTCCTAAATTGCAATAGAAAAGTGGTCCTACTGAAAGCATTCACGTACAAACACAAGTTCCTTTGAAGATTATAAATTATGTATCTCCTGTAGTTCTTTCTACGCAGATATCTAGTATTGACATAGTATTGTGTTTAAAGTTCACGTAAATGTCTAGGCCTATCGGGTTTATAAAAGCTCCAATTTAACGGACTTAGGCGTAATTAAATTAGTCTATGTATCACCATAACGATCAGTACATGGGTAATATTGATTTATGTCAGAATGGCCCAAGCTAATAGTACCTACTGACAAAAACAACAACAAAAAACTATATAACTTTATCAATTCAGATTGCCAGGAGGTTAAGGCACTTGACTCGTATTCCGGGGGTCACGCGTTCGGATCCCCGTCACACCAAACATGTTCGTCCTTTCAGCCATGAGGGCGTTATAATATTACAGTCAATCCCACTATTTATTAAAGATGCTGGGTGATGATTAGCTACTTTCCCTCTAGTCTTACACTGTTAAATTAGGAACGGCTAGCGCAGATAGCCCTCGAGTACTTTTGCGTGAAATTCAAAACAAACCAAATCCTTACTCATGGACAGAGGACAGTCTATTGTGTAGCTTTGTACTTAATTCTAAACAAATAATTCAAATAAAAACCAAAATTATGTATTGAAATGACTGAATATACATATTTTACTGTTTAATGAATGTTTTATTTCAACTTTCACACTCCTAAATGAACTCTGTTATGCCTTAAAATGTGCCCAGATGGTATCACAGAGCCTATAAAAATTCAATTTCCGAGGGCTGCTTGTTAGTTTCAGAATGTATTGTTCAGATATTTTTAAAAACCAAGGCTCAGGCTTTGAGAATTGACTAATCCATGCATGATTGACGAACATCGAGAAATATTTTTAACGAATATGTGATTACTCTAAATAGAATATTGAAAATATCTGTCATTATGTAGGTTGTGTCATATTTTACTGAATGTGTATGTGGCAGCTTGACTATAATAAATTTAAGTTTTTATTTGAATTTTTTGTTTGTTTTGTTTCTAAATTTTGCACAAAGCTACAAGAGGGCTACCTGTGGTAGCCGTCTGTAATTTAACAGTGTAAGACCAGGGGAAGGCAACTAGTCATCACCACCCACCGCCCTCTCTTGGGCTACACTTTTACCAACGAATAGTGGGATTGACCATCGCATTATAACCCCCAACACACGACTAAAAGGGCGAGCATGTTTAATGCTACCGAGGATTCGAACCCGCGACCATCAGATTACGAGTTGAAGCCTTAACCCACCTAGCCATGCCGGGTCCCTCAAAACTTTCACATTTGTATTTACAAACAGTCGAACCTCCATCGATTTAAATATAATAGTGTTGTCTTTTGAATATCCATGGAACTATTTAATGGAGTGTGGATGGATCTTCACCAAAATTGGTGAATTTGGTATGAAGGTTTGCGAGGTCGATGGGAAGTCGCATACAAATTTTCAGTTTTACGATTTTTGTGGGCGTTTTTTATGCTTTCATGTCTTTTACCACTGCTTCATCTTCTGTTCTTGTGTCTACGGGGACATGCATACAAATTTTCAATTTTATGGTTTCCATGGGAATTTTTTACAATTATATGTGAGGGAAGCAATTTTTGTGTCGTGAGATAACCTCTTATTAATCATGAATTTACGTAACTTCCGTTCAGCGAATGGGTACTCCTCCTACAAAATAAGAAGTTTATTAGGCAACCTTAAACTTTTATAAAATGTTGGTAAGTAACATCATAAACTGTACCATTAGTAATCCAGTAATTCTGGGAAGAGCACAGATAGCCTATTGTACAATTAATTACGCGCTTGACAACAACAAGTGGACAAACAGTTCTCGTTAAAATTAATTATCAGTAAACTGATTAATTCTATTTTACTGGGTCTCATGTTTTTATACTGTATCCATTTTTTTTACTCACCACAATAACTTTTGAGATTCTACATAGGCCTAAACTTTCACGAAGCTTCTAAGTCCTAAATATTGGGCCTGGCATGGCCAAGCGCGTAAGGCGTGCGACTCGTAATCCGAGGGTCGCGCCAAACATTCTCGCCCTCCCAGCCGTGGGGGCATTATAACGTGACGGTCAATCCCATTATTCATTGGTAAAAGAGTAGCCCAAGAGTTGGCGGTGGGTGGTGATGATTAGCTGCCTTCCCTCTAGTCTTACACTACTAAATTAGGGACGGATAGCACAGATAGCCCTCGAATAGCTTTGTTCGAAATTCCAAACAAACAAAACATTACATTACCTAAATATTACATATTTATAGCTTTTAGGTTTCATATAAGCTTAAGCTTTTAGGAAGCAACAAGACAACACAGCCATTACGTCGTGTAAACTAAAATATTCAAAGCGAGTAACAAGTCCTTGTAATAGTTTAGTTTTGTAATTTTATTTTAAACTTGGAGTACAAAAAAACACCTGATTCAAGTTTTTCGAACGTAATGTTTTCATTAAAGCCCTAACGGTGAAGACCTATTTTTCTTGTTAAACTGTGGACCAGAGATTTTATTTGCATTAAAACAACCTTGTATCCTTATTTTCAAAAACAGTTTCATATGAAGAGAGTAGCAGTTTCAATTACAGTATATTCTTTAAGCGTATTCAACAATTACCTTCCTGATTGGTTGGTATTTCCGTTAGTTTTCAAACACTTTCTTTTTTACTGGATAGTGATTGTTGAAGGGCGTATTAAAGTATCTGAAATTTATATTAAATATCCGTTCTCGTTGTCTGAGGTTGGGAAGTCCTCTCAAAGTGAGGCTTAGGATTGATTGGCGGTGTACTTAAAATGGGACAAAAAGAGATTTCACTAAATGAAATTTTCAAACATTATGCATCTTTTTCACTCGAGGTTTTGTAGTCCTAAGACCAGCCTTTATCTTCGAATTTCGTCACTTCCGCCCACGGAGGTAACAGAGATTATGTTTTCGTGGGTGTGTCAGCAAAATTTCTTGAAAAGCAACTGAATTGATTTGGACGAAAGTTGGTATTGTATGGACTATGATTCAGCTTAGAGGCGATCGGTTTTTGGAGGGTCAAGGTTACAAAATATTCAAAGTCTGTTAATACGGGGATAATTTTTCACACTACTTTTGCTCAGTCCCAAACGATAAGATTTTGATGAACCTTGGTTGACATACGTAGAATATTATCTCTGATTGTCCAGCCAAAATTTGTTCGTGTTCGTTGATAACGAACAAATGGACACATTTTATGAAGATCGAATATGATCGACGCTGTGTTGTGGAAGTATGCACTCTGCTGAGCGCCCTTGTAGTTTATATTTGTTATTTGACTGTTCATATTCACCTCGATTTTATCACAGTTTCCTTTATAAGAAAACGTTTTATTAGATCTGTCGAAATTACAGAGATCCAAACATTTGTACAAGTATTTCGAAAAGTATTTAAATAAGGCCTTGTTATAAAACATTTCAAGTTTTAAATAAAGCCATGGTATTAACAACGCTTTAATCTTTCCATAAAGCAATGTAATAAAGAGGCATTAAACCTTTAAATAAAACCATTTTATTAAAAAAAATCCAAACAATAAAAATTATTTCAGTTTCAAATACGTTCTTCAAACACTTAACGTAAGAAATTATTTACTTTAAAACAGAAAAGAAACACACCAACACCTACAAATTTTCCAGATTTTTACGTATTTTTATGATCCCACTTTACGAATCATAAAAATTACAGAAAGGAATAATAAGAGCACATTTTCAATTCAGAACTTTGTTATTTTAGGTACTTTATCGACGAGAATTTGAAATACCAGTTTTATTTAGGTACAACAAATATCTCTACTCCATGTTCCTCAAACTTGAACCTACTTTAGAAAAGCGAGAAGTCTAACCCATACTGAAAACAATTTGTTGAAAAGCTGATAGCAATTTCGAAATGACGAAAACTTAAATGAAAGTAACAGTTAATTTTTTAATAGTCACTGATACGAATTTTTCATGTATTTGTTAAACCTAAAGTGTCTACCAATCAATTTAAAGTAACACACATGGAAGAAAATTTAAAATATTTTCAGTACGCGACAAATGTACTTTCACCGATTCATAAGTTCAGAGGAAAAAGTCTGGATTATATATATATATATATTCGATTTTGAATTTTGTTTTGTCACCAGCGATATTTCACGTGTATAGATACGATTTAAAGCAGTGCACGTGAATCTTGCTCTTTAAACAAGGTTTCTTACAAAAGAATATGATGTGAACCAGCAAAGTCTAAAGTACTTTCACAAGTTCTTGAAGTATGTTTAAAACGTTTACAATTTTGCAACATTCAACAGCTAAGCCTTCTGTTAATATTAATTACAAACTTTTAACTTTTACTCAGATAAAGAAATGAGTAGTTCCGCAGAACGAGGAAAAATTAAGAGCTACAAATAGCAAAAAAGCCGTCACTTGTTATCATGGTTCATTTTTCAGAGTTTCAATAGTTTGATATAGTTAAATTATATTGATTGATATCTGTCTTTTTTTAACTATCAGTTAAAATGTGGATAATCCGTACTAAAAACCGAGACTGCACATCGTTGGAGCAACACATTGAAAAGTCATGGGAATA
Source organism: Carcinoscorpius rotundicauda (assembly GCA_011833715.1). Classification (NCBI taxonomy): domain Eukaryota; kingdom Metazoa; phylum Arthropoda; class Merostomata; order Xiphosura; family Limulidae; genus Carcinoscorpius; species Carcinoscorpius rotundicauda. Next base: position 18,710,530 of record CM022391.1, read on the forward strand.
TTATTGGATTAACGGAAACAAATTGGTTTATATGTATTCCTAACTCTTTGTCTTTTCAAATATTTTGCATTGTATTTGATAAGCTGTTTAAAAAGTGCCATGTTTAATTATGATGTCTCATTAAAGTTGTTTCTCGAAAATTAATTAGGTTTACTAACGCCAGTTTTTGAACTACTAATCTCAGGAGTTTACCAAACTACATCATTATCTGTTAACCCTAAAGCTTTACTTATTAAACTACAACGTTAACTTGTAAGCTTCATCTACATTTTTTAACCCACAAATTTTTGTTAAGTTTTAATTTTATGTATTAAACTTTAAGTTAATCTTTTAACCTAGCGAAGTTTATTTATAAAATACGGTTTGGCGGTAATAGTTTTTTTTTTAAACGGTTTTATTCATATTAAATTAAATAATTCGCATGTTTGTATCAAGTAATTTATTTGGAGTTTCACCACGTATTCTTTTAAATTAATGCACAAGCTTTTGACTAAATTACTTAAGCCTTCTACAGGTACGAAACGTTTGAAAAAGACTAAATAAAAAAAACGAAAAAAAAAAACGTAGTGAAAGCCCAAAGAAATTACTTAATACAGATATGAGTACTCACATTAAAAGTTATTTTACTCGCATGTCTCGTTAATATAGAAAGTTTGGATATATCAGAGATAGCCTTACCGATTACTTGGACTAGCCTCCATAAATTGTGGGTTTAATAGTGAGAAGCTATTTCAGTAAACATAGCTAATTCCAGAAGATGGCTGAAAGGTCAACATTTACCATATTTTGTTAACAGTATCGAGACGCGAGAGCCATCTACAATGTTCGAAATTTTAGTTTCAAATACAATATTATTTTTAATTTACTAAATTAAATAACATTACAATGTTACACATTTATGTGTATACACATGTATATTAATAATTCCAAGGTATCTAAACAAACTACGAATTTATAAGTTTAATCATAAAATACCGAAAATTTATATTTACACATTTTTAATTATATTTATATATAAGTGTTCAGTATTCTCTCGAGTATTCGTCCAATCACTAGTGAAATGTAGGGCTTTTATTAGTTAATTCATAATTTAAAAATAATTCTGTACAAATATTATAAGAAGAGGGCACAAAAAAGCACCCTTCATAAGAGAAGTGTTACTTGAATGAATAACCGCCGTGGATTGGATTTTCTTGCCAGTAACGGAGATCAATTGATGGGAGGTCCTCACAGTGCATGCGTGGATTGCTGTAAAAATAATTATATAGTTTGATAACTTTTAAATAATTATCGGAGTATAGCCTTAACAAATAAAAAAAAAGAAAGAAACGGAACGATTTATATAACGTTGAGACGTGTTACATGTAATCTTCTTATTTGTTAGGGTTAATTTATTAGTGTAAAATTAGAGGGAAGGTAATTTAGTCATCACCTAACACAATCAGCTCGAATCGTAATTTGAGGGTCGCGGGTTCGAATCCCCGTCATACCAAACATGCTCACCCTTTCAGCTGTGGGGACGTTATAATGTTACATTCAATCCCACTATTCTTTGGTAAAAGAGCAGCCTAAGAGTTGGTGGTAGGTGGTGATGATTTCCTTCTAGTCTTACGCTGCTAAATTAGAGACGGTTAGCGCCAATAGCCGTAGTGTAGCCTTGCGTGAAATTCAAAAACAAACAAACTTGATAAGTTAGGGACGGCTACAGCAGATAGTTTTGGAATAGCTTTGAGCGAAAGTCAAAAAGGAAACTAACTATTTTAAGAGAATTGTACATTTAAACATTATTTTGATCGCTATAGAACTCATATACAAACAAATAAGGAACCTAGAAAAATTACCTTGAATCTAAAAATAAATTACTAAGTGGAACAGAAGATATTGTGAGAACATTTATTTATAATAATGTCATAAATAACATATTTCATTATTAGCTTTTGGAAACATGAAAAAGTATTGTCTAGAATAGTGGCTCGCGGGATCTTTATAAGTGGCCTGTGACACGTGGCGCAGAGCTGAATGCATCAAAGTGCAACCAAAAATTATTAAATACATTCGTAAATCACACCTAAAGATTTCGGTTTGACCTACACTAGGCGGGCTATCTCATATGATTAGGCTACGCGTCTAGCCATGCGTTTTACTGTCTAATCACTTTAATCTAGTGGTCCTTCAGGGTTTTAGAAATACTGAATAATTGTCTTCAAGGGAAAAAAACGTAAGGAATCATTAACATTTTCTATATCAAGAGAAAATTTTGATCGCAATAAATACTTTTTTATGTTTTGAAAAACTTTGTTCAAAAATTATAGGATATTCCACCATAAAAAACAAAATGTAAGGTTCAGAAACGCTGATAACCAAGTCATCTAAAACAAAACTGAAATTTACTAATAAAAAGTGATGGAGCCACATGTTGTATAAATAAAGACAAAATACTCACTAGATGGAGTGGTAGAGCCTCATTTTGTACGAAGATAAACAAAAAGTACTAGATGAAGTGATGGAACTACATGTCGTATGAAGAAAGACAAAAATACTCACTAGATGAAGTGATGAAGCTACATGTCGTATAAAGAAAGACAAAATTATTCACTAGATGGAGTGATAGAGCTTCATTTTGTATGAAGAAAGACAAAAAATCTCACTAGATGGAGCGATAGAGCTTCATTTTGTATGAAAAAAGACAGAAATACTCACAAGATGAAGTGATGGAGCTACATGTCGTACAAAGAAAGATAAAAATATTCACTAGATGGAGCGATGGACCTCATGTCGAGTGAAGAAAGATAAAAATACTAAATGGGGTGATAAAGCCACATGTCGAAGGAAGAAAGTTAAAACTTATTAAGAGAATTAGAAACCTAACAGCGTACAGGATAAAAGCGTATAAATAAAGTGGAACACATTCATTAGATGGGACGTGGGAGCTTCGTGACGTTTGAAGAAAGTAAGAAAGAAAGACATTAAACACTCTAAAAGAACATAATAATGCAAAGGCTTAAAGTATATAAACAATATGGGAAATACTCACTAGATGGGGTGAGGGAGTCTCATGACATACAACTGGATAGTTGGTATATCATCAGCATTATCACAAATGATTTTAGATTGGTAGGATTTCCTAATTTCTTGAAGTTGTTCTGCAGAAAAACAATATATATGAGATGTATTTCAAACTAAGTAGCTAAGAAAAACGTGAACTGTCTCGTGTTATATTTATTTGTTATTTATCGGTTGTTCAATATCGAAAATAGCATATATTTTTGGGCTAATATTTTCCAATAACAGATGCATCAGTGTAATTTGTCTATGTAACTTATTTTTACTTTTTACTATTTTCATTTTTCTAAACAAACGCATTCAACACTATTAGGCAATTATCAGAGAGAAAAGCTAAGTTCATTTTATAACCGACACTGTTTCTAATGAAATGTTCGTAACTAAAATGTTAATTAAGTAATGTTTTCAGCTAATTTCAGTGTTCACATTTTCCCTATTAAATGTTTTAAAAGTTTTTATTTTTATTTTCCCTTTTCTTATTTTCATATTTCTCTACCCAAATAAGTGGTTGAGTCTAACAACGTAAAATGCATATTTTTTCTTTATGTTCATTGGCCTTAAGATTTTTGGCCAGCAGTGTATAAGTACGTATATAAACTCTTAAAATATTATAAGATTTACAGATATTATATGTTAAAACAAAAATGTGTAAAAATGCCAAACAACTAGTAATAATAAATAAATATTCTTCTAATTGTTGATATAGTTTTGAACAAAAACCAAATCATGCAGGAAAGGTCACCTGGAGTAAATGCAGACGGAAATCCTGAGTTTTCGTACCAGAAACGATCCCCCTTTTTAACATTCGCGAACTGACGAGCCACAATACAAGCGAAAGTTGGTCCAATCAAACTTCCCGGTAGGCGGCGCTCTGAAATTCCACCGCTCCAGAGATCAATATCATCTGGATGTCTAAAATAAAAGTACTACGACATGAACTATAAAAATTAAATTACACAAGTTCTAATCATTAATCAATGACCGAAGAGTGAGATTCTCACTGTTTTACATTATGAGCCAATAAGAGAGCATTAATATTTCACACATTTTAATTATTAATCATTGAAGATTATTCATATTTCAAACGTTTCCACCATAAATAAATAACAGGATATTGAGATTCCAAACGTTTCCACCATAAATAAATAACAGGATATTGAGATTCCAAACGTTTAAATTAAAACCAGTAACAGGACATTGAGATTCGAAATGGTATAGTTAGTAACTACTGACAGATTATCTTTGAAAATTAAATGAAAAATATGTGATAAGACAGTTTTGTTGTACGTAATTCAAGAAATCTACAACTTTTTATTCTCTCCTGATGAGGAAACTATAAACTATTTTACCAACAATATTCGAAATTGTTCTCTCTATAATTGCTGAAGTATTTTTTTCTTAAACGTTAATTAAACGAGTTACTAAAAATACTTTGGTTACACAACACATTATCCATGTGATAGTATAAGACTAACAAAAAATAACTATTTAATTTTTAGTTAACACCCACGAAACTCTTTGATTATTAGTTGTCACTAAAGGAACTGTTAAATCATTAGTTAACACCCAAGGAACTATTAGACCATCAGTTAATACCAAAGAAACTGTTAGATCATTAGTTAATACCAAAGGAACTGTTTGGTAATTAGTTTTCACCTAAGGAACTGTTACATCGTTAGTGAATACCCAAGGAACTGTTACATCGTTAGTTAATACCCAAGGAACTGTTAGATGATAAGTTTATACCTACAGAACTGTTCGATTATTAGTTGTCACCTAAGGAACCGTTAGATCGTCAGTTAAAATCCACGGAACTGTTTAGTTATTAGTTAATACCTACAGAACTGTTCTGTCCTTAACAGACACCTGTGGAGTTGTTCGATTGTTAGTGGTAGGAACTACTGTTAAAATTGTAGTAAGCTATAAGAATGTTTAAAACCTGGCCTTACTTGTACACCTGGGCAAACTTGTGGGCAGTGCCGTTGTTCATGAATGGCTCCAGCTCCTCGAATGTTCTGACTCGTCCCAAACCGCACCATTCTCGGTAGAAGTTATAACCGGGCACTCCTGTCTCACGTCCTCGCATCAAATTGAAGGCCACTAAATCCATTCCAAATGGCATAGGTGGCACTTGAAACAAATGATTCGTTACCTAGAGATAAAACACATCATATATTTGCAAGATATACGGAGCACTTGAAATAAGTGTTTGTTACCTAGAGATAAAACACATCATATATTCGAAAGATATAAGGAAAACTCGAAACAAGTGTTCGTTACCTTGAGATAACAGATAGTATATATCCGAAAGATATAAGGAGCACTTGAAACAATCGTTTCCTGAATAAAAGGTTCCAATAAAGACTACAGAAGATGCTGAGCCAAAGTCGTACTAATAATAGTCATGTCTTCAGACGAACTTACCTCCTGGGTTATAAAGGGGTCGTACACTTGAGCAGGGGTGTTGATCAGGCCACCAATGAGCTCATCGATTTTTCCGGGTTCGTAAAAGATGAAAGGCTGGCGTAGAAGGGTCCGAAGAGGATCTTCACCTACCGTAGGACAGAGAGGGTTAGAGTTCAGATTGAACCCTGTTATCCTAGGTGGGCTTACAGACCAACAAATGTTCAGTTTGTACGAAACCATAAACTAATATACTGAAAAAGGATCTTAAAACTCACTATTTTGTACGAATTCTTATTTAAAATAAGGTCGAAATATAATAGCTACGTTCGGTTCTTACCCACAAATTCGTGAAACTTGTTATACCTCCGAACCATACCCTGGATGAAAGTGTGCCCGAACCGGAAAGCAGCGGACTGGAAACCGCTGGACATTCCCATGTGCACGTTGGGGTCGTAACCGTTCCAGTAGCCCTAAATGTGAGACATAGACGAATTTAATATTAATGTGTATGTGAGTGGTTGTTATAAGATTATTTTAGTAAAGAATAACGACCTTTACTCACGTAGGGAAAGTCTGTTCTAGCATTCGTTATCTGTAACCGGATTCAACTGGTTTCGGATAATTTTACATACAATCAGAAATACCTTGCAAGAGATTTATATTAAGTATAGTTCCTGATGCTCTTCAGGCACTGTGATCATTGGCGAGGTCAGTAAATGAAACAATGTTTTACATTTCAAGCAGTTTAGAAAGTGAGGTATTGTGAACATTATGTTTATAGATATAATTCGATACCATTTGTACACAGTGAAATATAGCTTTTTTCACGAACACAAAAATGTTGTAGATCAAAATATGAATATGATGGACTGTAAGAGTTCAGAAGTAAAATAGAAAAAAAAAAAAGTAATAAACTCCCTCACGTGAGTTTTGATGGTCAGGTTGTAACTGCTCATAGTTGTCTCGCCAAGAAGCATGGGTAAAAATTCAGAGTAGGTGATATGTTGCACGGAACCTGCCATGATGTGTCGTGTTTCTTGATATATCTTCTCGTCGTCCCAGTGTGGGTTCAGTCGGGAAAGTTCGGTGGCAATTCGGTTGTGGTCACGTACGTACAATGTATGCAAGACAGTCAAATGGATCTGTTCATTCACACGTTCATCACCTTTACAGAGGCACAGAGTCAAGCATGTTTACATGAAAAAGCTCTATATTATCTGGTGGAGGCTTAAGATCGTTTAGTTCCCGAGTTATTTTGAAGTTAGTTGTACTTAATCATGCACTTATTTGATCGTTTAATATCAAAATACATCACACCAGTCGCTGTAGTTTCTTTGATTATAGTTTTTTAACATTAATACTATCTTCCTCTCTTAATATAGGCTTACATATTTTATTTTTACGTTGGGTAATCGTATCTGTTTGTAATATATTTTGCTTCTTTGTATTAAACTTCGACCACAATACATTTAATTTCTCCTAAAATTTCTGTCAGTAGAAAATCTAACTTATAACGGGTGTCAGAAGTAAAGTTTAGTCTATTTACTGTGTTTTTATAAGTAAATCTAGTCTATTTTCTGGAGAATTTCTGAAGTAAATCCTAGTTTATTTTTTAATGACCGCAACTAAGCTTAATTTATTTTCTAAGCATTAATTCTCAGTTTTTATCAATACTTTTATCATTATTGTAGAAAATAAATGCCATCTACTGGCATTAAAACGAAACAAATCTTACCTACCGGCATTAAAACAAAACAAATGTCGTGGTCGGGCTGTACAGTCTTTTTCAGGAGTAGAAGACAAAGGAGGCAGGATTGGTTTCAGTCCGTATTCATGAAAATAATCCCACACACGCATAAGCCCTGAAGAAAAAAAAAAAGAATATTTTTAATTTCTGAGTTTAGTGTTGGTGTTATTGTAATATTTTTCAGTGTTCTACTCACCTCTCATCGAAATATAACATTTACAATTTTATACTTACACTGAAAAAGGGAAAGAATTAATAAAACAAAACTTTTCTATGAACAGTTAAATTCACTAGAAAGTTTATGTAGTCTTTCAGGATGTTTAATGCACAATGAAGGGATTTACTCATTTTAATAATAAAGTTAGACAGTGAAAACAAAACAAAACATACGGTTAGAGCATCAGATCAAATCAGTTATCTGGCTAATTTTTAGGACTTAGTTCTCCTGACAGTTCTGAGTTAATTCGACTGTTCTTTTCTCAATACTTACCTTTTATGCTGACCCGTAGTTCACTGGTATTTCTAGATTCTTTTCCAAGACTTACCTCCTCTGCCAAGTCGGAGTTCTTTAGCTAGTTTTTCTGTTGAACCGTATAGAAAGTTGGCGTCCAGAGTCTGAGTAAGAAGGTTGATATGTACTCTTGGACCTGAAATAATTAGACAAGGGACGGTCGAAAATTATTCAATTAAAGTGCTGAGATAAATTCGAGTGATACTTCAGTAAAACTAAAAGTGTGTTATGTTTACTGAGGACTGACAAAGACTGTGGGGAAACAAGCAGTAAGATACGTTCGCTGCGAAGACACAACGTAAAGCTGACATTAAAGTACATCCACTGAGAAGTGATAAAAGAAAACACAAAAATATGTTCACTGAGAAGTGATAAAGGGAAAATAACATAAAGATATGTTTACTGAGAAATGACAAAGAGAAACTAACATAAAGATACGTTCACTGAGAAATGACGAAGTAAAACTAACATTAATGTACGTTCACTGAGAAGTGAGAAAGAAAAACAAACATAAAGACATATTTACTGAGAAATGATAACACTATGGTGAAACTAGGAGGAAGATATATCTTCACTGAGAAGTAATAAAGAATATGGTGAAACTAAAAGGAAGATATATTTACTGAGAAGTAATAAAAAATATAGTGCAACTAAGAGGAAAATATATTCAATGAGAAGTGATAAAGAATATGGTGAAATTAAGAGAAAAATATATTCACTGAGAAGTGATAAAGAATATGGTGAAATTAAGAGAAATATATATTCACTGAAAAATGACAAAGACAATGGAAAACTAAGCAGAAAATATATTCACTGAGAAGTGATAAACAATATGGTGACACTAAGAGAAAAATACATTCACTGAGAAGTAATAAAAATATGGTGAAACTAAGAGGAAGATATATTCACTGAGAAGTGATAAACAATATGGTGACACTAAGAGAAAAATACATTCACTGAGAAGTAATAAAAAATATGGTGAAACTAAGAGGAAGATATATTCACTGAGAAGTGACAAAGACTATGGTGAACTAAGCAGAAAATATATTCACTGAGAAGTAATAAAGAATATAGTGAAACTAAGAGGAAAATATATTCACTGAGAAGTAATAAAGAATATGGTGAAACTAAGAGGAAAATATATTCAATGAGAAGTGATAAAGAATATGGTGAAATTAAGAGAAAAATATATTCACTGAGAAGTGATAAAGAATATGGTGAAATTAAGAGAAATATATATTCACTGAAAAATGACAAAGACAATGGAGAACTAAGCAGAAAATATATTCACTGAGAAGTAATAAAGAATATGGTGAAACTAAGAGGAAGATATATTTACTCAGAAGTAATAAAGAATATGGTGAAACTAAGAGGAAGATATATTTACTGAGAAGTGACAAAAATATGGTAAAACTTAGAAAAAAATATATTCACTGAGAAGTGACAAAGACTATGGTGAACTAAGCGGAAAATATATTCACTGAGAAGTGATGAAGAATATGATGAAACTAAGAGGAAAATATATTCAGTGAGAAGTAATAAAGAATATGATGAAACTAATCATAAAATATATTCCCTGAGAAAAAATAAAGAATATGGTGAAACTAAGAGGAAAATATATTCACTGAGAAGTGATAAAGAATATGGTGAAACTATGAGGAAGATATATTCACTGAGAAGTAATAAAGAATATGGTGACACTAAGAGAAAAATACATTCACTGAGAAGTGACAAAAAATATGGTAAAACTTAGAGAAAAATATATTCACTGAGAAGTGACAAAGACTGCAGTGAACTAAGCAGAAAATATATTCACTGAGAAGTAATAAAGAATATGGTGAAATTAAAAGGAAAATAGGAAAATATATTCACTGAGAAGTGACAAAGACTATGATGAACTAAGCAGAAAATATATTCACTGAGAAGTAATAAAGAATATGGTGAAACTAAGAGGAAGATATATTTACTGAGAAGTGACAAAGAATATGGTAAAACTTAGAGAAAAATATATTCACTGAGAAGTAACAAAGACTATGGTGAACTCAGCAGAAAATATATTCACTGAGAAGTGATAAAAATATGGTGAACTAAGCAAAAAATATATTCAGTGAGAAGTAATAAAGAATATGATGAAACTAATCATAAAATATATTCCCTGAGAAAAAATAAAGAATATGGTGAAACTAAGAGGAAAATATATTCACTGAGAAGTGACAAAGACTGCAGTGAACTAAGCAGAAAATATATTCACTGAGAAGTAATAAAGAATATGGTGAAACTAAGAGGAAGATATATTCACTGAGAAGTGATAAATAATATGGTGAAATTAAAAGGAAAATAGGAAAACATATTCACTGAGAAGTAATAAAGAATATGATGAAACTATGAGAAAGATATATTCACTGAGAAGGAATAAAGAATATGGTGAAACTAAGAGGAAGATATATTTACTGAGAAGTGACAAAAATATGGTAAAACTTAGAGAAAAATATATTCACCGAGAAGTAACAGAGACTATGGTGAGCTAAGTGGAAAATATATTCACTGAGAAGTCATAAAAATATGGTGAACTAAGCAAAAAATATATTCAGTGAAAAGTAATAAAGAATATGATGAAACTAAGAGGAAAATATATTCACTGAGAAGAAATAAAGAATATGGTGAAACTAAGAGGAAGATATATTCACTGAGAAGTGATAAATAATATGGTGAAATTAAAAGGAAAATAGGAAAATATATTCACTGAGAAGTGACAAAGACTATCGTGAACTAAGCAGAAAATATATTCACTGAGAAGTAATAAAAAATATGGTGAAACTAAGAGGAAAATATATGCCCGGAGAAGTGACAAAGAATATAGTGAAATAAGCAGAAAATATATTCACTGAGAAGTAATAAAGAATATGATGAAACTAAGAGGAAAATATATTCACTGAGAAGTAATAAAGAATATGGTGAAACTAAGAGGAAGATATATTCACTGAGAAGTGACAAAGACAATGGTGAACTAATCAGAAAATATATTCCCTGAGAAGTAATAAAGAATATGGTGAAACTAAGAGGAAAATATATTAACTGAGAAGTGATAAAGAATATGGTGAAATTAAGAGAAAAATATATTCACTGAGAAGTGACAAAGACAATGGAAAACTAAGCAGAAAATATATTCACTGAGAAGTAATAAAGAATATGGTGAAACTATTAGGAAAATATATTTACTGAGAAGTAATAAAGAATATGGTGAAACTATGAGGAAGATATATTCATTGAGATGTAATAAAGAATATGGTGAAACTAAAAGGAAGATATATTTACTGAGAAGTGACAAAAAATATGGTAAAACTTAGAGGAAAATATATTCACTGAGAAGTGAAAAAGACTATGGTGAACTAAGCGGAAAATATATTCACTGAGAAGTCATAAAAATATGGTGAACTAAGCAAAAAATATATTCAGTGAAAAGTAATAAAGAATATGATGAAACTAAGAGGAAAATATATTCACTGAGAAGAAATAAAGAATATGGTGAAACTAAGAGGAAGATATATTCACTGAGAAGTGATAAATAATATGGTGAAATTAAAAGGAAAATAGAAAAATATATTCACTGAGAAGTGACAAAGACTATCGTGAACTAAGCAGAAAATATATTCACTGAGAAGTAATAAAAAATATGGTGAAACTAACAGGAAAATATATGCCCTGAGAAGTGACAAAGAATATAGTGAAATAAGCAGAAAATATATTCACTGAGAAGTAATAAAGAATATGATGAAACTAAGAGGAAAATATATTCACTGAGAAGTAATAAAGAATATGGTGAAACTAAGAGGAAGATATATTCACTGAGAAGTGACAAAGACAATGGTGAACTAATCAGAAAATATATTCCCCGAGAAGTAATAAAGAATATGGTGAAACTAAGAGGAAAATATATTAACTGAGAAGTGATGAAGAATATGATGAAACTAAAAGGAAAATATATTCACTGAGAAGTAATGAAGAATATGGTGAAACAAAGAGGAAGATATATTTAATGAGAAGTGACAAAGAATATGGTAAAACTTAGAGGAAAATATATTCACCGAGAAGTAACAGAGACTATGGTGAGCTAAGTGGAAAATATATTCACTGAGAAGTCATAAAAATATGGTGAACTAAGCAAAAAATATATTAAGTGAAAAGTAATAAAGAATATGATGAAACTAAGAGGAAAATATATTCACTGAGAAGAAATAAAGAATATGGTGAAACTAAGAGGAAGATATATTCACTGAGAAGTGATAAATAATATGGTGAAATTAAAAGGAAAATAGGAAAATATATTCACTGAGAAGTGACAAAGACTATGGTGAACTAAGCAGAAAATATATTCACTGAGAAGTAATAAAAAATATGATGAAACTAAGAGGAAAATATATGCACTAAGAAGTGACAAAGACTATAGTGAACTAAGCAGAAAATATATTCACTGAGAAGTAATAAAGAATATGATGAAACTAAGAGGAAAATATATTCACTGAGAAGTAATAAAGAATATGGTGAAACTAAGAGGAAGATATATTCACTGAGAAGTGACAAAGACTATGGTGAACTAAGCAGAAAATATATTCACTGAGAAGTAATAAAGAATATGATGAAACTAAGAGGAAAATATATTCACTGAGAAGTGAAAATGAATATTGTGAAATTAAGAGAAAAATATATTCACTGAGAAGTGACGAAGACTATGGAGAACTAAGCAGAAAATACATTCACTGAGAAGTGAAAAAGAATATGGTGAAACTAAGAGGAAAATATATTCACTGAGAAGTAATAAAGAACATGGTGAAACTAAGAGGAAGATATATTTACTGAGAAGTAATAAAGAATATGGTGAAACTAAGAGGAAAATATATTAACTGAGAAGTGATAAAGAATATGGTGAAATTAAGGGAAAAATATATTCACTGAGAAGTGACAAAGACAATGGAAAACTAAGCAGAAAATATATTCACTGAGAAGTAATAAAAAATATGGTGAAACTAAGAGGAAAATATATGCCCTGAGAAGTGACAAAGAATATAGTGAAATAAGCAGAAAATATATTCACTGAGAAGTAATAAAGAATATGATGAAACTAAGAGGAAAATATATTCACTGAGAAGTAATAAAGAATATGGTGAAACTAAGAGGAAGATATATTCACTGAGAAGTGACAAAAAATATGGTAAAACTTAGAGGAAAATATATTCACTGGGAAGTGACAAAGACTATGGTGAACTAAGCGGAAAATATATTCACTGAGAAGTCATAAAAATATGGTGAACTAAGCAAAAAATATATTCAGTGAAAAGTAATAAAGAATATGATGAAACTAAGAGGAAAATATATTCACTGAGAAGAAATAAAGAATATGGTGAAACTAAGAGGAAGATATATTCACTGAGAAGTGATAAATAATATGGTGAAATTAAAAGGAAAATAGGAAAATATATTCACTGAGAAGTGACAAAGACTATCGTGAACTAAGCAGAAAATATATTCACTGAGAAGTAATAAAAAATATGGTGAAACTAAGAGGAAAAGATATGCCCTGAGAAGTGACAAAGAATATAGTGAAATAAGCAGAAAATATATTCACTGAGAAGTAATAAAGAATATGATGAAACTAAGAGGAAAATATATTCACTGAGAAGTAATAAAGAATATGGTGAAACTAAGAGGAAGATATATTCACTGAGAAGTGACAAAGACAATGGTGAACTAATCAGAAAATATATTCCCTGAGAAGTAATAAAGAATATGGTGAAACTAAGAGGAAAATATATTAACTGAGAAGTGATAAAGAATATGGTGAAATTAAGAGAAAAATATATTCACTGAGAAGTGACAAAGACAATGGAAAACTAAGCAGAAAATATATTCACTGAGAAGTAATAAAGAATATGGTGAAACTATTAGGAAAATATATTCACTGAGAAGTAATAAAGAATATGGTGAAACTATTAGGAAAATATATTTACTGAGAAGTAATAAAGAATATGGTGAAACTATGAGGAAGATATATTCATTGAGATGTAATAAAGAATATGGTGAAACTAAGAGGAAGATATATTTACTGAGAAGTGACAAAAAATATGGTAAAACTTAGAGGAAAATATATTCACTGAGAAGTGACAAAGACTATGGTGAACTAAGCGGAAAATATATTCACTGAGAAGTCATAAAAATATGGTGAACTAAGCAAAAAATATATTCAGTGAAAAGTAATAAAGAATATGATGAAACTAAGAGGAAAATATATTCACTGAGAAGAAATAAAGAATATGGTGAAACTAAGAGGAAGATATATTCACTGAGAAGTGATAAATAATATGGTGAAATTAAAAGGAAAATAGGAAAATATATTCACTGAGAAGTGACAAAGACTATCGTGAACTAAGCAGAAAATATATTCACTGAGAAGTAATAAAAAATATGGTGAAACTAAGAGGAAAATATATGCCCTGAGAAGTGACAAAGAATATAGTGAAATAAGCAGATAATATATTCACTGAGAAGTAATAAAGAATATGATGAAACTAAGAGGAAAATATATTCACTGAGAAGTAATAAAGAATATGGTGAAACTAAGAGGAAGATATATTCACTGAGAAGTGACAAAGACAATGGTGAACTAATCAGAAAATATATTCCCTGAGAAGTAATAAAGAATATGGTGAAACTAAGAGGAAAATATATTAACTGAGAAGTGATAAAGAATATGGTGAAATTAAGAGAAAAATATATTCACTGAGAAGTGACGAAGACAATGGAAAACTAAGCAGAAAATATATTCACTGAGAAGTAATAAAGAATATGGTGAAACTATTAGGAAAATATATTTACTGAGAAGTAATAAAGAATATGGTGAAACTATGAGGAAGATATATTCATTGAGATGTAATAAAGAATATGGTGAAACTAAGAGGAAGATATATTTACTGAGAAGTGACAAAAAATATGGTAAAACTTAGAGGAAAATATATTCACTGAGAAGTGACAAAGACTATGGTGAACTAAGCGGAAAATATATTCACTGAGAAGTGATGAAGAATATGATGAAACTAAAAGGAAAATATATTCACTGAGAAGTAATGAAGAATATGGTGAAACAAAGAAGAAGATATATTTAATGAGAAGTGACAAAGGATATGGTAAAACTTAGAGGAAAATATATTCACCGAGAAGTAACAGAGACTATGGTGAGCTAAGTGGAAAATATATTCCCTGAGAAGTAATAAAGAATATGGTGAAACTAAGAGGAAAATATATTAACTGAGAAGTGATAAAGAATATGGTGAAATTAAGGGAAAAATATATTCACTGAGAAGTGACAAAGACAATGGAAAACTAAGCAGAAAATATATTCACTGAGAAGTAATAAAGAATATGGTGAAACTATTAGGAAAATATATTTACTGAGAAGTAATAAAGAATATGGTGAAACTATGAGGAAGATATATTCATTGAGATGTAATAAAGAATATGGTGAAACTAAGAGGAAGATATATTTACTGAGAAGTGACAAAAAATATGGTAAAACTTAGAGGAAAATATATTCACTGAGAAGTGACAAAGACTATGGTGAACTAAGCGGAAAATATATTCACTGAGAAGTGATGAAGAATATGATGAAACTAAAAGGAAAATATATTCACTGAGAAGTAATGAAGAATATGGTGAAACAAAAAGGAAGATATATTTAATGAGAAGTGACAAAGAATATGGTAAAACTTAGAGGAAAATATATTCACCGAGAAGTAACAGAGACTATGGTGAGCTAAGTGGAAAATATATTCACTGAGAAGTCATAAAAATATGGTGAACTAAGCAAAAAATATATTAAGTGAAAAGTAATAAAGAATATGATGAAACTAAGAGGAAAATATATTCACTGAGAAGAAATAAAGAATATGGTGAAACTAAGAGGAAGATATATTCACTGAGAAGTGATAAATAATATGGTGAAATTAAAAGGAAAATAGGAAAATATATTCACTGAGAAGTGACAAAGACTATGGTGAACTAAGCAGAAAATATATTCACTGAGAAGTAATAAAAAATATGATGAAACTAAGAGGAAAATATATGCACTAAGAAGTGACAAAGACTATAGTGAACTAAGCAGAAAATATATTCACTGAGAAGTAATAAAGAATATGATGAAACTAAGAGGAAAATATATTCACTGAGAAGTAATAAAGAATATGGTGAAACTAAGAGGAAGATATATTCACTGAGAAGTGACAAAGACTATGGTGAACTAAGCAGAAAATATATTCACTGAGAAGTAATAAAGAATATGATGAAACTAAGAGGAAAATATATTCACTGAGAAGTGAAAATGAATATTGTGAAATTAAGAGAAAAATATATTCACTGAGAAGTGACGAAGACTATGGAGAACTAAGCAGAAAATACATTCACTGAGAAGTGAAAAAGAATATGGTGAAACTAAGAGGAAAATATATTCACTGAGAAGTAATAAAGAACATGGTGAAACTAAGAGGAAGATATATTTACTGAGAAGTAATAAAGAATATGGTGAAACTAAGAGGAAGATATATTTACTGAGAAGTGAAAGAGAATATGGTGAAATTAAGAGAAAAATATATTCACTGAGAAGTGACAAAGACTATCGTGAACTAAGCAGAAAATATATTCACTGAGAAGTAATAAAAAATATGGTGAAACTAAGAGGAAAATATATGCCCTGAGAAGTGACAAAGAATATAGTGAAATAAGCAGAAAATATATTCACTGAGAAGTAATAAAGAATATGATGAAACTAAGAGGAAAATATATTCACTGAGAAGTAATAAAGAATATGGTGAAACTAAGAGGAAGATATATTCACTGAAAAGTGACAAAAAATATGGTAAAACTTAGAGGAAAATATATTCACTGAGAAGTGACAAAGACTATGGTGAACTAAGCGGAAAATATATTCACTGAGAAGTCATAAAAATATGGTGAACTAAGCAAAAAATATATTCAGTGAAAAGTAATAAAGAATATGATGAAACTAAGAGGAAAATATATTCACTGAGAAGAAATAAAGAATATGGTGAAACTAAGAGGAAGATATATTCACTGAGAAGTGATAAATAATATGGTGAAATTAAAAGGAAAATAGGAAAATATATTCACTGAGAAGTGACAAAGACTATCGTGAACTAAGCAGAAAATATATTCACTGAGAAGTAATAAAAAATATGGTGAAACTAAGAGGAAAAGATATGCCCTGAGAAGTGACAAAGAATATAGTGAAATAAGCAGAAAATATATTCACTGAGAAGTAATAAAGAATATGATGAAACTAAGAGGAAAATATATTCACTGAGAAGTAATAAAGAATATGGTGAAACTAAGAGGAAGATATATTCACTGAGAAGTGACAAAGACAATGGTGAACTAATCAGAAAATATATTCCCTGAGAAGTAATAAAGAATATGGTGAAACTAAGAGGAAAATATATTAACTGAGAAGTGATAAAGAATATGGTGAAATTAAGAGAAAAATATATTCACTGAGAAGTGACAAAGACAATGGAAAACTAAGCAGAAAATATATTCACTGAGAAGTAATAAAGAATATGGTGAAACTATTAGGAAAATATATTTACTGAGAAGTAATAAAGAATATGGTGAAACTATGAGGAAGATATATTCATTGAGATGTAATAAAGAATATGGTGAAACTAAGAGGAAGATATATTTACTGAGAAGTGACAAAAAATATGGTAAAACTTAGAGGAAAATATATTCACTGAGAAGTGACAAAGACTATGGTGAACTAAGCGGAAAATATATTCACTGAGAAGTCATAAAAATATGGTGAACTAAGCAAAAAATATATTCAGTGAAAAGTAATAAAGAATATGATGAAACTAAGAGGAAAATATATTCACTGAGAAGAAATAAAGAATATGGTGAAACTAAGAGGAAGATATATTCACTGAGAAGTGATAAATAATATGGTGAAATTAAAAGGAAAATAGGAAAATATATTCACTGAGAAGTGACAAAGACTATCGTGAACTAAGCAGAAAATATATTCACTGAGAAGTAATAAAAAATATGGTGAAACTAAGAGGAAAATATATGCCCTGAGAAGTGACAAAGAATATAGTGAAATAAGCAGAAAATATATTCACTGAGAAGTAATAAAGAATATGATGAAACTAAGAGGAAAATATATTCACTGAGAAGTAATAAAGAATATGGTGAAACTAAGAGGAAGATATATTCACTGAGAAGTGACAAAGACAATGGTGAACTAATCAGAAAATATATTCCCTGAGAAGTAATAAAGAATATGGTGAAACTAAGAGGAAAATATATTAACTGAGAAGTGATAAAGAATATGGTGAAATTAAGAGAAAAATATATTCACTGAGAAGTGACGAAGACAATGGAAAACTAAGCAGAAAATATATTCACTGAGAAGTAATAAAGAATATGGTGAAACTATTAGGAAAATATATTTACTGAGAAGTAATAAAGAATATGGTGAAACTATGAGGAAGATATATTCATTGAGATGTAATAAAGAATATGGTGAAACTAAGAGGAAGATATATTTACTGAGAAGTGACAAAAAATATGGTAAAACTTAGAGGAAAATATATTCACTGAGAAGTGACAAAGACTATGGTGAACTAAGCGGAAAATATATTCACTGAGAAGTGATGAAGAATATGATGAAACTAAAAGGAAAATATATTCACTGAGAAGTAATGAAGAATATGGTGAAACAAAGAAGAAGATATATTTAATGAGAAGTGACAAAGAATATGGTAAAACTTAGAGGAAAATATATTCACCGAGAAGTAACAGAGACTATGGTGAGCTAAGTGGAAAATATATTCACTGAGAAGTCATAAAAATATGGTGAACTAAGCAAAAATATATTCAGTGAAAAGTAATAAAGAATATGATGAAACTAAGAGGAAAATATATTCACTGAGAAGAAATAAAGAATATGGTGAAACTAAGAGGAAGATATATTCACTGAGAAGTGATAAATAATATGGTGAAATTAAAAGGAAAATAGGAAAATATATTCACTGAGAAGTGACAAAGACTATGGTGAACTAAGCAGAAAATATATTCACTGAGAAGTAATAAAAAATATGATGAAACTAAGAGGAAAATATATGCACTAAGAAGTGACAAAGACTATAGTGAACTATGCAGAAAATATATTCACTGAGAAGTAATAAAGAATATGATGAAACTAAGAGGAAAATATATTCACTGAGAAGTAATAAAGAATATGGTGAAACTAAGAGGAAGATATATTCACTGAGAAGTGACAAAGACTATGGTGAACTAAGCAGAAAATATATTCACTGAGAAGTAATAAAGAATATGATGAAACTAAGAGGAAAATATATTCACTGAGAAGTGAAAATGAATATTGTGAAATTAAGAGAAAAATATATTCACTGAGAAGTGACGAAGACTATGGAGAACTAAGCAGAAAATACATTCACTGAGAAGTGAAAAAGAATATGGTGAAACTAAGAGGAAAATATATTCACTGAGAAGTAATAAAGAACATGGTGAAACTAAGAGGAAGATATATTTACTGAGAAGTAATAAAGAATATGGTGAAAGTAAGAGGAAGATATATTTACTGAGAAGTGAAAAAGAATATGGTGAAATTAAGAGAAAAATATATTCACTGAGAAGTGACAACGACTATGGAGAACTAAGCAGAAAATACATTCACTGAGAAGTGAAAAAGAATATGGTGAAACTAAGAGGAAAATATATTCACTGAGAAGTAATAAAGAATATGGTGAAACTGAGAGGAAAATATATTCACTGAGAAGTAATAAAGAATATGGTGAAACTAAGAGGAAAATATATTCAATGAGAAGTGATAAAGAATATGGTGAAATTAAGAGAAAAATATATTCACTGAGAAGTGACGAAGACAATGGAGAACTAAGCAGAAAATATATTCACTGAGAAGTAATAAAGAATATGGTGAAACTAAGAGGAAAATATATTCACTGAGAAGTAATAAAGAATATGGTGAAACTAAGAGGAAGATATATTCACTGAGAAGTAATAAAGAATATGGTGAAACTAAGAGGAAGATATATTTACTGAGAAGTGACAAAAATATGGTAAAACTTATAGGAAAATATATTCACTGAGAAGTGACAAAGACTATGGTAAACTAAGCGGAAAATATATTCACTGAGAAGTGATGAAGAATATGATGAAACTAAGAGGAAAATATATTCACTGAGAGGAAATAAAGAATATGGTGAAACTAAGAAAAAGATATATTCACTGAGAAGTGATCAACAATATGGTGAAATTAAAAGGAAAATAGGAAAATATATTCACTGAGAAGTGACAAAGTCTATGTTGAACTGAGCAGAAAATATATTCACTGAGAAGTAATAAAGAATATGGTGAAACTAAGAGGAAGATATATTTACTGAGAAGTGACAAAGAATATGGTAAAACTTAGAGAAAAATATATTCACTGAGAAGTAACAGAGACTATGGTGAACTAAGCAGAAAATATATTCACTGAGAAGTGATAAAAATATGGTGAACTAAGCAAAAAATATATTCAGTGAGAAGTAACAGAGACTATAGTGATGTAAGCGGAAAATATATTCACTGAGAAGTAATAAAGAATATGGTGAAACTAAGAGGAAAATATATTTACTGAGAAGTAATAAAGAATATGGTGAAACTATGAGGAAGATATATTCACTGAGAAGTAATAAAGAATATGGTGACACTAAGAGAAAAATACATTCACTGAGAAGTGACAAAAAATATGGTAAAACTTAGAGGAAAATATATTCACTGAGAAGTGACAAAGACTGCAGTGAACTAAGCAGAAAATATATTCACTGAGAAGTAATAAAGAATATGGTGAAACTAAGAGGAAGATATATTCACTGAGAAGTGATAAATAATATGGTGAAATTAAAAGGAAAATAGGAAAATATATTCACTGAGAAGTAATAAAGCATATGATGAAACTATGAGAAAGATATATTCACTGAGAAGTAATAAAGAATATGGTGAAACTAAGAGGAAGATATATTTACTGAGAAGTGACAAAAATATGGTAAAACTTAGAGAAAAATATATTCACCGAGAAGTAACAGAAACTGCAGTGAACTAAGCAGAAAATATATTCACTGAGAAGTAATAAAGAATATGGTGAAACTAAGAGGTAGATATAATCACTGAGAAGTGACAAAAATATGGTAAAACTTAGAGAAAAATATATTCACCGAGAATTAACAGAGACTATGGTGAACTAAGCGGAAAATATATTCACTGAGAAGTGATAAAAATATGGTGAACTAAGCAAAAAATATATTCACTGAGAAGTAACAGAGACTATAGTGATGTAAGCGGAAAATATATTCACTGAGAAGTGATAAAAATATGGTGAACTAAGCAGAAAATATATGCACTGAGAAGTGACAAAGACTATAGTGAACTAAGCAGAAAATATATTCACTGAGAAGTAATAAAGAATATGATGAAACTAAGAGGAAAATATATTCACTGAGAAGTAATAAAGAATATGGTGAAACTAAGAGGAAGATATATTCACTGAGAAGTGACAAAGACAATGGTGAACTAATCAGAAAATATATTCCCTGAGAAGTAATAAAGAATATGGTGAATCTAAGAGGAAAATATATTAACTGAGAAGTGATAAAGAATAAGGTGAAATTAAGAGAAAAATA
Organism: Carcinoscorpius rotundicauda; assembly: GCA_011833715.1. Taxonomy (NCBI): domain Eukaryota; kingdom Metazoa; phylum Arthropoda; class Merostomata; order Xiphosura; family Limulidae; genus Carcinoscorpius; species Carcinoscorpius rotundicauda. The sequence continues at coordinate 18,732,023 of CM022391.1, forward strand.
TATTCACTGAGAAGTGACAAAGACAATGGAAAACTAAGCAGAAAATATATTCACTGAGAAGTAATAAAGAATATGGTGACACTATTAGGAAAATATATTTACTGAGAAGTAATAAAGAATATGGTGAAACTATGAGGAAGATATATTCATTGAGAAGTAATAAAGAATATGGTGAAACTAAGAGGAAGATATATTTACTGAGAAGTGACAAAAAATATGGTGAAACTTAGAGGAAAATATATTCACTGAGAAGTGACAAAGACTGCAGTGAACTAAGCAGAAAATATATTCCCTGAGAAGTAATAAAGAATATGGTGAAACTAAGAGGAAGATATATTTACTGAGAAGTGACAAAGAATATGGTAAAACTTAGAGAAAAATATATTCACTGAGAAGTAACAGAGACACAGAGACTATGGTGAACTAAGCGGAAAATATATTCACTGAGAAGTGATAAAAATATGGTGAAACTAAGAGGAAGATATATTCACTGAGAAGTAACAGAGACACAGAGACTATGGTGAACTAAGCAAAAAATATATTCACTGAGAAGTAACAGAGACTATGGTGATGTAAGCGGAAAATATATTCACTGAGAAGTAATAAAGAATATGGTGAAACTAAGAGGAAGATATATTTACTGAGAAGTGACAAAGAATATGGTAAAAGTTAGAGAAAAATATATTCACTGAGAAGTAACAGAGACACAGAGACTATGGTGAACTAAGCGGAAAATATATTCACTGAGAAGTGATAAAAATATGGTGAACTAAGCAAAAAATATATTCACTGAGAAGTAACAGAGACTATGGTGATGTAAGCAGAAAATATATTCACTGAGAAGTGATGAAGAATATGATGAAACTAAGAGGAAAATATATTCACTGAGAAGTAATGAAGAATATGGTGAAACTAAGAGGAAGATATATTTAATGAGAAGTGACAAAGAATATGATAAAACTTAGAGAAAAATAAATTCACTGAAAAGTGATAAATAATATGGTGAAACTAAGAGGAAGATATATTTAATGAGAAGTGACAAAGAATATGGTAAAACTTAGAGGAAAATATATTCACTGAAAAGTGATAAGTAATATGGTGATAAATGAGAAGTAATAAAGAATATGATGAAACTAAGAGGAAAATATATTCACTGAGAAGTAATAAATAATGTGGTGAAACTAAGAGGAAGATATATTCACTGAGAAGTGACAAAGACTATGGTGAACTAAGCAGAAAATATATTCACTGAGAAGTAATAAAGAATATGGTGAAACTAAGAGGAAAATATATTCACTGAGAAGTGATAACGAATATGGTGAAATTAAGAGAAATATATATTCACTGAAAAATGACAAAGACAATGGAGAACTAAGCAGAAAATATATTCACTGAGAAGTAATAAAGAATATGGTGAAACGAGGAGGAAGATATATTTACTGAGAAGTGACAAAGAATATGGTAAAACTTAGAGGAAAATATATTCACTGAGAAGTGACAAAGACTATGGTGAACTAAGCGGAAAATATATTCACTGAGAAGTGATAAAGAATATGATGAAACTAAGAGGAAAATATATTCACTGAGAAGAAATAAAGAATATGGTGAAACTAAGAGGAAGATATATTCACTGAGAAGTGATAAATAATATGGTGAAATTAAAAGGAAAATAGGAAAATATATTCACTGAGAAGTGACAAAGACTATGGTGAACTAAGCAGAAAATATATTCACTGAGAAGTAATAAAAATATGATGAAACTAAGAGGAAAATATATGCACTGAGAAGTGACAAAGACTATAGTGAACTAAGCAGAAAATATATTCACTGAGAAGTAAGAAAGAATATGATGAAACTAAGAGGAAAATATATTCACTGAGAAGTGAAAAAGAATATGGTGAAACTAAGAGAAAAATATATTCACTGAGAAGTGATAAAGAATATGGTGAATCTAACAGGAAAATATATTCACTGAAAAGTAATAAAGAATATGGTGAAACTAAGAGGAAGATATATTTACTGAGAAGTGATAAAGAATGTGGTGAAATGTGTCCTGAGAAGTGACAAAGATTGTGATAAAACTAACAGTGAGACTTAAGTTTTAATTCGTGAAGCTTAAGGACCCAAATTATAGCACCAAGTAAACCTATTTTATTAAAGTCTATTTTATAATTGCTATTTTAATATGCTGAAAATTATTTTGTAATTTGATTAAAATACAACTATTCTTCAAACGTAACGTATGGTTTAGTATATTTCTAGTTCTTGCTGGTGTTGGTGACATAATTACTTTTCCATCAACATATTTAAGAAAATAGAAATAGATTAAGGACCACCTACCGAGGGCACATCCTGGTCTGTGGCCAGCAAGAGCGCGCTTGAATTCCATACAGGACTGCCCATAACGAGAGAAAAAGGGGTCTTCAGGAGAGATGTCAATGGTCATGCAGTTCGGATGTTGTTGTTCCTTGGGTATCCCACAACAAACGAAGTCAAGGTCGTTCTCATCTGGAAGATGGACAATATTAATAAATAATATACCACCATTTCAGCTAAAGAGGTACCACAGCGAGGGAGAAATTTAGAGTCGTAGAATTATAGTTACGTGTGTATACCTTCCGCAACTGAGTTTCCACGAGCTATCTTGATGTGACGTAACCTAACATATAGCTTGAATTTAAATATTAAGTAGGTTACTAGTGATGTGACTTGACCCAACCTATAGGTACAATTGAAATATTATCTACGTTGCTAATGTTGCGACCCGACCTAACCTTTAGGTATAATTTAAGAATTAGTTCCGTTACTAAGTGATAGACTTTCGTCGATGTATTAAAACAAACTTTAAGTTGTTTTGTTATGTATTCAACATCTCGGTTCTTCAGAGCATGTAGCAGTACATATCTTACAACAGTTGAAATTAATATAAATACTTTATTGTTTCAATTTTCTTTAAACCAGTCAGCATCTATTGATCATTCAACATATGCATGGACGTTGTTGTCATCGTGTATACATTTGTCTGCTGTTCTATTAACCACTGTATTAGTTACCTTAACAATTAAGAAACCTGGAGTCCATTAATGTTTAAATGAAGTGAGGAATTATCAAATGATTTGTATTTACTCGACCTGAACTTACAGTTGGTTGGAATACCAATAAACAGGTTCTACCAATAGGACCTTGAAAACCATTCTTATTATTAAACAAGTGAAATATCAAGGCAATGCATGCTCGTAATTCCAATTGCTAACACAAATAACTTTAGCCTTGAGCGAACACATAGTTTATCTATAAAGCACAGGGGCCATATGTACGACAAGGTATTTCACGTAAAGGTCCACGTGAAAGTTGTGTTTTCAGAGAAACGCCTATTCGCACTCACAAAAATTTCAGAAATAGGTCAAGGCATATTACACTGCTGGTGTACATTAGCACCACACCAGAACGAAGGACACCGAACTTTATTATCTGAAACTTATCCCGATAAAAAACAAATTTAGACCACACCCATAGATCTATTTCTGTTTAATGAACCTGATTTTGAAAATAAAAAATATTTGCACAGAGACTACTAAACTAGTTTCGATACTGAATTTCTTTTCAGTCCGAGAGAGTCTTGGGAAACAAACATCTCACAACATCAGTGCAGAACTGAATTGTATTGCGAAACGTTTTGCACAAACGTGGGTTAGTTTTTTAAAAAACCAACATGTACAGTTGATACCATTAATGATTAAACATAATAAATTTCAGCACTATAAAGCGTGGCTAGTAACATGTGCAGCGAGGGTTAATCAGGAAATGTAGCTACAAAAGACTTAACACTAGATACATGTGACATTTAGTGTTATACACAAAGTAAACACACACAAGTCTTGTGTGGTAAATATGCCATCATTCAGCTTTGATAGTGGTATATGGTGTACGGTTTGAAACATTTTGTATTACTATCTGTTTAAAGGTGAGAAGTAAATCATTTTGCCTTATTAATTTCGTTACATACGTTAACGCAATATTTCAATAGCTTCTCCCATTGCATCATTGCTCTACTTTTGAACCTTTTTCTTATATTAAAATACAATGTGGATACATTACGTATAGTTAGGTTTGTGTCTGGAAGAAAACCTAAACCAGTAAATTCAGGCTTTTATAAAGGACTTAAATTGTTCTTGGTTAGACAAGTGTTTTACCATATATGTTGAGAGGAAGGTAAACCAGTGGAAAGACTGTCGCTTATCGATAATAACAAATTTTAATCAATAACAACAGTAATCCGATTTACCTCTAGGCGGCGCTGCAAGCGTCATGTCATGGTCGATAAACTGTCCCCACGACATAAGCAGGATGGAGAGGTCACTAGATGGATGATCAAAGTCACGATGGATGTAGGCACTAACCATCCTAACGGGTGGAAGCGCACTTCCATCAACTACCGAAACACGTGGCTCCGAAATACCTGGAAGGAAGATTGAATAATGCCCACATTTTGTTAGTGGATATTCAGCGACAAATACTTTTATTTGAAGAACCGTGAAAAATTATTCGTTGTTCACTTTCAATTAATAAAACTTCATTATAAATGTTATTCAATGAATTAAGTTTATTTAAAAGCAGTTCTTATTAATGGCTAAAACATAACTTTCCATATGCTTTTTTTTTACGTTCCTTAATTATTATATTTCAAGATTCTGTAAGTGAAAGTAAGGGATATGTGACCATACTACATTACTATATCCAGTATCGATGAGGTCTTTCGGTCAACACCACGACTCGTGAGGCTGGCTAAGGTGCAACAGACAGTGTTTTTTTTTTATTATTTACAAACCTATTGAAGAGGCCTCATAATCACATATATTACATGCAAAACAAGTATAAAAATCAAATACACAGTTATATACAATTTAATGCACCGAATACTATCTGTAATTGCTCATAATAAAGGACACACAATAATGTAACGTTGTGAACAAGGACGAACAAATTTAAAAAAGAATTGATATGATTAGGAATAACGTAGTAGGAATATTCACTGGTGGTAACTTGGGTACAATATATTATCAATTTTTCACAATAACTGTTAGGGCGTGACCCAAGTTAAGCGAGTTAATTGTAATTATCATAACTTTTATTCCAATAATTTATCAACTAGATTTTGAGGTAAAAATAACTAACATAACATTATTTATATTAAGTATAATTCTTAGCACTTGTGAGTCATATTATTGTAGAATATGTTTTCTTAGTCCACTAAACAGTTACTACTGATTCATGTTTTCATATGTAACAACACATAATGACGCCAGTCCGTTTCAGATATGGTTGTAGTGAATGTAACGGCGTTACGTTTTTAGAATGCGAAGAAAAATGTTTCGGAGGGTATATTAAAGTAGAAGTATAGTTGTAGTTTAGAGAAAGGCGCTACGTGTATATAATGTTATGGTAATTTTCAGGAAGTATAATATGTGTGCCTTTTCCTCAACTACCAAAAACCAGATAGGCCTCTTTTGTTCCCACAAATATCTTGATGTTAGAAAGCAGCGAAACTGAAGTAACACCTAGTTCAGTTTTCACAGCTTACCGTCTTTATACACAGTGGGAAGCTGCCTCACAAAAGGGGTGTGTGTTGATCCCCAGCTACTGTGTTGCATGTTATTGCAAACACCCGTGTAGGTTCGGTACCTCTCCACAGTGCAGGGGATAGGCTTCACGTGAGCAGGACATATTTCCCAAATGTCTGTGCGAGAGGTGTCAATCATAGGAAGACCATTCACTACTTCGTCTGGAGAAAGTTGAAACCTTTATAAAACAGAAATGGAATTACAAAATAATACTTCTGTAACACGAAAGTAGAGTGATATTACACAAGTAGCATCACTTACTGTTTAGCTGGTATTAACTGTGCTGTTTGTTATATAGTTACTTTCTTACCTAAGTAACACCACAGTGTTTAGCTAGTATCCGAGTGGTGGCTTGCACCAGCTCTGCTGTTTTTTATATAGTTACTTTGTTACCTAGGTACCAATACTTACTGTCGAGCTAGTATCCGAGTGGTTGCTAACACTAACTCTGCTGTTTTTTATATGGTTACTTTGTTACCTAGGTAACAATACTTACTGTCGAGCTAGTATCCGAGTGGTTGCTAACACTAACTCTGCTGTTTCATCGATGTGGGGTGGAAGAGGCTCCAGAGAATTGATGGTTGATGGTTGTCTGTATCCTGCAAAAAATTAAAGAAGTGTTTAAAATAAAACTATTGTCATTACTTGTTTCTAGTTCAATAAACTCACTTGTTGGAAAATAATATGTTAACATTGATGAAATAGCGTCAGCAATTGAACTTATATGTTATTTATTGACTTTAAAAAAACTTATGCACGTCTGAGAACAAGAAGAGATTCTTTGGTGTATTCTTATGTCCTTTAAAAGATCAGAATCAAACCACTTACTAACTTTCATAACTTCGTGATATTCCACGAAAAGCATTCTCACGTCTATGTTTTCACGTGTTGGGGTATCTATATCACATATTGAGCCTACGTGTCTGTCTACGAAGGTTATCTACATGACATTTTGAGCTATGTATATCAAACATATCACATATGGGAGTTAGGTATATCATGTCTGAAAGCTATCTATATCATCAGAGATGCCAACTATTTCAAATGACTGAGTGTAACGATTTTAGACTGAGCCCTTTATCATTTGCGGCTACTTTGCCTGACCAATGTCTCTAAGCTGTTTATTATTATAAATATTATAATTTATTACTGCTATAGATTGCTCATTTATGACTGTGTTTTGTGTACTGAATAAATAAATTTTAAAAAATTATTTTGAAATTATGTCTTTTATTTAGTTCAAAGTAACTTACATACTTGGTAAAAGAACACTGAACATGCACAAACAGTTAGCAGAAAAAGACTGTGTAAGGACAAGTTTATATCATGTTTATGACACATCTGTACAATGGCTGTAGTTTTGGTTCTAGCACAGCCATATTTTTTCGCTATATCAGAGTCTGGGAACATTTTTCTGAATAGATGTCCTGCATGATCGGCTAGAGTTAGGGGTAAATTATGAGCAAAGATGAATTGCGTGAACATCACTTCTGCATTTATGCTTTCATATTCTGAATTCTTACTCATAAATGTCGTTATCTGCATCGTTTTTGTCTTCGCGTCAGCCTTTTGTTGGTGAGATGCCGATTTTGTATGTCTGTAACAATCGTTTATCCCGCCATGCGCCACAGAAAAATCGATGTGACAAATTATACAAAACGCACGACTGTCACTGACTTTTGATACAATGACCGGATATTTTGCACTATAATCTTTCCTAAATTTTTGATTCACAGCTTTAGTCCTTTTAGATTTGCCAGAAACAAGACAATCTGGTGAACGAGGCCTCTTTTTTTTTTTCCAACTTGTGAACGATCGCATCGGTGTCTCTATGCTGCTTAGAAAACGAGGAGAAATACCCATCTACGCAAGCGCTGATTGGCTGACAAGCACTGATGACGTAACTATGAATTCCCTACATACCCAGTATGGAGAAGCACCGCACTCAAAGTATTGGTAGATGTCGGAGATTCAAATAGTTTTTTTATTATTTCAAGCACAAACATGATTATCGCAAGTAGCCATTTGGACTATGTCTTTTAATTATTATCAAAATTTATTTGTATCTCACTAGAAATTTTCTTTTCACCCCTTTCAAGCCCTGGGGGAACAATTTATCACTTTAATGTATAGGCCTATATAATATATAATAATATGGGAAATCCAATAAGTCGTAATATTTGTCTGTACGAGCGTATAGTCGTAATGTATACACCAAAAATCGTAATGGTTGACATCTCTGTATCATACATTGGAGCTGTGTATATCATGTATGGGGTGCTATCTGTATGATATCCTGGAGTTATCTATATCACGCACAGGAATTATATGTAGCACGTATGGAGGAGTTGCTTGTAATAATGTAAAACCTCAAGAGAGTATGAAAATAAATGTTTTTCACATGTGTAAACCATGTTTTTGTATACATTACGAATGTTTTTCGTATATGTAAGCCATATTTTTGTGTATATAATGAATGTTTTCCATATGTATAAACCATGTTTTTGTATATATAATGAATGTTTCTCATATGTGTAAACTGTGTTTTTGTATACATCACGAATGTTTGTCATGTGTGAACCATGTTTTTGTATATATAATGAATGTTTGCCATATGTGTAAACCATGTTTTTGTATACATCATGAATGGTTGCCATTTGTGTGAATCATATTTCTGTACCTATGATGAATGTTTGTCATACGTGTAAACTATGTTTTTGTACGCATAATGAATGATTGCCATTTGTGTGAACCATGTTTTTGCACCTATAATGAATCTTTGTCATACGTTTAAACTATGTTTTTATATATATAATGAATGTTTGCCATATGTGTAAACAATGTTTTTGTATACATTATGAATGTTTGTGATATGTATAAACCATGTTTTTGTACACATAATGAATGGTTGCTATATGTGTGAACCATGTTTCTGTACCTATGATGAATGTTTGTTATACGTGTAAACTATGTTTTTGTATACATCATGAATGTTTGCCATGTGTATACCACGTTTTTGTACACATCATGAATGTTTGCCATATGTGTAAACCACGTTTTTGTACGCATAATGAATGATTGCCATTTGTTTGAACCATGTTTTTACACCTATAATGAATGTTTGTCATACGTGTAAACTATGTTTTTGTGTATATAATGAATGTTTGCTATATGTGTAAACAACGTTCTTGTATATAAAAAGAATGTTTGCCGTATATGTAAACAACATTCGTGTGTATATAATGAATGTTTGCCATATGTGTAAACAATGCTTTTGTATAAATCATGAATGTTTGTCGTACGTGTAAACCACGTTTTCATGTATATAATAAATGTTTGCCATATATGTAAACAATGCATTTTGTATACAAAATGAATGTTTGTAATATGTATAAATAATGATTTTGTATAGGATGAAAGATATTTGTTATGTGTAAACCATGTTTTTGTATATAATGAAAGATATTTGTTATGTGTAAACCATGTTTTTGTATATAATGAAAGATATTTGTTATGTGTAAACCATGTTTTTGTATATAATGAAAGATATTTGTTATGTGTAAACCATGTTTTTGTATATAATGAAAGATATTTGTTATGTGTAAACTATGTTTTTTATACGATAATACAAATTTGTTCCACTTTTCATACCTCTTTGACGCTTAGCTTCGGTCAGAGCTCGGTTAACATCAGAGTACCGAATGCATACTTCTTCCACAGGACCAGAAGGATGAAAAGGTCTGAAATCAAAGCACTAGCACATAAAAAATAACATCCACACATAATTAGTTGCATGCATATTTTATAAATCTACGATTAAACAACAGTTCCCAGACTGGTGTTATAAGAGAAGATCACAATGTCAGTAATATCCAGTTTACAAAAATGTTATTACTTCAAGATTATCTTACCCAGATTTTAAAAGTTCTAAGAATCCACCATAACGGGTCGCTGGTGTTCTACCTCCAGGCTTTACGTATGTTCGCTGGAGAATGAGAGCGCACTCTGACGACTGCAATCCTCTGTAATCTCGATCAAAAGTTGAAGAGCCAATAGAGACACTGTTCAGCTGTGCCAGCGATGGACTCCAGGAAAATACCAGCAGTAACGTTAAACACAGTTCGTATCTGTTGGACAGTAAAATACCAACAGTAACATAAAACACAGTTCCTATCTGTTGGACAGGAAAATACCAGCAGTAACGTAAAACACAGTTCCTATCTGTTGGACAGGAAAATACCAGCAGTTATGTAAAACACAGTTCCTATCTGTTGGACAGGAAAATACCAGCAGTAACGTAAAACACAGTTCCTATCTGTTGGACAGGAAAATACCAGCAGTTATGTAAAACACAGTTCGTATCTGTTGGACAGGAAGATACCAGCGGAAATGTTAAACACAGTTCGTTCGTTTGTTTTTTTGAATTTTGCGCAAAGCTACTCGAGTGCTATCTGCGCTAACCTTCCCTAATTTTGTAGCATAAGAATAGAGGGAAGGCAGCTAGTTATCATCACCCACCGCCAACTCTTGGACTACTCTTTTACCAACGAATTGTGGGATTGACTGTCACATTATAACACCCTCACAGCTGAAAGGGAGAGCATGTTTGGTGTGAAAGGGATTCGAACGCCTTAACTCACTTGGCTATGCCGGGCCTAAAACTGTTCGTATCTGTTGGACAGGAAAATACCAGCAGTAACGTTCATCTCGGCTGGTATCTGTTAGACATATCTTTTGAAGTTTAGAAAGGGAGGATGAAATATACTATTTTGTGAGATCCAATACAACAGCACTTATCGTGTGTGTAATTTAAACTATAATTAATGCGTTACGACCACAATATTTATTGCATATTGGCTGAATAGGTGAATATGTTTAATAGTTTATTCACATCGCCTAAACACGGTAGTTCTCAGTATGTAAGGATAGGTCAAGTAAAACAAAATGGCTGCCACATTCAATCTATTATACCATGACCCTTACGTATAACCTCTAAGGTTGAGATAAAGCCTTATTTGATTTCCTAATTGTCAATTATCGAATGTTTCGCTGGTCATGAGATTCCCACTATCATTAAAAAGAGCGTAGAACTAGGAACCAGCTAAAGAGCCAAAACGTTCGTCTTTTCTTTTCCTGCGCTAGCCAGAAAATATGTGAAGTTTTTCGTAAAGGCTTTAGTGCAACAGAGAACTCGGAAATAGGCTATCACTAAGCACAGCGGTGCTTAGTATGAGCTAAAAAAATCACCCTTGAATTGAAGTTAAATTTGTTACAGAAATCGGATGTTTCTTTAAAAAAACTTATGTACAGACTAAAACTGGAGTTATCAGTCCATGTAAAATGAATATTAGATTACTGGGGCATGTAGAATACTCAATGCTTTGTACACTATACAATCGATGTTTTTAGGGAGGCAACTCCTATATTATGTAAGAAGTGAATGAGTAGCAAAAAAATCTTGTAAATTTAAAATAATGGAGAGATGGCAGTGCCAAAAGGAATGCAACCACGAGTATAAAGATCTATATATTTTACACGTGTTCTTTTTTTACTGTAGGTTCCTCAACATGAAGTCCTAAGCAGTCAAGATTAGGACCAGTGATGATTAGTAATATATTTTAATCAACTGTATGGTATGATATTAAAACCTGAGGTCATTCTATAAGTGCAATAGAGAAAGTGACACAATAAATATGATATCAACAATGTACATTACCATTGAATTACAAAAATGAAAAACATGTTAACTTACTGATAACACTGTTGAAACAAAAGTAATATATAAAAATAAATGTTTTTTTTTAATTTCGTGCAAAGTTACATGAGGGCTATCTGCACTTCCCGACCTTAATTCAGTAGTGTAAGATTAGAGGGAAGGCAGCTGGTCATCACCACCACCATCTTAGGGGTATTCTTTTACCAACGAACAGTGAGATTTCCCGTCACATTATAACGTCTCTATGACTGAAAGGGCGATAATGTCTGATGTGATGGGGATCCGAATTCGCGACCTTCAGATTACGAGTCTAATGCCCTCACTAAATGACGTATAATGTTAGAATGCATGGCTATATCAAAATGTATATAAGTAAGGTAGATAGATATTAATGTACAAAACCAGACAAATATCACTACATAAGTAGCTAAATATTTACAATCATAACTTTTTACCTACAACTAAATGTTCAATTCCTGTCAATTGCATGAACTCAGATTTGAATGCAAACATTTAAACTGCATAGTGATTTACAGTTTTCTATGGCTAATAACCACAAGTTTTAAGGTTGACTGGTCATTTAGGTAGGCAATTTTGTATGGTTTTATGTATTCATACCTACCTTCTCTTGATTTGGTACCATTATCCCAACATCATACTTAATTTTTTTGTTAAAAAATTGTTTTTAGTACTTGTTATTTTACTTAAATGACAAAATAATGGAAAGTATAAATCGACTGATTGTAAATGTTGTTTATATTACTACAAAACTAGAAGTACCAAAGGACAAATTAGTCTACAAGAATCCCTCTCCCTGTTGTCTTAATGGTCAACAAAAACCAAAGAAGAGCTTACGATGGTATTTTCCTTCTTGAAAGAAACCAAACGCAAGGGAAGACTTGTTCGTTCTTGAAAGAAATCAAAGTGAAGGGCAAGTTTACAGATGCTTGTTCATTCTTAAAAGAATGCCAAAGGCAAACGTACACTTGCTCATTCTTGAAAGAAACTAAAGCCAAGGACAAACGTACAAAGGCTTCTTCATCCTTAAAAAAATTAAAGCCAAATACAGACTTACTGACTTGCCCATTCCTGAAAGAAACCAAAGCCAAGGGCAAACTTACAGAGGCTTGTTCATTCTTAAAAGAAACCAAAGCCAATGACAAACGTACAGAGACTTGTCCATTCTTGAAAAAAACAGATACAAACGGAGTCCTTCTCCATTCTTGAAGGAAACAAAATACAAAATGGGACCTTTTTCATTCTTGAAAGAAATCGAGAGCAAGTATACTGAGACCTACCCATTCTGATATTTTTTCTGTTGTATTGAAAGCCTACAGTTCTGAAGAAGATGCAAAGAACCTGTTATCGGAATACTTAATACAACTCACTGATTAAAACTATAAGCTTGAAATGAATAACCCCTCTCTCGGCTCCTTAGGCTTTCTTATTTGTTCTATTTAACACAGAGGTTCTTTATTCAGAAATGAATTACATCTTTCTTTGTTTCAGACACAGACGTATATGTTCAGTTTCACCACTTAAACACTGTTACTCCTTGATACGCTGATTTAGGTAGCGGGGGAATGATGATCAAGTACAAACTCAAACTTTGGTACTTCAAAATGTTCTGCTTATGGGGAGTTTGATGACCAAAAACAACTCTTAATAGACAGTTAATCCTCGATATTCTAATTATGGGGAGTTTGGTGGCCAAGAACAACTCTTAATAGACAGTTAATCCTCGATATTCTGGTTATGGGGAGTTTGATGACCAAGAACAACTCTTAATAGACAGTTAATCCTCGATATTATGGTTTTGGGGAGTTTGATGACCAAGAACAACTCTTAATAGACAGTTAATCTTCGATATTCTGGTTATGGGGAGTTTGATGACCAAAAACAACTCTTAATAGACAGTTAATCCTCGATATTCTGGTTATGAGGAGTTTGATGACCAAGAACAACTCTTAATAGACAGTTAATCCTCGATATTCTGGTTATGGGAGTTTGATGGTCAAAAACAACTCTTAATAGACAGTTAATCCTCGATATTCTGGTTTTGGGGAGTTTGATGACCAAAAACAACTCTTAATAGACAGTTAATCCTCGATATTCTGGTTATGGGGAGTTTGATGACCAAAAACAACTCTTAATAGACAGTTAATCCTCGATATTCTAATTATGGGGAGTTTGGTGGCCAAGAACAACTCTTAATAGACAGTTAATCCTCGATATTCTGGCTATGGGGAGTTTGATGACCAAGAACAACTCTTAATAAACAGTTAATCCTCGATATTCTGGTTATGGGGAGTTTGATGGTCAAGAACAACTCTTAATTGACAGTTAATCCTCGATATTCTGGTTTTGGGGAGTTTGATGGCCAAGAACAAATTTTATACCTTCTACTAATTGATATTCTGGTTATGGAGAGTTTGAAGGTCAAGGACGAATTTTAAACTTTGTTATTCTTTGACATTTTCGTTATGAAGATGTTTGATGGTCAAGGATAGCTTTTAAACCTTCTTATTCCTTGATATTCTGGTTATGGGGGACTTTGATAGTCAAGTATCTTTCTTAAACTTTGTTGCTTACACTCCCTTTAAGTAACTATGGTTTATTGCGCGCCCCATTCATTTTTAAAGTAACTTAAAATGACGAAAGGTCATACAGATACGTTTTAAAATGTTATATGCGTTGTTGTAGTTAGTTGCCATTAGAGGTCATACATGCTCCTTTGGGGGCAGGGGGGAGCACTTTACACTTTGGGAAAAGCTACCCTACAGAATTATTGGCCAACAAGTAGTAACGCTTGTTGTTAAAGCAAAATGTTGATAAACATTTTCTCCTGAACTAGCTTTTTTGTCAGAAAATTATGAAAATTACCTAGTGAGTAAAACAAAACTTTGTTTGCCTGTGAAACTAACGAATCTATCTATATATATATATATTAATATTCTACAGCTAATGACTTCGATAATGTGTGAGAAAACAGATTTGAATATTCGTGAAGTAACTCCTGAAACTGAATTAAATAATAATAAGTGATGTAAATGCATCAATGAAAGAGTTAATGACAGATTTGAGTACCGGGCTTACAGATGAGGTATAACAAGTAGTTAAGACTACATTCAGAACGGAACAAAAACTATTAAGGTTTCATGAAATCAAGTGAAACAACCGATACAGGTCGAATGAATTAAATACCTAAACCAACTTTAGTATAATTAGCGAATATACGGTCTTTGAAATGAAATAATCTACTCCAACGTTACCACAACATTTAATTCACGTGTCTAAAAATGGGACACTTTAGTCCGACGTTACTATAACATTTAATTCAAGCGTCTAACAATGGGACACTTTAGTCCAACGTTACTATAACATTTAATTCACGTGTCTAACAATGGGACACTTTAGTCCAACGTTACTATAACATTTAATTCACGTGTCTAACAATGGGACACTTTAGTCCGACGTTACTGTAACATTTAAATCACGTATCTAACAGTGAAACACTTTGCTCTGATCTTACGACAACAAAGTTTAATTTCCGCCTAATGATATATGTTGAAAACCTGATGCTTATGATGTGATTTAGAGCACAAAGTACTTACGATGTATTTTAAGAATCTATTGCTTTTGGAGAGCATCTTATGATTATGATGTATTTTGAGAGAATATTATGAATGCTTATAATGCATTTAAGTCAACTCTATTACTTATGATGGACATAATAAACAAGACTGCCTTATCAACATCTTACTATAAAAATTCATTATGTGTGTTGGCATCAGTCACTCACAGTTGGCTTGCTAAACTGTAGTAATGTTTGTTTGTTAACTTTAAAAATGTCCGGAGGCATACAAAAGATATTTTGTTTCACGAATTTTGCCCCAGAAAATGTAAAAAGGCCTTCTGAAACAGGGCACTTTTCCACTTTTTTTTTTCTTACAGAGCTTTAGCTTTGAATTTCAAGACACGACTATTTACTCAGTTAAATTGGTAAATTATTACCTTCTACAAGCAGGATATGCAATCAGCATCTAATGAGGTCATATTAGAAACGACTATATCTCACAATATTGTGAGAACAACTTTTAAAACTTGTTAAAGATACATGCATTTGTTATGATGTTCTTATGTTACTCCGCCATATTGGTCGTCCGTAAATTATTTTCGTTTGATTTAAATAAAGTTTTATTTTATTAGACGTAACGAGCAGTAGTTACCAATTTCGGTTACGTCGTAATGAAAACGTTTGTTTTTGTCGTATCGTACTGAATACACTACAAAAATAGGTTAGCCATCATGTCACTATGTTATCAATTTTCTAAATTATAAACGACGCCATCTATTGTGAGATTTTAGCTCACGGATTAGAGACAGCCGTTTTCTCTCACATTTAATATTAACCGCCATCTCACGATGTACATAGATTTGATATACGTACTGGTGAATTTTTGTTTTCAGGTTATCCAGAATACCTAAAAAGGTGGAAAGGTTGTTCTGTAATTTATTTTAATTAAAGTTTTAATACCTATACCAGACGTCTTCAGAATACATTTTTACTTCAAGTGGGTTTCTCGTCATCAAGAATCTCAGTTGCATGTCAGATTAACTCATTGCCAACGTCTTAGTAACGTATTAATGCATCAGAAACTATGTTGGTTAGGTTTCAGATTTTATTACGTCCAGGGTGTTCTTATCAGAACAAAAACAAAGAGCAGAATATATAGTGAGTGGAACAACCTGGTAGAAGGTCACGAGTCTTTGGCTAAATTACACCGTTATCATATCGGACACTCAACAAGAAAGAGGTTAGTTTGGAAAAGAACAAAGAAATATGGGACAGAACACTAGCACGAGCTGTCACAATTATTCGAAGAAATAGTCCCAGCTGCATCCTACTTGTTGCTTTAACAGCTGAACAATGGTTCAGTCTTGAACACACATCTAATGATAATGTTTACCATTGGTACTCAGTTCCAAGTGTACGATTATTTTATGTTTGTTCTCTAAATCATTCTAGTTAGCGCACTGTAACTTCTTTGTGCTGGTGTTTGACTCCTAACTTGTTCTGTATAGACAGTGTGGTTGTTCTTGGTGCTGGCGTTTGACTCTTACTTTGTGCCATGTATACACTATGATTGTTCCTGGTGCTGGTGTTTGACTCTTACTTTGTATTGGGTAGACATTGATTGTTCTTGGTGCTGGTGTTTGACCCTTAACTCTTTCTGTATAGACACTGTGACTTTTCTTGGTGCTGGTGTTTGACTGTTAACTCGTTCTCTATAGACACTGTGATTGTTCTTAGTGCTTGTGTTTGACTCTTAGTTTGTGCTGTATAGATACTGTGATTGTTTTTAGCGCTGGTGTAGCATTTTCGTCTTAACTTGTACTGTTTAGACAATATGATCTATGATTGTTCTTGATGCTGGTGTTTGGCTACTTCGTTCTTTTTAGCGTTTGAATGTGAATAGAAACACTAAGCCTAATTAATGGTGGAACTACGATGTTATAGGGCGCACTCTACAAAATGAAAAGTGTAGTGTATAAAGATTAATCTCGCACATTGGGGCATTGTACTTCGCAGTGGAAATTGTTCGCTCCAGGGACTAACCTAGTTTTCTATTATCTAGTTGTAATTATAATAAATCGCTCGTTAAACATTCTTGAATAAAGCTTCATATTACGATTATATAGGCCAAAACTGAAAGTCATTGCAGAAGTAAATAGCGGGATGTGTTATATTTTTAGTCAAAGTAGTGTTTATAAACTCCGAGATTCCTAAAGAATGATTTTAATCAGTTACGATCTTTTAGAAGCAGAGCTATAGCCGCCCTATTCACGATATTTCTGTTTAAAAGTTGTTGTTTTTTAATTTATTTTTCCTTTGAGTTTCAGTTAGAAAACCAACAGCCTGCATAACACGGTAGATTCTTTGTAATTCGAAGTAACAAAAGAATTTTTAAGAAAATATATCACGGATATGCACATTTTATAAAGTGCTGAAAAAGAAAACTCAAGAAATAATTGAACGATATTCATCGACCATGAAGGTTATCTCAGATGCAAGAGTTTTGTGACATAAATGTTTATTTTACTTTCCTAGATATTTAGAAAACAAGTAGGACTTACGAGAAAAAAGGCTTGGCATAATCAGGTGGTTAGGATGCTCTACTCGTGATGTGTGAGTCGCGGGTTCGAATACCCGTCATACTAAACATGCTCGCTCTTTCAGCCGTGGGAGTGTCATGACGTGTTAATTAATCCCACTATTCGTTGGTAAAAGAGTATCCTAAGTGTTAGCGGTGGGTGGTGATGACTAGTTGCCTTCCCCTTAATCTTACATTACTCAATTAGGGACAGTTAGCGCAGATATCTCTCGTGTAGCTTTGCATGAAATTCAAAACAAGCAAACGAATAAAAATAATTTGTTAATATTACTGCTGGAAATGTATTATGTATTTCATGTTCTATATTAGCGAACCCATGGGTCTGTGTCCCACATTTACAGAGGCACTATAATAGAAATTTAATCTTTAAGCTATTATTTTACACTTTTTTCAGTTTAATGATTGTTGCCGCTATAGTGTGAAGCTGATAAACAGTGATTAGTAGGCCTTCTTATTTACGTGCTTTAATGTAAATCACTTCTAAATTTGGGGTTTATTTTTGGGGAATTCCTATGAAAGTTTTTGCGAAATTCCCGGGTCCCCAACGGAGTTGGATGAAAACTTTTGGATTTATGTGTGTAAACCTCGAGACCCAGATGATTAGTTTGGGACCATTTAGAAGTTGGTGAATACATCAGTTTAGAAGGGATTTTCGGAAAATTTCCAGGTTCTCATGGTAGTGAGCTGAAAGTTTTACCTTTGTGTGAACCTCAGAATGAGACGTTTCGTTTGGTACTACTTAGAAATCGATACGAAGAGCGGTTTAGTAGTTGAGCGCCCTAAATACCCGGCATAGCCAGGTAGTTAGGGCACTCAACTCGTAATCTGAGGATCACGGGTTCGAATCTCCGTCACACAAAACATGCTCGCCCTTTCAGCCGTGGGGGTGTTATAATGTTTCGGTCAATCCTACTATCCGTTGGTAAAATAGTTGCCCAAGAATAGGCGGTGAATGGTGATGACTAGCTTGCCTTCCCTACTAGTCTTCCTGTAGCTTTGCGCGAAATAAGAAAACAAACAAACATACGTGACACACATACATAGAGAAACCGGATCTTAGTATGTACATGTAATCAATATTAGACTGATCAATGTTTAGTCATGTTATTGTGTTCTTAGAGCGTGATGGTCCAGCGATAGACACAGTTAAAACTCCAGATAATTACACTAAAAACAGTAAATGTCAGAAGCACAGCTTTCCAGCGATATCAGTGATTTACACTAAACTATTGTGTACTGTTCAGAATTAAATTAATTTACTTGTATATCTTTTTTTTTTCTTTTGCTTATATAGCAAAATGCCTGTTATAATTTAAAACTAAGGTTACGATAACCAAAATTTTAATAAAAGAATTTTGACAACTGAATATTATGCTATATTTGTTATTATTTGCAATACTTAGACTTTTATCGTTGTATCACTATAATCCTTTGTCCAGTAATGTGCATACTAACCAATAAAACTTTGAATACATTTTTCTTTTAAAACTGACTCATTGAGTCAATAATAAAACTATTTTTTATTCTTTCTGTCCATTTTTTGTAAAGCAAGAACAATACTAATATTTCTGAAGGTGGCAGTGGTTTAACTGACCAATATACGACATCTACAAACTAGTTGGAACCAATATCCTTCCTCGTTTAAACAGTTTTTATCTTATTGAGTAAAATATATGCATATTTTTCTTTGTATTTTAGAAATCATACCACGAATTAAAACTGTAAAATTTTCATTAAATCCACATATACATTCAATTATGTTTGAAAGTGTCAGATTAATAACCTGACCTTTGAACTTATGACTCGTATTGAGTACAAGGTAATACAGTAGTAATTGGACTGTAAGTCTAATGAATCGCAAAATTATGAAATTATAGGTTAGTGATCCAACATTATGTCTAACGCATCAAAAAAGGTGTAAATTACCAGATTAGCAATTTAATAATAGACCTAGTGAATCGATAGAAACATAATAGTAGATTGATAATTCACCAGTAGAATTTGTTTATTGTTAAGTGCAAAAAGTTACGCATAATAGGCTGTTGTGTTGTGTATACCATGGGTATCGAAACCCAGTTTGTAGCACTAGGTGCTTATCAGTAGAAATAATTCATCTTATAAAGTGTAAAGTAAAAGGTTAATATTTTGTTGTTTATTAAGAGTCATAAAGTACACAAATTGTTATGTAGAATTATAAAAGGTCTTTTTCAACATTAAATACTTTTATTTACGAGCTTTCGGCCCTCTGACTGGAGACTTCATTGAACAATAACGCACCCAATATAAAGAAAGGTTCGTGTATAATTCCACAGATTATTTCTTCTCCAGAATTTGTAGTGAAAATTAGAAATTAGAGGGTTTTTAATATAGGGGGGGCACACGACTTTTCCTTTCCAGAAGTTTCCTCAGCGCTAGAAGTGAAAAACAAAAACAAACTCATCATGAGAGAAAAATAACTAGGCCTTTACCACGACGCTGTGAAT
Source organism: Carcinoscorpius rotundicauda (assembly GCA_011833715.1). NCBI lineage: Eukaryota > Metazoa > Arthropoda > Merostomata > Xiphosura > Limulidae > Carcinoscorpius > Carcinoscorpius rotundicauda. The sequence continues at coordinate 18,752,019 of CM022391.1, forward strand.
ATAAAATTATAAAAACAAGAATCAAACGTCTCTTCCGAACAACTATTTGCCTACAAGAAAATTTCAAAACAGTGAATGATCAATATCGTTTTCTTAAAACCATTCTTTAGGATGTTATACATTCGAATTATTGTGAAGACTCAACAACGCCGGAAACTAATAGAGAAAAATAAACATTTAACGATAATTGAAAATACCAGATTATAATTCAACAAAGGCCTGTTGCATTAAATTAAAGTATAATGTATTGAATTGATATGTCGAATACAGGGCTAATGAATTTTAGGTAGCAAGAAAACCAAATTTAAGAACTGGAAAACAGGTGTATTAAATTACAAGTAATATTAAATGTCAGATTAATGATTCAACAGAACGTCTAAAGAACAAGAAAAAAAATAAAGCACTAGTTCATTAACTCAACTTTAGGCCTAATACATTGTAAAAAAGTACCGTACTCATATTTAGACTTTAGATTATGGGCTTATTGAATCATAAGTATCATCTACCAGAATAGAAACTAACTGTTAGGCCTATGGTATTGGAAAAAAAAAAACATTTTTTTTAATGTATCGCATTACTATTTAAAATATTGAATTATAAGTGCAAGGTACCAAATTAGAAACTCGCTATTAGTCTTAACACATTGCAAAGAAAAAAAAAGTATCAAATACTACACTATCTTTTCAACAGTAGGCCTAATAAAGTATAAATACCAAAGCACACAAATGGTAACTCTAAATACGTAAGTAGAATACTGATTTAAGAGTCCTTAAACTTGAATTATCTGTCAAATCCATTCTCCATTTAAACAAACTCGCGAATCTGTTAATTATTATTGCACAAAATTTTACGGAATCTTATTTACTATAATCATAAATAGACAACGAACTAAAAGAACGTCTGGTGAGATTGCTAATTGGCTTTACAGCATTGCAGCAGAGCTAAGCTGAATATCAATCATGTTATTTCGGGGAGGAAAAAAAGAAAGTGAAGAGTTGGTTCCAGACAAACATCTGTGAAACAGATTTTAAGTTATTTGCCGTGTTGTGACAAAAGGGATATAACACTTTTTTTTAAATACGCGCAAAAAGAAGGCTTAAGAGGCCCAAGTTCTTTCCAAACGTCAAGTGAAAATCGTTTCCTAACGGTTCAGTGCATACGCATAACCACGCCTGTTAAAACGAGTAAGGTGCCTGGCGGAATGCCATAACAGCTGTGGCCTTTACTTTTCAGATACAAAAAGAAGGAACATAATCTGTTATACTGGCAATCGTAAGAATATTGCTTCAAAATTAATTCTAATGTGTACGTTATATAAACTTTTGTACAAAATTTTTCTATATTTTATACCTTTGTTTGATGGATATTTTTCAATACGATTCATTATACACGAGAATGTCAATAAAAAGAACCATTTGTTCACAGTAAGTGAAAATATTATTTATGTGGTATGATATATATCAGATTTTAGTGAAAGTATTTATGTTGTCATAACCACCATTAATAGTATGTAAATATAGTTAGGTTTACAACAAAGAAAACGTACCTCATAATGTTCAAATCTTCAAAAATTGGAAGTCTTAGTATTACAGAAGTAAGGACGAATAGTTAACTCTGCGAGGTTGTAGGTTTCTCGAGATCGAATGGATCCTCTCAAAGAAGATTACAAACCTAGAATTGAAACTACAATTGAAAATTTAGGAAAACTATTATCTGATAAAATCAGAAGGTTGAAGGGGTTCAAATTACTTAAAAAGAATTTTTAACTGTCGTGTTGAGCCGGCTGTATTCCGTAGACCTTCCCTTCCACTTCCAACACGGTCAAAAGACACGTTAGAAGTGAAAGTTTTGTTAATATGAGAAACATTTTTACCACGTGACTCGGTTTGTTACATGTTATTATACTAATACTTTATTATGTTAGCAGAGAGAAACGCTTCAATTGAGAAGTTAATCATGATTGGTAAAAACCGAAACCAAGAAGGAGACACCATACATCATTGGCTGAGGCTTTGTGCCAACAGCAACTAGTTTAGAAAGTACATAGCTATATGGTTTTTATGCTTATTGTTATGTCCATTTCTGCCCTGATTAACGTCACCATCCGGGTTTACAAGGCAAGAAAGTCGGTAACCTTTTTATCCAGATCTACTATACCTCTCGCGCGGGCGCGGAACGCCCTAAGGAGTTTTTGTTATTTTATAACTTTGTTGTTTGCTGTAAGGTCAGCTAGATGGCCGCATTTTAAAGTATGCTGCACGCAGACTCGAGGACATTGAGACAGTTTCGTTAGACTATTGAGAGAAGCTGATAAAAATAAGGAAAGAACAGTTTGATTGTTGTGAGTTTTTACTTATTTGAACAAATAGACCTAAGTTTTTTAGGTCTAGGGTACTACATTAGATTATTTTTTGCTTTAGTTAAAAGAAGAAAAACTTCTGAAATATCTTGCATTATCACGCTTATTTCACTTTTATGACACAATATTTCAAGGTTATTATGAAATTGTATTCAGACTACAAAATTTTCAGAAAAAAGTACGACACCAAAATATTATTATCTTGTTTTTTTAAAAAATGGTCAGGTGGTTAGTCCGCTTGAACCAACATCCGAGGATCGCTGATTCTAATCCTCCTCACACCAAACATAGGAGCGTTATAATGTGACGGTCTGTCCACTATTCGTGGTAAAAGAGTAGCCTAGGCCCGGCATGGCCAAGCATGTTAAGGAGTGCGACTTGTAATCTAAGGGTCGCGGGTTCGCATCCCCGTCGCGCCAAACATGCTCGTCCTTTTAGCCGTGGGGGCGTTATAATGTGACGGTTAATTCCACTATTCGTTGGTAAAAGAGTATCCCAAGAGTTAGCTATGGGTGGTGATGACTAGCTGCCTTCCCTCTAGTCTTACACTTCCAAATTAGGGACAGCTAGTGCAGATAGCCCTCCTGTAGCTTTAAAACAAACCAAATCAAACATTTGTTTTTCTAAAATTGAGTTATACAAGAGATTTGTTTATTATTAAGATTCTAAGATCTCGATATTAAAAATAATTATCCTCTGAGGTCGAGGTCATAAAATCTTAATTGTAGGAATTCGCTTCTCTTGTTATTAGCTGTGAATTTGGAAATTAAAAAAAGAAAGTTTTTCCAAAGGTAGTGAAAATTGTTTAGTTTAAATTAGACTTATCAACATATTTTACACTTGAACCATAAATCAAATAAAGACTTCAATAATCATTCCAAATAATTCAGAATTTCCATGAAAATCAAACTTTACAAAGTAACACCCAGTCCAATTAACACAGAATCCTACTTCATACTGTAAAATACAATTCACTTTTATAAAGAAAGATCCATCCAACTTTACAAAGCAACACCTAATTCAGCTTTACAAAGTAATGCTCAGTCTAACTAACACATAATCCAACCTTACAAAGTAACAGCTGGTCAAACTTTACAAATGAACACGTAATCCTACTATACAAAGCAACACCAGTCCAGCTTTGTAAGTAAATTAACACAAAATCCAACGTTACTAAGTAGAACAAACGGTCAAACTTCACACAGTAATACACAATCTAGCTTTAAGAAATAACGAACATGGGAAAATCAACGCTTGCTTTGTTTCAGTTGGAACAAACGTGATTCAACCTGTTGCTTCCATAGTCTGTATCATCTTTACAATGTGGCAGAATGTTAGTTGGAACTTTCCTAACCGTGTATATCTGTTAGTTTCACATACTTCTTGCATTGTTGTTGATCGTGTTTGTTAATTAGTTCAAATGCATTCAGTGACCCATTTTAGAAGATTTGATTTGTAAACAATGAACAACTGGTTTAGATGGTAGGACTGAACAACACTCTTCGATACAAAGAAAAACGGAAAATTCTTCTCAAAGGGAAAAAAAAATCTGTAATATGTGATGCCATTTACTGCTTCTACGAATATACTTTTTTGTAAGATGTAGGTCTAGCTTTGGTTTGCCTCAGAAGTTTTTTACTAACCAAGTATAAGTCAATCAATATTAATCTCTTCAAGGTTGGCCTGTTCGAATGAGAGACAGAGCTATGGAAGAAATACTGTCTAATTCGGAAGAGTGACTTTATCAGATATTTGTCAGGAGGGTAAAACCCGTGAATTTAATAGAATATTTTTGCTGCTATGTTTAATAATGTGATAAAGTACTGAATTACCGAGTAAAGGGAATTCGGTAAGTCCACAGCACCCAACCACCCACAATCCACGAGAAAGGACTTTATGTCACCCTTATTTCGCACTCACGGCTAGCAAGAATAAGTTTCAATTTGACATATACTTACTTGTAAGACTTAACTACGTATAAAACTAATATGGTTTAGTACAGAATCCTTCTTTAAGTTTACTTAGGTGTGATAATTAACTGTACATATTACCTGTAAGGCTTAGTATAGCTCTCTTGACAACAGATGTTTGAGTGGTAAAATAAGGTGTCTAAAGTACATAGAAAAGTTTAAATGGTACAAAAAGGTGTTTGAATTTAACATAAGATATGTTAGTTACAACATAAGGTATTTCAATGGCAACAAAAAGTGTTTGAAAGGCAAGTTAAGGCATCTGAGTGGCAACATAAGGTGCTCAATGGCAACAAAAGAATGCTTGAGTGTTAACATAAGTAACAAGTGTTACTAAAATGTGTATGAGCAGCAAAAAAGAAGAAAGATAAGTTTGAGTGGCAATAAAATATATTTGACTGTCAACATAAGGTGTTAGTAGCAATAAAATGTATTTGACTGTCAACATGAGGTGTTAGTGACAGTAAAGTGTATTTGACTGTCAACATGAAGTGTTAGTGACGATAAAATGTATTTGACTCTCAACATGAGGTGTTAGTTGCAATAAAATGTATTTTACTGTCAACATAAGGTGTTAGTGACAATAAAATGTATTTGATTGTTAACATGAGATGTTAGTGGCAATAAAATGTATTTGATTGTCAACGTGAGGTGTTAGTGGCAATAAAATGTATTTGACTGTCAACATGAGGTGTTTGAGTGGAATAAAATGTATTTGACTGTCAACATGAGGTGTTAGTAGCAATAAAATGTATTTAACTGTCAGCATGAGGTGTTAGTGACAATAAAATGTGTCCAACTGTCAATATGAGGTGTTTGAGTGGCGATCAAGAGCCTGAGTGGTAGCAAAAAACGTTTGAGGTAGTTCAAGAGGTGTTTTAGCGACAAGAGAAGACTAAGGTACACTAAGTGTTTGATTTACAGTTTTGGGTGTTTGAGTGATATCAGGGTGTTCTTGAGTTGATCAATGTCAATGAACTAGTTGTTCAATTTCTTTGCGCTTTTTTCGTCGAGTTGGATCCGCATGTTTGTCAGGAAGGCCATATTGTTCATGTTTGTCAAGAAGGCCATATTGTTCACATTTGTCAAGAAGGCCATATTGTTCATGTTTGTCAGGAAGGCCATATTGTTCATGTTTGTCAGAAAGGCCATATTGTTCATGTTTGTCAGAAAAGGCCATATTGTTCATGTTTGTCAAGAAGGCCATACTGTTCACATTTGTCAGGAAGGCCATATTGTTCACGTTTGTCAGGAAGGCCATATTGTTCATGTTTGTCAGAAAGGCCATATTGTTCATGTTTGTCAGAAAAGGCCATATTGTTCATGTTTGTCAAGAAGGCCATACTGTTCACATTTGTCAGGAAGGCCATATTGTTCACGTTTGTCAGGAAGGCCATATTGTTCATGTTTGTCAGGAAGGCCATATTGTTCATGTTTGTCAGGAAGGCCATATTGTTCATGTTTGTCAGAAAGGCCATATTGTTCATGTTTGTCAGGAAGGCCATATTGTTCAGCATCTGACTTAATTAATTTAGTTCTGCCTAATGCAGATAGTATTTGAACTTTTATATGCAAAAACGGCTGTTCTGGGCCCAGAAAACACTTCAAATAGAAGAGCGAACAACGTTTCGACCTTCTTCGGTCATCGTCAGATAGTATTTGCTTATTATCAATGCCGGACGTTCAAAGGTTATCATCTAGTTCTGGAATTCTTAGAATAACAACAACTCGGTAGACAGAGGAGGGGGGACTATAAAGATGACCCCACCTTTAGTTATTAAGTGTTATAGAGACGTTTAAAGACAGTGCAAGAAAAATATTCTTACTCACCACTACTACTTGGTGTCATGTTTCTGGGCGACATTTAAATAGGAGAAATCTGTAGCCTTATGGTAAGACAGGGTGATTTAGTTTAGTCATAAGGCTGTAAAAAAGTGTTTATTGTTAGTCTGACCTATACCCAAGGGGACTGTACTATTACATAATATAGCTGTGAGTCGATATATATCATAGCTATTGTAGTACCTTGAACTGATTGTTCGATTTAACAGATTTTAACCTGGTATTTTCAAAAATACTAGTTCATGTAGTAAATTGTATTTTATGTTTATGTTTATAATATTTATGTTCACCTTAAAGTAACACTAAACTGTTCAGTATTTAGGGCTGTTTTCTCTGTTTATGTTTGTAATATTATGTTAATCTTAATGTAACACTAAACTGTTCAATATTTAGGCCTGGTTTCTGTGTTTATGTATATTATACTCATGTTCACCTTAAAGTAAGACTATAAACTGTTCATTATCTAGGTCTGTTTTATGTGTTTGTGTTTGTAATATTATGTTAATCTTAATGTAACACTAAACTGTTTAGTATTTAGGTCTGTTTATATTTATAATACTTGTGTTCATCTTAAACTGTTTAGTATTTAGGCCTGTTTTATGTGTTTATGCTCACAACACTTACGTTCACCTTAAGGTAACACTAAACTGTATAGTATTTATGCCTTTTTTCTGTGTTTATGTTTATTATACTTATGTTTACCGTAAGGTAACACGAAAGTGTTCAGTATTTTGGCCTGTGTTTATTATACTTATGTTTACCGTAAGGTAACACTAAACTGTTCAGTATTTAGGCCTGTTTTATGTGTTTATGCTTATAATACTAATGAGGATTTTGTATAACCAAATAAAGTTGTAAGTTAACTTTAAGATCAAATAAATTATTTGTTTTGTTTTTTTTCGAATTTGATAAATATAAACAGACATATTCATAAACGGTATCGTTGTTCTTGTTTTGTTTTCACGTGCAATAGCAAACCAATTAGATTTCAAATACAACACGGAATTATAATAGACTAAAAACGTGTTCTCTAAGCTGAAACAACCGTAGGTCGGTTTTAATGATCTGATTTTACCAACATTAAATAGATTGATTTTGAGCTATCAGTTTCACCTCATTTGTCAAAGCTGCTTCTCTTGTTAAATCTATAGAAACCTGATCACCAAGAAGTGACAGTTTATTGAACTTCATGTCGTCGTTGAATTTAGAGCCGAAATTCGACACTAAACTGTGGTACAAAATCCTAATCAGGCATCGGAATGAGTCCAAACACCACACCTTTCAGCGTAACCTAAAGAGGGTTAATTTAAGTTTTTCAAGCTATTGAAATAGCACAGCTCAATATTTCAGTGGCAAGGTGGTGCATAACGGAGTCACGTGTAAAGGTTTTGATCTATTTAGCAGCACGGTGTGTCTCAGGCTTAGAGAAACGATGACATATTTACTGAGCCATTTACCTCCAGGTAGCCCGTTTATCCAAATTCCTAATTGTCAGCTATATTTGTGTGTTTCAACGGTTTCAATGGTGTAAAATGACGTCACAGGAACTGCTTGTTTTTTGCTTGCTCTCCAGTACATGTTGGTATTACTTTGGAGTTGGTGTTGTTAACTTCTCTTTATTAATTGGTTAATACACATCTTCCCCTCCACACTTTTCTAACTGTCAGATAAGATTCTCGTCTTTTTTCTTTGTCTTTGCGTTTTTCCTGTAATCTCTTATTCGTTTTCGTTTCTCAGTTTTATTTTCTTTCATTCATTTCTGTAAATCTAAGCTCGTCTTTTACCCCACTGTCTTCGTTTCATCTATATGTTTCTTTACTCCTTCTGTTAAAATAAGGTTATCTATCTTTAGAATGAGTTTTCCCTTCCAACATAACTGTTCATCTAAGGTTGTATATAATGTATGTTTGATCTTCTTTCGACAAATGTCATATAACTGATCGTTTAACTGCTATAACAGAGCTACCAATCACAACGTTCTCCAATGTGTCATTTGAAGACAGAGAAAGTACAGGAACCAAAGATTCAAACGTAAGAAACTAAGAAGCCTTCAACTTGTCGGCATTTATGAACTTCAGTATAAATACCCGCGTTTTGTCACTCGAAACGAGTTACGGTGACACTTCCCTAAACTTGTTTTTGAAGTCTGTAGTTTTTATCAGCCGTGTTTTAGAATAATTGTAAATAGAACATTCGCTTGTTGTCTTGTTTTGTTCCAAGGACATCGAATTTATAGATCACTTAGCTGTTTCCTGTCTTTCAAGGAAGATAAGCTGTGTGTTTAGTCGTTCGTTATGTTTTGTAGTGTAGGCAATTAGTGTAGGTATATAACACATAACAAATAAGTAAAAACAAGTAATCACACAGTTTGCGTGTATACTTTATGTAATTATAAATAGTTTGATCTGTCTCTGTTGCAAAGTACAGCGGATATACCACACTGTTTTTGTTTTTCAACAACACCTTTTTAAGGCGTGTTTTTGTACACTGAAAGACTTCAAAAAGACATGTAAGAATCATTGTCGTCCTATCATTGATCTTTCATAATAAAATATTAATTTTTGTTTTCTGAAAATTAATATTCAGCCAACAGAGTGGAATTTTTGGACTATGATGCTATTTCATTTTATATCATACTGAAGATGATTTGAATTTATTACGTAGTTTTATAAAAATGTTTGGAGAGCAAGTTTATAAGTTGGGCATAACAGAGGTGAAAGGAGGTGTGGTATAAGTCATGAGTGGTGGTTCAAACTAGTTCGGTTTAATTTCGCGAAAGGCTACGCGAGGGCGACCTACGCTCGCCATCCCAAAATTAGCAGTTACATACTACAGAGAAGGCAATAACTTAATGTAACCCACCGCCAACCCTTGTACTAACCACACTTTTAGTAGAGAATAGTGAGGCTGAGTGTCACATTATACCCCCTCCCCCCACTGCTGACAGGATGAGTGTAGTTGGTGACAAGAATTCGAACCTGTAACCCTCTAAACGGGGATCGAGCGCTTCTGTTTACCATGTTCTCAATGTACGGTTAAAAGCTAGAGGCGACACGATTGTAGTTGATGATGGTTATAGCTAGAAAAACTAGTGCTTGAAAATATCGTGTTGTTACAAACAACATGCACATTTTCAGGTAGCTTTAATGTTCAAGGCAAGCTACTGCATATATCTCCTGCCACTGGCTGATACCAAGAAGTAAACCTTATAATTGTGATCGAGGCCTACACAAACTGAGAGCTGTCGCTTTTTATGTATATAAATATACAATAATAACCAGATCTCAGTTGCACGTTCTACGAGTGCAGGAAAATGTGACCCGCTTTTCCGTCTGAGTTCACAGGGGAGGGGCTGTATTGAAAAATATTGTGACCTTGTTAGGAATTTCCAACATTTACAAGTAGTTCCTTATACTTTATAACGTTGTAGCTACGAATATTGCTAAATGGATTTACTGTATTAAAAAAACAAACAACAGAAATCTAAGGTTTAAGTTTCCTCTTAAAAAAACTACTGCTTAATTACCCAGTCGAGAAGTTTTTTCTCTTAACACTGTTTGATATAAACTAGATTATATCTACGTATCTTACAGCTGTGTAGTAGAAACTAGGTTATATCTACGTGTCTTACAGCTGTGTAGTAAAAACTAGGTTATATCTAAGTATCTAAAATGTGTATAGTATAAACTAGGTTATGTCTACGTATTTTACAGCTGTGTAGTAAAAACTAGATTATATCTAGTGTAGTGGAAACTAGACTATATCTATGTATCTTACAGCTGTGTTGTAGAAACTAGGTTATATCTACGTATTTTACAGCTGTATTGTAGAAACTGGGTCATATCTACGTATCTTACAGCTGTATAGTAGAAACTAAATTATATCTACGTATCATACAGCTGTGTAGTAGAAAGTAGGTTATATCTACGTATTTTACAGCAGTATTGTAGAAACGAGGTCATACCTACGTATTTTGCAGTTGTGTAGTAGAAACTAAATCATATCTACGTATCCAACAGCTGTGTTGTTGAAACAAGGTTATATATACGTATTTTACAGCTGTGTAGTATAAACTAAGTTATATCTACCTATCGTACAGCTGTATAATAGAAACTAGGTTATATCTACGTACCTCACAGATATGTTGTAAAAACTAGATTATATCTATGTATCTCACATATGTGTAGTATAAACTAAGTTATATCTACGTATTTAACAGTTGTGTGGTAAAAACTAGATTATATATATGTATTTTACAGCTGTGTAGTGGAAACTAAATTATATCTACGTATCTTACAGTTGTGTAGTAGAAACTAGGTTATATCTACGTGTCTCACAAGTGTGTAGCGTAAACTAAGTTATGTTTACGTATCTTATAGCTGTGTAATAAAAACTAGATTATATCTAGGTATCTTACAGCTGAGTAGTAGAAAGTAGATATGTAGTAAAAACTAGGTTATATTTACGTATGTTACAGCTGTGAAGTAAAAGCTAGGTTATGTATACGTATTTTGCAGCTGTGTGGTATAAACTGCGTTATATCTACGTATCTTACAGCTGTGTAGTAGAAACTAGGTTATATCTACGTATCTTACAGATATGCAGTAGAAACTAGGTTGTGTCTTCGTACCTACGTATTTTACAGTTGTATAGAAGAAACAAGGTTATGTATACGTATCTTAAAGCTTTGTAGTAAAAACTAGATTCTATCTAGGTATCTTACAGTTGTGTAGTAGAAGATAAATTGTATCTACTTATCTCATATATGTGTAGCATAAACTAGGTTATATTTACGTATCTTACACCTGTGTAGTAGAAACTAGTTTATATCTACGTATCTCATATATGTGTAGTAGAAACTAGAATATGTCTACGTATCTTACAGCTGTGTAGTAAAAACTAGATTCTATCTAGGTATCTCACACATATGTAGTAGAACCTAGTTTATATCTACGTATTTTACAGCTGTATTGTAGAAACTAGGTAATGTCTACGTATCTTACAGCTGTATAGTAGAAACTAAATTATATCTACGTATCGTACAGCTGTGTAGTAGAAACTAGGTTATATATGTGTATGTTACAGCTGTGTTGTAAAAAATAGGTAATATCTACGTATTTTACAACAGTATTGTAGAAACGAGGTCATATCTACGTATCTTGCAGTTGTGTAGTAGAAACTAAATCATATCTACGTATCCAACAGCTGTGTTGTTGAAACAAGGTTATGTATACGTATTTTACAGTTGTGTAGTATAAATGAGGTTATATCTACGTATCTTACATTTGTGTTGCAAAAACCAGGTTAAATCTACGTATCTTACAGATGAGTAGTAAAAACTAGATTATATCTACGTTTCGTACAGCTGTATAGTAGAAAGAAGGTTATATCTACGTATGTCACAGCTGTGTAGTGGAAACTAAATTATATCTACGTATCTTACAGTTGTGTAGTAGAAACTAGGTTATATCTAGGTATCGTACAGTTGTGTTGTAGAAACTACGTTATATCTGCGTTTCGTGCAGCTGTATAGTAGAAAGAAGATTATATCTAGGGATCTCAAAACAGTGTAGTGGAAACTAAATTATATCTACGTATCTTACAGCTGTGTTGTAGAAACTACGTTATATCTACGTATCTTACAGATGTGTAGTAAAAACTAGGTTATATCTACCTATCTTATACATGTATAGTAAAAACTAGGTTATATCTGCGTATCTCACAGATGTGTTGTAGATACTAGGTTATGTCTACGTATTTTACACCTGTGTAGTGCTGACTAGTTTATATTTACGTGTCTCACATATGTGTTATATAATTTAGGTTATGTCTCCGTATCTTATAGCTTTGTAGTAAAAACTAGATTATATTTCGTACCCTACAGCTGTGTAGTGGAAATTAAATTATACCTACGTATCTTACAGCTGTGTAGTAGAAACTAGGTTATATTTACCTATCTTACAAATGCGTAGTGAAAAACTAGGTTATATCTACGTATGTCACAGATGTGTAGTTGAAACTATATTATGTCTACGTATTTTACAGCTGTGTTGTGGAAACTAAATTATATGTACGTATTTTAAAGCTGTGTTATAGAAATTAGATTATATCTACGTATTATACAGATGTGTAGTAAAAACTAGGTTAAATCTACGTATTTTACAACTGTGTTGTGGAAACTTGGCTACACTTTCGTATTTTACAGCTAGAAACTAGGTTATATCTACGTATTTTACAGTTTTTGTGTAGAAACTAGGTTATATGTACGTATTTTACAGCTAGAAACTAGGTTATATGTACGTATTTTACAGCTAGAAACTAGGTTATATGTACGTATTTTACAGCTAGAAACTAGGTTATATGTACGTATTTTACAGCTAGAAACTAGGTTATATCTACGTATTTTACAGTTTTTGTGTAGAAACTAGGTTATATGTACGTATTTTACAGCTAGAAACTAGGTTATATCTACGTATTTTACAGTTTTTGTGTAGAAACTAGGTTATATGTACGTATTTTACAGCTTTGTAGTATAAACTAGGTTATGTTTACGTATTTTACAGCTGTGTAATAGAAACTAGGTTGTATTTACGTATCTTACAGCGTTGTACTAAAAACTAGATTATATTTCGTATCTTACAGCTGTGTAGTGGAAACTAAATTATATCTACGTATCTTACAGCTGTGTAGTGGAAACTAAATTATATCTACGTATCTTTCAGCTGTGCAGCAGAAACTAGGTTATATCTAAGTATCTCACAGATGTGTAGTAGAAACTAGACTATGCCTACGTATTTTACAGTTGTGTAGTAGAAACTAAATTATATCAACGTATCTCACAGAGATGTAGTAGAAACTAGGTTATATCTACGTATGTCACAGCTGTATAGTAAAAACTAGATTATATCTTCGTGTCTTAGAGCTGTTTAGTATGAACTAGTTTTTATCTACGTATCTTACAGCTGTGTAGTAAAAACTAGTTTAAATCTACGTATTTTACAAGTGAGTTGTGGAAACTTGGCTACATCTTCGTATTTTACAGCTGTGTTGTAGAAACTAGGTTATATCTACGTATTTTACAGTTTTTGTGTAGAAACTAGGTTACATCTACGTATCTTACAGATATGTATTATAAACTAGGTTATGTCTACGTATTTTACAGCTGTGTAGTAGAAACTGAATTAAATCTATGTATCTTACAGGTGTGTAGTAAAAACTAGGTTATATCTACGTGTCTCACAACTGTGCAGTAGAAGCTAGGTTATATCTATGTATCTCACAGATGTGTAGTAGAAATTAAGTTATATCTACGTATTTTACAGCTGTGCAGTAGAAACTGGGTTATATCTAAGTATCTCACAGATATGTAGTAGAAACTAGGTTATATCTATGTATTTTACAGCTGTGTAGTGGAAACTAAATTATATTTACGTATTTTACAGCTGTGTAGCATAAACTAGGCTATTTATTTGTACTTTTATAGGACCAGTGAAGTATGACAATTTGTATTTGACACGTCATGAGGACTGTAGTAAAGTGTTAAATATTTTGTATTAGCAAAGAGCTGCAGAACAAAATTATTATCTTTATTGAAAAAAGATTCGTTATACTTGCCTTCCAGAGCAGTTGATCAGAAACTCCAGAGAGGAATTAATTGGTATCATGACATTTCTCTTAGCATGTTTATGGTATGCCTGATCATTATTACAAACGAGACTGTAATTTTGTAGGTTATACCCATGTTAGTTAGTAGGGGTGTACTGTGGTGTGTTTAGTCTCTGTTTCACACATCTTCAATTCGTTTATAGACCTTTTTAAGAAGCGTAACATATTTTGTTGTGACATGTGGGAAGGGAGAGGAAAATATATAGAAAAACAGTGAAACGTTTATTGTGAATAGTAATGAGCACGTGCATTTTTTGTTATTCCGAAGAAAGACAAGTAATTTTATCATCAAAGTCTTTTTTTTCCACAAATAATTCCAATTAAAAGTCAACTTTCGATGCTCTAAGTGTTCAAAACTGACGAATGTTCGTTAGAACGAACGCTTTAGCACATGAAAACTTGGGCTACTTGTATAACTTACAAAGAGAACGACCTTGCAGATAAGACTAAATTAAATTCAGGTCTTTGACCAACTGCCTGGTAAGATCTATGTCTGATTTGCATGTACCTTTCACCAGCTGGTACTGATCGCCTTTCCTCTTTTGGACGTAATAAAATAGATCGGTTTTGGGAGCATACCTCCGAGTAGGAACTAATGCCGGAAAGTTATATTGAAAGAGATTGATTTATTAACGCAAATAAAACTAGGAAGAGAAAATTGTTTACTTTTTATTGGCGAAATTGATCCATTAAAATAAATACTATTAGAGAGAGAGAGAGTGAAAAACATTTTTTTTCCACAGGAGAAACTGATTTACTAAAGGAAATAAAATCATGGAAAAATTTGTAATGGTGATTATGAATTTGCGAGTTGATTCATAATTGTCAGGTATTTATTTAATTTCGAATTTTTAAACTTTGAAGCGTAAAATGTCGTCCCTAAACCAATCATGTTTAAACAAGGCACAAGGTAGTTATATTATAATTTCCTAGGTCATTTTGTACAGCGTGGATGAATTAAAACTGTTTGAGAAATGATAATAAAGCCACAGGAACATAGACAGTGATTTCCAACTGGAAGAGTTTGACGTTTGAAATGTTGGAATCATAACTTTTCGTTTTTATCTTTTTTCTTTTAGAGTTTTATTAAGACAAATTACATCTGAAAGTTTTGTACAAGATAACCAATACTTTGATAAGGAAAATAACACTTTACATACGGAGGATCAAATGAAGATGAGCAGATTTGTAGAACAAGAAAAGTACACACAAGAACTAAAACATATTGAACAAAAAAGGAGAAGATAGTGTGTAGATGACAAGAAAAATACAGCAAGTAAAACACATTAGATCAGAAGAGAAGGCCATGCTTGATGGCAAGAGTTTTCCAATAACTAACAAACGCAGGAACAGATTAGGAGAAGGTATTGTTGAGATTAGAAGAAAAGCAGAACAATTAACACTTGATGAAACAGAGAAGGCGAAGGTGATGTGTAGATTAGAAGTGTAGTACAGCGTTTAACGTGTCACTGATATCGATTCAAACCAATATAAATGTCCCTCTTTGAGCAGAATCTGATCCAAGTTATGTCTGAGAACCAGTCGTTAACATACTCAACCATTTCAATGTCTCGGCAAAAAGAACATAAGTAACCGGTTCTTCTTTTATTCGAAACTCAAAAAATGTCAAATCAGTTTTGAAATACGTGAATGAATAAATAATTAAAGTTATGATGTTCTTATATTACATCATTATTAGAAGTAATAAAATTTCTGAGTACTATACGATGAACTGCTCTTCACTCTCAGGGTAAAAACTGTCTGATAAATAAATACTTAAAGAAAGTTAAATAACACAATATCGCTTGAATATATTTGAATAAAAGTGTAACTAGACTTGTCTGGTACTTTTTGATGCACTAATTAAAATTTACACACCACATGGTGCGGAAAAAAAAAGGGTTTTGAGCTTTACCTGGTTCACCGGGCACATCTTGGTAAAGTTGATACACCTTATGATTCACCGGGTAAAGTTTGTGTATCATGTGGTATTTAAATTCTGTGAGATCTTCCTGTTTCAAGGGGTAAAGTTTGTACATACTTTACTGTGAAAGTAATGTGAGACCGTGATTGAGGGAGTTAAGTGGACACCTGATATGTTGGAAAGTGATTTAACACTTTTCTTTTTTGTTGACCATATTACAGTTGTTATTGTTTAGTCTCAAGAACGAATGCAGACTTATTCAAAAAGAACTAACAATTTATAACTTGAAAAAATAAAGAAATGATCTTTCAAGCGCTTCTTGTAGTTAATTATTAAAACATATTTTTAAAGTATCGTGAATTATTCTTGTAACTGTCACAGTGTTCTGGAAAATTAACATGGCTAATTTTGTAGTCGTTGAAACGTTTAAAATAATATGATTAATTCTTGTAATTTTAACAGCTTTCTTCGTAGTTTATTCGATCAATTACTATAAAGTATCTAAAATATTTTAAAAGATAATTTCTTGTTATAAATCTGTTATCTAAAGAAAAATACGTGTCCGAGACAAAAATACATGATCGTATATCTGTCATTAAATATCTATTCGTTGTACCATTTTTCGATCAATCAACGCTAAATTTGACAGTGTTGTAGCATGATGTGAGGAAGGTCATGAAGGGGTTGGAGGTTGAACTCTCCATTATTTAAATAAATATAAGTAAATATGTATATATCTCTGTTCCTTTTACGGTTTTACATTTCTTGACCAAAAAACACCAAACTTGACACGGTGATGTAGGATGATACTAGGAAGGTCTGGAGAGGGCTGGAGCAAATCAGTTTAACTTGACACAGTGATACAGAACGACATGAAAGAGGTCATGAGGGGTCACCCCACAGAATTCCATATTTATAGTACTCTTGAAAACCACGCTTTTATTTTCAGTATTGGCATCTTTATGTATGTTTGTGGATTTTTTAATATTTTGTTATATTAAGAAAGAAAATAGAAGCATAATTTCTATCGTCTTTTTTATAAATAAGTTTTTATTTCACACATCGAACGGACGTGGTACTCCAGCCATCTATATAAATAATCGTCAACAAATAGGTGTGTGTATCTGTTTTTTTTTTTACGTTTTGACATGTTTTTATCAATCAGCACAAAACTTAACACGGTGATACAGGAATACGTGAGAAAAGTCATGAGGGGATTAGACCCCCATAAAATTTCGGAAAAACTACCAAATCAGCTCAACTTTACAATGATACAGTTTGATATAAAGAAAGTCTGGGTGTGATTGAAGTCCCACCTAATTTCATGTAGTTAGAATTCTTAAAAATAGTATGCCCTTATTTTCAATTTATTTGTACTGTACTTTTACTATTTATTACGTTAAGAAGAAGTAGGAGCACAGTTTCTAGTAAAAGAGCTTTTACTCCACATGTCCAACAGACACAAACTCCAACTTGTGCTTTTGTGTGCTGAATGATCTCCATCTTTAGTTGTAATACGTTACGCCATCTGTTGGTAGCACTATTACATAAACGTCTCTGATGTGCAGAAGGTATAATGCTATTAATGTTATTTTCCTACTCGAAAATATTAATGCGTATTTCAAAACGTATTCTAAGGAAATAAACTGCAAGATAAACACTTCAGTACTCTTCTCGCTTTTATGGTTTAAACTTTTCCAATGGATTATCGATAAGTTAATATACTTTCCCTTGGTGGACAAAGCGTGTAGCTTTTGGTAAAACAACTTTTTAAGTCTTAATATTAATCTTTTTTTAATTAGCATCCATCACTAAATTTCCCCCCACCTTTTTATAATTATTATTTCGGATCACATTATTTTTCATGCCAAGACCTGTTTTACCATACATTCGTATTTAAGGCTTAATGCATTAACGGCTGTGTTTGGTGGAATTATGGTTGATTACACTGATTTACAAAGAAATTGAGGCAAGCACAAAAATAGCTGTTTTAGCCTAATTTGAGGGTGCTGAATTCAGATTTGAAATCCGTTTTTACTCATCACCTCTAGTGTTTTAGATATGCATACTGTACATTTTGTACACATACTGTACATAAAGGCGTATATGCATTCAGGGTTAATTTCTAATATTGTGTGACTTATGTTTTCTTTTTTAGTTATTATACAATGGTTGGATCAAGGAAAGTCTCTCATTTTTTTTACCCGCGATGAGCAGAGCAGATACGTCCTAATGAGTAACTTTGTAGTTAACAGTGAAGCAAACCTGTAATTACATGTTTTTGTGTTTAAAAAAGCTTGGAGTGAAACAAACCAAAGTAAGTATTTAGCTATTTTACTCTTTTTTTATTTAAAGTTCACAAAACTACAGGGTGGCCCTTAAGTCCCTACTCATCCACATATCTTATGTATCCAGTGTATCTGTGTGTTGTCCCTCATTCTCGCTGCATAATATTATGTGACGCCACGTTCTGTGAGACATTGCCCTCAACATAGCAGGGGTTATTGTTACAAATGCCGCGGTAACAGCTGCCTTCAACTCATCATTGGTATTATAACGTTGTTTAGACACAATGCAGATGGGTGAGGACTTACGGTCCACCCTGTACATAGTAGGCCTGTTTCCAATGTTTTAATTCCTCAAACATGCCACTGCTTCTCCCGGCGGTCTGGTTTAGTGTTAATATAAACTGATGCAAAGCAAACCAACTTAAATAGTTGTTTATTTTTATATTAAAATAGCTGTTTATGATTATTTTTCTCAATACATTTAAGGTTGTAACTTTTCATAGCGTTTAGTTACTTCTCTCAATGCCGTTCCATCTCCCAGAAGCTCAGACTTTCTTCTTTTTTAGATAGGCTTCACCAACAGTTTTAATGACTTTGTATTTGTATGTCTTTTAACATTTCATTTTTTTGATTTTTTGGTGATCTAAGTTTTGTTTCAAGTTTATATAACGGAAATAGTTTCGAACTAACATGCGTGGAGCAATAGGAGATGTCTCACGGTTTTGTTTGTAAAATGGAATAGTGCGTGTCTAACGTGAGGAGACAGTTACGTTAAGTTGGTATTAAGTTATTTACTCTCTGTTCACAACATGTTGGTACTGAGCTGGCGGACATTATAATTTTCCGCATGGTTTTCCTCATAGTATTACTATTATTTCGTTAGTTTGTGTGCTTCGAACAGTCAAAAACCTGTTGGAATTCAAACTTTCAGGATCGTGTCTTTTCGCTTGAGCGGCCACGTCTGTATGTAAAGCTAAGAATGCTATATATATATATAATGAAGCCCTGTATTTTTAGAAAAAATAATAATTTGTCTTCATTTGATATTAGAACCCTACCATTGGTATGCTTAGGGTAGAAAGCCATGAAACGCTAATAGATTCCCCTTTCATTCCTATTCAATCTGTCTTATAAATTCTTTTGTAATTTGAAACTCAATAGTAAATTCCTGCGTATAAACATTTAATAGAACACCGCAATTTTTTTTTTTTTTTAGTGTAGAGACCTCCAGGTTATTATATACAGAACCTTAATCTGTCAATTTTGCGCTATTTCATCAAAATCAAGTGTATTAATAACATAGGATAGTTAATAAATGTCTCGCAGTGGCATAGAGGTATGTTTGCGGACCCACACCGTTAAAAACTGGGTTTCGATACTTGTGGTGGGCAAAGCACAGATAGTTTGTTCGCTGTGTTAGTTTGTGCTTAATTCCAAACAAAGCAAACCAAAAATTAATAAATATATATTAAAGATAATTGTTATAAAGTAACTGAATTACCGAACAAGTCAATGTTCTGAATTTAAGCGCAAAAAATTTCAGTTAAAAATTTATTATTTTATAACAATGACAGATACAGTAGAAACCCAATTACTCTGTCCAGCATGTTTCCAGTAATGTTTGGTAGCCATCAGAATGATAGAATCTCCCAGATGCTATTTTTCGGGCTCTATTTTTCCTTTTGCTGGAAACATAAATAATATGAATGAAGCAAGTAGCTAAGTGAGATAGTAAATAACACATCACTAGAAAATATAAAAATAACTTTAACGTATAAAAAGACGACTAATTAAAGAACAAGGAATGAAGGCGGGAACTTTATCACTAAGCCTGTTATTTTATAATTTATGCAAAATTATACTGGAGGACAAATAGAAAAACTTACCATTCTCGGATTGCTCTCTGGGCAACTGCCCCTCCCTAGCTATAATTGTGCTTGTATGTAATTCATTTCAAAGTTTTTTATTTTATTTTTTCTTCTACGTTGTAACGTAGAAAACAAGATAAAAGTTAGCACGTTACTATATATTACACGATATTACTTCATAAAATCGCTAGTTGCAATAACCTGCTGTCTTCTAGTCAGATAATTATTGGCGTTTCGTTTAGCTGTTGAGTCTAGTGTTAGATGTTGTGTGCTTTATTTTGCAACCAAAGGAGCTAAAATACGATATCTATTAAACTCATAAAACATTTTTCTGCCAATCGAGTCATCGACTTGGTTGAATATGGAAATCCGATCAGCAATTTCGAATGTCGTGTTTAGTTTATTTATTGGAACGTGAGGTGTCAACATGTTTCAAATGCTGTGTTTAGTTTATATGTATTAGAACGTGTTGTGTAGTTTGTATATATATTGGAACGTTAGGTATAGTTCATACATTAAAACATTATACATGCATATTTAATACAGATTAGTTTTTTGGATATGTGAGATCAGTTCATTAAGTGAAGGAAACGTTTTGGAATGGATGTTTTATGTAGGAAAGGGACTGATGTGTTTGTAAAGGGTGTTAGCTCATGGGAAGTTGTAAACCAGGAAGAAATAGAGATGAGGGCAAAGATAAACTAAACGAAGAAAACTATAAGTCAAGGAAAGTTTAGCGTAGTAAATCAATATAAAATTATTCATAAGAATATGCTTAGTTTTTACCATTTTAATGCTGGAAGTATATGGTATAAACTAGATGACATTAGGACACTGGTAAAAAATTTGTTATAATGGGAATGACTAAAACATGGTGAATTGTAGAGATTTTGATGACAAAAATTTTTTCGAAAGACATAGTTAAAGGTTATTTAATAGTAAATAGGGCAGGAGTGATGCCATATGTAAAGTGTGAGTTGAAGTTGAGAATGTTAAAGATAATAACAAGCTGATTGGATCCATTTGGGTCTCTGTTAGTGGATATCAAAGGGAAATGCTCTTAGTAAGAATACGTAAGAGACCATCAAATAAAAGTGATGAAATTAATAACAAATTTTACAACGATATTGAGATTTTAACTGTTAATGAAGTCATAGTTTTGTGTGGTTTTAATTTCAGACATATTGATTGGGAAATGCTCGAGTCAAACCATGAAGGAGGAAGGTTTCTGGAAACTGTTTAAGATGAATTTCTTCACCAGTTGATTGAGGAACCTACTATAAATAATAAATTGATAAATGAAAAAGTTGAACAACACAATTACATAAATTATGAGCTTCTTAAAATAAAATTATGAAGTTTAAAGAATGATAAGGATCCTCGGCCTGATAATATTTCTAGAAGGGATTTAAAGGATGTTAAAGATTGGATATGTGAGTCACTTTTCATGAAAAGTGGATAAGTACCAACAGATTGTAAATTAGCTAATGTTACTTCTTTCCTCAAGGAAGATAACAGAAGTAGTCCCATTAATAATAGGCCAATTGTGGGAACGGTTGTGGAAAGTCTGGTAAAAGATACTTTGTAAAGTTATTTTAAAAAAGTTTATAATTTTATTTGATAGTCAACATAATTTCACCGAGGAAAATGTTTTGACATACTTACGTAGATAAGAGTAAGGGTGTAGATTTTGTATATTTAGATTTTCAGAAAGCATTTGACAAAGTGTCACATAAAAGGCTTGTAAAGAAACTTCTTTCTTTAGGTAGGGGGGATAAGTTAACTAATTGAACAGAAGAGTGGCCTGATGGAAGAAAGCAGAGGGTTGTTATAATGGAGTTCAATCAAATTGGATTAATGTCACAAGTGGGGTTCCTTGAAGCTCGGTCTTAGAACAATTGCTATATTTGAATTACATTAATCTTTACTCTGCTGGCCAAAATCACAAGGCCAATATCATAAAGAAAAAATATGCATTTTGTGTTGGTAGACTCAACCACTTATTTGAAAAGAACTTCGAAAGAAGAAAATAATAAAAGAAAAAATAAGATTAAAAACCTTTTTAGCATTTAATAGGGAAAATGTGAACACCATGAAATTAGCCTAAATACTAGCTAGTCAAAAGTTTAAGACCATACTGAAACGAAAATCGGTAAACACGTAACGAAATTTAGTCAACGTTGTCAACATCTCCCACTGACATCTTCTGTGTTAAATTGGGTAAAAATATGGCAAAGGCTAAAAAGTTGACAGAATTTGAACGTGGTAGAATTGTCGAGCTGCAAAAGCAAGGTTTCTCTCAACGTGCTATCGCTGGTGAGATCAGGCGTAGTAAAACTGCTGTTGCAAATCTTTTAAAAGACCCTGAGGTATACAGAACGAGAATTTCAAGTGGTCGGCCCAAAAAAATTTCGCCGGCGTTGAGCAGAAGGATTCGACGGATTGTCCGGCAAGACACCACCCGATTGTCGAACCAGATTAAGGCCCTACCGAACCCAGAATGCAGCTCAAGAACAATAAGATGGCATATACGAGAGAAAAACTTTTAAAACCGTAAACGGCTTCAAAGGCCACGCCTTCTTTCACATCACGAAACAGCTTGGCTATACTTTGCTAAGAAGCACCAAACATGGGACGTAGAAAAGTGGAAGAAGGTTTTGTTTCCTGATGAGAAAAAAATTAACTTGGATGGTCTAGATGGCTTCCAACGTTACTGGCACAATAAAGATATCCCACCGGAGACATTTTTCTCCACGACACAGTGGAGGAGGTTCTATCGTGATCTGGGGTACTTTCTCCTTCCATGGAACAAAGGAACTTCAGCAATGGGCGTCAAACAGCAGCTGGCTATAATGCCATGTTGGACAGAGCATTCTTATTGACTGAAAAGCCTCGTTTTTGTGGAAATGACTGGATCTTTCAGCAGGACAACGCTGCAATCCTCAATGCCCGCAGTACAAAGCACGTTTTCATGGCGAATAACGTAATTCTTTTGGACCATCTAGCGTGTTCGCCCAAATTGAACCCCATTGAAAATATTTGTGGGTAGATGGCAAGAAAAGTCTATATAAATTGACGTCAATTCCAAACAGTGCATGATCTTCGTGAAGCTATTTTCACCACTTGGAATAACATTCTAGCCAGCCTTCTGCAAACGCTTATATCGACCATGTCAAAGAGAATGTTTGAAGTTTTTGCAGGAATGGTCATACAACTCACTACTGAAACCTCTTGTTGGGCATTTCCTACCCTGTTTAGGACTTTTTTTGGTATGGTCTTAAACTTTTAACAAGCTAGTATTTAGGCTAATTTCATAGTGTTTACATTTTCCTTATTAAATGCTAAAAAAATTATTTTCCCTTTTTTTATTTTCATCTTTCGAAGCTCTACTCAAACAAGTGGTTGAGTCCAACGAAGCAAAATGCGTATTTTTTTTTTTGTTCATTGGCCTTAATATTTTGGCCAGCAGTGTATTAAGGAATGATCAATAAATTACTTAAATTTGCTGTTAATATTAAGATCTTTGGTGTTACTGACTGTAAATAGGATGCTGCTGATTTTCAAAAGGATTTACACCATTTAGTGAATTGTGAAAATAAATGGCAGATGGTTTTAATTATGATAACTGTAAGATACTGCATGTGGGTTATCATAACTTGGATTCTAAGTATAATTTGTATGGAAATAACTTTAACAGTGTCATAAAAGTGAAGGGTCTTGATATAATGGTTGATCAGTCTCTTAAACCATCCAAGCAACGTGTTGTGACTAATGGTAGAGCAAATAGGATTTTAGCTTGTATCTACAGGAATATTGAATACAAGTTTAAATAGGTTATAATTTCATTTTATAGGTCACTGGTTAGACCACATTAGGAGTATTGTGTTCAATTTTGGTTTCCTTAATTTAGGAATGACTTTAAACTGTTTGAAATAGTTCAAAGGAAGGTTACTGAAATAGTACCTGGGATGGAGGAGTTGTCATATAAGGAGAGGTTGAGATCTTAACAATTTTCTCTTGAAAAAAGACGAGTTAGAGGGGCCTGATTGAAGTGTTTCAGATATTAAAAAGAAACTGAACTAAACCAAGATTCTAGCGTTGTAAGCCCACAGACATAGCTGTGCCATTGGGGAGGCAGAAAGCTTGATAGATATATAAATAATAAGGTCTCTGTTTTTTTAAATTTATTTATTTAATATTTTTAGTTTGGCTTAGAGGGTTGGGCAACCGAGATTGACCAATAGATCCCTCGTTGTCTCTAAACATTATGCTATGTTATGTTAAACAATTCCAGACCAAGTAATATCATATTATCCCGTTTTAACAATTCCAAAATAAATATCATTGAAGTGTCACAATTAACAAATTCCAGACAAACTAACTTTGAACTTTCCCCAATTAAACAATTCCATGCGAAATAACAGTTAAAAAATTCCAGATAAAGGATGATCTAAACAATTCTAGATCAAAATAACATTAAAATACTACGTTCAGAAAATGTCAGAACACGAGTCAGTGGACTCTGCAGATGGCCCGATGTGGCTTTGCTGTACGAAAACACACACACACATACAGATTGTATGTTTGCATTCAAGCTTGCCCGGCATGGCCAAGCGGGTTTAGGCGTGCGACTCTAATCTTAGTGTCGCAGGCTCGAATCTTCGTCACATCAAATATGCTCGCCCTTTCAGCTGTGGGGGCTTTATAATTTTGGGTCAATCCGTTGGTAGAAGAGTAGCCCAAGAGTTGGCGGTGGGCGGTGATGACTAGCTGTCTTCCCTCTAGTCTTACACTGCTAAATTAGGGACGGATAGTGCAGATAACCCTCGTTAGCTTTACCCGAAGTTCAAAACACACCTTACCTTTATAAGACTAGATAAAGGTCACTGCGTTCCCGGCATGGCCAGGTGGGTTAAAGTGCAATCTGAGGGTCGCAAGTTCGAATTTCGGTCACAACAAATCTCTATTCTTACATTCCTGAAATAGGGATGGCTAAAGCAGATAGTCCTTGAATAGCTTTGGGCGAAATTCAAAACAACCATAACGTTCAGGTTGTTATCCTTAATTTTTGAACACTTAAGAGTTCGGATAATGAAATATTGGACTGAAAAAACGTATATTAAATACTGTATTATATTTATTAAAAACCATGAAGAACTAAAATTAAAAATAGTATTAAAAGAAAAGGTAAAAACCTAAAGGGGGCACCCGGGATTGAACCGGGGACCTCTCGATCTGCAGTCGAATGCTCTACCACTGAGCTATACCCCCATAATAATAGTTTATTATAATAAATTTATTTAAAAGAATACTATAGTTTTTACTGTTTTTCTTTTTTTTTCTTTATTGTATTAACATACTTATAGCGATACTATACTTTAGTTATTCACTATTGTTTAGGTATTTTCAAATAACACTAACAAACATCTAGAAATACTTTCACAAGTTAGTGTTAGGCCTAACATGAGGTAACACCGGTGTAACTTTTGAAGTTCTATTACGGTTTTAAAATTTCCTGTAGTCCACTATTTTAGGTTTAATGTCTTAAAAAAAAGTGATAAGCATTAATGATACTTTAGAGGACCTTAAAAATAACGCATTCTATTTGACAATATTTAACTCACAGTAACTGTGGGTAATAAGTTTATATTCTAGAGCAAGGGTCTTCAAAGTAAGACCCGCGAGCCTTATACGCTCCTCAAGGTCATTTTACCCGGCTCGTCAGCAGCTAGCCGCTACGAAGAGAACAAACACCATGATTTTTCAACCCTTGTTAGTACCACGTACAGTGAGACTTAAAAACAACACACCTAGTTTGTGCAGCGATCAGAGGAAGTTATGTGAAACTGGAATAAAATAATTAAAATAGGCATATTCTTTGATGGATGGGCTGGCATGGCGAGGTGGTTAAAGCACTCAATTTGTAATCTGAGAGTTACAGGTTCGAATCTCCTTAACACCAAACATGCTCGCCCTTTTAGTCGTGGGACATTATAAAGTCACGGTCAATCCCACTATTAGTTGGTAAAAGAGTAGCCCAAGAGTTGGCAGTGGGTGGTAATGACTAGCTGCCTTCCCTCTAGTCTTACACTGCTAAATTAGGAACGGCTAGCGCAGAGAGCCCTGGAGTAACTTTGCGCGAAATTCAAAAATAATCGTTGTTGAACAGAATAAATATAGATGCATATGTATTTAACTTTATATGTAACATTGAAAATTGCTTTGCAAGATTAAATGATATATTTTTTAAAATCAGTTCTCTTGTATGTTGATGATAAGGTAGAAGAAAACAGGTTTAAAAATATATTTCCATATTTAACTATATTACTGTTTTTTTTTATCGATTTGGTATACTTGTTGACAAAAATCACATTTTAAACTTGTACTTTTTTCGCTACCCTCTCCACACAGTAATAAAAGTACTGTAATAAGTGCCATCAAAGTAATGCCTGGTTGTCTTAGCAACGAGAATCACAAACGCTAGGCTTATCCGTAAATACTATTTACGAAATCCATGTATCCAACGCTTCCAGCTTGAAGTTGAAGTGGATTTAATTGTTTACATAACATTTAGCCAATAAGAAGTTGTTTACAGAAGATACACCAAAAATATTTACACCTTTAAAAAATAACATAATATAGTAAGTAGAAAATTAATTATGAGTCTCACAGTTCTTTGTATTAGCTATTAAACTGATTTGTCCTATTTCTGTTTGGTGTTAGTAATAGTAGTTAAACTTAATTTAGTTTTAAGATGTTAAGTAAACTAAGGCTTCTGTCATTAAGATTGTTAAAATTACAATTTTGAATAGTCTTGTTAGTGGCAAATGTGGATTAATTAATATTTTTGTGTAACTCTTTACATAACTATTTTCCCCTACCTTGAAATAATAATATAAAAGTTAAACGGGGAGATTAGAGACAAAATATATTTAATGGTCATTCAGCATTACTGTATTAACTTGAAACGAGATATTGGTTGGATTTTTACCTTTTTTTCTGTAATTAACTTTACTGGTTAATTCAATGAAGCACAACGTTATTTTCTTGGACAATACAGATTGTTATTCATCATAATTCATGTTCGATATCTGCAAGTGTATTCAGATATACCCCACTTTTGAAACCTTTGATATCTGGTAACAAGTTTCTGCTCATTATTGTTAGATATATGATATGAGGCATGCTAAGTTTGTGGCTGTTTTAAATATATTTTGTTTCTTCATATATACATGGTTGAGGAAAAGGAATGTATTACTGGTAATTCTTAATGTTTACTACCGACTACTTTGTGGTCATTATATTACAGGTTACAATATTTTTAAAATTTTGTTTTAGACACAGTAACTTAGATGTTACAGAGTCAAATAGAAGGGGTCAATGATCTCCTGAAGTTATTTAGGATAGACCTCTATACTGAATGGCCAGAGAGACAACTTGACATGCTGACACTTTATTTTTAATCACTATTGAGTATGTGATTACAAGAGTTGAAGTAGGGAAGAGTGACCATTGGGTAATTTTGTTTGAAGTTTTGTTATATAAAGTGACCCAAAATAATAAATATTTGTTTCTAATGTTTAGAAATGAGTTGGCACTTCCACAATTCATTGTTAGTGAATTGGTACAATAAGGCAAAAGTTAAAATGGAACAGATTTGGGAAATGTTTAAAATTAATTGCCTTTTTGTTCAAGACAAGCATATTCTCAAGAAAGTGGTAATATTTAATGAAATAACGTCAGGATTATGACAACTATAGTTGATAATTGCTTGAATTTTGGGTATTTTAGAATGAATGGAAGAATCACAGGGAAGAGGAAGAAGACGAAGTTTATTTGAAATTGTGCGACCACTCAAACAGAAAACTGGAACTGTCCAAGTTGTCAGTATCCCCCCAGTTCCTTCAGAAGAACAGCTGTCCAAACACAAGGTGTTTAGAAATGTGTGATCAATCTAATTAAGAACTGTATATAACTTTTCTATATTTGTATAGTTAGAAGGTTATAATTTGAGTTGTTTTAAGTTCATCATAGTTTCTCTTTGCTATTGTATCAGGTTACATGAGTTATTCACTGATCATTATGTAAGTAGAATACTTATGTAGAGTGGTATCATTGGTATGTTTTCTTAAGATATTGATTTATTATTTTACTTCGGACATTGGTATTTAATTACTTTTATGACATAACACTGAAGGAACCTTTTGATCCCTCTAGACTGTCCTTTACATAACATTAAATTAAACAATAAAAACTCCAGTTTCATTCAAATACTGAATATCGGTCTTTCCTTTCGATTTTTAAATTAATTCTGTCTATCACATTTAAAGGCAAACTACCCTTTTAGAAAAAATAGTTATCTTTGCAGTAGATGACCCCTATCCTGCCCAAATATGTACTTGTGTTATCTAATTTCACCATTCTCATTATTAAATAATAATAAAAAAGTATAAACATAGTCAATTTCCTTAAGAATCTTGGTCAAATCCCCCTAACTTTTTTCAAGAGAAAACAATATCAGAAATCTTAATCTATTCTCTTACAACAACTTCTCTATCCCAGGTATTATCCTTGTCTTCCTCCTGTGAACCTCAAGGAAACCAAAAGATATTATTAATTTGATTACAGGAATATTACTTTTTTTACAGTGTCTCCCAATATAAGAAGGTCACAATATGTAAAAGAAATATAGATAGAAAATCTGTATTGGTTACAAATGTGTTAGGACAAACTTTTATTTTTCTAACTTTCTGCTTACCATCTTAGTCTGTGTGATATTTCTTTTCTTCTTATCTTAATTTGTCTGATAGCTCTTTCAGTTAACTGTACAAACATTTTCCTTTGTTTAATAATTACAAACATTCAAAACAGCAATAACATTTGGAATGCAATTTTTTGATCAACCATTTTTAAGTGGTTAATTGTTTTATCTAAGTTTTTCTTATTAAGTGTGTGAGTCGTCGTCTGTAGTTGGATCTTTTAAGCAACTTTAATTTGGTCTTTTCAGTGAAGTTTTCTTAAATAATGTAGAAAATATAATATTAATTTGAAAATCATCCACTCAGCATCTGCAGTCACATTAGTTGAATAACCAGTGAGTTGTATAACATAAAAATGATAAAGTGTGGTTGTACTCAACAGTAAGGATGAATCAACAAGGTTTCCAAATAATTCACACACCAAAAATAAACACAATATTGAATTCCTTAGTGAAAAACCAACCATTCAAAGTATTGGTTATGATATATTAACTGCAGATAAACTAATAATATGCTAAAAAGTTGCTAAAATTTGTGGTATAACAATTAAAAAATTTCTAAAACAGCAGCCTTTTATCTATTACCTATCTATCAACCTGATCATTTCAGTGGGACTGGTCCTTAGATGGCTTGGTTGTTTGTTATTTTGAATTTTGTGCAAAGCTACACGAGGGCTATCTGCATTAGTCATCACTAATTTAGCAGTATAAGACTAGAGGAAAGGTAGCTAGTTAGCCATTACCAACCACTGCCAACTTTTGGGCTACTCTTTTACCAATGAAACTGATTGAAGGTATAATTTAGTAACCCAGCCATCCCGTCGTCATCAGATATTAGCTTTACTTTGCCATCCCTCAAAGGCTGTATTCCCATCCTAAAATTCTTTTATCTCTCATATATTTTAAGAAATCCTTATGTATGGCTTATACATATGCATACCTTTTTTTATGCCATTTTGATTTTCTAATGCCATACTTGACCAGTTCACTTGATTCTCTAAGTCTTTTGTTGTTGTAGTCAGCTTCTTCAATTTATAATGCTTCAGTTTTATCTGTTATACACCCTTGTGCAAATTAATTGAAACAAATGGTCATTTTACAATATTTTCAGCATGATAGCTAGTGTAGGCTCGCTGGACCTGCTGATTTCTTTTAATAGCAATTTTTTTCACACAAACAGCATCATTAGCAGTGTTTTACAGTACGGTCGATCTATTTTTGGGATATATAATGAAATTTTGAGGAATATTACGTCATTCGAAATTGCGTTAGAAGGGCAAGGAGACCAGTCAAAAAACAACTTCTTACCAAATCAATGAAGAAAAAATGGTATCAGTGGGGTCTGAAATATAAGAACTGGATGCAAGAACAATGGAGGAAGGTGTTATTCAGTGACGAAACTCATTTCTTCGCACAGGATCAAAGAAGTATGCTTGTTCGCATATCTCCAGGTGAGAAACTTCAAGAATCTCACATCAATCAATTTGTAAAACATCCCTTGAAGAAGGTGTTTTGGGGCTTTTTCAGATACTATGGCATCGGAGGCTTACATATTGTAGAAGGTATAATGTGAGGACCACAGTACATTGAAGTTTTGCAGAGAAGAGTTGTTCCAGAATTGAAAAAGAGATTTCCAGATGGATCTGGCATTTTTCAGCAAGATCTGGCTCCGTGCCACATATCGAAACTTGTGAAGAATTTTATGACTACAATGGAAATAAAGGTGCTGGACTGCCATGGAAACTTTCCAGACTTAAATCCTATTGAAAATCTTTGGGCGATTTGTGAAGAAAGACTTCGGGGAAAAGACTGTACTATGAAAGATAAGCTAATTGAGGTTTGGTACCACGATCCAAAAATTAGTAAAGATTGCAGTCAACTCGTGGACTCAATGTCAAAGTGGATAAATTATCTTCTGAAAAATAAAGGTGGTCATATCATGTATTAATTTGTGAGTAATTTTTGTATTCTCAGAAATAAAATGCAAAAAATTGAAAAAATCATAATTTTCCATCTTGTTTCAATTAATTTGCACAAGGGTGTACTCTTTGTGAGGCAATATGTACTTATTGCAGCCATAATTTGTTTTTATAAGGAGCATGTCTATTCTGAATATTTGAACTTCCATCTTTTTAAAATTTTCCACATTTTATCAATACTTCCAATTACTTCAGTTGCCAGTTCACAACAGATAATTTGCCTTTTGAATATTTGTGACCAGAATCTTATTATTCCCATCTATGATGGAGTAAGCAAAACTTTACCAATTTAATTTAGAATTTCTAATTTGAATTAAAACCTTTCATTAATTTGATTTCCTCTGTTTATCAAACTACTAGATTTGAAACATCTGTTCCAAAGTCTGTGATGTGGTTTGTCTAACAAGACTGTTCCTCACCTAATGTTCAGATTATGATACTTAATCACAGTTTTGTCTTTATGATAATAACCAAGGCTTACTGTGTACCATGGATATACCATGCCTTCTCAAACAAAACTTACATTCCTATGTGGATCTTATTGAATATGATATGTTTTAAACTGTGTCTGAAGCTTTCAGTGGTTTACTTTTATTTGTGGGAGGTACCTTACTGTCTTTCAGTAGTGACTGGAGTTACTTAGACAGTAAGGAATGATAGCACCACTGTATATTATGTGGTTGGTTCTGTTCCTGCACCTTATGTTGATCTTACCCTGTCATTGTCTGTCTTTTACAAACTTTTCCCACAATCAACTTTTGCTTCTGGTTCTTCTATCTCTGAGTTGGAGGAGTTAATGCCTTCTTTTATCTTTTTGTTGCTTTTATGACTCACGTATATGATGTATTTTTTTTTGCTTGAATCATTTCCTGCCAGTTCTTAGGATTTGTACATCCATCACAACTCATAAGTTATTTTCCCCCTTTTCCCTTATCACCTATTTGTTGGATTCTTTCAGCCTATGCTTCATGTTTACTTTCAAATTCCATGACTTTAAGCTTCCTTTGTTGTTGGATATTTTCTTTATTTCTAATTTTACAATCCCTTGAGTCTTTTTTCCCAATTTGAGGATTTTCTTCTTCTCCTGCTTTGACTCTTTCATCCTCAATCTGCTCTTCTTTTTGAGATCTTTTGGGTTCTTGATAACACCATATGGTTGTGGACTTTAAAATTTAATGAAGTATTGGCTGCAATGCAGACAAAATATTTAGGACAATGTTGTATTTCTGTGGATTTATTCCAACTTTATGAATCTTTTTATTGATACATTTATGATTTTCTTTCACACCAAACTTCCACTTTTTTGTTTACTAGTGCCATATTTGATGACCCTAATGATATTCCCTTGATAGTCTTGGTTGGTCCACTCTATATCTATATGCTTACACTCTTATGAAATTTCTTCCCAGGAAGCAGTCTTTAATTCACAAATGTTCCTTGCCAGGTTCTTTTCTTTGCCTCACTTTGGACAGGTGATTCCTGCTCTTCCTGCAGACAGCTAATTCCTGCTTTTGGGACCTCTATGTCTTCTTGTTCTGGGGGTTCTTTTCTTACATCAGCTTCAGATGCCCATCTTTTACCTTCATGTGTTGAATTTGTTTAGTTTCTCACAAACTGTTCAGGATTTTTCAGCTCATATTCTTGCTCATTTTATTGGCCATTTGTCATTGCACTTGAATAATTTTTTATGCTGGTCTGTTCATCATTCTTTTCCTCTATGTTGTTTGGCTCTTTCTTATCTTACTCTTTTTTTTTCTTTGGTTTTGATAGGAGTCTTTTCATTTCATCAGTTATCAATAACAGAGCAGCTTTTTCAGCAACCTTCTACTATTTCTCTGGTCTTTTTTCCTCCAGTTCTTATACACCTATTCTGTGCTTTTTTAATTAGTTGTCTTCCTCTTCCAACTCTTCTTCTAAATTGGAACCTCTGTTCAGTTTTCAAGGCTCTTTGTATTCGATCCTCATATTACATTTACCTTGCCATTCATTTTCTAATAACATATTTCTTTATCTTCTCACCTTTGGGAGATGTTGCTGTGATATTTTTGCCTTGATCCATGTTGCACCTCTCCCCACAGGGACATGATGATTTTCTTTCCAAACCATTCCTTATTCCCAATACTTCTGCTGCTTAATTGGATAATTTATAATTTTAGGTTTTCTCTAATCACCTTTCTTATCTTTATGATCATTCAGACCCTGATCATTGTCTTTGTTTTTTTCAGTCAGTTTACTGTTATCTGGTTTGCACTTCTTCTTTTTAAGGTATTCTGCTTATTTCTTTTTCCATGGTATTTTTTTTCTTCTGGTGATTTACTTCTTCTACCTTTACTGGTTGGGTTATACACCTCTTTTTGCTTCCAGCAGGGATGTATATGATTCTAACACCTTTGTGTCACATTACTTAAACCACATTGCAGTTCTATCCTCCAATATCTCCAGTGTTGATTATTTCTTTATTTCTCAGAAATTACAGCGACATCAAACAACAAGAAATAAATACCAATATATATAAATAATTTAAATCTAGCAAATGACAATTTAATTCTGAAACATGTACAAGTGGTATTATTTAAAATGTTTTGTCACATGCATGTTTCTCAATTTTTTGTAAGCTAAATTTATTTCAGGCAAACCTTGATGGTATTGATCTACTTTGTATATTTTTAGGTAAAATATGAAAACACCTATCAGCTTGAGCCTGATTCCAAACTTCACCTCAGTAAGATTGCTTCCATTTTACGACAAGTTTTGTCACAGCACTTAGAAAAGGCTTGCTACAATCCTCTGACGAGCAGTTTGCTTTGTAAAGTTATTGCAAATGACGTTGAGCAAGAAGTTAAGAAACTTGGGTATAAAAGGTTAGTGATAGTAATGCATTCACTGCATAAATTGTACAAGTAGATATGATTAGTTTACACAGTTGAAGACTCTCTAACTGCACACGTGTGTGTGTGTAGTATCCAACAGGTGAATGACACTCTTTATTAATTTTGTTTTCAAACTCATTGTTAAACCTTCAAACTTATCACATCGTTATAATGATTTGTATGGCTGGGAAATTAAATGCAAATTCCAGTCCATATATTGATAACAATGGTATTTTATTCTTTCATTTGTTTGTTGTATGTATAACTAACGTTAGTCTTAACTTCATGAAGAAGTAATATCTAAACAGGAATTAAGTTACTAATTTTTTTGTACACAACACTTCTTATATTTCATATTACTGTGTTGCAAACACAACTCAAAATTTACAAAAATATACCAAATATCTGTCTCACAGTAACTTACAGAAATTACAGATTTATTTAATAAGTAATGCAATAATTAGTTATTCGTCTATGCTAATATACCTGTATTGTTCTGATCAAAGTGGTCCAGGTTGCATTAAAAATCTGCAATAATGCTGACCACACTGTTTGCAAAACATTAATTTTTCTCTCTTGCTTTGTAGTCATTTATCCTCTGTATAGATGAAGCCACGGTTTCCCTTTTTTGGCAATATGAGAGAAAATAAGTTTTTAATATATATAAACACACTTTAGATGTATGAGGAGAGCTATAACAACAAGCACATACTTATTTTTTTTCAATATTAATAAATCTCTTATAAGTATCAGTACATCACTTTTTGTTAACTGATTGCAGCACACACTTGTTGGTCCTGAACTTCAATAATCCTTTAATGTTTGTTTTGTTTGTTTTTGAAATTTCGCACAAAGCTATTCGAGGGCTATCTGTGCTAGCCGTCCCTAATTTAGAAGTGTAAGACAAGAGGGAAGGCAGCTAGTCATCACCACCCACCGCCAACTCTTGGGCTACTCTTTTACCAACGAATAATGGGATTGACCGTAACATTATAATGACCCCACGGCTGGGAGGGCGAGCATGTTTAGTGCGATGCGGGCGCGAACCCGCGACCCTCGGATTACGAGTCCCACGCCTTACGCGCTTGGCCATGCCAGGCCTAATCCTTTAATAGCACTTGAATAAATTATTTTAGAGCAAGAGAATATGGAATTGGTTGGCGTAGTTATAAGTGTATTTCACAATGGTATAGATTAAACTATGTTTATATATCAAAGCCAGTTCTTTTATTTGAATATTTATCATACATTCTCTTAAGTTTCCACATTTGAGGGCAAATCATTTAAAAGGTCAACTATTCTCAAAGAGAAATAAAACCGTCTTAACTGTAGGTAACCCATACCCTGCCAAAATGTATATTTTTGTCCCATACTCTTACCATTCTCTTCATTAAATATGAAAAAGACAATGCATTTATACTGTTAATTCCCTTAAAAAAATCTTATATGCCTCTGTCAGATCTCCTTTAATTCTACTTTTCCTTTCAGAAATCTTAACCTGTCTTGTATGATGACCATTCAACTCAATTTATCATCTTAGTATATTTGTATCAAAATATTTTTTTCAATAAATTTTGAAAGACATTTTTTCTTCCTTGTAATTTTTTTTATTTTACATTTTAGATACAAATTTGTATGTATGGTGACCATTGGCCAGAAGCAGAATGCAGATATTACAATAGCAAGTCGTTGTTTATGGGATCTTCAGAGAGATAACTTTGTAACAGAAGTATTTGAAAACCTGGATTTCTATGCTGTTTCAACTGTATTTGCAATTTATTATGAATAATAAAATCATAGAAAAAAGTGGAATTGAGAAACATGTGTTTGTACATCTAGCTTATGTTTTGATTGATAAATGTACAGGATATTAATGTTGTTGAAAAGTACTTACTGAGTATGAAATATAACTGTCTGTTTAGTGATGTTGCTCGCACAGACACTTGAAAGTGCTGGGAATATTGCAGATGATAAAACTTTGTAGAAAGTGTTGTATTTGTACAGTGATTTACAAAATTATGATTTATTGTAACACCCAATAAATCCCCACTTGGTTGTTTGCCTGTTATTAATAAACATGTTAATCACTGTGGAGTGACTGATCAGTATAGTTCTGACATTTAGAATTTCTTACATTTACAAACTGAATTTGGTTTTACAGATTCTTACAGTAAAGTATGTACTAATAATCTGTGGGTGTAAACTTGTAAAACATTCCACAAATAGTGAAAAAAATATGCCATTAATAAATTATCATGTGAAGTAATAATTTATTAATGGCATTTTTTGTCTCCATTCATAGGATGTCTTACAAGTTTAGAGCCACAGATTATTAGTAAATACTTGAGCACAGCTAGTTATTCAGCTTAAAGTGTATTATAATTACATCCTCCATTATTAAAAAAAGTCTCGTCACTATGGTAAACTGTACTATACCATACTTATCTATCTCAATAGTTATCAATAAATTAAAAATAAATAAATAACGGTTAAGCTGTTGTTCTTAATTTCACAGTATATAAACTACAGATTACTGAACACTGACGACCCTTGTTCTTTAAACAAACAGAGGTGGGGTATCTTGCACTTTGTTACTGCGATATCTTTTAATTAGAAAGTGTCAGCTACAAGCCCTGATAATAGGAATGTGTCGTTACTACGTCAATAGAATTGTTTATTTTTCTAGTTCTTATTGCTTCCCAATAGGTCTGTATTATACAGTACACGTTACGTAATTAGTCGGCTCGTGTGATATACATACAAAGTTGTTGTTGTTGTTGTTTTGAATTAAGCACAAAGCTACACAATGGGCTATCTGTGCTCTGCCCACCACGGGTATCGAAACCCGGATTTTAGCGTGTAAGTCCGCAGACATACCGCTGAGCCACTGGGGGGCATACATACAAAGACAAATATTTGTGACATTCATACATTTCGTGCTTTTCTGTCGATACTACAGTTATTTGTGATAGTTTTATGAAATTTACGTTAAATTTTTACATTACCAACTCATAGATTAACACTTTCCATTATTAACCCACAGAGTTATAGGTTAACTCTTTCCACTACTAACTCAGAGTTGTGGGATAACTTTTTCTATTACTAACCAAAAGAGCTCTGGATTAACTGTTTCCGATGGTAGCCCACAAACTACTAAGTTAATTTAGTAAGATAACCTCTCTGTTAACTGTTTTCGTTGTTAATCTAAGAATGTTCGAGTTCTTCGTACCAAGCCTTTTAAAAAGATATTTTTGTAATGTAGGTCTCACAGTGACAGAACTGTATGACGTAGAAACATGCGTTTGAATACAATAATACAGAATACTATAAAAATAGACTTCGGATATGTCTACCATTTATACAGTAAATTCGTGTCTCTACTCTTTGTACAGCAAAATATGCAGTGTCTACCATATATACAATAAGTTTTAGTTTACTATTTATTTTATAGGGTTTTATTTACTATTTATGCCCCAAGATGTAATGTTTACTATTTATGTAGTATGTTAGTGCCTCCATTTTTTGTCCCCGTTGCGCCCAACATGCTTGTTCTTTCAGCCGTGGGGGCGTTATAATGTGACAGCCAATCCCACTATTCGTTGGTAAAAGAGTAGCCCAAGAGTTGGCAGTGGATGGTGATAACTTGCTGTCTTCCCTCTAGTCTTATACTGCTAAATTAGGGACGGCTAGCATAGATAGCCCTCGAGTAGCTTTGTGCGAAATTAAAAAATATAACATAACCTACAGCCCCCTAGTGGTTAAACGGTAAGTCTGAAGGCTTATAACGTTAAAAAGGAGATTCCGGAACTTATTCTGCTTAACAACAAACAAATAAACGTTTCCTATAAGTCACAAAAATAGTATTTAATTGGAAGTTACGAAATCCCCATATCTACTGTTTTCATTTACTCTAATCGCTATAGTTATCACTGTTTTCCTTTTTTTCTGACTTACAAAAATTACTATTTGTAACTGGTTTAGTTCATTATTGTTATCATTGTTTTAATATTGATCTCATTGTACAACTTCCCAAATACAGTCCAAAATGTCTACGTTTTCCCCAAAAAAGTCTAAACTCACTATAATAGTTGGTTGTACAACTCAAAACTCACTGTCTTAGTAGGTATTACAACTGAAAACCTACTAGTTCTAGTCGTTATTATAACTAAAAACCTACTACCTCCATTAGGTTCTACAACTAAAATCCTACCACGTCTAGTAGGTTCTACAACTAAAAGCCTGCCACCTCTACTTGGTACTTCAACTCAAAATTATCACCTCTTTTAGGTATTACAACTCAAAATTACCACCTTTAATAGGTATTAAAAACAAAATTCACCAGCCCTGGAAGGTACTAATTAAAAAGATATATATTTGTTGTTTCTGTACAAGACACAGAGATTCGGTGCTTAGGCACAAGCGGGAGCGAATGATGACCATTTCCTGTCGGACAGAATGCCAGTATGACGCAGGTTAAACCCCAGCTAACAGACAGTTGACTGGAACAAGTGGGATAGATTGTCTTGTTCGAGAACTCAAAAGCGTGACGCTGGTCATCTTCGAACACGAGACCATTCGACTAAGTGATCAAAGCCGAAATCACTAAGTCACGCTCCTTCCACTCATTATTAAGATTTAGTTACAAACTATGCGTCTGTCTGTACTTGTATAAACAATGAATGCCGGAAAGCTTGCATGTATCTAGGTCAAAGTTTTATCATTATCGCCTGATAAGAGTACTCTCCCACCCAGTCAATCTTTCCTGGTACACGTGTAAAACAAACCTTACTTTTTAACAATATTAGTTCACTAATACGAGTCGAACAAGTGGGGAACAGTAACCTGGTAACGATACATATAAAAGGTTTGTTTTCGAAATTCTCAAATGTAATAATTACTAATTATTTTTTTTCCGTTTTAATGAAGTGTTGTTATCTAAGATGGTTAATAAGTAACACTAAATAACTTAATGTTTGTCAACTAACACTTGTTCACTCTGAGATAAAATGAAAATTATTTGATTTAATGAGTTTTTGATATACAAATGTGGTTAATATCGTCCTTTATTATCTTTTCGCTTAAAGAAAGTAATGAACGAATTAAATTTGCCTTCGGACAGGCTTAGAGGTCAATTAACATGCTATAGTGTTAAACTGAATGACCACTACTGGATAGATGAAGATTTTCTAGACGACATTTTGCTTAAACATGTTCACTGAAGGATAAGGTGGTCAGTGTTGTTTTGGGTTGGTCTACGTTTCGTTTAAACATGCTTACTGAAGAATCAGGTGGTCAGTGCTTTATTGTGTTGGTTTACGTTTTGTTTAAACGTGTTTACTAAAGGATCCATTGGTCAGTGCTGTATTGGGTTGGTCTACTTTTCATTTAAACA
Source organism: Carcinoscorpius rotundicauda (assembly GCA_011833715.1). Classification (NCBI taxonomy): domain Eukaryota; kingdom Metazoa; phylum Arthropoda; class Merostomata; order Xiphosura; family Limulidae; genus Carcinoscorpius; species Carcinoscorpius rotundicauda. Next base: position 18,790,934 of record CM022391.1, read on the forward strand.
TGTTTATTGAAGGATCACGTTGTACAGTGTTGTAACGGGTTGTTCTACGTTTCATTTAAACGTGTTTATTGAAGGATCACGTGGACAGTGCTGTATTGGGTTGGTCTTCGCTTTGTTTAAACATGTTTACTGAAGGATAAGGTTTTCAATGGTATCATTAAATAGATACCTAGATTTGGTTTAAAAAGGTTAATGATGGGTAAATATGAAACTAATGCGTGACCTTGTTAAATTAATCAAACAATGATTTCAAGTTAAATACTTAACCACAAATTATTCCTATGATACAGTAATTCGCACACAAAATGACAGGAAGCCAAAGATCCCAGTTCTCAACAATGCGTCGAGGATCGTACAATTCGTCCACCATCTACGAAAACTTCAGACAAAACAACCTCCTCGAACCAATTCCAGTGGACAACCAATCATCATCGTCTGATGACGAGAGTGAAACAAAAGTAAACATAAGCCTTATTCCGGTGTTCATATCAGAGATAATTTTCCTAGGATGTGTGGCAGTCTTGGCATACTTTCTCAGGTATCCAGATTAATACATTCATTTCATGATGTATTAAGGAATTGATTTCTTTTGCTGGAATCCCAGGTAACACGTAGTAGACTGGGACAAGTGGGGTAAACTGTTTTATTAAAGAACTCAACAAAGTGGTGCTGACCATCCTCGAACACGAAACCTTTATACAAGACTACAACAAAATTAATTTAATAATATCAAAATCAAACAGTTACTAATGAGAATACACCGGTTGCGAATAATAATATCAAATCAGTAGTTTCACCAACACACCTCTTAATATGTATTATTATTATATATAATCAATTAACATCACAATACAGATATAAAAGTCGTGACAAAAAAAGTGTTTGAATTAGTTTCATCAAATGTAACATATTCTTCTACCAAGAATAAAACAAGAATGGTTACATCTGTGTACAGGAATAAAACAAACTTACTGATATCAAAATCTAGTTTTGACATTTAGTTTACAATAGGATCTTACTTCCAGTTATACGAAGAATAAATTGAAATAAATGTATAACAAACTTATATATTCAATACTCTTTAATAAGTGTCTCAAGCTTCTTCTACAGTATGTTTATTAGATTAAATTTATTTTGTTTGTGATAGTATGTCTAAAGAGGATAATGTTATTGCACGTGGTCTCGTGCTACCAGGAATTCGAAAAAAAATTCTTTATTTTGTTCATAGGTTTGAGACTATATTCCCAGTTTTTGACCATGAGATTTTTGTCAACGATACTAGACTCATGTATCCAAAGGAGCCATCCTACCATAACTCCACAGTTCCGGTTAATTTCAGTGAAAAGACGTTGTATGCACTATTCCTTAGCATTCCTCTTGGATTTGTAAGTAACAGTACATTTTGATATATATTACTCTATAGTCGACTAACATTACAATTCAGGTATAGTACTCTTGCTTAAAATGGCTTTAAAAACCAGTGATACCAATCATGTACTTCAGAAGTAACATGTTCTTATACTAACAATAAAACAAAAATAATTACATGCGTGTACAGGACTAAAACAAACTTAATTTAATATCAAAATCAAACACTTATTATTGAAAATACACCAGTTGTTAACAGTGATATAAAATTAATAACGTCATCAATACACTAGTTTCTAACAGTAATATAAAACCAATACAGTCACCATTACACTGGTTCCTACAGTAAAATGAAACTAATAACGTCATCAATACACTAATTTCTACAGTAATATAAAACTGATAACTTCACAAAGCAATTAAAGCATTTAGTTTGAACTATAACGAGTTGCTGATAGTAATATTAAAGAAATACTTAGCTTCATCAATATACCAGTTGTTAACAGTAGTGATAAATATATACTTCGCTGCACAACGTATCACCTACCAACAGTATTTATAAACAATACAGTAGTTGTTAACAGTAATTATACACAAATACTTAGCCTCAACAATACACTAGGGAGGTAATAAAAATATCCCAATAATTATAGGCTTATTAGTCTGACGTCAGTTGTGGGAAAAGTTTTGAACAGTCTGGCAAAAGATGCTTTGTATAATTATTTAATAATGTTTATAATTTTATTGGATAGTCATTATGGTTTCATTAAAGCAAAAGCTTGCCTTACAAATCTTCTAACATTCTTTAAAAAGGTTACTGAGTGTGTAGATGAGGGTAAGGATGTAGATTTGGTGTATCTGGATTTTCGGAAAACATTTGACAAAGTGTCACATAAAAGGCTTGTAAAGAAACTTATGTCTGTAGGTGTGGGTGATAAGTTAACTAATTGGACAGAAGAGTGTCTTGATGGAAGAAAGCAGAGGGTTGTTATACTGGAGTTTAATGAAACTATTGTTGTTTAGAATTAAGCACAAAGCTACACAATGGGCTATCTGTGCTCTGCCCACCACGGGTATCGAAACCCGGATTTTCGCGTGTAAGTCCGCAGACATACCGCTGAGCCACTGGGGGGCTTAATGAAACTGGATTAACGTTACAAGTGTGATACCCCAAGGCTCAGTCTCAGGACCATTGGTATTATTGATTATATTAATGACATATATCAAGGAATAATCAATTAAATACTTAGATTTACTGATGATATTAAGGTCTTCAGTGTTTCTGGTTGCGAAGACGATGCTGCTGATTTATAAAAGGTTTTAGATCATTTAGTTAGTTGAGAATATAAATGGTAGATGGGTTTTAATTATGATAAATGCAAGTTAATGCACGTGGGTTATCGTAATTTGAATTATAAGTATAATTTGGATGGGAATAACTTTAAAAGTGTCATAAAAGTGAAGGGTCTTGGTGTAATGGTTGATCAGTCTCTTAAACCATCCAAGCAATGAGCTGTTGCTAGTGGAAGGGCAAATAGAATTTTAGCTTATATTAACATAAATATTGAATATATGTCTAACGAGATTATAATTTCACTGTACATGTCACGGGTTAGGTCACATTGGAGTGATGTGTTTATTCTTGGGTTCCCTACCTTAGGAAGGACATTGAATTGTTGGAAAGGGTTCAAAGAAGGGTCACTAGAATGGTGCTTGGGATGGAGGGTTTGTCAGAGGAGCTAAGACTGAAATATCTCAGATTGTTTTCAGAGTCAATTGAGATGTTTAAGATTGTAAGAGGAGTTGATAGTATTCATACTTTCATACATAATGGAGGAAATAGTAGAATTAAGGACACATATAAATATTGACAATGTAGGAATCATTTTCAGATAAGACAGTTTTATTTTTGTAACAGGGTTGTTGGCCTCTGGAGTGGGTTGCCTTTAGATGTTGCAGAGGCAGTAAATTTAAATAATTTTAAGGAAAATCTGGATAACTATACGAGTGATAAGGGCTGGCTTTGATATATTTGTTTTAAATTTATTATATTTGTAGCTTAGTTGAGAACACTGGTCAGCTGAGATTGGCTAATAGGTCCTTTGTTGTCCCTAATCAAGATAAATTCTTGGTTTCAACAACATACCGCTTTCCAACAGTAATTATAAACCAATACTTAGCTTCAACAATACACCAGTAACTTATAGTAACTAGAAAGACTTAACTAACACGATTTTCATCAACTAATATTACATAACAAATGAAAAATTTGATGCCAATAAAACATTGTTAACAACAATATTGTGATATTAAAGTAATTTAACCTCAGTAATATTTACTTTTTTAACAGCAATATTACAACATATAAAAATACATGAATTAATTAATACCCGTTATTGCAGGAACAGTATAACATTCTAAAGATACAGTTTGGTTAAAATACAATATAGTATATTTATAATTTACCTATGAGAATAAATCGATATTTAGAGAGCAAATTCTCATAATAGTTTTCAAGACCTTTCATGAAGAGAATCTCAGTGTTTATCTCAGAATATGCTTGGTCTCTGAAGGATCTTACATATAGTAATAATAAACATTTGAAATCGGGCAGTATATATGTAAAACGTTAAAAATTATTCACTTAATATAAAAAATACGCATAAGTTTTATTTTTATTTCGTCGTTTAGATTTTACTTGGAGAAGTAGGATATCTTATGTTTTCGAGAAGGTCCAAGAAGGTCGTAAGTTTGGGATGTCAAGGATGCAAGCTGCACTTGTTCACTCGTAGACTTCTTCGATTTACAGGTTTATATGTGTTTTCTTGCCAATAAATCTAGAAAATACGAGAAATAAAGTATTTGAAAGTTGATCTTATATTATTGGATTATTTTGTTGCTGACGTAATTCTTGGTTTTGTTTTTGAATTTCGCGCAAAGCTACTCGAGAGCTATCTGTGCTAGCCGTCCCTAATTTAGCAGGATAAGACTAGAGGGAAGGCAGCTAGTCATCACCACCCACCGCCAACTCTTGGACTACTTTTTTACCAACATTGACCGTCACATTATAACGCCCCCACGACTGGGAGGGCGAGCATTTTGGTGCGACCGGAATTCAAACCCGCGACCTTCGGATTACGAGTCGAACGCCTTAACACACTTGGCCATGCCGGGCCCGTAATTCTTGGTAATCAGTCTAACAGTTTGAGACTTTCTATAGCCGAATGTGTGGGTGTCATTCTGTACGTTTACATTTATATGTGTCATTCTTTAGTGTCAGTCTATAACGAGTTTCAGTGTAAGTGTGCCACCCTGTTGCACCATTCACCTGTTGTTTTATTAATGTATGTGTGTCACTGTTATATATAAATCTCCGTGTGTCACTTTTAAGTGTTAGAGTATACCTCTGAGTAAACGAAGTTCAGTCTTACAGTACATTTGTTACTCTGTGTCTAAAAGTCAATGTGTCACTGTCTAAAGAATTGAACTCTTCATGTGTCATACTGTCTATTTGGCAGCTTAAGTGTTCGTGCAGCTTAATTACGGTACTACATAATATCAGTATATTTTATATTCGTTAAAACAGTTTATGTGAAAATTATATCATTTAAACGTATTTCCTTCAAATGGATATTTGATTATTATGAATGAAGGGTTGAGATTTATATATGGTTTACCTACAGTTGTGTGCATGGTGTTTGTGAATACAGAGTTACGATCCATACGATATGTGGTTTACTAACAATTGTAGAAATTTTCCTTCATTATGTTCGATTATTGTGAATAAAGGGTTAAGATCCATACAGTGTAAGGCTTACTAACAATTATGTACATTTTCCTTCATTGTTTTCGATTATTGTGAACGAAGGGTTAAGATCCATACAATTTTAGGACTATTAACAGTCGTGTACATTTTCCTTCATTGGGTTCGATTGCTATGAACAAAGGATTAAGATCCGTACAATTTAAGGCTTATTAACAATTGTATACGTTTTCCTTCATTATGTTCGATTATTGTGAATAAAGCGTTAAAATCCATACAATGTAAGGATTACTAACAATTATGTACATTTTCTTTCATTGTTTTCGATTATTGTAAACAAAGTGTTAAGATCCATACAATTTAAGGCCTGTTAACAGTTGCGTACATTTTCCTTCATTGTGTTCGATTACTGTGAACAAAGGGTTAAGATCCTTACAAGATATGGTTTACTAATAATTATACCTTTTTCTCCATTTTCACTAAACAACCAGGAACATTTCTATTCGGTCTGCTTTGTACCAGTATATTGACGGATAGCCTAAAGATAGTCACTGGTCGACCAAGACCATACTTCCTTGAGGCGTGCAATATGAATAAAGACGTGGTGAGCTCTAATCGACTTTTCTCAAGTTCCTGCAGTGCCTCAGGTGATCTTCGAGAAGCGCGGTTTGTATTGTTTAAGTTCTCGTTGATCCACTAACTTTGAACCTGTTTAATAAGAAGTTTTTATGCACTGACATCGATTTAGTCCATTCTCTACGAAAATTCGGAATTGTTTATAGTTTCATTATTTATATTTTAGCTACCAGGACAGCCATACTGTAATACTCTAGCTAGAAATTATTTTCGTTTAAACATTGAATGCATTTTAAATACGATTTTTCCTAATTTATTACAGAACGAGTTTTCCTTCGTTCTACGCTTCACTTTCAGCTTACACAGGAGTATTTACAATGGTAAGTTGAGAGTATAAATGTGCCAATAATAAAAATCTTATTGGGCACCAGTTGCTAAAATGAACGATATATTTAAGCTACGACACGTTATTTTACAGTACACAACCAGTAAAATAAACGTTACAGCATACCGTAAAGTCCGGCGTATAAGACCCCTTTTCAATAACCAAAATTTAGCCCCAAACTTGAGGGGGTTTTATACGCCGAGGAAGAAAATCATAACTCAATAAAACAATCTAAATTAAATTAAAATGTAGCATAAAATTATTTAATTCGTTTAAAAAAGGGTATTGTGTAATGTTATGTAAATGTCGTGTAAATATTTTGTAAGCGACAACATGTCGTGTTGTGTTTAAATTTTCATTTCTATTATTCATTTTTCCATATTGATATTATTGTTTCGAAGTTTAAACTAATATTTTGTTATTTATTTAGGGTAACATTTAGAATTTTCTTGAATTAAGTAGACCAATCATATGTTTGTAAATGAGTGCTGGTGACTTCGTGTCTAGACGTGTAGTCTCGTGCTAGAACGGATATGCGTGGATTGCTCTGGAGACCTGTAGAACTTTCGCGGTCTTTCGAGGAGTTTAGGCCTACAATATATAAATAGACGAAGATGCAAGAGATTGAGTCATCAGTTTTTATTCGAAAAAAGAAGATAGATTCAGTCATTAGTTTTATTCGAAGAAAAAGAGTGAGATTCAGACATCAGTTTTATTTCAAAAGAAGAGAGTTAGTTATTTGAGAAAGATTAAGTGTTTGCTGTGAATATTCAACTTGGATTTGTGATTCAAGTTAGATCTACGGAAGCTGTGATTTTTATTTCGTCAATCTCTACGATACATCTGAATTACTGCTTGTGCTGAGAGACGGCGAATTTATTGAACTGTGAACTGTTTCGGAATTTCTTCGTGGGACCAAATTCACACCCTAGACTGGAATTTGAGACTTTCATTTTAGATCATTATATTAGAAACAGGCCAGTACCATTTTGTATTGTGATTAATTTTGAAGTTTGAAACTAGTATTATTTTGTTTTGTAATTAATTTCGAATGTTGTAACTTAATATCTGTCACTGTTATCATATAATTTATGTTATATCTGTTAATAGTTTAGTGTAATAAATTATACAAGCTGTTATCTGCGTTTTTCTGTTGCGTTTAGTCTACAAAGAACATAAAACATGTAAAAGTATATATTTTTATTAGGAATACAACAGTTCTTTACAACAGCGCTATACGTCAATTCTAAAGTCACGGGATATTATAACATGTGTGCCTTGCGCAAAGCGTGTGCATTTCATGACGATTTTCGACCTGCCAATTCTGTGACAGTTTTCGAAGCATTACAAGAAAGTGAGTGAAAGCAAAAATTCATTTCTAAGATTCTAACTTGGCCAATTACCCTTAAAAATGTTCTCGTCTCAAAGAAAATCCTATGAAGCAGCTTTTACGTTGAAAGTGATCGAATTTTCTAAGGAAAATACGATTCATGCTACGGCAAGAAATTCGATATTACTACCAAAATGGTAAGAAATTGGAAGAAAAAAAGAAGATATTTTAAAAAATTACCTCGCAGAAAATGCGCAATGAGAAGCGGCATAGCGCATTGGCCTATTTTGGAAGAAAATGTTTCAAATATGATATGAGAGAGACGTCAAAATGGCTATGTAGTTACACAGAACCAAATTCGCATTTTTGCGCTTCAATGGGCCAAATCAAATCAGGATAAAGCAAAGGGATTTAAAGCTACTAAATCATGGTGTTATCGATTCATGAAAAGAAATGACTTTGTGATTAGGCGACAAACTAAAATTGCACAAAAGCTGCCAGAGGATCTCGAAAGCAAAATTTTCAATTTCTAAAGATTTGTGATAAATCAACGCAAGAAGCATAACTACCTACTCTCAAACATCGGAAATATGGATGAGACACCGATGAATTTTGATATGGTTGGAAAATTTTCTGAAAACTACAGGCCACGAGAAAACTCGATTTACCGTTGTATTGGCTTGCATGGCAGACGGTACGAAATTAAAACCTATGGTTATTTTCAAGCGAAAGACGATGCCGAAACTTTCTTTTCCCAAAGGAGTTTTTGTTCATGTTAATGCTAAAGGATGGATGGATGAAGAGGGAATCAAGCCATGGATTCAAAATTTTGGAATAGAAGACCAAATGCTTTTATAAATCCTCGTAGCTTATTGGTATGGGATAAGTTTAAGCCCCATTTATCTACTGGCGTTAAAAAAGGATTGGTGACAAATAGAACTGACTTGGCTATTATTCCTGGAGGATTGACGTCTGTTTTGCAACTTCTAGACCTGTGTTTAAATAAGCCCTTTAAAGATCATATGCGTAAGCAGTGGAATGAATGGTTTATCAGTGCGGAAAAATAATTTACAAAAGCCGGAAATATGCGTCCTCCTTCACTTGATACTCTTTGCGAATTTGTTGAAAAGGCATGGAATAATTTAGAACCTTCAATGATTAAATATTCTTTCAAGAAATGCTGTATTTCGAATGCTATGGATGGCACCGAGGACACTCTCATTTGGGAAAATGATGAAGACTATGAAATTAATGTTACACCATCGGATGACGAGGGCCTATATGATGACTTTTTAGCCGAAGTAGATGAAGAGCTCATAAATGAATTAAGTGAATTAGACTCAGAGGAAGATGATTTTGCTGGACTTGATGAATAAAATTTTTAATTTTAAACTTTTTGTTGTTTTGACGAATATATTTTGTTACCAAGCTTGTCTTTTTATTACTTTTAATGTATTTTATTATATTTATACGCAAAATATTTTTCTTTCAAATAAACAACTACCAATAGATTTTTTCATCTTCAAGTACGTATATTTTAAATGAGGGGTCTTATACGGCAAGGATATACTAAATCCTAGTTTTTACTTTATAATTTAAGGGAGGGTCTTATACGCCGGACTTTACGGTATTCCTTTGAAGGTTAATAAAAGAAGTCTAGACTATGTTGCTTCTGGATAAGAGATTGGATTGAAAAAGGACTTTTTGTGGCCAGTAAATAATATTTGAGAAACCAAGGGCGATTTTGTCATTGGGAAATTTTAATGTCCCAAGTTGTTTTTACGAGAATATTCAGGATAGTTTCAGAAAGACAGAGCTTAAAATAATGTTGTAGGCTTTGTTTTTGATATTTTTTATTTAGTTGCTTTGTTCACTAGAAGAAGTTGCTGAATGTGTGGGGTCTAGAATTTTCTTGAAAACCTGACCCTCGTGTGAGTCTTGAACGTTCGTGAAATTATGTGAAAATATTCAGTAGTGTTTATTGGAGTGGGAGTTAGTTCGTTAGCCAGTGATTCAGGTAATTCGAATTGTTTGTTCGTGAGTAATTCGTCATTTAATTAGTAACTTATTTAGAGATAGGAGTGTTACTAAGTCAGTGAGTCATCTTGTTTGTTATCGATTTATTAGTGATAAAGTTTGATAAGAAAATGACTTGACATTCATTTGTCAGTTAGGCATACCAGTAGTTTCAGAATTTGTGTTAAAACGTTATTTATGAAGTTAAGCCTACTAAATGTAATCTTTAGTCTGTATAGAATATTACTGAAGAGAAATAATAATTTGTGATCATCAATTGTACTGAATCCAAAGAATCTGACCAACGATAGAATATATTACAGCTGTAATTTTGAAATGTAAAAATTAACAGTATTCTATTAGAACCTTAAAACGTGTTCTTTGGGGTGTTTGTGTTCAGATTTTAAGCTTAGGTTTCTACCAATATGAAACTATCTGTTTGATTTAGAAAATACATCTCAACCATTTATAATATTTTGGTAGTTTGCTACTGAAGAAGAAAGATTGAAATAATCATTATTGATCTTCTAGAGCTACGTCCACTGTGTTTTAGCCGTCAGGGCTTCCAGGCTACTACGTCCATTTCTCGTTCTGTCAATTGGTAGTTTTTTTATGCTGTGTGGAACGTCACGTGTAGCACTACACAAAAATCACTTGGAAGATATAGCAGTAGGCTGGTGTCTAGGGGGAGCTGTGGCAGTTTATTTGGTAAGCACCATTTCTTTCACTTTAAATATAGTAGCAGGCTGATGTGTTGGGGGAATTGTGGCAAATTACATTGTAAGTGTTTACAACAGCTTTCAAGCTTCAAATGGTAACCGCACTAAGGATCAAATTATTTCAGATAGTTAATAAATTAATAGTCAGGCCTAGAATGCGAGGAGTTGTGGTTATTTAATAATTGAAACTTTTTAGATAAAACAATACTTTTTTCTATTTTGAACATCGGAAGTTGTTCGCTCAGTATACTTTGAACACTTTTGTATTTTCAGTGTATCTTCACTCTGGAATCCTTCCGCGAGCATCACCAACTGAAGAGAAAATGTTATCATTCAAAAAAAAATATCGGGTTTTTCCCAATCAAGCAAAAGCGTCCTCTTTTTTTCCGATACTTTCGAATTCCACACATATCATACCAAAATTCTCAGGCTCAAAGATTATCTAATGCTGATCTGAGTACGAATTATTCCCTAACTTCTATTCCTCGAACACAGTCTTTCCCACCTGGTATGCTTAATGGATAACGACATACCCAAAAGGACAAGCTTTTTCAATGACGACAATAAAATGTCATTCGCTGTCCTAATAATAATTATTTGTTTCCTATTCAGTTCATTAGTATGTGAAATAATATTTAAGTACAGTTTTCCTCTTTGGTTTCAGTTGATTAAGAAGTATTAAAATAACTGAATATAGGAAAACGTCTATAATTATTTACGAATAATTTATGGAATTTTCTCTTTTAACCTGTTATCTTTAGTACCCTCTTTAGCATTTATTTCATAGTTAACTACACTGAATACCTCTTTGTGTGATTAGCCCTAGATTCAGTGTTAATTGTTATAAATAAGAAAAAAATCGTTGCTTTTAAATAAGTGAAGTTTTGAAATATTTTAATAAATTACGACTTATTCAGACTAGGATTTTGGAGATTATGAACAAGTCAAAGTTGGGATAAAATTTGAACTTGAAATGTATAGTGTAATTATCAAAATAAATGTAGATAATGGTTTTCCTGTCTTTTTTTCTGTAAATGTTTGTCGTTCTAGAGTGCTAATATCACTTTGATTTTTGTAACATGACTAATTTAGTTACGCGACATCTAGTGAGTATATTAAGAAGCTTGCATCTACCTCGTATCTCAGCAGCAAATCTAATGGCTATGCTGCTATAAATCACATTTTTATACCTGCAGGAGGCACAATACAGATAACTAATTGTGTAACTTTGTAGTTAACAATAAATAAACACTTAAACAAATGTTAAAATTCCTAGTTTATATATATATATATATATATTAAATCTTAATTGTTGGATTGAAAAATGAAAAATTCCTCAAACAGATTCATTGTTTATCTCTGAGAATATAATGGATCACATAAAGTTACGATTATAATGTCAACTTCAGATACTTTAAAAATGTTCTAATAACAGGGTGTGCGTCCATTGGATACGTTTCTAAGATAAAAAAACACTTTAAATTTCGTTCTTTTTCTTATTATATTTTGTAAAATCGAAATAAAACTAAAAAATGAAGAAAGACCTTTGAAATGGTAAAAGCAAATGAAAAAAAGTGTAAATGATGAACTGAAAACTTACTGAGGAATCATCAACTACTGAGATTTTTTTGAGACTACAATGATTTTACTACTGCCATCCGGAACGTGACAGAATCTTAGTGCAGATGGCAGAATGTCTGAAAATTTATGAAAACATACTTATTGTTATTATTTTCCTTTTTTTTTTTTTAAAAGGAAGTAACATTTTGAGAAACCGCTGTACGTGGACGTGACGATGTGTGTATACACTGCAATCTTCTGTGAAGTTATCACTATTTATTACTTAAAACTGTATACTTGTTGAATTTTAAACTTATTTAATCCATACACAGGGTAATAAATAAAAAGCATTCTAATAGACTGATTTGGATTCGTCTAAATTCTTGTAATGTGGTGCGGTATGGTAGGTTACCAGTCTCTTACTCACCTCAATCAAGAAATTTGCCCAGAATTCTCGAAAGTCAACAAACCGACAAACAACTCAAGGTTCTCTCAAGACATATTTCACGATATCACCAAGGAAGTTACCGGACAGAACGCTCAGTGATAAGATAACAATTGTTGATGTTGGGCAAGAGGTTATCCTATTTTCTAATCGTGAGCCACAGAAAATAATTTAAATACCATGTCAGAATTACTCTGGTTATCTAATGTCTTCCCTTAATTTGAGGTACAAACCAGAGAAAACCTAGGTTATCATCAGTTTCCCAGTAATAAATTAGTATCCATGATAAGAATTTATTTGTCATCTCTAGCTATGGGAATATTTTGTGGTATTGAACCTGACTTGACAGTTACGCGGTTCAGAATTCTACGACAGAGTCAACCTGTTCTTTCACAGAAATGAAAACCACCAGAAAATTTGGCGACTGGACAGTTTATTTGGACAGTAGGATTGTTCACTAAACTTTATAATCCAACAAAGAGACAGTTTTATAATTTTATTTCCTTCTTTGTATTTTTCTATCATAAAAGCTTCACGACACTTGATGAGCGTGCTGTTTAATGACCACAATTGCTTGAAAGTTTTAGGAAAGGGTTTCTAAAATATCAGGTGAGACCATATTGACTTTCCGATTAGATTATTGAGTCAGCCAGGTAGTTAAGCGCTATAGTTTTATGCTTTTGTTTTCACGAAGTAAGAGATAAGAAAATAGAGCGCAGAAGAGAAAATAAGCAATTTAGTGGATTTTATATTGAGATCTACCCCCGACCTCTCCGGGATACAAATAAAAGTGAAAAGACAGAGAAGTCACTTCATTTATTTATTTATTCATATTGTATCAAATGCTTAAAAACATCAGTAACATAAAAGTTATACAAGGCATATTGTTTTGCACGATTTTTATCTTCTAGTCTGTTGCGGTTTGGGCTCGGTATGGCCAAGCGTGTTAAGGCGTGCGACTCGTAATCCGAGGGTCGCGGGTTCGCATCCCCTTCGCGCTAAACATGCTCGCCTTTTCAGCCGGGGAGTTGTTATAATGTTACGGTCAATCCCACTATTCGTTGGTAAAAGAGTAGCCCAACAGTTGGCGGTGAGTGGTGATGACTAGCTGCCTACCCTCTAGTCTTACCCTGCTAAATTAGGGACGGCTAGCGCAGATAGTCCTCGAGTAGCTTTGTGCGAAATGCAAAAACCAAACAAACTGTTGCTGTTTTTATAAATCAGGTAGTATTACGTCACTACGAAAACAAATTAATCGTATCAGAAAAACGATGGACCTAGTACTCTAATGAATTGATAAAATTTATTTATATTACATGCCGAATAAGCTGTAATTTTAAAGCGAAATATTATTATTATCCTGGAGGTGTAGGTCGTTATTTTTTTTTATGGTAATGATAGGTCTAGTAATAATCGCGTTAAGAAATAAAACTTATTTACTTTAACAAAACTGCCCCCCAGTGGCTCAGCGGTATGTCTGCGGACTTACACGCTAAAATCCGGGTTTCGATACCCGTGGTGGGCAGAGCACAGATAGCCCATTGTGCAGCTTTGTGCTTAATTCTAAACAACAACAACTTAACAAAACTATATAGGTTCTAATAACATAGCCCCCCAGTGGCTCAGCGGTATGTCTGCGGACTTATACGCTAAAATCCGGGTTTCGATACCCGTGGTGGGCAGAGCACAGATAGCCCATTGTGTAGCTTTGTGCTTAATTAAAAAAAAATCTAATAATATTAAATAGGTTTAGGCCTATTAGATGTATTTTAATTTCACTAAGTGCTAAAGGCAAATAACAGTAAAATTGTGGTATATTTATTTTCTGATTTCATACGAAATATAGTAACTTGAAGTTTAAACAAAATATAAAAAAGTATTAAAAAGTAAAAGTACTTAAGACGTAATAAAAGTATTTTATAGAGAATCTCCATGCAACGGTAGGGTGGCCGAGCGGTCTAAGGCGCTGGTTTAAGGCACCAGTCTCTTCGGAGGCGCGGGTTCGAATCCCGCCCCTGCCAGTATAATTTTACTGTTAAAACTTTTGAAATTATTATATATTTATTTGCAAACCGAAATTAATATCTTCTATAATTGAGTTATAGAAGTATGTCGAATTATTAATAACCCTTAGCAACAAAATGTCAACAGTCATTTACTGTATATTGGGTTTTACCTAAATGCTTGTTAGATATGATCACTTAGTTCTAATTACATATTTTAATTAAGTAGCTAATTCGTATTACATTACAGGTATCTGTGAGTTATTCATTCCAGTTACTACTAGTTGTAGATGTTAGAAAATATTATATGCCTTATTTAATTTCTTGTTCAAGTAACTAACCTGACAAACGTACAATAAAACATTTTAAACATCAGGTATTCGAAAAGTTTTGGCAAGATATTTCTTTCACGTTTTGCTTTATTTCAACTTTTGTGAACTCATGTAATTTGTTACTGCTTTTTAAATCTATATTATTAGAAATAAAATATTTTATAACTTGGGTTTGGTTTGCTTTTAATTTTGCACAAAGCCACTCAGATGCTATCTGCGCTAACCATCGCTACTTTAGTCAATATCACTGACAGCCAAATATTTTATCGACGAATAGCGGAATTTACCATTACTTTATAACTCTCCTACAGTCGAAAGGGCGAACATGTTCAGAAATGAGAATTGAAACCCGTGACCTGCAGATTGTCAGTTTAGTGCACTAACCACAAGGGCATTGCCAAGCATTATATAACTTGAACTACTTTAATTAAGAAATCATAGATGGAAACAGTTGCGATTTATTAATAGATCGGTACCTTAAACCATCGTCTTGGTCTTCTCTAAAAGCCCACTACTTCTTGTGAAATTCCTTTAGAAAAGCAGAAATGTGTACTTAGATTGGTTTAGAGCTGGCAGTTGCGAACCTCATAAGCTCATATTTTACGTTGATCTAGTAAACGTCTCTGTGGGGGTGTATGTTTTCTGATAGCCAAGTGTTACGTATTTTTTTAATGTTTTAAGTTCTTCGTAGATTAAACGCAACAGAAAAACACAGATAACAGCTTGTATAATTTATTACACTAAACTACTAACAAATATAACAGATATAACATAAATTATATGATAACAGTGACAGATATTAAGTTACGACATTCGAAATTAATTACAAAACAAAATAATATTAATTTCAAACTTCAAAATAAATCACAATACAAAACGGTACTGGCCTGTATCTAATACAATGAATTAAAATGAAAGTCTCAAATTCCAGTCTAGGGTGTGAATTTGGTCCCACGAAGAGATTCCGAAACAGTTCACAGTTCAATGAAATCGCCGTCTCTCAGCACAAGCGGTAATTCAGAAGTATCGTAGAGATTGACGAAATAAAATCACGGCTTCCGTAGATCTAATTTCAATCACAAATCCAAGTTGAATATTCACAGCAAACACTTAATCTTTCTCAAATAACTAACTTTCTTCTTTTGAAATGAAACTGGTGTTTGAATCTCACTCTTTGTCTTCGAATAAAACTAATGACTGAATCTCTCTCCCTCGAATAAAACTGACGACTGATGACTGAATCTGTCTCTTTTCACCGTGTTTTATACCGATAGGCCTATTTCTCGAACAATCTTGCAATTTCCATACAACTCCAGAGCTATCCACGCATATCCGTTCTTGCACGAGACTACACTTCTAGACAGGAAGTCACCAGCACTCATTTACAAACATGTGATTGGTCTACTTAATTCGAGAAAGTTCTAAAACGTTACCCTAAATAAATAACATATTTTAGTTTAAACTTCGAAACAATAATATCAATATGGAAAAATGAATAATACAAATGAAAATTCAAACACAATACGACATGTTGTCGTTTACAAAATATTTACACATATACATAACACTCTCCCCCTTAAAAGTAAAAAAAAGTTTGAACTTGTGAAAACTTTTTTTTTTGTTTTGCTTATTTGTCTTTTTAAACCAACTTAAAAGGGTTAAATCCAGTAGATTCTGAAATAACCTCACGAACTTCAAACAATAACAAGGGAACACCCTCAACCCAGTTCTTTGAGTGTTCGTGGCAGTAATTTGGTGGAAACGTTCAAGGACACCTTGTGATTCAGGAAGGTATGCACTGGATGAAACTTGATGGAGGTTTAATTCATGTATGGCTTGTTCAAATAGTTTGGACATAAAATTTGTGTCCTGATCTGATTGCACAACTTTTGGAATTCCGAACATAGTAAAGGATTTAACAAGAGCCTTAACAATGTTGGGAGCAGAGATTTTTCTCAAAGGGATTGCCTCAGGGAAACGTGTAGAAGCACACATGATGGTCAAGAGGTATTCATTTCCTGCTTTGATTTTTGGCATTGGGCCAACACAGTCGATAATGACCCTTGAGAACGGTTCTTCAAAGGCAGGAATAGGTTGCAGTGGTGCTTTGGGAATCCCCTGATTTGGTTTTCCAGTCATTTGGCAAGAATGGCATGTCTTACAATAGTCAACAACGTCTTGGCGCATCTTTGGCCAATAGAATTGTCGTTGGATACGATCTAGGGTCTTTCTTATACCTAAGTGTCCTGACAACAAATGGTCATGAGCAAGACTAAGAATATCATTCCGATAGCATTTTGGAATGACGATTTGGTGAATAACATTCCACTCTTCATCAGCAGCAACGTCAGGAGGTCTGTATTTTCTCATTAACACACCTGACTTCTGGTAGTAACAAATAGGGACAGTTCCTATTTCATTTTCATCAACAGCCAGTTGTAGAAGAGAACGAGTTTCAGGATCATTGTCCTGTTCCTCAATAAGTTTGTTTCGATGAAGAGAGTCGAAAAATGTCTTAGAGTCATCAGTAGAACTTAAAGTTGAGTCAGAAATCTCATCGATGTGAGACATGAATGTATCAGATAAAGAGAAATCCTCTTTGGACTCCTGAGAACGAGTAACAGCACAGGCGGGAAAAACATCAGGAAACTCTTCAACGAGTTGCTCTGTACTGGGGCTAATAACAGGTGCTTCAACAACACGAACCTCTGGTACCACCTTACTACCAGCCAAATCATTCCCCGAAAGCATAGACACACCTTCAACAGGCAATGAAGCTTTAATACCCACAGTCACTGGGCCTGAGACTAAGTCCGAATGTAAATCTAATCTATGAAGAGGAATAGAAACGACGCCACCTTCTACACCAGAAATGAGCACACTGGCCCCAACGGATGACTTTTCAGAAAACGGAAGTACTCTTTCCAAAATCAAACTCTGAAAAGCTCCAGTATCCCGCAGGATTTTAATTGGTTGTAGACGTGAATCGCTAACAAAAGAAACAAAACCTTCAGTCATGAAAGGCTTAAATTTGTCCTCAACAATATCTTCAGGTACATCAATAATATTGGACTTGGAATCCACAGTGGACTGAACAGGGTCAAAATCATTGGGAACCAATGATATATCAAACAAGGGCGAAATGAAACTATTGGGTGATGGCTTGTTTTTGAGCTTATAGCACTCAGAAATCAGATGGCCAGGTTTCTTACAATAAGCACATGTTTTGGATGAGAATGACACGTTTTTAGTGGATGATGAGCTTATAGAATAAGATGGAGTCTTCGTTTGAGAATTAGAAGTTTGCTCTTTTTTGTCTCTGTCGACATTTGCATAATATTTGAATGAGTCATTGGGTTTCTTTGTTATGCGAGATGTTTTGCTTTTGTATGAGAAATCTTTGTGAGTCAAAGCATACTCGTCTGCCAATACAGCAGCATCATGAATTTTGGAAGCTTTTTGTTCATCAATATAAGTTTTTAGCTCTACGGGAATACATCTTTTAAATTCTTCAACTAACATGAGTTCTCTGAGTTTTGTATAATCCTCTTTAATTTCTCTGGAATCACACCACCTGTCGAACAGAGTTTCTTTTTCACGAGCAAATTCGACATAAGTTTGGCTGTCAAACTTTTTGTAACCACGAAATTTTTGTCTGTATGCCTCTGGCACCAATTCATATGCATTCAAAATGCATTTTTTTTACGTGCTCGTAATCATAACTTTGCTCGGCTGTGAGTTTGGAAAATACTTCCTGAGCTTTACCCTTGAGAACACTCTGAAGTAACACTGTCCAATATTCGGTAGGCCATTTTAGCCTAAGGGCCAATTTTTCAAATTGCTGAAAATATTTATCTACAGCTTTTTCATTGAATGGAGGTACTAAACGAATTTGTTTGGAAGCATCAAAATTATCCAACTGCATTTGGACAACCTTTTCTTCTGTCTGTGCCTTTCTCATATTGATTTCTTTATCAGCTTTAATGCGTTCCATTTGTATTTCGGCATCAAGGCGTTTGTTTTCCTGTTCTGCCTCAAGAACAAGGCGTCTGTTTTCCTGTTCGGCCTCAAGTCGTTTGGTTTCTTTTTCTGCCTCAAGACGTTTGCTTTCAATTTCTAAACGAAATTTCATTTCCATTTCCATTTTTTTTTAATTCGAAATCTGGGTCAAAATGAGCGACAGGCAATTGTTGTGCAACTGTTTGAGGTAATACCTTTTGGCTGACAAAATGTTCAACAATAATTTGTTTAATATCTGCTTTCTTCATTGATTGCTTCACTTCTAAATTAAAATGTTTACCAACATCAAGTAATTCAGATTTTTTTAATTCACTGATTAATTCGAAAGAGGGATTCTGATTAAATTCGTTTATAAAATCTTCAAGTTCGAATGCCATTTTAAATATACAAGCTGTCTATCTGTATAGAATATAAATCTTATTTTATAATAAAATTAAATTGTTTGTTCGATATCCCGGACGAGCCCCCAATTTTCTGTTACGTATTTTTTTAATGTTTTAAGTTCTTCGTAGATTAAACGCAACAGAAAAACACAGATAACAGCTTGTATAATTTATTACACTAAACTACTAACAAATATAACAGATATAACATAAATTATATGATAACAGTGACAGATATTAAGTTACGACATTCGAAATTAATTACAAAACAAAATAATATTAGTTTCAAACTTCAAAATAAATCACAATACAAAACGGTACTGGCCTGTATCTAATACAATGAATTAAAATGAAAGTCTCAAATTCCAGTCTAGGGTGTGAATTTGGTCCCACGAAGAGATTCCGAAACAGTTCACAGTTCAATGAAATCGCCGTCTCTCAGCACAAGCGGTAATTCAGAAGTATCGTAGAGATTGACGAAATAAAATCACGGCTTCCGTAGATCTAATTTCAATCACAAATCCAAGTTGAATATTCACAGCAAACACTTAATCTTTCTCAAATAACTAACTTTCTTCTTTTGAAATGAAACTGGTGTTTGAATCTCACTCTTTGTCTTCGAATAAAACTAATGACTGAATCTCTCTCCCTCGAATAAAACTGACGACTGATGACTGAATCTGTCTCTTTTCACCGTGTTTTATACCGATAGGCCTATTTCTCGAACAATCTTGCAATTTCCATACAACTCCAGAGCTATCCACGCATATCCGTTCTTGCACGAGACTACACTTCTAGACAGGAAGTCACCAGCACTCATTTACAAACATGTGATTGGTCTACTTAATTCGAGAAAGTTCTAAAACGTTACCCTAAATAAATAACATATTTTAGTTTAAACTTCGAAACAATAATATCAATATGGAAAAATGAATAATACAAATGAAAATTCAAACACAATACGACATGTTGTCGTTTACAAAATATTTACACATATACATAACACAAGCCACATCGGGGTATCTGCTGAATCCACCGAGGGGAATCGAACCTCTTATAATAGCGTTGTAAATCTGTAGACTTACTGCTGTACCAGCTGGGGAGAGAAAAAGTCTGAACCCCAGAAACGTATATTTTATGTCGGTATACTGCTAAAAAATGCCCCCCCTCCCAGTGGCACAGCGGTGTGTCTGTGGACTTAACAACACTAGAATCCGGTTTTCGATACCCGTGATGGGCAGATCACAGATAGCCAATTGCGGAACTTTGTGCTTAATTACAAACAAACAAACAGCAAGGAAATATGTGAATTACGGAAACATAGAGGAAATGTGTGAAATGTAGAAACATGTTTTCGAACAGTCGTAAAGAAATCTGCAATTTACAGAATCATGTATTGCATTAGCTTTGAGGAAATGTTTGTAAACTGCATACAGTTGTATTAAGCTGTATTGAGTTAAACTGTAAATTTTAGAAATTTCTCGAGTGTTGTGAATAACTTACATTAATTTTAACGGATAACAGATATGATCTTGACTTGTTACGTTTTCAATTAGTGTTAAATTTTACTTGTAATGAAAACGAAGTTATTATTATAGTAAGTTATAAATCTTTATTTCTGCAAAGTTAGCAAGTAACGATTACAGTTGAATATCTTTTTATGATAGTTATTTCCTATCAAATCGACTTTCGAAAATTTTAGTATATTTCAAAATTTACATTATAATTATTTATAAAAACAAAACTACGTAATTTCGTTTAAACCAGTTTTTCCAATATAATGTTAGCGAATATTTTGATATTGGTTAGTTTGTTTTTTTTATTATAGCTGTGTCTTCCGATAGAAATTGAAACTTTGTGTTATAGCGTTATAATGCGGAAAACTACTATGTATGTCCTTCTGGTTGACGTTATGGGTTTTCGGAATAATAAGAATTGTTAGAAATGTATGAGCATTTTTCTGATGACGAGAAACCCACTTGAAGTAAAAATGTATTTCAGGAAGGCTGGAGTGGGTATTAATACTTTTACCGAAATAAAGCAAAGAACAACGTTTTAACCTTCTCTTTGCTAACGTGAAGATGACTTAAGAAGGTCGAAACGTTGTACTCCGTTTTATTTAGGTAAAAGTATTAATATTCGTACCAGACGTACTGAAATACATTAGCATTTTTGTTACGCAAAGATCAAAATATTTACTGAGATAATGCACAAGCTGTCACAAAACGTTTTATTTTCGATACGTAATGTGTTATTAAAACTGAAGAAAGGATTTTGAAAGTACACTTCAGACGTTCGCGATAGGATTCGAACCTGCAGTCTTCTGATCCGAAGTCAGACTTTTTTTTTCTCTTTATTCATCCCACCTCAAAGAGGGGGTATAAACAAAAATACATGAAATAAAACACTAGTTAAATAATTAGCATATGGATAGGAAACATTGCAAGATACCACCTTGTTAAAAAATTACAACAAAAGGTATAAAATGAATTAGAAAATATAAAAGATGTAACGGTTAGCGGTTAGTATCTAAATCAAATTACACGAAAAACATTAATCAAACAAAGGAAACAATGGAACACTCGTGATAAAAAAGAAAACTTGTAGAAAAGAATACACTTCATCAAGTATCTTTGTTACCAACCTACCAGTATAGCGATACAGTAAATGAAACACAAGTTAAGTCATTAGCATATGGAAAAAAACAACAAAACGAATTCCGAAGTCAAACGCTTTTTATTTTTTTTTCAGACGCCTTCTCCATTAGGCTTCACGGACGTACAAAATAATCTCTAATGTGTTATTCTATGCTGTATCTTATGGCAAATTTTATTTTTTTGAAATTGATGGTTCTGAATAATTAAAAGAAATAACAATTTTATATCCATTTTTTTCAAACGTTTATTTAATATACTAAGATTAAATTGTAAGGGATATATGTTCAGAGCGTTATTTTTTTTATAATGCATAATATAATCAAGGATTTTGTTTGATTCATTTAACAGCTAAATTGGGTCATCTGATTGGTTAGTTGTCAGTATATAATTTATTTTAATTCGGTATTCTTAGTTTCCCTTCCTTTAAAACATCTTGTTCCTTTGAGAAACATCTGTTTAAGTTCACGTATTTACAAAACGAGTCCAAGGATTCGATTTCTTGCGGTGGTTAGAGCATAGATTACCAAGTAATTCACATTTAACAAAAAAAACGGTCAAACTTACTTACAGGGCGAAAAGCAATCACAAACTACATTGATTAGTAATCAGTAGTAATCTACCGGCAAAAAGCTCCAATAAATAACGGACCATTCTAGTTCTTTTGAATGCAACAAAGTATTTAAGAAAGAAGATAAAAACATATTGTTACGAATATGCACAAATGTGTTTCAAATTAATAAAACTATACAAATTATTTTCTCTTATTTTTCTAAAATGTAGATTAAAAGTAATTTCATAATATCTCTTTATACACATAAGGAAACAATTTGTGCTCTTTGTTCACATTGCTGACGTATTTACTAAAGATACAGGCAAGTCCACTTAGATTATTCTGAAATGTATCATTTGTGATTGATCAGTACGATTTTTAATCAACAATTATTCATTTTAATGAAATCGATCTTTAACTTCAACTTCATATACATGTATTTCGATATCGTCTAGATGTATAATTAATTTATATTCAAATATGTCTTTCTATAAACTATTCGTACCTGATAATACATTGTCGAAGCGGGACTATGGTGCAATCTATAAACTGTTAGATCCACCAAACCCTTCACATTTCAAACACAGAGATGAGTTGTCTACAACTATTTAAAATAGTTACGTTAAAACGAGTACAGAGTTATTCTACAACAATTTATCTACGATGGAAGTATGTTGACGAAAATTCAAACATTCGCCTTGGAAACCACAAAATTTTAAATAACGTGACGCTGAAACACAGACAAGGTGTGTATTTTATAAGAAATCATAGTTGATAAATATTATTAGTTTAATAGTTATACCGATTTCAGGTTATTTTCACGGTTCATCGATTATCAGTAACTCTATAAAGCCGTATTACTGGGTCACAAGTGACAAACTGTATTTCGTATTTATTCTTATTATTGTAAACAACTTTTTGGTAAATAATTCGAAAGGAAAACTTAGTACCAGTTACGTTAACACTACATATTCTTCAAATTCTGTATAAATAAGGGATCTGTGTGAGGAACAAAACACCAGTCATCAGAATATTACACATGTAGTTTTCCACTAATGTATTAAATGGGTCACTTAGGCGAAAATACTGGCTAAACCTAAAAACGGTTGTCAGCCTAGTCTCGCGTACATACAGGATGGCCCTAATGTCCCTATCCATCCATATGTTGTTATGTTATATTCAGTAATACTAATGATGAGTTGAAGGCAGCTGTTACCGCGGGACTTGAAATAATAAACCCCGCTATGTTGAGGAAAATGTCTCACAAAATGCCCCCAGTGGCTCAGCGGTATGTCTTACACGCTAAAATCCGGGTTTCGATACCCGTGGTGGGCAAAGCACAGATAGCCCATTGTGTAGCTTTGTGCTTAATTAAAAAAAAAAGTCTCACAAAACATGGCGTCGCATAATATTATGTTGCGAGAATGATGGACAGCACACAGATACACTGGATACATAAGATATATGGATGGGTAGGGACTTAAAGGTCATCCTGTATATATATATATATATATATATATTTGTGTAGTAGACATATTAATTTGTGTAATTAATTGCTAAAATTTAGAATTTTATTAAGTGGGTGGGCCAGAAATATCACGAGTGCGTTTGTTAGTTAAACGCGAGCTATGATAGTATTGTGTATGGCATTAATCGACATAGTTTGACCAATTGGACCACAATATCTTAACTACAGGTAAAATGACATCATAAACAAGATGTATGTGGAAAGAAAGAAGAGTTTCTAGTTCCATTGATTATCTTTCAGGCTTAAAATAGCTCAGATCAGAACTACTACAATGTACTGGATTGAATCCGCTTAAAACAAGCTGACACTTTGCAAAACTTACGTATACAGTGTAAAATTCACCATCTTGACCTGTTATTATGCTCACAAGTGTTAGCAGACAACATTATAACGCATTGTTCAGCTTTGTCATCGCATTGATTGTACCATATTTCGCCATTTTGTTTAACTGAATGAATCTTTCTTTTTTTTCTGTCTCTCCCTTTTTTCAGTAGACGACTACTTTGTGCCCTCTCTGGTCTTATCTTGAACTTAAAAGTTTCACCTCTCCTTAATTTTGTTTCTTTGAAATTAAACACGTTGGGATATCTGTGCTTTGCCTACCACGGGTATTGAAAACCGGATTTTAACAAGGGGGGTCTTTTAACATCTCAAACAAATTCGTAATAACTATAACCCTGAAATTGGAGACATATTCTTATTTACATTTTGTTTATTTGTGTTACTCTTAAGTTGTTCAGTACTAAGCTATACAATGGACTATCTGTTCACCACAGATATCGAAATTCGATTTTTAAACTTAAAAGGACTCGAATTTCATTTTGAAACCAGAAATGAACTTGTATTATTAGGAAGAAAGATTGACAAATATTCAAAGAACAAATGTACAAAGCTGCGTCTTGAAAAAGTTGACCCATAATACATCTCGGTTTAATGTTACTATTGATAAATTAATTAAGTTTACAAATGTTTTTTTATTCTTCTTTTCAGTCACGCCAAACGTATCTAGTAGAGTCAGCTGTGTGTCTGCACAAGTACGTATTTAGTTTTTGCTTTGCCTGTAATAAAGGTTGTTTAACTTCACATCACACGTGTCTAATCTCCTTATTTCTCTCGTATGTTAAAACTGAGTCGGTTTTCAAAGTCAGATCCTTCTCGATTCTCCCATTACTAAGCAGACCTATCCAATGCTTTCTTGGAAATCAGCTCAGCTGAGACTTCCATAATTGAGAGCTTGACCTATCTTGATAACATTGTTTTTATCTTTTGAAACTTATCCAATAATGGTGTTCAATTCTGTGTTTTCTTCCTGTTTACCTTTTCTTCAGAACACATCTGTTACTTCTTTTCAATTATATACAAATATTGACTAACTTTAGAATGTGATAGTATGCTTTTGTTTTTGTTCTCCATTGCAAGAATTAGTGTATATTAATTATTGCTATCGTTCTTTTACCTATGGGATGGGCATGTATGGAAATTTGCCTAAGAAACATTTTATACAGACACAAGAAATTACAAGCCAGAGTAAAAAAAATTAAAAGGAAATGAAAACTGAACAAAAACTAAAAATTGCAATATTAATATTACACTGATGTCTGATATATTTTGGTATTGTTTCATTATTTGCATTTTAGGACTGGGTGGCCCTAGTGGTCAATGTGCTGTACTCTGAACCTGATGGTTTATGATTCTCATCCTATTGCAGCAAAAATGCCTTTCACACCTTAGGATCATGGGAATATTGTAAAAGTGATGGTCAAATGCTGCTATTTTGTTAGGGTAACCAAAGAATTGGCAGTAGGAGCCATTTCCTAGACTATCAGTTTATAAAGTTTATGCTGGTACACAGTAATTAACTGTTTATACTGGTACTTGCTACAAGGAAAATCAACTGTTTGTTCTGTAATCAAAGTATTTCCTATTTTGTCTTGAAAAATAAAAACATTTAATGATGGTTTGATACATAGGGGAAAACCAGGCAATAGTTCACATTTTAAATTAATTATTCCTGATTGAACTTATTAACAACATGAATAACACAATGTTTACATATTTCATTCGACTGGACTTGAGTTCTGATGATCAAAGAGAAATGTTCACACATTTAAAAGCACAATATTAGGTCATTATTTCTTCAAAAAAATTATTTATGCCACATTATACCTGAACTTGATGCTTAAAATGTTATCTAAATTTAATTAAGTTTTCTCTTTGTACAGAATGAAGTAAAATAACATTAGGAAGTGTTACGTTTTTTATTGCGGACTGAACGCAACAGAAAGACACAGATAGCAGCTTGTTTAATTTATTATAATTATCTACTTATGTGATAGACACAAAATATATTATCTAATGGCAATAACAGATATCCAGTTTCAACCATCAAAACAACTTACAATACAAAAAAGTACTGGCCTGTGCTTAATAATATGATCCAGGATAAGTGTCCAAATCCAAAGTTCCAATCTAGGCGTTGAATTCAGTCCCACGGAGAAATTTTCGAAGTTTGAATGGGTAATTTCAAACAAAAGTTCACAGTTCAATTCCTATTGACTTTCGATATAATCCGTAATCCGACTGAATTGTAAAGATTGACGGAATAAAAATTTCACCGCTTTAGTCGATCTAGTTCTATTCACAAATTCAGTTTAAACTTTCTCAAACGAGACAAACTTCTTGACCCGAGTAAAAGTGGATGATTTGTTTCCCTCGCATCGCCATCTGTTTATATACTATATCGTGTAACTTCCCAGAATTCCACAGTACAAACACCAGGCCAATACAAGTGATCAATCTATTTAGTTTTAAAAATTTCTAAATGAATTCTAATTAATTCTAAAATGTTATTTTAAATTTTACCGATTTAAACCTCGAAACAATAATATAAATATAGAATTATAAATAATAAATATGGGAATTCAAATACGACATTACATTATATTTACATAACATATGCATGATATTTACATGACATTTACATAACACTAGACATGGTTGTCGTTTACATAACATTTACATGATATTTACATAACAGGAAGTAATTATATATAATTATGTGGAAAATCACTAACAGTAGATGGCAACACTTTCCTATTACTTTGCCAGTCTTAGTTTTATTATTAATCATCTGAGTGTATCAGCGTGAAACACAGTAAAGGATATTTAGTTATAATATTATAAAGCCTTGTGATCACAGTAATGAAAACTATTTACATCCTCAAGTTAGAGATTCTCACTGGTTTCTCCATCTAAGGAGTTTTTGTAATGAGGCATATCTTCACTCACAAAAATGGAATTATGATGTCGACCAGTGTCCTAATTTTGACATTTACATCACCATGTTTACCTGCCACCATATAGGCAGGTTACCTAAATTGCCAAGTGTGACAATATATTCCAAATCCTCTCAGATGTTTCCAGTGTAAGCGGTTTATTGCAGTGACAAGGACCACAGTGCCTATGAATGTGAAATAGACCCTTCTTGTGTTAATTTTAATGGCTGTCACCCATCTTGGTTTCATTCACGCCTTAGGTGGATGGAAGGAAAAGAACTACAGTTTTTGAAAATGTTTCACAACTGGCCTTTTTCACTGCTCTCATAGAACTTGATTCTGCTGTTGTCTTTAAGTCATTGATAAACAACTGAGTGGTAGCAGTGACTGATTGTATTATCCAGGCAGCTGCTCAGTGTATTCCTAAAGCCTCAACATGTTTTACATGGTATCGTTGTCTTTGGTAGAGTCCTGCCTGCCACACAGCATGGAAAACACAAAATCAAGACTAAGATACCTTGCGTAGGTATTCCACACTTTCAAATCTCATCATTTTTTAGTGGGCCCTTGCTCATGATCAGCAGGTAAGACGTCAAACCCAGAGGGAAACTTGGATTAAATTAACAACCAGCATCTCTTCGGCTACCAATTCCTAAGTCATATGAGACAAAATTTGGAAGGTCAGTGGGTAATATAACCCTGTCACCCTTTTGATATTCCTCTCTAATGACCAGAGTATCACTGATATTCTTGGCAAAAGCTTTTGTTTGGTATCCAGCACTTCTACTCCATCCTCCAACTTCTTAGTCATCAAGATTTGAGCAGTGATCACCTCTTTAATTTCAGGTGATCGTCTCTATGATTATAATCGCTCCTTTATACTGGTGGAACTGAAGCTGGCTCTTTAGCTGTCTGGCAGTAGATCTGTTGGACCTGAAGATGTATGCTACGAGATGCTACGCCATTTCTTTCCTGCTATTCTTGTGGTTGTTTTTACTGGATCTGGCAGGAGAATGTTTTTCTTGATCCATGGTGCCAAACTATTGTGCTACTTTTCTCTAAGCCAGGGAAGGATCCTAAGATTCCTTCAAATTACCATTCACTTGCTTTGAGCTGTCTCTGTAAGAACTTGGAGAGGTTAGTTAATGCTCCTCTTGTTTGGTTTGTTGAATCAAACACTCTTCGCTCACCAAGTATGGGTTCTGATAAAAGCACTACATCATAGATCACCTGACTGGACTTGAAACATTGAACAGAGAAGTCTTTCTCAAGCAACAACGTCTTGTGTCAGTATTCTTTGACCTTGAGAAGGCTTATGTTACTATGTGAAGGTTTGGAATTTTGTAAGATCTTCACTTATATGGGTTGCGTGGTCATTTGCCCATTTTTATCAACAAATTTTTAATGGGCTGGCAATTCCAAGTTTGTGTGGGATTGACACTTTCTTGTTATTTCCTACAAGAAGTTGAAGCCTCTCAGGGCTCTGTTTTGAGTGCCACACTTTTCAGTAAAGCCATCACTGAACAATACCTCTTACTGTTGCAAATGGACTCTGTGTTAATGACTTTCACATCTCATGTCAGTCGTTGAACATAAGGTATATTGAGCAGCAAGTACAGACTGCCCTCAAACGTTTACCAAAGTGAATAACAGCAAACGCTTTTATCTTCTCTCTCTCTCTCTAAAATTGTTTGCATGCACTTTTGCTGCCAAGGGGGTATTAACCCTGATCCTGAACTCCATATCAATGAAGTTGAGCTACCCGAGACAAAGTTTCTTGATTGTAAACTGACCTTTATATCACATCTCAAGCAGCTATAAGCCAAGTTTACAAGAGCACTGAACATCCTCAGTATTCTTTCTTCCATCTCTTGGGGAATGGATAGATGTTCTATGCTAAAAATTTATCATGCTCTCATTCAATCGAAACTGGACTGTGGGTCTCTGGTCTATGGCTCTGCCAGGACCTTGAACTTCAAGATGCTAGACCCTGTTCATCATCAGGGGTATGATTCTGCATAGGGGCTTTCTGAACTTCCCCAATCCAGGGTTTGTACTCAGAGTCTCACGAACCTCTTTTATACTTCTGCCATTTGTAACTGTCTTTAATTCAATCCTTT
This sequence comes from Carcinoscorpius rotundicauda, assembly GCA_011833715.1. Taxonomy (NCBI): domain Eukaryota; kingdom Metazoa; phylum Arthropoda; class Merostomata; order Xiphosura; family Limulidae; genus Carcinoscorpius; species Carcinoscorpius rotundicauda. The sequence goes on from CM022391.1 coordinate 18,819,964, forward strand.
CTACAGTATACCATATGGAGTTGTGTTTTCATTCCTCAATGGGCCATGGTTTTTCAGAGCAGATGATCTGCCATTGTTTCTTTTAGCCATAGTATCCAGGAATAGTTGGATGAATTGTCCTTGAATGACATTGGTGTCCTGTCCAGAGTGACCTTGTATATAAACTGTATCATAACTAATACTGTCCTACCCAGTTACCTTGTACATAAACTGTCATAACTAACACTGTCCAGAGTTACCTTGTATATAAACTGTGTCATAACTAATACTGTCCTGTCCAGAGTTACCTTGTATATAGACTGTCATAACTAACACTGTCCTGTCCAGAGTGACATTCTACATAAACTGTGTCATAACTAATACTTTCCCGTCCAGAGTTACCTTGTACATAAACTGTCATAACTAACACTGTCCTGTCCAAAGTTACCCTATATATAAATTGAGTCATAACTAAATTGTCCTGTCCAGAGTGACCTTGTATATAAACTGTCAAAACTAAAACTGTCCTGTTCAGAGTTACCTTTTATATAAACTGTGTCATAAACAATACCGTCCTGTCCAGAGTGACCTTGTACATAAACTGTGTCATAACTAACACTGTCCTGTTCAGATTTACCTTGTATATAAACTGTCATAATTAATACTGTTCTGTCCAGAGTGGCCTTGTACATAAATATGATGATAAACTGTAGTGCAGTTTGTATATTAGGTATAATTATGAAAATGTACTCAATTCTTCTCCATTGTTTTCATTGAATGATAAGGTCTTATTTTTGTTTCTTATTACAGTTTAATTACGGCGAAATCTGACAGAGAGAGTACATGATATGTTAGATAAAACTACCACGAATAATAAAGTATTTAACTTCTAATGTCGGAACAAGAGTAAGTAAAATATTTTGGAACCAAGTGGTAAAAGTTAGTACCATGTATAACTTTCGTTAGTGAGTTGAAGAATATATAAATATTTTACTGTGGAACATATCTTTATAACATATCTCTTGTTAACATAAAATATATTTAAAACATTATCTACCTAATTGATTGAAGAATTGTCCAAGTCAGTTAATAATCCACATTAAAGGCTTGTAAAAACTATTATCTCTATATGTCTGGATGATAAGTTTGCTAATTGGACAGAAGCGTGGCTGGATGAAAGAAAGGAGAGGGTTATTAATGGAGTTCAGTCAAACTGGATTAATGTCACAAGTGAGGTTCCTCAGAGCTCAGTATTAGGATCTTTGTTCTTTTTGATTTACATCAATAACATGGATGAAGGAATGATCAACAATTTACTCATACAGATGATATCAAGGTCTTTGGTGTTACTGACTGTGAAAAGGATGCTGCTGAGTTAGTGAGTTGGACGAATAAATGGCAGATGGGTTTTAATTATGATTAATGAAAAATTTTGCATGTGGGTTTTCATAATACAGATTTCAAGTATAATTTGAATGGGAACAACATTAACAATCTCATGAAAAAAGGGATCTTTGTGTAATGATTGATCAGTCTCGTAAGCTATACAAGCAATGAGCTGTTGCTAGTGGTAGGGCACATAGGATTTTAGGTTCTAACTATACAAATACTGAATACAAGTTTAAAAAAATTATAATTTCATTGTGCAGATAACGGGTTAGATCATATTTGAAATAACGTGTTTGTTCTTGGGTTTCAGTCTATTGTAAAAGTACATAAGTACAATATGAAAATATATAATGTTCTAAATTGTTGTATGTGCAAGAACATGAAAATATATGTTTTAAAATAGTTGTGTGACTAAGAACACGAAAATATATAATGTTTTAAAATAAAACCGTTTTCTAATCACAAACATGAGATTTATATAAAACAGTATATTATTTTAAAACCGTTGTCTAATCACAAACGGTGTGTGTTCTACATTAGTAGTATGTAACCTAATCTACAAACTTGGGTTTATGTGCACATAGGGTGTGCGCCATCTTGGATTTCTCTTCATCAGTGATTAATATCTGTGTGAAAAGTTTAGGAATTATGCATTTCGTTCAATACTTCTATTCAGTATGACTTAATAAAAAATTAGCAAGCTATTTATGCTGATAACTACGATATTTGAAAATCTAACAACAATTCTTCTGGTAAATCTTTTTCATAACGTTGCTATAGGCAACCTTCACCCACAGATACCGAACAACAAATATTAGAACCTCCAACAAGGTGATAGCACTAGCTCCTAACATTAGGCCTAGGGTACCTCCAATCTTACCTGAAAAAAACAAACAAACTAGTTTTAATTAACGGTTTTATAATTTTCTAGAAAAGTTAACATAGTATTAAATTTTCAAAGTACCATAATTTTAAAAATTGAACACTTGAAATTATTTGTGTTTGGTTATGATTAATATATGTTTTGTTTGTTACACCTTTCATATAATCACTACGTTTTAAACAAACTATTGCCTCTCTCTCTATACACATATATATATATATATATTCCAGTATGCCAGTTAGATTTCTTCAAGCAGATATTAATTTCTACTGTTGTTACTGTTTGATCCTTGTCTAAAGTTTTTCATATGATAATAATACTTACTTGTGGTGGAACGGAAAAAACGACGTTTCCACTGAAGTTTTTCATATGACAATAATACTTACTTATCGTAGAACTGATGGAACGTTTTTGTACTAAAGTTTTTCGTATGACAATACTACTTACTTATTATAGAATTGAAGGAACGTTTTTTGTACTGAAGTTTTTCATATGAAAATAATACTTATGGTAGATCTTAAAGAACGTTTTTTGTATTGAAGTTTTTCATATAACAATAATACTCTTATGGTAGATGTGAAGGAACGTTTTTTGAACTGAAGTTTTTCATGTGACAAATTAAACCGATTTCTCAACAATTATGAGACAAACAGATTTGAACAAGAATTAGGGGGCGTGTTGTAAATGACTGAATTTTAAATAGATAAATATATAGAACACATTGAAACGACAATATAAATAGTATTTATACACAATATAAACTAACAGTATGTGTACATATATAGCTAAGTATGAATCAATTAATAGCTTCTCGATTCTCTCAAAATGATACTCTATAAAGATAGTGAAGATGAAAGTTAATTTGAACTGAATAAATAAAAGTGCGCATGAGTCCAGAATCATAAACTTTATTACTATAAAGTTTCATCAATGTCACAATCTGCCAGCAAAGGATATTTAAATATTTTAAAATATTTAACTTGGATTTTACGTACAACATTTAAATGTCCCTGTGGGCGGAGGAGAGGTCATCTCCTAGAGATCAAAGGGCGAATCAGTTAAAATAAGATCGTGTTAGCAACTGTAAACCATATTTTGACGTTATAATATTGCGGAAACTAAATAATCGATAATTTAGAATAATTCTATATTATTATAGAAGGTTGGAAACCCATGACTTGCCTTCATACGAGAGCTTAATTAAAGTGTAGTTTGAACGGTGTTTGGTTACTTTAAACAGAATCTTTAGTATTTTTTTTCTACTGCTGAAGTGTTTATGTTGCATACAAATGTAGCTGATGAAACACTTAACGACAGAGGATTCGCCTTACAGGACTGACATTTACTAAACTGGACCAATTACAACCATCTTAGACTATTCTGTTCAGAACGTTGCTGTCGACGCACAAGTTTTATAATTTTATGTTTGATGAAAATATCTCTTGGGTCATAAATAACACTGTCCTGTCCAAATTTACCTTGTGAATAAACTATGTCATAACCAACACTGTTCTGTACAGAGAGACCTTGTACATAAACAGTCATAACAAATACTGTACCGTCCAGAGTGGCCTTGTATATAAACTGTGTTATAACTAACACTGTCCTAAGTTTTTCATATGACAATAATACTTACTTATGGTAAAACTGATGGAACGTGTTTTGTATTGAAGTTTTTGATATGACAATTCTCGGTACATCATTTTTACTCTAGCGGCGTTTTCTCTGTAAAAAATAAACAGTGGTATTTATTAGAAGCCATTTATAACGAGTATTAAAAGTCTGATGAAAGTTTTGTTTAAAAACACACGTTAGAATTTCAGTTTTTTGTAGTTATTATAAAGTTTACTGAATTTTTCTCTATATTAAAAGACACATCACGACATATTAAGCATTTTATCTTTAATATTAAAGTAAAATAGTATGTTTAAAGTTTCATAAAATATAAAATAATTACAATTAACTCCAATAAAAATGTGTATTAACAGGTATAAATCATATGAGATGAGAATAATTACAATTAAAAAAAAACCGTAAAAAATTAAAGATAAGTATTTCGTATCATATATATCCATCTTGCTTGGGGTTCAGAGGCCTGACTGAAAGTTACGTGTATGTGTACGATTGGAGTGCGAGTCAGAGGTACCTAAAATGGTCATGTCTATAGGAGTCTTTGCAGGAGTTTAACCACATGACCATGTTCGGTACCTACAAATAATTCTAGTAATTATTACAGTTAAACAACTATGAGTAGCTAAAACTAGAGGTACAAATCTCAAAGTATAAATATAAAAATACTGGGAATGACCGCAGTGTTTACTCACAATATAGAAACACTGATTGAAATTAGGCCTAGAAAGTGTGTATAACGTAATTAATCAACTGATTTCGTTGCTGTAGATTTAAACTTCCCATGGTACGGAATGGAACCACAACAAACCTGTTTATCCTCCTCACATTATAAGAAGGGCTGAGTTCTGTGAAGGTTGTGTATGTGTCATATTTATACTCTTTACACAGGTGGTGGCACCTTCTGAGTTTTCCTGTATAAAAATACAATTGGAAACGAATCTTGGCTCTTCTATTCAATCTTATCATTGTAATACGTAATAACAATTAAATGCCTGTCAGTAAATATATATATATATATATAAAGAAAACTGTTTTCTCAGATGTTTTAAAACTAAGTTCGCTGCTCCAGAAGATGTTGACATAAAAGCTGAACGTTTGAAACAAACAAAACCACAGTCGATTTTCATCAGTCTTCCATTGGAGTTACTTTATTTTATCAATAGCATCAACACCACCAATAACATAATATATTTCACGATTTCTGCTTGTAAAACCGTGGACTTGCTTCTCAAAGCGAAACACAGAACAACTTGAAAGAGTCACAGAACTTACTTAGGATGTTAGGAAGCTGTATTATGACACATCCAGTCAAATCTCGGGGACCACAAAATCTGACGGAGTTGTTGTCTGAAAAGTAAGGAAAATATATTTATAAAACTGGACACACTTGATTCCCGTTCAACTATGAGTCAAAGTAAGTTAAAACTCACAATTAAACTTCGAATTTAAATAAATCATAACGGTATAATTTTAGAACCCCGCGTAAGCAACTTTCCTGTCGAACTTATGAATAAAACATTGAAGTAAAATTGGAGAGGAAACATTCAAACATTCTGTGTCAAACATGTCATGGGTCGTTCAAAAGTTTTTTTCTACTATTTTTTTTACATATTTTCACGACCATAGTCTAATGTGACTTTCCATTTGAAATAACAGAAAATTAAGAGAATATTACTCCAGTCATGTAAGGATTTGTCTTACTTCAGGCCCGGCATGGCCAAGCGGGTAAAGGCGTGCGACTCGTAATCTGAGGGTCGCGGGTTCGCATCCCGGTCACGCCAAACATGCTCGCCCTCCCAGCCGTGGGGGCGTTATAATGTGACGATCAATCCCACTATTCGTTGGTAAAAGAGTAGCCCAAGGGTTGGCGGTGGGTGGTGCTGACTAGCTGCTTTCCCTGTAGTCTTACACTGCTAAATTAGGGACGGCTAGCGCAGATAGCCCTCGAGTAGCTTTGTGCGAAATTCCAAAACAAACCAAACCAAATTGTCTTACTGGATGAGTTAGTATATGGAGCTGTAATAGTCACGTGATGATTTGTCTACTTACTTGATGAGTTACAATATGGAGCTGTAACAGTTACACAGTCGCACAGTTCTTTTATCACTTCCATCCGTGTTTGCTCCTGGCAATTATTCTTGGTGTATGATTTCCCCCAGATTTCAAGTGTTTTGTAATTACAGTCAGAGAAAAGGTGTCCTTCCATTAGCGAGTACATTTCTGTGTAAATTTCTGTAAAGAAATAACTGGTTCTTTAGCACTATATAGCCTTAAATTCTATTTCCAACCAAAATAAAAATTAGATAATCCATGTAGAAAAACTAATAACTGCTTCTTTAGCAGTAAATCGACCGAAATTATATTCCCAACCGTGATTATTAATTTGATATTCCACATAGAAACAACAAATAACTGGTTCTTTAGCACAAAGTAGTCCTAAATTGTATCCCCAACTGTGTCAAAAAAATTATAATCCAGATAGAAAAAACAAATAACTGGTTCTTTATCACTATACTGCCCTAAATTGTATCCACAACAGTGAAAAAAGTAGGTTATCCAGATGTAAATAATAAATAACTGATTCTTTAGATCTAGAAAGGCCTAAATTGTATCCTCAATCGCGATAAGAAATTAGATAATCCAGATATAATCAAGTAATAACTGGTTGTTTAGCACTAAATATCACTAAACACTTTCGGAAATCATGATAACAAATTAGAAAATCCTGATAGAAAGAACTAATAACTGTTTTTTTTTGCACTATATAGCTTTAAATGGTATTCACAAGCGTGATAAGAAATTAGATAATGGAGATAGAAACATATAATAACTGGTTCTTTAGCACTAAATAGTCCAAAATTGTTTCCTCAACCGTGATAAAAATTAAATAATTCAGATAGAAACAACTGATAACTGGGTCTTTATCACTAAATAGTCGTAAAATGTATCCCCAACCGTGATAAGAAATTAGATAATCCAGATAAAAACAACTAATAAGTTGTTCTTTGGAACTAAAGAGATTAAAATTGTATTCCCAACCGTAATAAAAAATTAAATAATTCAGATAAAAGCAACAAATATGTGGTTTCTAGCAATAAATAGTCCTAAATTCTATACCCAACCGTGATAAGAAATTAGATAATCCAGAAAGAAACAACAACCAACTGGTTCTTTAGCACAATATAGTTCTAAATTGTAACCCAACCGTGTTAAGAAATTACGTAATCCAGATAGAAACAACTAATAACTAGTTCGTTAGCACTAAATAGTCCTAAATTGTATCCCCAACTATGATAAGAAATTAGATAATCCAGATAGAAAGAACTAATAACTGGTTCTTTTGCACTAAATAGTCCTAGATTGTATACCCAACCGAGATAAGAAATTAGATAATGCAGTTAGAAACATCTAATAGCTAGTTCGTTAGCACTAAGTAGTCCTAAATTGTATCCCCAACTATGATAAGAAATTAGATAATCCAGATAGAAAGAACTAATAACTGGTTCTTTTGCACTAAATAGTCTTAAATTGTATACCTAACCGTGATAAGAAATTAGATTTTCTAGATGTAAAGAACAACTAACTGGATTTTTAGCAATAAACAGCCCTAAATTGTTTCCCCAACCATGATAAGAAATTAGATAATGCAGGTAGAAAAAACAAATAACTGGTTCTTTATCTTTATATAGACCTAAACTGTATGGCCAACAGTGATAAAAAAGTAGGTTATCCAGATGTAAATAATAAATAACTGATTCTTTAGATCTAAAAAGACCAAAAATAGTATCACTAACCGTGATAAAAAAATCAGATAATTCAGTTAGAAACAACTAATAACTGGTTCTTAAACACAAAATAGAACTGAATTGTATTTCCAATAGTGCTAAATTTTATACCCAACCGTTATAAGAAATTGGATAATTCAGCTAGATAGAACTAATAACTGGTTGTTTAGCACTATATAGTTTTAAATTGTATACCCACCCGTGATAAGAAATTAGGTAATCCAGAGAGAGACAACTAATAACTGGTTTTTTAGCACTTAGTAGTCGAAAATTGTATCCCCAACCATGATAAGAAATTGGATAATTTAGATAGAAAGAAAATAACTGGTTCTTTATCACCATAGAGTCCTAAATTGTATCCCCAATTGTGATAAGATAGTAGGTTTTCCAGATGTAAATAATAAATAATTGGTTCTTTAGATCTAAAAAGGCCTAACTTGAATCCCCAACCGTGATAAGAAATTAGATAATCCAGATATAAACAACTGATAACTGGATCTTTAGCAGTAAATAGTACTAAATTGTTTCCGCAATCGTGAAAGGAAATTGGATAATCTAGATGGAAAGAACAAATAACTGGTTCTTTAGCACTATATAGCCCTAAATGGTATACACAAGCGTGATGAGAAATTAGATCCTGGAGATAGAAAGAACTAATAACTGGTTCTGTAGTAACAAAATAGTTCTAAATTGTAACCATGATAAAAAACTAGGTAATTCAGATAGAAACAACTAATAACTAAGTGTTTAGTACTAAATAATCGAAAAATGTATCCCCAACAGTGATAAGAAATTGGATAATGCAGATAGAAACAACTAATAACTTGTTCTTTGGAACCAAACAGATTTAAATTGTATTCCCAACCGTGATAAAAATTAGATAATCCAGATAAAAAAATTAATATCTGGTTCTTTAGCACTAAATAGTCCTAAATTGTATTCCCAACCGTGATAAGAAAGTAGATAATCCAGAGAGAAACAAATATTAACTGGTTCTTTACCACTAAATAGTCCTAAAATGTGTCCCCAACCGTGTTAAGAAATTAGATAATCCAGAGAGAAACAACTAACAACTGGTTCTTCAGCACTAAATAGTCTGATATTGTATCCCCAACTGTTATAAGAAATTAGATAATCCAAATAGAAACAACTAATAACTGGTTCATTTGCACTGTATAGTTCTAAATTGTATCCGCAACCCTGAAAAGAAATGAGATAATCCAGATAGAAACAACTAATAACTGGTTCTTTAGCACTAAATAGTCTTAAATTCTTTTTTGAAAATTTTGAAAATGTTTGTTCACAGACATAAGTTGTTCCAAACACTGATGCCATACTAGATTCTAACTGCTTCAGCTTTGGAAAATTATCTTCAGGTATGCAGCTGTAAAATTCAATAAGTTGTCCCTCTCTGTGTTTTACTTTCAACAAGTCATTTCCTTGCAAATCGATGACCTCCAGCTGAAGTTCCACTGACACGTCATCAGTGACACTATCAAAAGGATTTTGAAAAAGGAGAATGTCACTTTCGATTATGTCGAGATCCGAAAATCTCTCTAAAAATGCTTATTTAAATCACCAATAATTTTTTCTGAAACTCCAGGTTGACATCTTCTGTGATTCCAGCATGAAAATCATTAAAACACTGAAAACGAGAGAGGTTTTTCCTTCCAAATGTGCTTCAAACAATGACAGCTTTCTTCAAAATCCTTTAATGATTCTATAGAGATCACAGACAAGGTTACTCTTCTCTTGAAGTTTCAAGTTCAATTCATTCATTTGGGAAGTGATGTCAATTAAGATTGACAACCAGGTTGGATCCGACAGAAGTGTATCGGCTCTATGTGTCTATATAATAAATATATATATTTCTCTTCTCAGCTTATAAAAACGAGACAAGACTTTATCACAGCTGAGCCACCTCACCGCCGTGTGATAAGGCAAGTCACAGAAATCCGAATCAATTTCTTCAAGAAACACTTTGAATTGGCGATGATTAAGTGAATAACTTCGAATGAAGTTCACTGCAGAAATGACTTGTTTCTATACGCAAGAAATACCTAAGTCTTTTCCACAGAGTGCTTGCTGATGTAGATGAAGTGTATGAACTGAGCTCTTGGGAGTTGAAGATCTTCCAATTGTTCCCTCATCACCCCCACCAGATCCTTCTTTACTCCAGCCATGTTTCTCCCTCCATCAACTGTTACACCTCTAAGCTGATTCCACTGAAGGCTATAGTCTTGCAAAGTTTTATGCACTTCTATGAAAATGTCTTCTCCAGTTGTTCTTCCGTGCATGCTGCAAACTGATGCCAACTCTTCCGTGATCTGAAAGTCCAAATTAACTCCACGAATGAGCACGAGAAGTTGTGACAAACTCGAGAGATCAGTAGACTTATCCAGTGCCATAGAATACCATAGGAAGTTTCTAGCTTTTTGGCGTATCTTTAATGCGAAGTTCTCTCCAAGTTCTTCTGTTCTCCGTACAATTGAAGTTGCTGAAAGGCTGATACTTTCAAAGAAATTGTCTTTTTCAGGACACAGCTCATTTACTGCTTCCATCATACACTTTTGATGAATTTGCCATCAGTAAAAGGTTTTCCTCGCTTTGCTATCAGTTTTCCTGTTGTTATACATCTGTCATCAAGGTGCTGTTGATATAATCTATAAGTGTACTCACCCATTTCAGTCTCCAGGTGTTGGGCTTCTCTGTGTCACATTTTAACGATGTACAGAAGGTAAAGTTACAGTAAAGTGTGAATGTTGTATTATGTTCTATTTAATATTATAGAGACAAGCTATGGCAGTATCCGTGTAACAATTTAAACAAATGTTTTTCTTTTCTTTTCGAGTTACGAAGGAAGAAGTGTAATGAGTAGGAACAACTGTGTTAGAATTGAGACAACGTTCCAAACGAATAGTGGGATTGGCCGTCACATTATGACGCTCCCACGGCTGAAAGGGCGAGCATGTTTGGTGCGACCGGGATTCGAACCCGCAACCCTCGTATTACGAATCGAACGTGTTAACCCACCTGGCCATGCCGGGCAAAATCTGAAAGAAGTTAATTGGTTACAGCGACCTCGTAAGAATAAAACCTTTGAATTACAAAAAATAATGAACAAGTTAAGGCTTGGGCACCGTATGTTTGCGTTAGACTTAAAACTAATTGAGTTATGAGCCAAGGATAGAACCAGACATACACACATACACTTTATGCTGTATGAACCTGAAAGACACACCTGGATGTTTTCTGATTCTGAACATTGATAACCTGGTTGTGACGTACAACCTTTGGTAGTCGTAACTGACAAATTAATCAGCTAGATGAAGACAGACTCTGCTCGAACTTAGTTTTCTGTTTTAGTTTTCTGGCTGAACACTTCCCTCGGTTTGTTTTGCACCTTATACAGATAATAATGTGTGGTTAGGTTTACAGTTATGTGACAGAGTTAATTGGATTTTAAAACAGTAAAGGCAGGTTGAGAGGATTACTGTTAAGTTAGCATTGAAACAGCTGTTTACTTTTGGTTCTGACAGACAACATAACACCACCTACCGTCTACTCTTGGGCTGCTCTTTACCAACAAAAAGCGAGATTATTCGTCACATATAACGCTCCGAAGGCTGAAAGGATGACCACGTTCGAGTATTGGTTTCGATCATGTGATCAGCAGATTGCGAGTCTAGGGCACAAACCACTAGGTTATACAAAGCCCGCTAAGGCATGCTCTGTCACTCTTATAATACACCAATATATTATAGTGTAGGGAATACTTTACCGTATCGCGTGGAATCGAACTAGATTCGCTCGCTCTGAAATCCAGAGATCTACTAGCCCAAAATCCAACGGAAAGAGCTGTAAAGTAAACTATTATGATGTGGGGAAAGAGAAGGTTTACAGTGACGTAATATTAAAATGACATGAGTATCTGAAGCCTGGAAAATCTAATAACAATCAACGAGTCTTACGGGACGAACAAGTGTATATGTACATTAACAAGAGTTATGTCAAACACTTACTGACACGTGCATGTAAAGTTCTTCGTGAAGAATGTAACCACACCCTCTGTCAAGTAATGAAAGCGACTTTGAAGCTGTGGGGAGAGGAAAAAGAAACGTAGACACTTTGCATTATCCGGCTGTAAAACTACAGATAGTTGTTGAGTATTTTAGTTCACGATCCGTCTCATTATGGCAGCAGTTTGAAAGTTTAAACAAATTTTATCGGATGATTATACAGTTGTAGAGTTGAAGCACACTGTGTTGCATCTGGGAGTTGATTACTACAACTGTAAATTTTTAAACGTACTATGTTAGTTCCTTGATTTGACTATTTACAAGTACAGGTTTGTAACACATTGTGTCACTTGGTATTTTTGACTATTACACTGTCTGTACATGGCGTCTCCACTACAGTATAAATTACTTGTACTGTAAATAAACATCTTTCAACATTAGACTTGATTTGACATTTACTTTAAGCTAAACTTTGAACAAACACTTGAATTAAAATGTGAAAAACAACCAACTCCAAATACTCCCTCGATGTAAAAGTAATTTTTCATCACTAGAAGGCGCCTCGTACGAGTGAGCACGAAAAACAACATCAGTTCTAAATGTTCGAAATCTGGGTCATTTTTTACTCCGTAGTCAACGGTAAAGTCACAGAGAATGGGGCCCCACAAATGATACAAGTACAATAAACCTGGGTGTTAGTGAGTTTTATGTTTTGAAAATGTATCTGAAAAAGAAAATAATTATGATAATAAATTATAATCGGCTTGTAATACTCGCAGTAACTACGACCACGATTTGCGTGTGTGTTTCTTTTCAGCCCAAAGCGACACAACAGGCCATTTGGGCTTTTCCATCGAGGGAAATTGAACCTCAGATTATAGGGTTGTAAATTGTAACCTTAGCTTTTACCCACTAGAGGACAGCAGCATCTAGAAGTTTTTATGAAATCTTTGTCTAACATTTCTTGATGAGAGAAGGAAAATAGTCCTCGTCGATGAAAGGATATTTCAGAAACAAATAGTTCACGTGGAAAATGAAGAAAAATGTGATTTACTAGCATAAATACTAATTGCTTTATATAAAAGAAAAACTTTTAATTTAAAAGAGATAGATAATAAAAAAATGTTTCGATTTTAGAGTCAAAGAGTCAAACAAATTATTTATTTGTTCCCCTGCTCCTCTTGTTAATGGATCAGTTTCTGGATTTACAACAGTAAGATCGGGTTTCCATTCCCCACAGGAGATAAACTATGTAATGCCCGTTGTTTAGCTTTGTTTTAAAAAATCAAACGACTTGTTTGTACGTTTTAGCACAAAGTCACAGAAGAGGAAATCTGTGTTGTATTCGCTGCGAGAATCGATTCTCGAATTTTAATGTTAACAAGGCCTGATGTTCTTGAAACTGATGATTTCGATAAAGCGTATGTTTATGTTTGTGTAATTTTCTTTTGCAGAGTCGCATTGGGCTATTTGCTGACGACGGGAATCGAACTGCTGATTTTAGCGTTGTAAAGCCGTAAACTTACCGCTGTACTAGTGGAGGACCCGACGAACAGACGCTGTTTGTTAGATATTAAAGTATTCTACAATATTTATTTCATACAACTTTACTAATAAGGCTGAGAACAACGTTTCGACCTTCTTAGGTTCACTATAATGTTGTCTTTTAATTTGGTGACATCGTATGCTTGTTATTAAGTTTGATAAGTTTATTTGTCGTTGTCCCTAACGCTAAATTACTGATAAGAGGAAACACAGTCGATGGGCTGCGCTTGTCGTCCACCATAAGGAATAAACTGTCACTCTTATAATGCGTCTACATCTTGCAGTGCGGGAAATGTTTTGTTTATTGTACAGATCTGAAATGCAGAGCTCTACCGTAGGACTAACCAACTCTGTAGATATAAATGTACCATCCCTACGTACTAAAATGGACACAAATTTAAAACGACGTGAAAACCCGTTTTAAGGCAATCAAATGTAACGGCTTATGCCCAAAATAAACTTCCATAATCACACCAGTGTTCACAAAAATCAGACAAACATTTTACTTTTAGTTGATATTTCGTTCCACAGAAAAACAAACTTTACTTGACGCTAATCATAAATGTTCTCTGATGATTAATCTACAATTACGTAGAAAATATTTAGCATAAACGGAAATTGAGTAATTTTGTCGATGTCAAGAAAATTTGTTTCGAACATTTATGTAAAAGCTACACGAGGGCTGTATGCACGAGATGTCCTGAAATTTGAATTGAGAGACTGGAGGGAAGGCAGTTAGTGAACAGCACCTACCGCCAACTCTTGGACTACTTTAATCAAACAGTATGATTTGACTAATACATCTATAAGTCATCATGCTCCCAAGGTGCATATTGTATTGATGTGGCAAGTCGCAAACCACGAATCTCTAAATACACTGTCTGGTACGCTGATCAAACTCTGCCCGCTAGAAAGAAAGATCATTTCCGAAAAGGGCCAAGCGTGGGTCAGTGACTAGTGTCCGGATTATGAATCTGAGGATCCACGGTTTGAGGTTCGTTGACGCAGAAATGTACCCCGAATCTTTGGGCCATGTATGCGCTAAAAAATGACGGTCAAGTTCCATTATTGATTAAAGTAGCCCAGAGTTGCCGATGAATATTGTTGGCTGACTGTTTTTCTCGTAGTTTCAGTTCAAAAAATTAGAATTGGCTAGTGTATTGTGTAGCGACATCAACAAACAAGTATGAACTGTGTGAAGTGTCAGCATCACAAGTAACACAGCAATAAAATGGACACAAACATTTTAATTACGGTCAATTTATCGCTTCTAAAAAGTTGACTGTGTTTCGACGTTACACCTTTAAAAATATGATACCATCGTCTCGTGCAACCCAGTCCTGGTAATGACGTTGAGGCCTCCATTAAAAAAATGTTTTTTGTTGTGTATCGATTTTAACGGTGGGTGCTATTATTTTAATTTACAAAAAACAACAACTTTTGGCACAGTCGTATTAATAGGTTTTAGTGAGGAATCTTTATTAAAGTAAAGATGTTTCATGTCAGTTTGGTACCAACACTGGAACTTTACTGATCATTTAATATCTGTTACATGTAACATTCTTCAGGTTGTCGAAACTTCACAACCTTATTATTTCTTTCGAGAGGTCAAATTTAACCCTTTTATTCAAATATCTTTAATAGAATGAATCAAGTTTGAAAGTTTCGTCACAACCAGACGATTGTAGGAAACTACCAACATCTGAACAATGGAGTCGTACCTGACCACGTGGTTACGTGCCTAAACCATGAACCCTATGATTCCCGGTTCGACACCTTTTGCTTCGAACAAATTCAATCTGCGCCTTGGAGTACTGATGGTTAGGGCATCTATTCACAAACTGCGGGTTGTAATGTCCTACCACATATGCTCACTCTTTCAGGCGCCAGGATGTTATAAACTTTCGGCCAATCCCACTGTTTGTCGGTAAATGAGAAGCCTGTAGGTGGTGTCGAGTAGGTACCGCCCCTCTAGTCTGTCACTGTTAAACTCGCACAGGACAGCCTCTTGGGGGCTTGCACATATTTCAAACCAAATCAGGAGTTTGGAATTAAATATCCATTCACGAATGTTTAAAAATAAATAAAACTTATCGTTCAACAGTCAAAGCTCTGTCTGTCCACAAACAAATAGCTAACACTGTATACATATATTGCCTCCAACCACACATTAACAGAGGTGTTGGCGGTGATACATCAACATTGGTTTCCTGCAGATGGAACGTACTGAGTGACCCTGGTTCTTACTTGTACACATTCGTAACCTTTAACGAACTTTAACTGACTTCTTTCTGTCCAACAAATTTAGTCCAATTCTGCGAGCTCTTCAGATATGATAAAACTTTATCAGTTCCAAGAAATGGAGATAAATGTTAGTATTGATAGTTGGATGATCTACATTAGTTAGTTTCTGGCTTAAAATCACTGTTGGTAATTAAAACTCTAAGTATACAGACTATAAATGAACAGTCAGTCAAGTCCTTGCTATCAAAAAAACTGACTAGAAGTTCATTGTGCCCTAACTCAAAAAACTAAACTATGTATCAGATAATTATTGAAGCATGTTTTAACACCTAACAAACGATGCATCAAATACGTGATGACAAGAAACCCACTTGAAGTAAAAATGTATCTCAGGGCAGCTGGCACGGGTATTAACACATACTAATAAATTACAGAACATCTTACGTCATCATCAGGCTTACAGAGAGTGAAGATGACCCAAGAAGGTCAAAACCTTGTTCTCTGCTTTATTAGTAAGTGTTAATACCCATACCAGGCATTCTGAGATAAATATTTACTTCAAGTAGGTTTCTCGTCATGAGTGACTACAATAATGTTTTATTAATTACTGTGTTAAACCATGCTGTTATTGTACAGGTTCAGAGACAAATAATCAGTTATATGGTATTTATAACTTATGTTACAAAGCTGCTGCACTAAACCACAGTTGGCCTGTACAGATAAATCCTGTTTGTTTTAGATATAGATATTTTATCAAATCTTTCTTTATTCAACATGTGATGACTCAATTTATCTTAGATAAATACCAATGATGCATTCTTGTGATAAGAGAAAATGAAAATATCACACACCATATAGTTGTTTCTTATTATAAAATGTCAGCTACAAGTCCATATGT
Organism: Carcinoscorpius rotundicauda; assembly: GCA_011833715.1. Taxonomy (NCBI): domain Eukaryota; kingdom Metazoa; phylum Arthropoda; class Merostomata; order Xiphosura; family Limulidae; genus Carcinoscorpius; species Carcinoscorpius rotundicauda. Next base: position 18,836,338 of record CM022391.1, read on the forward strand.
TCACATTAGTTCTAAGTTGCTGTTAATATACCAGTAACTAATGTTTCTAATATATCAGTGTTGTAGTAATACAATACACAATCCTTCTGGTGCATGTTTCTATCATCAAATGTTAGGCCATTTCTTGGAAAACAGACCTTAACATAACTTTAGGTTATTGTACAGAGTTTCCCTGAAATAAACAGTTGCACATCAACCAGAAGGAATCTTTATCCAGATTTAAGGGTTATGGATTTGTAAACTTGTCACTAATTCTGGTTCTCTAGAGCATTGTTTTTCACACAATTGTGTGTTTTTGTTTTAATATTGGTGTGATACAAGTTTTGTGGTTATTACTCTTATATTTATTTTATCCTCTTATGATTTGTTTGTTTTCAATTTCAAGTAAAGCTATACGAAGGGCGATTTGCACTAGCTGTCCCTAAATTAACAGTGTAAGACTAGAGGAAAGGCAACTAGTCATCACCACCCATTGCAACTCTTGTGCTACTCTTTTACCAGCGAATAGTGGGGTTGAACATCACATCATTAACACTCTCACGGCTGAAAGGGCGACGGGGATTCAACCGGCGATCTTCAGATTACGAGTCGAACGCCTTAATCCAACTTTCCATGCCGGCTTTCTAAAGACAGATTTTTCAATGTTTGGTTTTAAGAGACTGACTTCTAACACTATGAAAACGTGTATTCATAAATCCTATGTTTACATGATTGTATTAAGTTATAAAACTGAATGTTACTTTGCACAACTATTTTCGTATTAAGATACCATTGAAATTTCAAATATATCTTAAAGTGTCTACTTGGTGATTCTAGTACACAGTGAGGTATAAACCAGTAGTTTGTTTAACATTATCTTATAATGAAAGTAATAATAATTTTATACAATTTTTTCTTAACTGGTAGGACTATCGACTCCTAATCTGTAGGTCATGGGATCGAACCCCGTCACACCAAACATGCTCGATCTTTCAGTGACAGCGTTATAAAGTGACGGTCAATCCCTCTATTCCTTTGTAATAGAGTTGCCCAAATGTTGGGCTTGGGTGGTCATAACTAGTTGCCTTCTCTCTGGTCTTAGACTGTTAAATTAGGGATGGCTGGCGCATATAGTTCTCGTGTAACTTTGCTTGAAATTGAAAAACAAACAAACAAACGTTATTAGTAGTGTATTGTGGGTTTCTAGTAAGAAGAAAAATAGTGGTACAAGTTAGGGATTTCAATATAACGGTCAATCCTCTTACACAGTTTTAAGATGGGCTCAAACATTCAGACAAATAGTATTTAATAACTGTGTTTTTTTTAAGTATATTATTCCAAAATTAGGAACAGTAAGCGCTGAAAGTCATCTGGAACTTTCCGCGAAACTGAATAACAAACAAACATACTGGAATCTCTATCACACACCTGTGTGCTTTACGTCATTACTGAGAAGACCCAAAGATACGTATTTAATTAACCCCATGTCTACCAAAACAGCTTTCCGCTTGTCCATTGGTACGTCTACGGATTTACAATGCCAAAATCAGGGGTTAGATTAAACTCGGAGGGCTCAGCAAATAGCTCGATGTGGCTGTTAGAGAAAAATATACACACACTCTCAAATCTTTACTTCAGTATACACTGCATTCAGTATTTTGTTTTTACGCCCGCGTCGCGCTAAACATGCTCGCCCTCCCAGCCGTGGGGGTGTATAATGTGACGGTCAATCCCACTATTCGTTGGTAAAAGAGTAGCCCAAGAGTTGGCGGTGGGTGGTGATGACTAGCTGCCTTCCCTCTAGTCTTACACTGCTAAATTAGGGACGGCTAGCACAGATAGCCCTCGAGTAGCTTTGTGCGAAATTCCAAAACAAACAAACAAACAAAAATTTTGTTTTTGAAATAAAATAAAAGTAATTTGTCAAAATAAAAACAAATGTTTTATTATAGGATTATGATAATATTTGATCATCAAAACGTTAACAGTTCTGAATAAAAGAATTGTTAAAAAGTTAGCAAGAACGTCGTGATCAGTGACTACAGGGTTCAATGTTTGCCATCGAAATGCTGTTGTTATTCATATATAAAATTCATACTGAAGGTCTAGTAAAGAAAACTTTGTACAAATTTCTGTCAATATTTTTGTGCTGTAAAGAAAACTTACCAGACAGTGGATACGATTCATTACATATAAACATATTAAGTATCATAATAAGTGAAAAAACTAATTATAAAGTTTGAAACGGTAAGTGAATAACAATTAGTCAAAGATGGTTTGTTTGATTTATGTTATATATCCTTACACCTTTTGTGAGTCGAAGTTAATGTAACTTAATGTTTCATATTGAGTTGTATAATAAGTTAAATATATCGAAGAGAATAGTGAGATATTTGTTGTCTAGTCTAATAACGTGTTTGGAAAACTCATGTTATATTGTCTAACAAAATAAATGTGATGGAAAACTAGCTGATTTTCTGTTGTATAACTATATATTTCTCTTTATAACATAAGTATATAATTATATACTGATTTATATATCAGTAAGAATGAATTATTGAAACTGTGTCTTGGTGATTATCTTAATTGGATTGTAAATAGTGTGCTATTAATAGTACTAAATAGGATTTAAAGCAGTTAGGTTTCGCTGTATAATTTTTAAAAATGAATATAGATTTCTTGAGCTTGTTGGATACCTGTTGGTAGCTAGTTAAACCCACCAGAGGGCACTTTGACAGACAGATATGACAGGCTATCATGACATCGTAGTTCTACAAATACCCTTTGGTGATACTATGACGTCATCATATTTAACCATTTAAAAAGGTAAAGTACAGATAAAGAAACTACATAAGTTCCTGTTCAATGATCTTTTAATGTAACTTAGGGACTAACGAAACTAACTGAATTCCATAAAGTGGAATAGCTTTAATAGTAAAGAGTTCAAATAATATAATACACGTTCTTTTTTCTATGTTATTTATCCGTATAAACTGTGAAAAAAATATATACATATGTAAAAAGTTTGCAACTTTTTAAAGGTTATTATCATTGTTTAACGTGTTTAATTTCGCGTAAAGCTACACGAAGGCTATCTGCACCAGCTGTCCTAAAATTAGTAGTGTAAGACGAGAGGGAAGGTAGCTAGTCATCACCATCCATCGCCAACTCTTGGGCTACTCTTATACTAACGAATGCTGGGATTGACCGTCAAATAATAACGCCCCCACAGCTGAAAGGGCGAGCATGTTTGGTGCAACGGGGATTTGAACCCGTGACCCTAAGATAAGGAATCGAACGCCTTAACCCACTTGGCTATACCTGGAACTGTTTGATATGAAATGTAATACCAGTGTTAATACCCATACAAGCCGTTCTGAGATACATTTTTATTTCAAGTGGGTTTCTAGTCATGAAGAAATATTGCATTTATTGAATTAACATTTTAAATATGTTTCATCAAGATTATTGTTGGGCTTAAAGAATTATTCACATTACTGTTATTGTTAACATACATTTGAAGTATTTTTTTTCTGTTTTACGTAATCGTTAGAGTACGTAAGCTGATTTTAAATACGACTTTCTGTCCTGAGATCCACTGAAGTGTTTCCAAGATTACGCTACCTAGAGTTCTAAATATGCCTGGTAGATGGCACTCATTTCGATCTCTCTTGTTGGTATGTGGTCGGTTGTTGTCTTCAAGTTCTTTATAATTAGAGTATGTGGAATACAGGGATTAATTATTTGATGATATTGGGGTGGGAGAGAATCTGACCTCAATATCCAATTATCTTTTACCTCAACAGTAGGATTCTGTGTTCATTTTTTACGCTCCAGTTTTGGTTTCTGTACTCATACTGCTGTTAGAAATATCTGTGAGATACTATATTCATATATCAGCCTTCTTACGTGATACCATGTTGATAGATCTGATTTCAAGCAAGGTATTAATTTGAGATCACCGCTTTTATATGACGTATTATGTTGTTACATGTGGCTTCATGTGAAGTACTATGTTTCATGGTTCAAACATTATTACTGAATACACTTGTTTAAAGAATTCATGCAATTATTTGTTGCTTAAGCATGAAAATACATTTATAGTTACATCTGCAACCCATTATCCATAGCTTATTTAATAATAATATGTATTTTAATGGTCTTGAAACACATGATTCTTATTAATATACTTTTTGTTATAATCGTGCAGCATTCTTTGTTGTTTCTACAACTGGAAAGAAAAAAACTCTGGAAGAACGGAATGTTTTGAAAAAACCGTGTTGCATACAAACAGTTTGGTGCTGAAAAGATAACTATTGATGAATTGGATATATTGGAGGCTATGCCACTGATCCCTGAAAGTGAGTAGAAGGTCCCTACAAAGAACCTTAAAGAAACACTAAATGAAAACGACCCAGAAGAAAGGAACACTTTGGTTCGAAATTCAATTAATTTCTCATTCATCTTACGATTATAATTAATATTTGATACAAGTAAATTTACATTTTTACACATTTAATTTTAATATAATGTACACTACGTCAAGCTACATGTACAATATCAAACAGATGTTGTATGTTTAAAATCAGTGTTGTTAATACCTTGGGTTATTCCCAACTACTGAGAAAGATGCGTTCAGAAAATCTTTAATGTTCAGAGTCGTTTGAATGTATGTGATTTTTCTTACAAAAGAGACCTATACGTGTTCGATACTATTAAAGTCTGGTAAATCTGTATGCCAGTTAAACTGGTGAATAATCTCTTCTTAGTACATTGGAAGACAATTATCATCCATTAAACCGAAGCCAGAACCTAACGTAACAGTATATGATAGTGTAAGTAGTACGCATTACCTTTACTAATGTCCATAGCATTAATAACGTCTGGAAAACATAAAGATCAGAATGACCTTTCGTAATATTTCATTCACATACATACAACCACTACTGATTAAATGAAATATCCAGTTCTCTTCTTTTGGACTTTACTAAAATTATTAAAATTTTTAAGCAATATAAAGTGCGTGGTTTACTTCACAGTTGAAAAAAAAAAAAGACAGTTTGAAAACTATTTCTCTCTGTAACATTAAGTAAATAACCGGATATTTGTAGTTCAGATGACATAACTTTTCATGTTGAATTTATGTAACAATAAATTGAGTGGAACACTTGACATTTAATTGTAACCGTACTTATAATACGGTTATAATTAAATGTCAAGTGTTCCACTCAATTTATTGTGACAATAATATAAACAATAGTTATCCTTTGTGAACGTGCAAAATATAAATGGAAAACAGTATTTAAGTTATTGTCTGCTGTATATCATTCTTTATTCACTAGATGAAACAACGGTTGAGATAATTTTCCTAGTTACCAGAAAATATTTGAGATAACTGAAACCAATTTAATAATTTATAATTTTCGTACAAACATTTATTTGGTTTTACGCATGTTATAGTAAAATGATTGCTCAAATTTTGAGTGTTGCGCCATTAAATATTATTATATTCTACATCAGCGTTAAAACAAACAAAAGCTATTGAAGAATATATACAGCGACCTCTGTCTCATAGACACGTGAAAAATTACGATGAAATTATTATCCTTAAACCAAACAGTAAACAAGGACGTCTCAAGGGAAACGTTTTATTCTCATTGAAAATTCTGACAGCCAAAACTCTTTTATCATTGGAAAAGATCGGAAACCAACCTGATTTTTTTCCAAAACAGCAAAATAGAATTAATAAACGAATTTATAAAACCGCCATTGTTAATATGTTTTCTCTAGAGTTGAGAGAAATCAACATGACTTTTATCTCCAGACTGTACAGTTACACGAATGTGATTGATACTTACAAAATTGCACAAAATTATAAAATTCAGTATCACTGATATTATTGGTTTATCAGAAACTTACGTAGTAATTTAGCTATTTACGTTTATGTATAAGCAAATTAAATATAAAATTTGAAAACTTATTTAAAGTTTTAACATATTATCGGAACATTCATAATTATTATTTAAAGTTAAGATGTTTGTTTGTTTGTTTTTTGGAATTTCGCACAAAGCTACTCGAGGGCTATCTGTGCTAGCCGTCCCTAATTTTGCAGTGTAAGACTAGAGGGAAGGCAGCTAGTCATCACCACCCACCGCCAACTCTTGGGCTACTCTTTTACGAATAGTGGGATTGACCGTGACATTATACACCCCCACGGCTGGGAGGGCGAGCATGTTTAGCGCGACTCGGGCGCGAACCCGCGACCCTCGGATTACGAGTGCACGCCTTAACGCGCTCGGCCATGCCAGGCCCTTAAAGTTAAGAGATTGAGGCTTCAGTTCAACAATGCAGAAACGTGTTTTTCAGGTTTTTATGATTTCCTTTCATGCAGTATTTACTTATTACGAAATAAAATGTTAATACTTGTGCTGATTATAACAACATACGTCCAACAATTCACAGTTGTTACACTAAGATTTACATGCAATATTTTTTACTGAAACGCAGGATCTACACGAGCTTCTTCAATATCTACGTTTAATGTGTTTCACATCGTTAATTACTATGCTGAAGCCACGTATTAGTTCTTCAATTATTACATTGTTATCACCTTGTGACATTTATAGTTTTCTTGTGCTTTGTTCACATGTTGGATTACGTATTAATTATACATTTTCAGTAGAATTGTTGTGATATGCCTATGGCATATTCTATTCTAATCTTACAGTTTATTTTTATTGTTTTTAAATGGTACTCAGTGATTAATGTGTAGCACTGTTAAGATATAATTTACATGCACCATTTTCGGTCATTAAAGTATTATTGACATGTGTCATCTTTCAGAGTGACGAGTAGCTATTAGAGGTTACGTCACACTGATTGTTACAGTTTATGTCCGAGTTCGTTAAACTAAAAATTGAAATACATTTTTACTTTGTATCCATCAGATGTGTTAGAACTATGAATACAGATAGCTTAACTGACTATCAACTATGGTTAACTAGTTCACTTGTTTCACGTGCACGTACAGCGTGTCATCTGCATTAAAGAACAAGATTCTTTCCATCATCTGATAACATGGAGACATGTTTTGTCTTCCACAGTAGACAAAAAAATCAAGGCTAACAGAATGTTCTCTCGCTTTCGTGAAGTGTATTTTTTTAGTTCATTAATACAAAACCGGAGTTCGATTATTTAATTTATCGTTTCTTTCTTCACTGAAAGAGCACGTTCTGGTGTTAGAGTACCTGGAGGGTTCCTTATTCGCGTCCCGCTGTCAAAACATTTCTGTGACACTTTAGGAAAATGGATCCACTACAAGAAGGACAGTAAAATACAATACAGTTGACAATGAACAACTGTTTCTAGCTGTCTTTTCTCTAGTTCACAATACAAAACTTCTGAGCTCACAAAGTCCTTGCTTGGCTTCACGCTAAAATTATGAAACAAACAAAACTACCTTCACAACGTTTTTATGAGCCTTCAAACACACACCTAAAATTATTTATTATACTCTTTGTGATGACACCTTTGTATTTTATGTTTCATCAACCACTTTATTGTAATCTTGGCTTTACAAAAGGAAACATTCGAGGTTGTTTCACTTCATTTATAAGAGAGCTTCTTTTTCATTAAGCACGATTTTCATAAACAAAATTATGACGGAGATATAATTAAGGAGTGTTTTTGAGGTCTTATGAACATGGTAATCCGTGTTAAAAACTGTGTCTAACAATCGATTCTGCACATTAAGCTCTAATCTAACTGAAATTAATATACTCATAAATGTAAATAACAATAAGTATCTATTTTTTCTTAACTTCTTTAGCAGCTTTATTTTGTACGATGTGTAACCAAAGTCCATCGTTTTTCTATCTTCTTAATAACGAGAAAACCCATTTGTAGAGAAAAATATATACACTGTTAGCCAAAATCTTAAGGCTAATAAACATGAAGAAAAAATACGCATTTTGCGTTGTTATACTCAACCACTTATTTGAGTAGAGCTTCGAAAGATGGAAATAAGAAAAGGGAAAAAACAAACATGTTTAGCATTTAATAGGGAAAATGTGAACACTGTGAGATTAGCCTAAACCTAAATACTAGCTCGTCAAGTGTTTAAGACAATACCAGAAAGAAGTCCTGAACTGGGTAGGAAATGTCCAACAAGAGGTCTTAGTAATGAGTTGCATGGCCGTCATTGCGAATAACTTCAAACATTCGCTTTGACATGATCGAAATAAGCGTTTATAGAAGGCTGACTGGAATGTTATTCCAAGTGGTGAAGATGGCTTCACGAAGATCATGCACTGTTTGAAATTGACAGCCATTTCTATTGACTTCCCTTGCTATCCACCCTCAAACATTTTCAATGGGGTTTAGTTCGGGCGAACACGCTGGATGGTCCAAAAGAATCACGTTATTCGCAATGAAAAGTCCTTTGTCCTGCGGGCATTGTGTATTTCAACGTTGTCCTGCTGAAAGATTCAGTCATTTCTACACAAGCGAGGGCATTCAGTCAATAAGGATGTTCTCTCCAACATGCCAATGTAGCCAGCTGCTGTTTTACGCCCCTGTATAACATGAAGGAGAAAGTACCCCAGATCATGATGGAACTTCCTCCATTGTGTGGTGTAGAAAATGTCTCCGGTGGGATATCTTTATGGTGCCAGGAACATTGGAAGCCATCTGGACCATCCAGGTTAAATATTTTCTCATCAGAGAATGAAACCTTTGTTCACACGTCCCATGTTTGATGTTTCACCGTGCTGTTTTGTGGTGTGGAAGAAGGGGTGGCCTTTAAAGATGTTTACGGTTTTTAAAGCCTTGCTCTCGTCAATGCCATCTTATTGTCTTTGAGCTGAATTATGCGTTCTTAAGGGTCTTAATATGGCTCAACGATCGGGTAGTATCTTGCCGGACAACCCGTCGTATCCTCCTGCTCAACGTTGGCGAAATTTTCTTTGGCCGACCACTTGAAATTCTCATTCCGTATCCCTCAAGGTCTTTTAAGAAATTTGCAAGAGCAATTTTACTACGCTCAATCTCACCAGCGATGGCATGTTAAGAGAGACCTTGCTTTTGAAGCTCGACAGTTCTGCCACTTTCAAACTATGTTAACTTTTCAGCCTTTGCCATGTTTTTTCCCCAATGTAACACAGGACATGTCAGTTTGTTTTGAATTTTGCGCAAAGCTACTCGAGGGCTATCTGCGCTAACCGTCCCTAATTTTGCAGTGTAAGACTAGAGGGAAGGCAGCTAGTCATCACCACCCACCACCAACTCTTGGCTTTTGGGCTACTCTTTTACCAACGAATAGTGGGATTCAGTATAGTCTTAAACTTTTGACCAGCTAGCATTCAGGCGAATTTCATATTGTTCACATTTTCCCCATTAAATTGTGAAAAAAGTTGTGCTTTTTATTTTCCCTTTTCTTATTTTCATCTTTCGAAGCTCTACTCGAATAAGTGGTTGAGTCTAACAACGCAAAAAGTATTTTTTTATGTTCATTGGCCTTAAGATTCTGGCCGTCAGTATATTTTAAAAAGAACACAAAAAGTCCCCTTCACATGTTTTCGAACACTGCAACTCAAATAAAAACAACATAGCCATAAAATCATCCAATTACTGAATCAAGAAACCAACACAAACAAACTCAAAATAAAAGAATCCTTACTTATACAACAACTCAAGCCCAAAATAAACATCAAACATCTAAGCACGTCCTCTACATTCCTACATTCAATTATATAACCATCTTCAAACATGTGGTCAGCTATCAGTCACTTACCTCTTTCTTTCTTTGTAAACCTGACAATGACCGAAGAAAGTCGAAACGTTTTTCGCACCTCTTCATAAAAAATTTTTCTTAACGCATACAAGCAGTTTTTAAATATATACGTTTTTCTATCAGATATCTAGAACATGGCGTGTATAAAATTTATCTTGTTTCGTATTGTTCTTTATCCTTGACGAGTCTCCTGTTTATTACGTTACTTTACGCATTAGTGATTCAAATCAGTAGAAATACGAAAATGTTAAAAATCTATAAATATAGCTTGTCAAATTGTTTTTTTCCGATTAGTTAGAGCTAATCACAGTTGTAACATAACATTCTGATTGTAGGTGACTAACAATATTCTTCATGTATTCTGTCTCTCGGTTTTTTATGAATCAAGCGCGTCGTTTGAAGTTTCAAGAATGTTCTAACACGTTTTCGTAAAAGAAATGTTGTGTACTACTGTCAAGAAACTTCTACAAATTTCTAGAAAAGGCTGAACTAGAAAAAATGCAAATACCAATCAAATTAAAGTATTTTTGCTTTTAAAATTTCGTTAAATACAGATTTTTATACGTGTTTACTTGCATCTTAGTTTAAAAGAAATACTATCGTATCCCTAATAAACTTTAATGTTTATGGACAACTTCGGTTATTAGTGGAATTATAACCCGGGAGTGATCTTTATTTAATCTTCAGAGGTTTGTAAATCACTCTTCTACATTTATGTTGACCGACAGTTAATTAAAAACTTGTTACAGTTTATTTTTTGAAAGGAGACATCTATCAAAGGTCAACTCTATAGGATGACAGACAGGGTGAATGTAGATGCAACTCTAGTAATTCATAAGTCATTTTCAAATTCATTCATGTTGAATAAAGTAAATGTTTAGTAATATTGAAATAACTGTACATAAGTCAGTTTCTTATGAGAAAGGATGAAAATAATTACCGAATCATTAAAAAGTAAATTAATCTGTAATTAGTCAGCCAATTACTTTGTGAGGTCATTATGCTTATGGTACATTTGTACAGTTTTCCTTCTCAAATGAGAGTCAATACAATTATTGGCATACTTGTTTTTATGTCTAAATAATAAGTAACATTTTTAAAAATCGCTGTTTGCATGTAACAAAGTAGAAATATCAAGAAGTATTACTAATTTGATGTTAGTCTGACTGTACTGTTTAATGTAGCAAGAAGTGTTGCTAGTTTCATGGAAACAAGACGCCCAAAAAGCAACAGTGGGTGAAATCTGGCAAAGCTTGTTGTGATGATGTTAACTGTAAACCGAATGTTAACTTGTGGGAAACCAAGCCTTGAATAGATGAGTTCCCGTAGTCAGTATATAGGACAGATACGATCGTGATGACACCAGAGCAGAACCAGCTATTCAGAAACACTGAACCGAACCAGAAAACAGACAAAAAATGTTGTTGAATATTGACGAGAATAAGGTGTAAACTAACGTTAAATGATTTCAGGTCCAGTATACAGTAAAGAGAGTCAATTAAATATGACAATAGATGTACTGTATAACTTCTGTGTGATCCACGGCAAGAGAAATGGTTTACAACTCAGTGGTGAACAGAGAAACTGTAGTGTGGATCCTGCGAGCAACTACTGAGCCACAACAAACCATGATGGAGCTCATGGAGCCACTTGATTTCGAAGCATCTGTATTAACGGGAATGAGAGAATGATTCCAAAGACATTTGTCAAATAAAGAATATTGTATCCAGTTGGGAGAATCCACCCACCTCAACTTAAAGTCACAAAAGGTGATGGTAACTAGCCATGGTGGGATTGACTGATTATTAGAGACAGCAGTGACAAACCCAATTCAACAATTTAAAACGGATACAATGCAGCCAACTATTATAAAAGAGTATAGCTTACTAAGGAAACTCAAAGTAGATGCTTTGGTTGGATCGATATTTAGTAGCATATTGGAATGCAAGTTGAAAGAAGGTTCATGATACTCTGTGTACAAATTCTGGACTGAAAAAGTGTAGAAAACCCAAATGGTGAATGGAGTCCAACATTTTCAAGGCAGAGGTCCTTGCAAAACCATAGAGCAGAGACTCATAGTCCAGTTTGGATCAAACGAAGGCATGACAGACCAACAACATTGAACATCGAACCACTCACCAAAAGGTGGAAGAGAAAACATGGAGGACATTCAGTGCCCTTGTATTCTTGACAATTAGTGCTCGATGTGAGAAATGAATAAGCTAACAGTTAATGATAAATCCCAAGACCTCTGCCTGATAAACTACGGGAAGAACAAAATTACCAATGCAGAGCTCTGGATTGGAGTTTAAGCCCTATTGATGACAAAAGCACACGCAAAGAATTATTGAGAAAAAAAGAGTAAAACCTTTTGTTGTAGTCTACTTCAAGAAGTGATTGAGAGTAGTCTTAAGCTGCCACTTAATAAACCTCATGCTCGCCAACTGACATAAGATGTAGAAGTCGTCAACATTGAGCCTATTTGCCACAGTAGGAAGAAGTTGTTTAGTAATAGCATTAATCTTTATACAGAAAAGTGTGACACACAAGAGACAGCTCTCAGAGACTCCAAGTTCTTGTGTGAAAGACAGGGAAAGAGTCAAACGTATGCGGATTAGGAATCGCCAGTTCAGTAAAATGTTACTATTAAAAATGGGCAATAGAGGTTCTGCAAAACGCCATACATCCATGGAGTTTTACAAGCCCTCTCAAGATTGAAGAAAATTAACATAGGATGTTCCTTCTCTTTAGAAGGTTTCCCTGATTGACGTTTTAAGTCGCGTCAGGCGGTCCATAGTAGAGTGCTGTGAGTGGAACCCACATTTGGTTGGTTGGAGATGATTCTTTGATTTCCTTGAATCACACAAGACACTAATTAACCGTCATTTCCAGATACAGCTAGTCAAAGCAACTGGATTATTGTTTGTTTGTTTTTTTAATTTCACGCAAAGCTACACGAGAGCTATCTGCGCTAGCCTTCCCTAGTTTAGCAGTGCAAGACTAAAGTGAAGGCAGCTAGTCATCACCACCCACTGCCAACTCTTTCAACCAGCGAATAGTGGGATTGACAGTCACATTATGACGCCTCCATGGCTAAAAGGGCATGTTTAATGCGACGGGAATTCGAACCAGCGACTCTCAGATTACGAGTGAAATACCTTAACCACCTGGCCATGCCGACCCCAACTAGATTATAATGAGTAGGAATCTCAAAATTCTACCAGGCTTAGAAAAAGGTAAAACAATAGTCTTGTGACAAATATCAGGGAAAACCTTCTTCAACCATATCTGGTAAATAAAATTAGAAGAAGATCAGACGAGACAGGAGAGGAACAGTTCAGAATCTCCTAGTAATCTTCATCAGATCTTACTGATGACTGTTTGTTTTGTTTGTTGTTGTTTTTTTTAATTTCGCACAAAGCTACTCCGGGGCTATCTGTGCTAGCCGTCCCTAATTTAGCAGTGTAAGACTAGAGGGAAGGCAGCAAGTCATCATTACCCACCGCCAACTCTTGGGCTACTCTTTTTACCAACGAATAGTGGGATTGACCGTCACATTATAACGCCCCCACGGCTGAAAGGGCGAGCATGTTTGGCGCGACGGGGATGCGAACCTGCGACCCTCAGATTACAAATCGCACGCCTTATCACGCTTGGTCATGCCAGGCCAACTGATGACTGCCAGACTGATTAAGAATGTAAAGGAGTAATTATAATCATAGAGATGATCAGCTCAAAAGAAAACAGGCGATTGCTCCGATTGAGAATTGATGAACGAGAAGGTGGGAAAAGAAACAAAAAGATAAAAAGCGCCCCCAGAAAGTATCGGCAATGCTCTTTACGTCAGCAACTTCCTGGGCATCAGAGTACAAGATGAAATGAGATGGGATAATTACCAACCATTGTCCCTTTGAATATTGTCACATGTGACTTCGTTGCTGTAAACATAACACAAGATTCCTTTTGGCTTTGTTTTCGGATCTGCTGAGCATGAATATGGACATGCTGAAAAGCAATGTGGTTGGAAAGAGTTGAATTTCCATAAAAGATATTCCAGACCCGTTTATGAATCACATTTTCTGGTCAATCACCAGTGTTTCGTCCATAAGCGCATTCGTCACATAACCTGTAATTCTGGTATAAAGAATCTGCCAAAAGTTGATTGTACAAGAAGGTTTTAGGAGCGTTTCTTATCAAAGGAGACATGTTGGATGATAGGAATGATAGAGGCCTCAATTTAATCGAACTTAACAAAACATCAACCGTTTCACTGTATCAAAATGGCCATTTTTATTTAGGTGTATGGGAACTGTGTAGCAAACCCTTCTGCTTGCAATCACGCCATTTTTTTTTAGAGGAAGAAAGTCTGTAGATCTCCATAGAACCTAACCTGGATTAATTGGACAGATCTCTGTTGGTTGAAGCAGATATCAGTGGCTGGGAGATATGAACAAATAATAATTATGAATCTTGGAGTCAAATAAGATAGACCCAAGGAGTCACCAGAAACAAGGGCTGAAAGTTATGGATCCGATCAGTCAATGGATGTAACTCTGGTGAGAAAGAAAGGAGTATACATTGACTTGTTAACTCTTTTATCTATATAAGGCAAAGAAATCTTTACTTGGTGTGAGAAAGACCCTCTTAGAGGCATGAAAAGATCATTTTGCATTTCCCCTGTAGCAGTGAAATGTATTGCAGCAACATATATATAAGATGGAGTCGAGGACAATAACTTTCAAACCTCTGGATAATAAATGTGTCTAACAGTTTTTAAATTCTGTGCCTTTCACTCCTAAACGTAAGACATAAATAAAAATAAGAAGGATGGAAACCATCACAACTGATGAAGAGATGATCCAGTTGACTCTTATAAGAATCATGGTTTTTCTGATAACTAACAGACATAACAGAAACACAACAAGCCTTTGAATGACACAGGAAACATCTGAGAGATTTAGTGATGTATGGCCACACATAACAGTTCAGATAATCTGTGTGGACGTGAGGAAGTGAACGTCAAAATAAAAACACCAATATGTAGCATAATTCCTTCTTTACAAGTAGAAATGTGTTACACAGCAGAAAATATTTGGCTGTAGAAACGATCGAAGATCTTTAGCTCTGGAATGTTTCATAAATCTCTCTCAATAATCACACCTTGGGAGGAATTCAAAGTAGCATGGGGAGTAATCTTAATGGGTATATCCCCAATAACCTTGAAATTCAGAAGACGTTTTACTGTAGATGTTTCCATCAAGATGTCCTCAGAAAGTAGCTTCTTCACTGACTTAAAAAACAGCAAGTTCCTTTGAACGCTTCAGAATAAAAAAGGAGACATTTGCCCGAAAGATTTCTCAGTCCTAAATGAACAAAAGAAAAGTGCATAGAAAGAGTGTGAGGTGCGAATTGGAGAACAGTCATGTGTGGTAACTTGTCAGTTAACTAATTTTTGTAATTTTATTCTTTTAAATGAGAATAATTTAGTGCCAACAGACCACACCCACCATGGAGTTCTACGAGGTGATGCACTACAATTCCAAACAAGGGCACTGTAGTAACACCAGGGATACGTGGGTGCTATGCCCAAACACCAGCCTCAGACACAATGTCCTCAATACTCGTCGAGGACGCCCAACAGGACCAGCTCAATGACCCTGGAGGAACTACAGGAATTCAAGGTCAAAGTGATGTGTTGCAGACAACACTTGATCACCAGGATCCTCTCTTCCCCTTCAGCAGTCTCCATATAAGGCAAACACCTAGGTGGATACTCAGGTCTCAGAGGAAACAACATGAATATAGAACGATAGGAAGATCCCTCACCATGAATGAAAACACACATCAAGGAGTACAAGAGGAGTAAAATAACAAAATAATGTACAATAAGTCTATCTACCTAACAAAACATATTTTGTTGTTACTTTTAGCGTAATGTTTCTGATACAAAGAAACGAAGACAACATGTAGTATTTAGTATTCATTTTCCTTTATTGAATCATTTATACCACATGGAATATTTCTGATTTCGAAATTTCTCACTCCACCTAATCGATTACCAGACAGAAGAAATATTTTTTAATACCTGTAATTACTTTGAGAGTCCCCGTCACACCAAACATGCTCGCCCTTTTAACCGTGGGAAGGTTATAATGTGACAGTCAATCCCACTATTCGTTGGGAAAAGATTATCCCAAGTGTTGGCAGTGGGTGATGATGACTAGCTGCCCTCTCTCTAGTCTTACACTGCTAAATCAGTAATGTCTAGTGCAGATATCTCTCGTGTAGCTTTGCACGAAATTCAAATCAAACTTTGAGAGCCAGAAAATTTATGCCAGTTACAAAAAGCATTAGCTTTTCACGTGTTATTATTCTATGTTCTTCCTTTCATTATTCAATTAAAGAAAACAATTTTGTGGAGAAGTGATATCATTATAAGATGTTGTGGCTAACATTTAAGGTTTTTCTGTTGTTTATAATTAAGCACATAGTTACACATGGGCTATTTGTACTCTGCCCCTTTGAGTATTGAAACTTGGTTTTTAGCGGTGTGAGTCAACAGACATACCGAGGAAAAAAAGAAAACAGTCAACAGCAAAAACAAAAATTACACAGATTTTGAATTTTGTGCAAAGCTGCATGAGGGCTATCTGTGTTAGCTGTCCTTAATTTAAAAATGTAAGATTAGAGAGAAGGCAGAAGTGTACAAATTTGCCCATTTTTACATATAAAATAGGTTATTTTTCTAAATTTCATTCTCACAAAAGCAAAGTTTGAAGAGAATAATGGCCATTTTCTGTACTTTTACAACATAAGCAATAAAGAAATCACATATACTATCCACGAACAAAAGTGTTATCGAAGTAAAAAATGTATACACGTTTTATTTTGCTCTGACATACACCTAAAATCATGAAAATTATGAGTAAGTTGAAGTAATGAAAATTAAAGAAAGGGCACAATATTAATTTTTCCTAAAACAGGTCTGTTTCCAGTAACATATATCTGAACATATTTATATTGTATATAACATCTGTACGAATAGGAATATTCATTCACTTCTTATCCTAATGATTAGAAGACTTTATATGAAGACTAAATAATAAAACACGTGTGAATCATAAAACATTTGTCAAACTTCTTTGAGGCTTTTGATGTTCTCTATTTCACTTCCATTTGTTAGCGAATAACAACATAATATTAACTTTTTAGTAACCATTTCACTGTTTTCAGTGATGTCGAGAAACCCACTTGTTGAGAATTTTATATGCAAAAACGGCTCGTTTTGGGTTCAGAAAATATTTTAAATAGAAGGTCGAAACGTTGTTCGCTCTTCTATTTAAAATATTTTCTGAACCTAAAACGAGCCGTTTTTGCATATAAAATTTCACTGTTTTACTCTTTAAAACAACAGATCTTTTTCAAAATATCACATAAATACAAATTAAACATTGGTGATTATACCATGGTACAGAAAACAATAAACTAAAACAATAACTGCCTTAATTTAAATAAATACTTTTCACATTCAGACGAAGAATTTTCTTTTTATTTCTAGAGGGGCTGCAAGGTCACATTACAAGATGGCGTCAGGCCGAGGAACTGAAACCTGTTGTATGGCACCACTGTATCGTTCACCAAGAAAACTTAGTTGCAAAATCGCTGAAATTTAAGCATGTTACGGACATAGTTTTCTCGACCGTGAACTGGATCGGTGCGAATGCGCTTAATCATCGCCAGTTTAAGCAGTTTCTTGTTGATATCAACGCAGACTACGGCGACGTCATCATTTTCACGGCAGTGCGCTGGCTGAGCCGATCGTCTGTCATAAAAAGATTCCATGCTTTACTCCCAGAAATACGGACTTTCCTCCAGGAAAAAGGTGAGGATGTTCCTCAGCTCAACGACAATCAGTGGCTTCAAGATCTCGCTTTTTTTGTTGACATAACAGGTCACTTGGCGCATCTTAACCTGCAACTTCAAGGAAAGGATAAAATGTGTCACGAGTTGTTTGCCACTGTTACTGCATTTACATCGAAGTTAGAGCTGTGGATATCTCAGCTTCAGCGCGGCAGTACTCTTCATTTTCCGACTTTGGCTGAATTTAGTGCTTCGTCGTTTTCATATACAGAAGTACTTGTGGATCTCAAGGTTGAATTCGATCATCGCTTCAAGGATTTCAAGACATCAATAGAGGAACTGCATTTTTTCTTCGCACCTTTTCAATGCAACCCGAGTGATGCACCCGCACAATACCAGCTAGAGCTGATTGACCTGCAGGCAGATATTTCGCTCAAGACTGCCTTCCATGGAAATTCTCTCATCGATTTTTGGCGACGCATGCCTCAAAAAACTTTTTCTCAGCTCCTTGAAAATGCTTACCGTCAGGCGTGCATATTCGGATCAACATATACTTGCGAGATGGTTTTCTCGAAATTAATTCGCATAAAATCGAAATTCCGCAGTCGTCTTACTGACAGTCACATGACCCAGCTCCTTCAAGTCGCTTCAACAACAATGACTCCTCGTTTTGATTCCTTGGTGGACTCGCAGAAACAATTCCAACAGTCACATTGACTAATTCACAAAGACTTGCAGGTTCATGGTTGGGTGTTTAAATTTTATTTTTGGTTTGAATAGCTTCGAGTGTGCTGGATATGACTTGGAATATTTTTGTATATATTTTCAATAAATCCATTGTCTGTCTGGTCATACTGACATTTTACTTATTTACACCTCTTAAAATAATTATTACTTATAATTTGTATCGGTATACAACTTAATAACATACTAACGTGGACCAAAGTGAAACGATATTCAGCGTTTTTTCTTTGGCTTCCTCCGCACAAGAAATAATTCATAACATACGTTGCAATGCAACTAAAAGTGTAACAGGAGGTAACCACTCTAATAATCGAACCATTCAATCAGATGTAAAAGAACGGCATCAATTTATCAGAGAATTTACTATAATTTAGTGACTTGCGGCCCGCGAGTCCAGATCGGGTCATCATGTGGTCCGCTGACAAAAAAAGGTTGAGAACCACTGAATTAAATTATACATCAAAACTCTTATTCTGGTACGAGTAAGTTGAGCAATAACTGGGAGTAATAAGCTCATTAAAATACAAAAAATAACATAATTTCCAGATAATAATTTCTTCCTAACATTCTCATGAAGCAGAGAGCATGTGGATCTTGAGTTGAGATATACATTTTTTCATGACAAAAGTTAATACTCTCAGCCACTTTGACCTTTAACAATTCTAAGTCTCTCTCATATCTATAGTTAAAAATGTTTTCTTATGATTATTGATAAGTCTTAAACTAATTTTGTTACATAAAATTCAAAGAAGTACCTAACAGTACTGCAAAATAACAAGTTCAAAAATAATGGAAAAATTCAAAACTACTTATAAAGGGTATTAAAATAATTACTATTTGTATTAATCAAAATTTGGAAGAAGCTTATTATTTGAGGAATGCAAAACCCATCTTCTGTTTAGCAATCGTTAGTTGCTGCTTGTCTTCAACTCCAGTTGTTATCACAAAGTTATTAAAATATTACATTACCATTAAGATAAAAGCTAACTTTAAACTTAAAACTTTGGAAATTCATAGTGAAGTAATTATTCACAAAAATTCAATTAAATTTATTTGGTTTCAAATAGTTTTTGATAAAAATTACTTATTTTTTGTAAGAAGTAATAATAAACAAACTGTACTATTATGCTTATTCAATTTTGAAACCTATTTGTTAACAAACTTTCCTTTACTTACAGGCTAATTCTAATTAATGCAAAAATTTCAATGCTGGAAAATGAAATTGATTTAAAACTTGTTTGAAGTCATATCATCATAAATGAATATAACCTATAGAAAATGTATATTCATAAACAAACAACAATTATAGTATGGAATATAGATATCGGATCTTTAAAATGTAAAGAAACTGTGGTAGTCCATATTCAATTTCCAAAACACCTCAAGTTAAAACAAGCTGCAGGAGCAACACATTAACAGGGGCACAGTTTGAATGTATGCTGTAACTACCCTTACTATAAATGATTGTTTAGTATGAGAAAATGTGATTAAGACTCCAAAATACAAATTACATAAAACTGTTAGAACATATCAGTTATACAGAAAGTCAATGTTTGAGTACAGTAGACCAAAACAAGTGTAACTCAAAATATTCATGAAATACACTACAAACACAGTAAATATGTCTCAAATATTTTTTGAGATATAGAAATTATATTTTCTGGGCTAAAATAACCAATTTTTGCAACAGTTTACAAGTTCGATTTTCCTTATGTTGACCATAGATCTTAGACAACCAAAACAATAAACACAGGGGCTAACACAACTGACAGAAAGCTGACTCGTCCCTATGCTTTATTTCATGTTGTTTACCCTTAAAAAGTACTAAAGTTGGACAATATGCAAGAGGATAAAAATGAAAAGCTTTTCTAATAAACAAAATATCTTCTTTTTTTAAGGTATCATTAGATAAAAGTGACAACATGATTTCCTTTATTATTTGTTTTGGTAAAACTGTTGCATTAATAAGCTGTTAATAGACAAATTATTGTAACAACTCGCTTGTTTGTCTCTAAAATATGTGCACCACTCAAGGAGTATGAAAACATTTTTATATAAAAGACAAAATTTTATATTACTTTTGGAGGATGATATTTAACTCTATGAGACATTATGAGGTCAGTTTATTCGACCAATCTTGTTACCATTATAAAATTAGAAAATAATTCTAAATTTCTCCAATTTTCTCTCTGAAATGACTACAAAATATAACACAAAATAAGAAATGTTCATCCTAACTAAGCAGCTAAAATATTATATGTATACACACACACATGCTGGTATAGTTTGTTTACTGTGTTGTCAATTAGTGCCATTCTTTCATACTGGGGGCTGGAATGCTTACTTCAAGAGGCAAGTTTTCAACTTACTTATCTCAAATGGTAGTACCTTATTTTCTTTTTCTCACATCACTTCAATTCATTTTCTTCTTTACTTGGGAGAGCAGTCACCTTTCCACATTTTGTCGGCAGGTAATGAATGGTGATAAAGATGTGGGGCGTTGTGGGCTTGAGCACCCACATCTTGTTCTTATAATTTCTATATCTATTGCTACTCTTATTTCTTATGTGAGATTGGAGAATGGAGGTTAAGACTAATAGACAGTGTATCTCCACCACAATTTGGGTCCTACTTCCACAGTCACCTCTAAAAACTAGGGTACATTTATAATTCCATATTATAGCTTGTACTCTGGAATCTTTTCAATTAGTGCAGCAGTTTTGTTTATTTTTGTGTGTCAGCTTGTTTCCTAAGTTATAACAAACTTATATACACACAAACTTGAATTATTCTATTGCCCTTCAAACCTGTCTGATTAATACTTACGGCATATAAATTGCAACTCACATGAGGAATGTGTATCCCACTTCACATTACTGAATTACATAACACAGAACTATTTAAGAGCATACCTCAAACAATTATTATTATTACTATTTATTTTATGAATTCTTATATTTTTGTTACTTTTATAATAATAATAAATAAAAAAAATACAGGAAAAAGAACAAAAAACAAGGTCTGATAGAGGAAAAGCTAGAACAAAGTAGAATGCCAGTCTTAGAACAAAGCTTACTAGAAGTATTAGAAATGTGTTGTTGAAATAGAGAATGTTCATACCATAGAAACAATTGTGATGTAGCTAGATTTAAGTGGTTTTAATCACATAACATTATTCAAAATACATGGCTCAAGGTTTAACTCTCTGTATACAGACTTTCCCTTTTGATTGAACTTATAAACACCATGTAGCTTCGAAACTGTAAGTCTTATAAGTGAATGTACCAGGTTACCTTCATGAAATTTCATAAAGTTCTTAGTAAACATTACCAGTCTTTTATATACACACACAGAGTCAAAATTTACAAAACTTTTACTAAGATATTCTATGTAATAGGTGACTTTCATGGTAAAAATAAAATTACTGTTAATATTAATAATATTTCTTTCACATAATATCTAGAACTTCCCAAACAAACAAATGGGTTTCATTCAAACTATCTCTCTCTTATTTTCTTTATTTTAGTGTTAACTCTATCATAATAAACCATATCAAAAGTTAAAATTTAAGTAATATAATTAAAAATACTATATTTATTTTAAAAGAGAATTACTTAGTTGTTTCTCATCTATAACAATTATTAATTTTAAGAGCTGTAGGCTTGTTAACTTTTTATAACTTCTCTCATTTTATTTTGTAGTGTTATTTCTCTTTAAACCATGAAACTTTCAAAGTTTTACATTCAGAAATAAATACATTGCAAACCAGCAAGGATGAACATTCAATTGGTAAACAAAAAAGCAACTGTATGTTACAATAAATTTATCAGTTTATAATTAAACTTGTCATAAAACATTAGAGTTAGGTCTATTACATTTTTAAACACTGCATTCTTTATCTAGTCCCTCAGAAATTTAAGAAGTGAGACTAAATAACTAATCATTTGCATTTCATATTAGATAACATTCTTCAGAATTTTTTTTATAACAGGAATTTTACCTTATAATAACTAAACTATTATGAATTTCAGTCTTTTTTCAGATATTTATTAGGGTACATATGAAAAGTTCACACATTTATGAGTTATGGCATAAGTTAGAAAAGGTCACTTGGGTATAACAAAGTTGAATTAGTTATAATGACTAATAACCACTTGAGGTCAAAATAAGCAAAAATTAACTGATAAATGTTTATCACTATGTGTACGATACAGTTATTAGCTTGTAACTTTTTGGTAAAAGTGCAGAATTGTTTAAATAAGAGTCTCTATTTCTATTAAAACGACATGTACTTACAAAACTGATGCTTCTGGATTCACTAGATTTTGATTTTCAATTTCATAGAAAATTTGATGAGCGTACAAAACTACTTGCCAAATATGATTGACATTTCTTCTATAAAATAGATGAAAGATTAAAGTATTAGTTTTTTAAAACAAATAATTACGTTTATAAATTCACCAGTAATGTGTATCAGTTTTCAATAAATATGTTCTACATGTCTATCTACCTTTTAATAGTTAAAAATTACACTTTTACTCAAAACAGTATTAATTAATAAGCTTAATATACCAAATCTGAATTTGTTTTGAAATTAGAGGAGCCTATGAAAAACAAAATTCCTTACACAGAATAAAACCTATAAAACATATGATAATGAGACACAAACATATATAAACATTTTCTCATAAAACAAATGAGAAACACTGAGACAAACCATAGGGTGATCATTATAAAATAAACAAGTCCTGTTACTGGGGTACTAGCAGAAGTAAGATCTAAGCTATTTTCCACTATCTACTTGAGTTAACCTCAATTTTGTTGACCTTACATGCTTAAAATAAAAAAAGAAAAGTCCAGAACATCCCACATCTTTGGATTCTGCAGTGAGAAATAGGAAGGCAGTTGCTCTCTTGTTATATGTAAGAAAAGAAAAAAAAATTGTAAAAGGAATAATAATTGCAATATTACACATCAATGGGGAAGACAACAAAACTGTTCTTGAAATCAGCATTTTGGTCACCAGTATAATATTTTGGACACAGATGGTATTGTACCATTATATTAAATCTAAGTTGTGTCTTTTGGTACAACTCCCATCTTCCACTCTCCTGTGCTACTATTGGAGTCTCCTCAGTAATATTACTTAAACAGTTCTAAAAATATCCACATATTAGATAGGTCTTACACAGGTAAGGTGATACAACTAGAATAGTTCATCTACATAAATACAAACATCTTAAAGAAAGCAATTCTAATATTTTCTTTCCCATTAATATGTTTTGAGAAATTAATTTTCATCATACTATAATAATTTCATTATTTGGGGATGTCAACATTTTCTTAATTTGAAGACACTCTTTTAAAAAGAAATGCTATTTTCTTCATGTGTCTGCATATTGCTAGTCTTCAGTTAACACCCATTTAATTCATATGTTTAGCATGAACTGTGTTGATACATGATGACAATGACCACCACCCACAAACATGAGGGTAGCGTAACCTTTCCTTTGTAGTTGTACTTTTCTTAGCGTCATTGTTAAATGATAGAAGGGAAAAAGTTGCACTGGAAGTGGGGGAAACCTGGTGAGAATGTGTGTGGAAGTCAGTATCCATAGAAAATACATTCTAAGGTTAGTTTCCCAGCATATAATTTATCTCATGCACAGAAATGCTACAATCTCCAACTGAGATGAGCTCCCTTCAGAAACCATCCACTGGCAAAGATGCTAAATGGTGGCACACCCAAGTGAAACCATATCTTTTTCATCCAAGATAGAATAAAGAAAAAGGAGAAAGAGCCTTAACTGTTACAGGGATGGGCAGAATGAAATTATAACCAATTGTGTAGCTCCATACAAGTATTTAGTGAGCTAGTGTTTAGTGTAGTCAGAGTATGTTTACACCATGACCCAACTGGTGAGGATTCCTTCATGGCCCACAACCCCTCAGCAGCTAGAAGATGAATAAGAGGGGAAGAATACAGGGAGAAGTGCCTTGATCCTCATCATACCACAAACTAGAAAGAACTTTAACTGGAGACTGGGCACTGGGTAACCATGGAATCCTATTCTTAAAGTCTGCAAATATGAGCCAAAGAAGTAGGCAGTCACTTTTTTGGTGTTGACTTAATCTGAGACAGTCCAAGGAGTTGGTACAATATGAATCAAACAACTGAGTAAATTTGTAAACCATGAGGATACTTCCAGTGGTTTCTAGAACACCCCATTTTAATGTGGACACTGGCAGTGTGAGGTTGTCTGGGCAGAAAAGAAAGACTTCTGCTATTGTGGATTGTTCTACAATTTAGAAAATATATGTATCCTTTGAGGGAACACCAATTACCTGGCAGGATCATGTATGAATAAAGGAGAAACAAACTTACACATTTCTACTGGTGGATTGACTGAAGTACAGCAACTAGTAGAAGTCAATTTCTCATGGAAAACAAAATAACTAGATAGTCAGGAGAAGAAGAGACGTCTGTGTAAAAAGTAATCTACATGTCCATCTGAAGAATCCTATGCTATGGCCAACAACATTGGGAAAGAAGAAAATGAAAAAAATGATGAATAAAAAAAAGAAATAACCTGTGAGCACTCTCCATCAAGAAGAGAATATACTAGCCAGAACAGTTGAATGACTCATCCATTAAGAGTAGGAGAGAGGTCCCTGGAAAATGAGAGGTATCAAGATAGGAACAGAAGAGGGCAAGGACCCAAAAAGGCAGTAGTGTGTGATAAGTAACACCTCACATCCTGAACAGGCCAAAGGGGGTGACTTGGGTCTGAATAATCATATAGGTGAGAAAAAAAAGGAATAGAAATAGAAGAGAAGGAAATGTTATTATTTATTACATGTGGCAAAAGATTAAAGGAAATACTTGTCCAAGTACAGGAGTGAATATCTTGAAAAAGGATGTGAGAGCCATTAATAGCACAAGTGTCTAAACAATGGGGCCCACAAATAAGAAGGACGAACTAAGATACAAAAGTGATAGAGAAAGTAAAAATCCAATGGCATGAATGGGGCATGCAAAACCACATTATGGATACAGTTCGGTATGGAAGTTTGTTTGTTCGTTTTCTGAATTTTGCACAAAACTACACTAGAGCTATCTGCACTAGCTGTCCCTAATTTAGCAGTGTAAGACTAGAGGGAAGATAGCTAATCATCACCACCCACAGCCAACTCTTGAACTACTCTTTTACTAACAAATAATGGGATTAACCATTGCATTATAACACCCCAATGGCTGAAAGAGCAAACATGTTTGGTGCGACTGGGATTCAAACTCAGGACCCTCAGATTATGAGTTTAATGCCTTTACCCACCTGACCATGCTGGGCCCATATGGAACTTAAGCAAGGAAAATGATGAAGAGGGAAAAGAACATAGCCAAGTGAAAAGGAGAAGGAAAGGTAAAATGCACCAGGAAGTGCTGCCCAATAACCAGCAATGATGGAGACTGACAAGCCATGGTTGAACATTCAATTAATAAAAAGCAGAAAGATGGGGCATAATAAAACAGTCAGGAGGAGAGGAATGGTGGATGGATCAATAACAAAATATCACCACAGCCATACTGAGATGGACAAAATTGGAAGGAAATAGGAACTTGACAAGAAAAGGTTACATGATAGGAAAATCTGTCTCGATGAAAAATACAAATTTCATACACGATGGAGGGATACTCTTTCATGAAATACGGATCCATGATACTGAAGAAAAAGTGAATGGATATTTAGTATAAGAAGAGGGTGTTGATACCAAGTGATGAAGCAGGGAAAACCAGTAGGTCACAGTGGGATTTTAGAAGGACTTTCATGTAGTAAGTTAAATACCCAAGGGTTTAGTGGAAGAGAATTATAGGCAAAAGGTATATTTTCCAATAGGAGACACTAATCCTGGCTAAGAACTATGACAGCTAGAACCACAGGATGGAGAACAGAAAAATAAAAGAGATGAAGATGGAGTAGAGAGGACTGTCAAAGGTGTCATGAGGGGCATATTCAAGCAAGAACAAACTCAAAAAGACCACGAGAGAGAAGAGATCACACCATGGGTAGAAACATAACCTGGCTGAGACAGGCTGTCTCTCACATGATACACAGCTCAAGGCACATAACAAGGAACAAAAGATAACCCTACAGGAATATGCCCAGAAGGATACAGTCCAATGCCCAAAAGCAAAGGGACTGAAATATTTACTCCCTTAATAGTAGGTTAAAGATAACTGTTGATAAATCAGAGTGGACTGTTGACTGTATGATTAGCCAGAAAATTAAAGATATGGAAATGTTCCAAAGAAGAGTGAGTTAAGGTGATCAGTCATGCTGCATCTTAATGCCAGAGATCATGTCATACAGAGATGCACCTCAATCCAAGAAGAAAGCATTGGTGAAGAGACAAATGTGGTTTAGAAGTTGGTAAGGAAGGGCCATTACTATGGAAATGGTCCATTCAAAATGACAATTCCTTGCGAATGAGAGAGAGGAAGTTCACAAACAAGAACAATGGAACCTGAGAAAAAAAAATCCTTAGATCTGTACGATCCATTGGAGATTAACATGTGCAAATCTCTATGAAATTAGAGGTTTCAAGGAAGTCAAAATCCCAAAAAGCAAAAGAACCCCTCATGCAAAATGGCAATGAGAAGTGCAAGTCCTAGTGTCCAGATACCCCAAAACCCACAAGTAAAAAGAATGAAATAAAAAAAACATCAACAATTTCACATATTGAGTGGGCATGAAAAAGGACTTGGATATCCTGACAAGTCACCCAAACTAAGTAGTTTCCTGGAAAGAAACTGAAGTGTGAGAAGAGGATACTACCCAAAAGTGGGTCAACAAAAGTCAGTCATCTGGAAAATAAATGATAGTCCTTGGCCAAATGAATACAAAAATAGCTGATGCTGTTCCATGAAGAACAGCAAGGAATTGGAAGATGCAAATCTGATAGACAGAAAACAGAAAACACAGGGATGATGGATAAACAGCAAAGTGTGAAATGGTATCTGACATGATAAGCAAAGAAACTACAGACCAGATAAAAACACCCTACAGAGAGTCATAGAAAAAAAAGTGGGAAAAAGAGCAAAGAAAGACGGGGAAAGAGAGGCTATTAAAAATAACTTCAGCTAGAGGTAAGGTAAGAAAATTGGGTGCTTAGAGTGCCATACATGAGAATAAAATCACACTCTCAAGATAAGCAATGCACCAGCTGTCAGGTAATGAAAAGAGAAAAAAAAAGCTCTAGAACCTGGAATGAGAAGGTTTTTGATAGATTGATCACACATGGAAAAGGAATCAAAAACAAAATTAAGAGAAAAAAACATAGGAAAGTAGTAAGGAAATAAGTAATATAACTTCAAATCAGGTCTCCACCGAGAAATGAACACAATCAACAATGACTACCTGAAGAAAGGAATCCAGACAAAGAGAAAGGTACAGTAAAATGGAATGCAAGTTGTAACGAAGGGAAACAAAGTAAGGAGGGATAGAACAGAAATGAAACAGGTTAAAATGGCAAAGAGAAAAAGAATAAATTTTTGCACAAAACTTCTCTAGAGCATGGTGAAATGCCTCAGACAATATATGGAGGAAAGACAAGGGTGGTGAGAAAAAAATGAAAATGCAAAAATGGGGAACCAAAGAATCAAATATAAAACAAGTGGCCTGATCCCAAAGCAGACCAAATAGAAAACAAAAGACAGAGAATGTAGAAAGGATGAACATCTGCAAGTCAAGACATAAAAAAGTGTCACAAATATAAGCAGGACGAAACATCTGGGTGTGATAGGAAAAAAAATTAATAAGAAGGAAGGAGGAAAAACAAACTTTAGAAACTGGGTTCACAAAGTGAAAAAGAATATTACAGGATACAGGTGAAAAAATTAGGAAATGAACACACATGGGAATGAAATCCAGAAGAGACTGGACATTCTCTAAATGATAAGGCACTACTCAAAGCAAATCAGGTTGCATCTGAAATACAATAAGCCATATCTGACTGGGAGAAAGAACATCAGGTGAAGGAACTGGGTTAAAGGAACCAGTAAACCTGTGGTAATCCATAGCATGTTGAACAAAGACTGCAACATTCTCAAAAGTAAACAAGCTTCCAGAAGCCAGAGTATATATAAAATAAGAACTGAGTGTAACATCATCAATAAGTATCAGTTACATTCAGTTGAAATTTCAAGACAATAATCAACACTTTTGTTACAAAACTATAGAAAACCAAAACCAAAGTTTCATTAACCAATGTAAATCTCATCAAATTGAACACAAATTTGAAACTTCAATGCCGAGGAAAAGAATGAAGTTTTCACAAATGCAAGTGTACAGTGGGAGTTAGTACAAATGGAGATCACGTTACCCTGCTACTGGGAGAGAGCTACCACAGCATGATTATGTAATCATGCATCAGCACAAATGCAAATCTCACAAGTAGACATGTAAAGGAAATGGCATTCTTGTACAAGTAGGTTACCTATTATTTTGGAATTATATAAATATGTTCTATACTTATTATACAACAATTTAAAATATTTAATTACTGTTTTATTATTAAAAACCACTGAATATCAATTTTGGTACAAACGTGTTTGTACTAAATGTTAAGGATGGAATATTACTGATATTAAAATATCAAAGAAGTTACGAATGTATAGCATTATTTGGCGAAGGAAGCCCATATATTTGAAATCATTCCTTTTATCAAGTATATTACTTCCCTTAACAACCAGATCTAAATAATGTAGTTCAGTGTCTGATATGGAAATGTTTTCAATTTGTAAAACAACAATAATGGGTGTATCTTAAACTGACCTCCATTTCTGGAATACTCTCTTTACATCCGATTTTCCAGTTTCAATATTTATTGAAGGATGAAAAAGTGATGGTTCAAAAACTATTAGCTGTAAGAAAATAGGATCAAATTTTAATATAAATTGAAATTGAAATATGTTTTGTAAGTACATATTGGGTTGGATAAAAATAACGTTCTTTTGGGTTGTTTTTTTCAGACAGTTGTGGTTGAGTTTTGAGGAAAACAACTTGCAAATGTTTGCTTTTTCTCAATGAAAATGTATTAATAAGACTTACTTCTTACTTTAAGTTAATTGATAAACATTTAGAACAAAGTTTAAACCTATAAAAACCTAAGAAATAGTTTCAAAAGAGGTGCATGTATGCCACATGAACCAAAAAAGGGTTTGAAAGCTTCAGAGACTACAAGAAACACATGTACAGTTTACAGATTGTTCAGGCAGAATATTCATGATGAAACTTTGTAGAATGGATGGCAACTGCCTGTTGTGAAGATGTGTAAAGAATGACGTTTTGAAAGTCTTCTACCTTTTGTCTTCAGGTCAGTGTGTATGTAGGTGTTGTTGGTCTTTTATAGTGCGCTGGTGTGTGGTGGAGAGTGTGTCGTGATTGGTTGCATTATCACTGTTTCTGATTGAAGGAGAGACTTCCTGTAGATTCAACTGACGGCAGCCACAGGTTACTCACTTCTAATGTGGAATCTCTGTTCAGTAAAGGTTTAATAGTGTTAAAATAAAATGATTTTGATTTTTCTTGTCTTCCACGATTTGTGTGTGTCCACGATTCTAGTTTTCTTCCAATTTATTCTGTGTCCTGTTGATGTGGTGTGCTCTGCAGTGGCTGAAATTTATGTTTTCATGAGTGTTGTGATATCTTTATGTTATTTTATACTTTAAGAGTTTCTCCAAGTTATGTATCGTTGCAGGAACACGAAATTTCATAGATGACATTTTTGTAGGTAGGTTATTGTTGGGTGTTTTTTTAAAAATCAGAATGGACCTAAAGGCATTGTAGGATTTTCCACTGGACTTTTACATTGAATATCTAGAATATGCATTTGAGGTTTTCACTAAAATGTTCTTGGTATAGTAGGTAAATGGTGGTAGTGGTTTTGACTTGCTGATCTTTTCTTTCTGTTGTGTTCTTAAAGAAGTTTTTAATGAAGGAGGAGGTGTAACCATTCTGTTTAA
Organism: Carcinoscorpius rotundicauda; assembly: GCA_011833715.1. Taxonomy (NCBI): domain Eukaryota; kingdom Metazoa; phylum Arthropoda; class Merostomata; order Xiphosura; family Limulidae; genus Carcinoscorpius; species Carcinoscorpius rotundicauda. The sequence goes on from CM022391.1 coordinate 18,866,733, forward strand.
AACTCTATGATCTTTTGGCATTCTACTTCGATGGATGTCTTATTGCAAATGTTTTCTGCTCTCTTATTTAGGCACTAAATTATACCATGTTTTATCGAGGTTGGATGAGAGGATTGGATGTGTAGGTATCTGTCCATGTGGGTGGGTTTTCTGTATACAGTTGTGGTTACTTGTCTTGTTTGTTTGCTGATGAGTATGTCAAGAAATGATAAACTGTTTTATATAAATATTATTAAACCTTCACTTAATAGAGATTCTGAATTAGAGGTGAGTAACCTGTGACTGTCATTGGTTGAGTCTACAGGAAATTTCTCCTCCAGTTAGAAACATTGATAATCCAACCAATCACAACACACTCTCCACAATCCACCAGAAAACAATAAAAGACCAACAAGACCTACACACACTGACATGAAGATGAAAAACTGAAGACTTTCAAAGCATCATTCTCTACACTTGTGTCTCCACAACAAGCAGTTGTAGTCCATTCTACAAAGTTTCATCAAGAAACAGATTACCATTCAAGAAGAAAATGTGTTGAATATCAGGAATTGTCAAATAATGGTTCACAAAGCTTCAATCAAGAGAATTTGATCTTGCCAATGCCATACATTCTAGACGGCCAAGATTAATCAATAAAGATACCCTGTAAGTCACAGTTGAAGCAAATTCAAAACTGACCATGCAAGAAATGGCTCAATAGCTCCATTCAACAATCATTACCCACCTACACAAGCTTGGAAAAGTTTTGAAACTTGAACAATGGGTTCCATATTATTTGATGAATAATCAAAGTGCTCAGAGGGTCACCATTTGTTCATTTTTGAGAACAAGAGATGATAATGAACCATTTATAGAAAGAATTATTAGTGGTAAGGAAAGCAGATTTTTTATGAGTACAATCAATGTAAGAGACAATTGTTGAACTTCTGTCAGACACCTGTTCTAACACTGAAAAGTGGTTTACATCCATAAAAGGTTTTGCCTTGTATTTGGTGAAATCTGGGAGGTGTAATCTATTATAAAGTTTTGGATCCGAATCAAACAATCATGGCTGAAAGATAAGTGTCATCAGTCGGAGTGCTTACACCAAGCACTGATAAGAAAAAAAAAGCTGCATTATTCAATCAAGAAGGTGTAATGATTTTCTATGAAAATGCAACATCATACACTGAAAAAATGATGCAAAAAAACTTCAGGCCTTGAAATGGGAAGTTGTGCCTCATCCATCCTATTTGCCAAATCTTACTCCATCTGATTACCATCTTTTCAGATCCTTACAGTATTTCCTAGGTGGAAAAAGGTATGCAAATAATGAGGAACTCAAATCTGATTTAAGATTGTTTTTTTGAATCCAAACCAAATTACTTTTATTTACAAGAAATCCATAACCTACTCAAAAGATGGAGTTATGTCATAGAAAGTGAGGGCAAACATTATCGTGATTAAATTTGTAACTGAAGACTAATTTGTGTTCAGTTTATTAAAGTATTAAAAAAAAAACTACAATACTTCCTTTCCAGTCTGATATTTTCAGTATAACTAATGGTCATTACTTATGTTTTTCTCTAAAATCATAAAGAAAACGTAATTTTAAAGCTGTGAGAATTATGTCTGACACACAACCTTTTGTTGCAAATGTTCAGTGACTTCAAATTAGGCTTAACAGTTAAACTTTTCATATGCTCACTAATGTATTGTTGTAATTTTGTAGCTAATGCCTATAGAAGTCTTTAATTAACTTGTAAGAGGTTTTAAAGAAAATACTGTAGCTCAAAACGTAATGTTGAAATTGAAGTATTAGCAAGATGGAGCTAGAAACTTTGATAACACTGAGATCAAAAGATTTAATAAAACATGTAGTTTTAATGATGTAATGTAACAGTTTGCACAATATTCAAAAGTATATCATATATACAAGGGTGATAGAGTAGATAGTTTCTCAAGAAAGAATGTGAACAGGCCAGTGTTTTAGTTTTATCAGTAATTTTTTACAAGTTGATTAATGTTAATTAACATCGCTTGCAACATTAGGTCACATAAAACTTTTGGCAACACAAGTGCTTAAGTTTGTTGTAGTTTTAAATGAGGAAATAATGTAAGGAAGGTATAAAAGAATTATGTAATAGCAAGATATTTTCATTGAAACCAAAGATATTAACCTCTAAATACATTCTAATTTATTTATCATTCATCATTCTCATAATTCCACTTCACCTCTCTTCTTTGCAAGTTATGAAGATACTCCTTTTAGAGAATAAATAATGCAATTAATATAAAAGGAGATAATGCTAATAGGTAAAATAATACAAGGTTTAAATGTAGTAGAAAAAGCTAGAATAAACCACTTTCCTTAGAAATTTTAAAATTCATAAAAGTATAAATTTTGTGCTAATTTAATGATTAAAGTTGATGCTAAAATTCAACTAAGTTGTATAAGCTGTATAATTACTTTACATATTAAGACCAGGTATTTAAAAACATTATATTTTGATAATTAATAAATTTATACTTTAAAAAAGTACTTTTCGGTAGGGATCTAAAACCCAATGCAATTATCAAAGTTCTCATATGTAGGGTATTGGACAATTTTTTTAAATGTACTTAGTTCATTTTTCTTAATAATGTCAAATCGTGTACAATAATTTTGAGAACTTTTATTAATGATATATCAGCCTTGGAATGAATATACAAACAATTACTCTAATTTCTGATTGATAAGGTTCTAGTATACAATGAGCAATAACACAAAAAATGATGCACAAAATTATGATCTTTCTGAAATCATTGTAATAAATTTCACAAGAACGTCTTAAAGACATTTTTGTATACCTTTATAATGCTAGTAATTTAAAAAAATAAACAATTAAGGTTGATCACCTACTGGACAATCCCCATCAGAATAATTGTCTGGCATGTACAAAGTGAAACGAAATACTCCTCTTTAGTAAAGCCCTTGCCAGATGAACAGCACTCCAAGCCATTCTATTAACACGTTCAAGTAAACAAGGCTTAAAATATATACACACACAATGAAAATAAACTGAGAACAAAACAATCTGGAAAGTACATTTTCATTTAACAAAAGAGAGTATCAATCTAATACATAACTCACTATACACATTTAAAAGTTTTGAGGTCAATTTTTTTACAGTGCCTTAATTTCGCTTCACTGATCTGTTATCTTTATCTTTTTTGTAAACATTACTTGTTATTTGAACTTGTTTACTACAGTTTTGGAAAAACCTTCTGATAATGTGCCATGAAATAAGATTAACTTTGAAAATATCAGTATGGATTGGGAAGAATAATTAATCAAATGAAAGAAAGCATATGGTTAGTACTAAAGTTCCATCAAATTGGATCCTTGTTACTAGTGGAAAGCCTCAGTGCTGATTACTTTAAATTCTTTGGTATTTCTAGCCATATTAAGAATGTTGAGGTAGGTACAGTACCACAGAATGACAAAGTTCTGTACTTGCTTTCCCTTGAAAAATAAAAGAGAGGGAGAGAGATGAAGGGAATCTGGATAGAGTTTAACCTTTTCATAATGACACATTTTAAACTCCTATCTACATATCATATGGTTACATTCAAAATTTAAGCCACTTTACATCATATTGTAAAATTATTATTAATCAAGTGTGTTAGTGTTTGATGTTTTATATAATTTTAGTTTTGTTTCTTTATTTCAAAAGAAATGTTGAAAGCAATAATGAAATCTCTTACTTTTGTATTATGTGACAAAGTAGAGTTTGAAGCATAAATCGGTGGTCATGTGTCTACAAGTCTAGACAGTAATTTAGTTTATGTACTCTTTTGAAAAGTATGTTTCAAAGATAAAATAAAGACTAAATTTTGTAAACTTCTCACAGGTGCAAGCCACACCTTCCACACTTAACCTGTTTAGTTGATGTGCTCTTTTGAAAAGTATGTTTCAAAGATGAAACACAAACTAAATTTTGTCAACATCTGACAGGTGCAACTCCCACCTTACACAGTTAACCTTTAGAAGTTAAACATACTTTTAACATGTACATGTTTACAACTGTTAGAAACAATTAATCTTAAACTATAATTCAAAAACAGTATTTGAAATGAGCACCAAACTGTTGTCCTCAAGTAAATGTAACTGTTTATACTAGTATTGGCTACTTTGTTCGCAGTAGCACTTCATTTGTTTCTTACATAAATGTTAGAGAAACAATTAAGTTGTATGTACATTTTTATATTTTAGTTAATTATGTATTCTGTTTTAAAGTTCACATTTGAAAGGTTTAATAACTGCTGCAAAATAACCAAACTTTGCCCTTGCTCTACATGTCTTACAGTACAAAATAGTGTATTAAATTATTTTTGTCAAAAATAAAGGTATCTCTGCTGTTCATACCATTCTCCTGCCTACTGGTTCCTGTTGACATGTGATGTATATAATCAACAGTAAGGAACAGGAAAGGAATATGAAACATTTAAATTGAACTATAATTGAAAACAGATGTGAATTATGTATATGATCCAAGGAAGATATTTTACGATGAATTATTAAACAGAGTTAAAATGAAAGAACACATTTCTATTTCTTAATTTTAAGCATTTCATTGAACTATAAATGAATTATAATTTGAAACTTAGAATGTTTTTAAATCAAAAAAAGTATTCCCAATAGTACTTACCCTCTACTTAGATTTACAACTATTACTCAACTGCCAGGATTTCTTCCTTTGTCCATCTAAGAATTGGTCTGATTTTTCTCACTTGCTCTAGTCTTTTATACACCACTCAATTGCTCTTGCCAATATTTGTATCATGACACTCTCCACTTGTGTCTCTATCTTGGTGCTGTTAGAAACAGCTTATTCTGAAGATGCTATCACATTTTTATGGCTGATACCATCCCAGTCTCTAACACTGGCTCTCAATGGAGAGGAAGAGAGGGAGGAGTGTATGAGAGGGATAAGTTATTAGTGGAAATACATTCTCAATTTAACAAAATGTTAATTTCAAAAAATACTCACCCCTTCTTACACTTATAGTTAAAATCCCACATTGAAAAGGTGAAGGGACTGATGAAAGCAATATATGTACAGATCATAACTGAGTCAATGGATAATTCACACCCTAGTGCACTACATCCAAAATGGGTATGTTCTTCACATATGGGTGGAAATATTACCTTATTTATCAACACTACAAGCCAAACCTAAAGAAGGTAGCCAAGATTTCACTACTCTGAATTGGAATTAAAAAGCCATGTTCCTTATACCTCACACTGTTGGTTAGGACAAGCAGACTGTAAACTACATATATAGATATGCTCCCTCCCTTTACCATCTCATAGAGATATACTATGATATCACCAACAGAGGACTACAGAAGGAATTTCATCATCTATGTTGACACATCAAGATCTATGATGAAGCCACTAGAAACAAAACAGTGGACAGAAGGCACATGGAATATTTAAATATGTTGTTAAGTGGAGATTTGAAGAATCTTTCACTAACTTTCTCATCATATTGAGGACATTCCATTTCACTAAGTGTGTGAGCAATACAACATATAAAGAACTTTTCCAAACTGAAATTAACACCAACTTGAGATTCACAATAAGCCAATTAATGCTCAATATCCTAGCCATCCTCTCCATCAAGCATGAACTAGCTGATTCAATTAACTCCAAAGCTGTGATATTGAAGTCTGGCTCATTAAAGGCTAGGAAGATGTGATCCATCTCATCAGAACAACAACTGGATGCTTGGCAGGACAAGTGTGACTGTTTAACTGCAAATATCTTATACCAGATTTGTAATAAAGTTATTTCATTAGGCTTTGTGTTTAATTTAGCACACAGGTCTTCAGGAACGGCACTCTGAAATCTTGCCCAGACTGATATTTTCTCTCACTTCCACTGGGTAGGAATATCTTTACCAAAAGCAGTTTTATTTTTCTGATACAGCAACTGGCCTTTGGAATGGATTGTTTTCAGATGTAATACACGTAGTAAATTTAATGGAGTTTAAGAAAAGATTTGACAAGTATTTTAAAAACTTGTAGTTTCACCTACAATTACTTTAATGGATGGGATAGCCTGAAAGAGCTGACAGGTCCCTTGCTGCCCTTAAATTTTATGTTAATGTAAGAAATTAAATTTATATGTTTTGAATACAATAATGCAGAATTCTGTTCATTTTCATGGTAATAAATACATGTACAGTTTTATGATTAAAATGCAAGATAAGCCCTAAAGATACTTTCATTATTAGTTTTATTTTTGTGAACAGCTAAGTATTAACTATTGTTTAACTGTAGCTATGCTACAAATACTCACTGATTCTCACAAAACTAACCATGGGTAAAGCAATGACGTATTTTATAAAGCTTTTCTATTTCTATAACAGCTTTGAACTAGTATTTTATTTTTGCAGTAACTTCTGAAATAAATAGTGATACTTTTATCACAATAAACTCAAACAAATCTGCTCCAACACCACAATTTCCTAGGTCAAAAATGACACACTACATTTGTATTAAAGTAAAAGTGATGTTTAAAATATAGTTGTTAACTTACTCAGTGGTAAACCAGCTGATGGAACAACATATACCCCAGGTAACCTTTGTCTCTGAAGCATCACACTGTGAGAAAAGGGAAAAGTTACATTAATATTATTGCATTACCACTTGAATAATATTTTTAATATAATTTGGTTGAATTATTTTGAAATGCACATAATCTCTTGAAATTGGTTTTTACTTTGATATTTCAACCACTTTATGTTTTTTAGGTGTGCATACGTATATAGCCACTGTACCTATTCATTGAATGAATGAAACAAAAACTTGTACCTATCAAAAGATTGAAAATTGTGCCTTATTTTTCTTTCTTAACATAATAACATTAAAAGAAAGGTACCAATACTGAAAAGAAAGACGCCATGTATAAAAATTGTATCAGCAGTGACATAGTCATTCTAATGCTGAAGGATACTCAATATTGATTGTTCTCCAAATTTAGAAAAGGGGACTAACCTTCTTCTGTGACCTTCCTCTCGTCATCCTTTACCACTGTGCTAAGTTTGGTGCTGAGTGATCAAGAAATGTGGTAATCCAAAAGGAATAGATACACATGCAAATTGACATTTACTGATATATGTTATATAGAATATTCTTTATGGGACACACAGAACTTAGTACATAAAATTAATGTGTAAGTAGTTTGAAATATGACATTTTCCTAAACTGAAAATGTATTTCTAATATCTCCTCTGATAATATCCATATTTCTCAGTCTCCAGCATTTCCACTGTTTGCCCATCTTAGCTTAATATTAAAAAAATTTGCTCTAGCCTTTTATACCCACTCAAATGCCTTAGGTGAATTCTAATTTTCAAACTTCTCCTATTTAGGTACAATATATGAACACCTTATTCAAGACATTAAATGGCTTTTACTGGGGAGGTAGAATGGGGCAGTGTCAGCAGAGGAAAGTATTATTAAAAATATATTTTCAGTGTAGGAAAATGTTAGCTTCCTAAACATACTAAGCATCCACTGAAAGTATGGCTAAAATTCTACATTGAGGCTGGTGTGGGCATTACCCATACAGAAAACATCTGTACAGAACAAGAGTGTACCATAATAACAATTGGTAAAGAGTAGGAGAACTGTACTACATCCAGAACAGATATGTTCTTCACCTGCAACTTTGCTCTGACATCAAAGGTGGAAAAGAACACGAGTAATTGTCAGTGGAGATCAGACCTAACCAGACTGCTGAAATTCTACAACTTGGAGTTGGAACTAAAAGAGTTGTGGCACCTATGTACCATGTTAGTGGCAAATATATAGACACACACACACACACAATTAGTTTTGATTGTATCCCAACCTGTAGCCAGAGTATGATACACTTCACCACACTGGAATCACCACAATGAAAATGTAAACAGTACCTAAATAGACAAACTTTCTCCTCCACTTGAAAAAGACCAAAAGACAACACATTAGGCATAGAATGATGGGATTGTGTACACCATACTCAACTAAAGGAACAGAACTCATCCAGTCTGGAATTATGAACACTCATTCTTACTCCTCAACCATATGGAGAAGGAGTATTTCACTTGACCCAGAATTATGGAGAAGACGTAGAACCTGCACTCAACCAATGACCTAGGATGAAACCATTTTGCATTTGGAAGTTTGAGGAGATAGCTGACCTCCTTTTGTGAACATTGTACAAAACAAGCACTGATCAAAAAGAAGAGCCACAGAATCCTCAACTGGATAACATCATGCCAAACTTCAGCTAAAATTACAAGTAGGCTCAAAAGCAAAAAGGTGTCACTCCTACTAACATCTGGGAAAAATATCCAGGACCCCAAAATGGAGGGGTCCAACTTCACTCTCTTTTCCAAGACTGGAGTTATACACTCAAACACTCTGGATGAAAAAAAACCTACGTCCATCACCCCAGTGACTGGAAACTGGGAGTTGTAAGGTTTCTCAAGTTCCTTTAGTAGTCTGGTGAGTAATACATGTCGGAAAGTCCTGACAAACAGTGTTCTGGAAACAGTGCAATAGGCAAACAAATTTTCCTATATTGTGAAAGGTAAAACAATCATGATTTATTCAACCTGAAGATTGAGAGGGTTGAGTAAAATACCTTTCAGCTTTACTTATGATAGTTCATAAATTACAATCCATAATATGGTAATACCATCTGGTAGGCACTGAGATGGTCTTATGGAAAATCCCATAACCTGTTGCAATCTGTGGTAATTACAGTGAATGTAGTTGCTAGTGCAGAAATGATTGGTTAATGTGGTGCAAAGCAACTAGGCTATCTGTGCCAAACATCTGGTAAAAAGTTAAAATTAAACAGAGAAGTTTAAAAATCACTGCGAGTCATCTGAAGGTAACCTTTTCAGTCCTGGTTGAGTTATTTGATATTATGGCTATTTTCAGAAAGTAAAGTAACACAAGTGTTAAAAGACTTGTAGCAAAATTTTAATTATTATAACTCACCAGCCAGGATGACTAATGGGTAGTTCAAACAGCAGGGTTAGTGGCCTGAAGTTGGCCTTTCCAGTCCTGGTTTCAAGTTATTTGATGTTACAGCCATTTTCTAATTTCAAATTGATCTAGATGTACTTTAATTCTTAAAAGGGAATCACATTAGAAAAAAGTCTAATGTATCAATTAAAAATTGAAAATTTAAATAGCATTAAAAAGATTAATAGCCTTTAAAAAATTAAAAACATTTCTAAGGTTGACAGAGTACCATCTCCAATAACACTGTCTGACATTATGGATAAACCTTGGTTTAAAATGGTGCCATCATTACAACTCTCAGTGATGGCAAGAAAGTAAAATGTGGCTTATTTTGACTTGAGGGTTACACAACAACACATTGGTGTATCAGTCCAAGATAAAATAAAATTCTGAGTTAAAAACTATGATCAATACATAGTCTCATCAGAAAAACTTCTTCTTTCTGATCCTTATGGAGACAAGACAGCCAAAGTCCAGAAGAGGGTTTTATTTGGAAAAGCTTGTTTTTACACATTGCTCACCCCAAGTCGAATGCCAACTGGCATGGAGCTGAGCCTTGAATACAGGACCATAGTCCATGTATAGAAAAGGCACGGCAGTGATAGTGCCAGAGCAGACAGATTTAGCTGCCGTGTCTGCAAGCTCATTCCCACAAATAGCAATGTGGCTTGGTATCTAGATAAACTGAATCAAATCAGTTTTGAATATCAGTGAGAACAGGGCATAAACTAATGTGAAATGGTTCTGGGGCCAGTAGAGAACTAAGCAAGTGAGTATAAATAGTGCAATTTGAGTACTGCTTATCTTCCACGTGATCCAGGGGAAGAGAAATGGCATACAGTTCAGCAGTGAACACAGAAGCTGTAGAGGAGATTCTGTGCACAACCACTGAACCACAACAAACTATGGCAAAGCCCACAGAGCCACCTGATTTTGAACCATTTGTATAAATAGGAAGGGAAGGATGGTTTGAAAGATGTTCAGAAGATAACAGATAGTATTTCCAATAGGGAGCATCTGCATTTCTCAGATGACTTACAGATAGGTCACATTTGTGGACTGTAATAAGACATGGTGGGATGGGCTGACTGGTGGATACAGTAATGCTATCCAAGGACGAACCCAATTCACCCAACTGCTCTTGGATAAGAAGGCCAAAAGGAGCAATGGCAGATTGCCTGTTTTGAAAAAGCATGGCCCACCAAGGGAAAAAAAACACAATCCCAGGTGGGATGCTTTGGTAAGGAATATAGTTTCAAAGCACAGAGAAGACAGTTGCAAATGGCAGAGGTGCAAAGGACGTTCATGAGACTTTGTATAAAAGTTCTGAACTGGGAAAGTGCAGAAAGCCCCGATACAAAGCCAAAGTCCCTGATGATGAACAGGGTCAAACATTTTTAAGGCCAAGGTTCTGGCAGAGCCATAGATCAGTGATCCATTGTCTAATTTCATTTGAATAAGAGAACAATATATCTTTAGCATAGAACATCAATCTGCTCCCAAAATGGTGGAAAAAATGACATGGAGGATGTTCAGTGCTCTTGTACATTTAACCCATAGTTGCTTGATGTGTGGTATAAAAGTCAGCTTATGGGCAAGATAAATTCCAAGAACTTTGATTCAGGGACAACAGGTAGCACAACTTCACTGATACGGAGTTTAGGACCAGGGTGAGTACCTCGTTGGTGACAAAAGTGCAAGCAAACAATTGTAGAGATGGAAAAGGTAAAACTGTTTGCTGTGGTCTAGTTCAATATGTGATTGAAGGCAGTCTGTAGCTGCTACTCAATATATCATATGTTCAATGACTGACATGGGATGTGAAAGATGTTGACAACATTGAGAGGAAGTTGTTCTGTGATGGTATTAATCTTTATCATGAAAAGTGTGACACTCGAAACACAGCCTTGAGGGACTCCAAGTTCCTGTAGAAAAGAACGGGAAAGTGCTGAACCCACACAAACTTGGAATCTGGCCATTAAAATTTTTTAAATAAATATGGGCAAATGGTCACTTAACCCATATAAGTGGAGGTCTTGCAAAATACCATTCCTCCATGTTGTATCATAAGTCTTCTCAAGGTCAAAGAATATTGATACAAGATGTCATTTGAGAAAGGCTTCTCTGGTTGAGGGTTGAAGCAAATCAGGTGATCCACGGTGGAGCATTGTCATCAAAACCCACGCTGGGTGGGCAAGAAGAGGCTGTTTACTTTGAGAAAATAATCAAGATGAGAATTAACCATTCTCTCTAAGATTTTGTATAGACAGCTTGTTAAAGCAACTGGATGGTAATTTGAAAGATTCTTGGGATCCTTCTCAGATTTAGAGTAAGGTAGGAAAATAGCCTGGTGCCAGACATCAGGAAAAACATTCTCCTGGCAGATCTAGTTACAAACAATCAGAAGAATAGCAAGAGATGCAAGAAATGGATGGCACAGCATTTAACAGTGTATATCACCAGGTTCAACCAACAAAGAGCCAGTTTGAGTTCCACAAATGTAAAGAAAAGATAACGATCATAGAGACAATCAGCTTGAAAGGAAAGAGGTAATCACTCTGCCCGAGTCTAGTACCTCAACGAGTTAGTACAAGCCACATAACACTTGAAAGTTCTTACAGGACATATCAACAGATCAGGATTGGAGATGTCATAAAGGTGAGAAATGGCTGGCAAATGGATTGGCAAGAAGGATTCTCCTTTCCTGATTGCATGAGTCTTGGCAAGAAAAGACCTATCAGGGTAAAGACGTACATATGAGCAATGATAAATAGTCCTATGCACATGAATTACAAACAATACTGACCAACAACAAAAACAGTATTTAAGAGAACGGTGAAGCAAAGAACAAGGAACTAAGGCCTCAAAAGGAGGATGAGACATGAAAAACTGTAAAATCCCAATTTAGTAACTTGAAAAGTTTGCTTTAGCCAAAAAATACAAAAGGATTTTAGCAGACCTTATAGAACTGGGGATTCAAAATCCTTCCAATATTTGGAATGCCTAAAAGTAGTGGATAAAGATGCCTTATATAAAGCTATTGTAGACAAAGCAAGACTCTTCTCAAATACCCATGTCATATGGTAAATACTTTGGAATGAAGAGGGTTTAAATATCTCTTAATACACAACTGACAATAAATATTTCACTTTTGTTGATAAATGATCACGGCTGGTCTACAGAGAGATTTAATTAAATACAAAGGAACAGGAACACAATTTCCAAGTTTGAAGATGGAGTTTCCATATATCTAGGTAGAGAATGTCTGATCAAGGTTGTCTCAGCAGAGACTGAGAATATGAAAGAAATAAAGGTGGACAGTCCTGCAGGTAGTGAAGAAGCAGAAACTATGCTTGAGTTGGCCAATATGGTGTAACCAAGAGAACTCAATAGGGAATAGAACAAACCATAGTTAGAACCTGGGTAAACAGCCAAACTGGGAGAAAAGGCATACAGATATGAATCTGTCCAGTGCCAAATGAACACATCTACTGCAATGCCTGAAAATAAGGTACTGAAGATCAAAACAACTGTAGTATAGGATTCCAATGAGTCACAAAGGCAATGATCATTGGAGATTCACAATGTGAGCAAATCCACTTATAAACCTTATGATGTAGCATCAGTTATGCTGGAAAATTCAGTTGGGTTAAGACATGTGATCTGAAATTAAATTTAACTCCTTTGGAACATGACATGTAGGATAAGAATATGCACTGTATGGAAGGTCCAAAGTATTAAAACAAAGGTCTTGAGAATGTATACTTCCTCAAAGAGAAATCCGAGATACCATCATGAAATTTTCAAAATGTAACATATCAATTCTTCCCTTCAAGGAAAACATGATTTGAACCATTGCTCAGTGTACTGCACTGAAGTTTAAGAACATTGATGTGAAGGATAGGCTTGTCTTCCATCCAAGTAGTCTGGAGCTCCTAACCTTGTAGATAAGCACATCATACTTGAAAAGATGTCTGAACAGATGGATCTTGGGGTGAGGTGGTGGAATAAAAGTGTTGTTCCAATCCAATCATTATTTCACAAATGGCAATGTTGCTCCTATGTAAGGATGCATGATCTACTGATTCCACAGTGATCAGTAAAGGGACATCATATGCATTCATCCCAAAGGAAAGAGAGCCTCAATAGATGCCCACATGCAAAAATAAAAGAGATAACCAAGAGACAGCTCTTTCCATGGCTTGAAGCCTTATGTGTGGTGGTTGAACACATCTTAAGAGAGTATTCAAAAATACACATAGATGAATGAGATATTGTACCGGTGACAAAATATATTTCTTTAGTATGATAACGAAGCCCAATTTTGTGGCTTTTGAAAGGAGAATCTGAGAGAGTTGTTCTATTAATTGATAAGAAGGAGCAAGTTTTCCATATAATGATGTATGCACAGATTCATATAATTCAGGTGATGAGAAAAACTTCAAACAACTCTGCAGAAGACAGAAGATGCTGATACAAAACCAAAAGGTAAAGCTTTGAACTGCAACACTCCCCAAAACCAACTGAAGAAAAGAGGCTGGAGGTGGCTTATCAAAATGTTTCTCTGTTTAGGTTAATTTGCAGAAGCCATCTCAGAATCCTCCGAAGAAATACCCTTGGTTCCCATAACAACAGATTGTATCATGGACATGTTTGAATGAGACTGACCCATCCCATCAGGTGACAAACACTAGATATGAGAGGCAGAAGAGGAGAGGTTTGCTTGAGCTCTGCAATAGAAATAGTAACTTGAGAATTTAAACTTATCAGTAAGATTATTTTTGTTATGTAATTTATAAATATAAACAAAAAGATTAAGATTTTGCCTAAGGTACTTGAGTGGAGTACAAAAGACTGAAGCAAGCATTCTAAATGCTTACATAGACAAAGAATCAAAGTCTTAGAGATTGAGAAATGGCTATATTATCAACAGATTTAAGTATGGTTTGGAAACAATTTTCTTAGTAAAAGTAACCAGTGGGTTGGGTTCTCAGTTTAGTAAATACATCTTTTGATTATTACTTCAGTGAATAGGATACTAGTTACTGCAACACCTGCAAAATTAGTAGTGATATTAAAACTCACAACTCTTGTTTTATTGGCTTATTGACAAGCCTTATTTGAAAAAGGAATGAAGTTGGTCAAAACATTTTCATTGTAGAAGCTACTGCAGTTACCATGTACCATAGTTAATAAAAACATGGGGTTTCATGTCTGGAGAAATGCTGAGAGGAATTATGATTTGTTTTATAATAAAAATTGCTAATAGCAATAAAATCATTATGTAGTAACACACAAGGACAAAGTTCATGTTATAATACACCACTAAGGTCTTTCAAACAAAACAATATGTGATTCATGTGAGAAATAACTTAGTGAATTAATTATAGCTTTAGCATCAATAAACAGAAGTAATGTAGATGTACAATTATTAAAACTGATTATGGATAAAGCTTTTTCAATGAATCTTTTATAAAGCACTCTTCAACATTCTCAACACCCACAACAACTCATGAAGTTAATAAAGGAAATAACAGATTAATTTTGAATAAAAATCAAAATATCCTGAAGTTTAATGAACTGTAAACCATGGTCTGTCTGCATATAGTTTTAAAGAAGCAACTGTAATTTAATTAAACAAAATAAAAAAAACAAACTTACTCTTCAGTCATCAAGGAGTTTTCCACAAAGAATGGAAACTTGGGTTATTTCTTGGGTTATTGTCTGGCCAACCATATTCTGAGACATTCCATACGATGGAAGTAAACACAAAATAAAACCTGAAATTTTATATTTTACACAAGTTTAGTTTCTGTAGAAATATATATTAAAACAAATACACAAAATAAACAAAATCATTAAAATATTTTAGTTTAGGTAAAATAGTAAAGTGACAGACAAAGTAGTTGTAACAATATTATACTCGAGGCTTAAAATTGGTTACCAGAAAGTTTTAACTGAAGTCTTGAGTACTGAAGAAATAAAATATTTAGCACTTAGAACAAAGATTTATTCAAAACTTTTTCTTTAGCCTTTGAAAAAATCAAGAGAGTGTTGCCTGAGAGGTGGATAGGTGCATATGTTTATTTTATTTTTAAAGGGCATATTAAGAATTAGAGAAATTATATATCAGGTAATCTTACTTGCACAGTGAAAAAAAATCTAGGCCTGGTAAAAGAAGATTTACAAAGTAACTGACAGAAAAATTATGTCATAAAAAGAAATTAAATATGCTTTCACCAACAGAGAATCTTACTTATCTGTTACAAAGGAAAGATTGCAGACTTTTTGTACTTAGGTTCTTATTAAGCTTTTGATAAGGTGCCACATAAAAGATTAGCAAGGTAAATCACACCAATAGGAGTTAGGTAAAGATTGGACAGTGGGATTAAAGAGTAGCTGAAAGAAAAAAAGAAAAAAGCAGCAAACATTTGCTACAAAGTCTAACCAATCTAACAGACCCTTGTTTTTAGTGAAGAAACTCAGGAGATCAGTGGTATGATACTGGTGTGAAGAACTAATAAATTAGTCAAGTTTGCCAATGACAAACTCTAAATATTCTAGCTGTAATAATTATGTTGAGGGTCACATTTTAAATAGGACAAATATTTGGTAAATTATTTTTAACTATATTAAGTGCAATAATTATTATAACTTGGATTATGCATTTGATATAGATGGTATTAGATGTGGTGGATAAGTCATTTAACCCTTTCACAACAGATCAAAAACCATACCATTATTACCTTGCATTAAAAATTTTATTGTTCTATTTTATGAATTTACATCAGTAAGTTTGGAATCAAACTGAAAGTTATAATTCAATCTTTAATATAATATATAAGTTAATTTCTTAATTTAAAAGTAAATATTAAAAGAACACATCCAAATATAGATTTTAGTGAGTCGCATGGTATGTTAAATGTAGCACTGTTTAAAATTTGATATTTGTGATGTCAACATACTGAATCTATAGTTTTGTACAAATTTAAGAACTCATATTACTAACATTATCAAGTTATAATATTAAATAAGAATCTCATATCTTTTTATTTTGCTGAGATATAGTTTATATACTGAATCAAACATAGTGGCCCAATTCACCTCTTTCCATTTTTGGAAACGGTTCCTTATATACAATTACTTCAATATATGACGTGAATAACCAATAAACAGCTTAGAATATCCCCAGAATGGTTTTACCTGCCATTTTAATCTCTGATTCAAGATTTAAAGGTTGCGTCTTTAGCCTACTTGAAGTTTCATATTTTATTTAAATCTAAACATATCTTAATAACTAAGATTAATAAATTATAGAGGAATTGAATGGTATCATTTTGGTTATTTCTGATTTTTTGGTTATTCAACTGTATATGTGAAACCAAAAAGAATTTTAAAAAAATTGTTTGATATCCTCCAGTGCAAAATTTTAAAAGGCTTAGCAACTTCTTGTGTTCAGCAGCAATCAAGTCCAAAGTTCATAGGCAAAAGAAAGATTCCTTTACTTCTTGATTTATCATTTTATATCTAAATCAGAAAAATCAATATACATATATATAATGTATAATAATTAAAATATGACTATATATAACAAAATATTAGTCCACTAAAACACAGCCAAGACAGGGAAAATTAAAAATCAGTTATATTTTACTAGATATAAGTGCATGTGTCTTGCATCAATGAAAGATTTGAAATGTAATTAGGCATGACTGTAAGGTCAATATAATAAAAAAATTATATGAAAATATATACCATTACGAGATTTAAGCTACTTAAACATTTGTATTTTCACCTTATAATATGTAGTCATTCTAGCACAAAAAAGCATGATTTATATTTCCAAATTTTTTATGATGCATACGTGGTTGGTCAAGTGACTGACCCTACATAGAAGAGTAAAGAAACTCAAAAAATATAAAATCTTACATCTGATTTTTTTTTATGTAGCATACTTGTAATCTTTACTAAAAGTCTACCAAAGTTTGTGAAGATGCACATACTGTATCAAAAGTTATAATGCAAATGTGTAGACAAACTCATGTATCATACACCAAACCCATAGTAAAAGGGTTAAGATAACTAATAGCACATACTCGTTACAAGTCAAAACAGGCATTCCTTTTCAAAATAAATAACAATACAGTTGTTACTTGGAATGTTGTTTACTGTTTTAGTGCAAAACACAGATGCTCCTTATAAAAGAACAACAACAAGAAAAGTGTGGCTGAAAGTACAAACCCAGGATGAATCACAAAGAGCATAATAAATACATTTAAAGAAGAACATTACTGCTGTGACAGGAGAGAGATGATCAAGAGGAGTGGTTAAATAGGATGATATGAAATAAAAAAAAACATCATACAAGAAAAAGAGTTGCTTGAAATGTATGAACTAAGAGCAACAAATTCTGTAAAACCATTAAAAGCAAAATGTTACAATGAGAGTTTGGTCTCAAATTTGAGAGATGACACAAGAAGACTCATTCCTATTGTTCGTTAGTTTTTAAATTTTATTTCCTAAATATTTACAAATAGATTTAAGTGACATCTTTCAACCTGAACAGGTGTTAGATGCAGTGGCCCAGAACAGTGAATAATACAAAGCCAATTCAAGCTTATTATTTTTGTTATACAATTATTACTTCATGATTAAATATACACCTTAGACTACAAATGCGTGAAGAAATAATCAAATTTATATTTAGGATCCATTTTTAATTGTTATTCTTATTTTAACAACATGAATCCTTGAGAAAAAAATTTTCATAATTATTATAAAATTTCAAGTAGCATTAGCAACTAAAATTTTTTTGTAACTCATTTATTTTTCAATTATTCTTACTTTTTCAATATAAATACAGTATCCTAGCCTGTATTTTTTGAAGTCTACATCTGCCTTAAGTCTCCTAGGCTGCAGTCCTGTCTTTCCTCCCATTATTCTGCAACTGACTAGATAGAAAGAAAATAAAATATGAAAATTAAATTAATTTTGACCTAACAAGGAATTGGAAAGAATGATACTTCTCTTGGACTAGATATTACTTCA
This sequence comes from Carcinoscorpius rotundicauda, assembly GCA_011833715.1. Classification (NCBI taxonomy): domain Eukaryota; kingdom Metazoa; phylum Arthropoda; class Merostomata; order Xiphosura; family Limulidae; genus Carcinoscorpius; species Carcinoscorpius rotundicauda. The sequence continues at coordinate 18,884,832 of CM022391.1, forward strand.
GTGTTTTGAAGAAGGTTACAGACCAAACATGAGCCACTTGCTACCATTTCTTGTAAATCCAGGAACAATGAACAGGTTTCAGAAGACAGGTCTGCTAATGTTTCCTTTTTTTTTAAAGTGATAAGAAAAACTGTTCATGTAAGTATAGGCCTGATAGCATTACATCTGTTATGGATAGTTTTTAAAAGTTTGGTAAAAGATTTAGAGCAAATTATTTCAACAAAGTTTAAAAAAGTTTTAGGTATTCACTAGGGGATAATCTTTTGATGTTCATTAAAATATTGTGTATGTTGATTTTCAGAAAGTATACAAAACTTGTTAAAAATACATGGGAGATAAGTTGGTTTACCTAATAGAAAAGATTTTGGATGGAAGAATACATATGGTTGTTGTAAGCAGAATTTAGACAACTTGAATTAATGTCACCACAGGCATACCTCTGGGTATAGTATCAGGGTCTTTACCAATTTTGATTTACATCAAAGTGACACAGACAAAGAAACAATTGACAAATTTCTCTAGGTCTTGGATGTTGCTTGTTGTAGTTGTTGTTTTGAATCAAGCACAAAGCTACACAATGGGCTATCTGTGCTCTGCCCACCACGGGTATCGAAAAACAAGATCTCCATTTTTTTTCTAGATGAAATGGACAGTGTGGAAGTATATATCTTTATACTAAGATCCCTTTCCTTTGTAATACTTAAGAATTTTTCCCATCCAAATCATACTCAAGTCAAATTATGATAACCAATATTTGTTATCTTGCATTTATTTGCCAAAGTCATGAAATAAAACAATCCTTTTGTAAATCAGCAGTATCCTCTTCACAGCTTTGTAACAATTTCTCTGTGAAATCATACTGGTTATTGAATAAAATTTTAAGCTTCAAGTTACTTTGCATATCATTTTTTAATAAACTTCCCAAAACGCTTCTCACAACTGATGTATGGCTGACGGGTTTGTAATTACTGGGACAATCTTTATCACCTCTCTGGAAGTTACAGTACGAAACAAATTGGTAGCAAGTAGGTCTCCTATCCAATCTTTTTTTCTCCTTCAAACCCTCAGAAAAATATCTGCTCCAGGTGCATTATCGTTTTTAAAAACTTCCTTAATTTTTTTCCAAACTGGCTCAGAATTAATGCAGCCATCTTGTTTAATCTTATTTCCATTTATTAACTGTTCAAGATGTGGATGACTGCTTAAATGTTCATTAATATGAACCAAAGAAAAAAAAATTTAATAAAGCAGTCATCTCATAATCAGATTTCCTCTATAAACTCTCAAGGGTCCTATAACACCCATTCTCGCATTGTTTTTACCTTTAATGTGTTTGAAAAAAAATCTTGCTGTTAATTTTTATATTTTCTGCAAACCTTCTCTTATACATCATGTTTGATGTCCTAATTTCTCATTTACTATGTTTTTTAATCTTTTAAGAGTGTCCTTTAATACCAGTCATTCTCAACTTAAATTTATGGTGTTTTTTTATTTAACTTTCCTTTACTCAAAGGACAAGATACATTATTCTCATTGTCTCCAATATTATGATATCTGAAAAACTCACTTTAGAGATCAGACAATAACTTTTTCACTGTGCATATGATGCATGTATGCACACACGTGTCCTTATTGCAAAGCCACGCTGGGCTGTCTGCTGAGTCCTTATACAGTTGACACGTAGCTGCTTCATGTTTGGAGTTTAAGTCAGCTTAAGTCAAATATTAGATCAAAGAACTATTCTTCAGGGATCTCAGAACGCATTTGACAGAGCTAAGGATTTGGATGAATACCCCATTGGTGGCAAAATGCATATAAACAGTTTCGGTTCACGTCAGTACATGATTGAGGCCCGTCTGTAGCTGCCAATCAATTAACGTCATGCTCAATGAATGACACAAGATGTGAAGTCATATATTGTCTGTTAGCTACTGTTTCAGTAATAGTATTCATTTTTTTAAATAAATAAAAATTATGACACTGAAAAACTTAAGTTCGTGTCAGAAAGAACAGGAAAGTGTCAAACCCACAGAACTGGTAGTCACCAGTTAATTAAAAAAATAAAATAGGGCAAATGGTCATGCAACCCATAAGTGGAGGTCTTGCAAAATTCTACACTTCCACAAAGTGTCATAAAACTCAAGATGAAAAGAAACACATAAGATGCCACTTGAGAAAGGCTTTTCTGATTGTATATTTCCAGCCAAATCAGATGGTAATACATGGTGGAGCACTGCTGTCGAAGCTTACACTGGGTGGGGGAGAGAAGGTTGTTTGATTCAAAGAACCAAACAAAACGAGCTTTAGATATCCTCTTCAAAATCTTAGAGGCAGCTTGTTAAAGCAATTGGATGGTAGTTTGAAGGAATCTTGGGATCTTTCTGAAACTTAGAAAAATGTAGGATGATAACCCAGAACCAAGCAAAGCATTTTTCTGCCAGAAAAAACAACAACCAGAAGAATTGCAAAAGATGCAGGAGAAAGATTTGCAGCATTTCGAAGTGATTATTATCATGTCTGACTGATACATTACCAGATTGGTGAAGAGAAAGTTTGAGTTCCACAAGTATAAAAAGCAGCAATGGAGACGATAAGCCTGAAAGAAGAAGATATTATCACTCTTCCCAATTCTTGATGGTTAAGGTGGGGAATGTAGCATAAGTTATAGATGTAGGAAAAGGTTTTCACCAAGAGTATTGGCAAAACTCTGGACATAAGGAACTTACTGGCCATTGGAGAACAATTTCAAAAAGAGGAAGAAGTATAATGCCTACTGACCTTCCAAATATTGTCCCACGACTTTGGTTAAATCCACAATTAGTATCTCTTTTTCTACCAATTACAAAGATTCCTTCTGGTTTTGACTTATCTGCCATGTGGCATGCCCGTTGGAAAGTTTAAAAGTGTGGTATACCTACGAAAGGCATTCCAGGCATGATTTTACTATTGAAAAAATAGTGTTGAAACATAAAGATTTTAGGAATACATTGAATAGCTGTTTGTACAATACAAATCAGTCAGTACTGCTATGCTGTCATCTATTAATGGCTCACATTTGACAGCAGGATCAAGTTGTAATACAGCAGTGGAAAAAGATCAGTTGGCTTGGTCTAACTTCCAGATACATGCAGATTAAGTGCATTCGTCATAGTCAAGTCTCAAAAGTAAATAAAAAGTAAAAAGGAGCATATAGACCAATAGCACGAAATGATTGACAAGGTGAAAGAAAATCTGTATAAATTACTAGTACTGGAGAGAAACAAGGTTGTGATCCAGGAGTGTATGCTGTATGAAATGACCCCTCTCATCAATATTCACACCACCCCAGAGGGAACTGTATACATTAAAATTCAACAGCATTAAAAAGGGAGATGGTAATTGGTTAATAAAGGAATAAAGGTCTGGTTGATCATTAGGCCTTTCACTGAGAGAGGTGGAGAGAACAAATGATGGTACAACCCAAAGAAACAGATGTTTACAGGCTTCAAGGGTGTATCAAATGGCAAAGACAGGATGAGTACAAGCAGTGCCACCCCTCTTTGCACTCATCAATCACAACCTGACATATCTATACTGATAAAATTGCCAAAGGATGATGGCACTGGAAGGTTTCAGAAACATTTACAGTAAAAAGAAGCACAGTGTGATAAGAATCCTTAATGTTATCCATATTAAATAAAACCTTGACAGTTCCTCTGTATCAAAGTGGTCATTTTTATGTATGTGAAGGAGAAATGGGCAGAGCCCTTCTGTTTTGGATCACGTATTTTTGTTGGAAAGAGGTCTGTACAAGGATTCCACCTACTAATGGTGGAAGATGGATTCAAGGAAATGCTTGAACCCAGGACCATAGGAATTCCCTAGAAGGAGTGGCAGAGACAGATGGGAGTGGACAGATTCGTCAACTCTTAACCATGGAGTGCTAAAAGCTCTTCAGATGCTTTGCAAATAACTCTTTTGGAGGCATGGAGAGATTTGTCAGCACTTACCCTGTAGCAGTAGAAGAGTGCATAAGCATATATTCGTGATAGGGTAGCGACAACAACTTCCGATCCTCTGGGAAGAATATAGGTGTTCATTGTTTTCAAATGTTACACATCATTCTCCATAATCTATTTACGGCAAGAACTAAAGCAAGAGGGATGTAAACAATTACAGTTAGCACAGTGTGGTTTCAGGACTTACTCATAGGCATCGTGGTCTTTGTCACCACAACGAGCGCGTGTTAAAAAACACAGCATCTATTCAAGTGACTGAACAGCTGGCACTGGAAACACCCGAGAGGGTTGGGGATACATGAAAATCCCTTACAGTTCAAATAGTTTCCCTTGACTGTAGCAAGTGGATATCGTAATGTAAAATGTCAAAACCAGAACATTAGTAGCCAACATAATTGTGTTTGCAAGTTGAGATTTAGTGCATCACAGAGACACCTTCAGTGGAAAACTAACGAGGATCTCTCAGTCGGGAATTGATGTTTCTCTAAACAATAACTTGAGACATTCAAGATAGCATGTGGAATAACCTCAATGAGCATATCCCTAATGCTCTTCAAATTCAAGAGGAGCTTAGTGTTTTGAGGATGTTTCTAAAGTACCTCCAGAGCATTACTTTCTTATTGACTTGAGGAAGCCAGAGCCAGCAAGCAGCTCTAATTCCTTTTGAATAAGAAAAGGGAGATTTCTGCTCTAAGGATTTCTCAGATAATGAGCATAACATGAGAAGTCTAGGTACAGAAACCTGCTGTGATATGATTGTTAAACAGTCATATATTCATGGCCGTTTATCTTTTTTCTCAGTTTTATTTATTTTTCTCTCTTAAGAATGGAGGTGTCTATAATATACTGAAATTTCACTGGCTACTGTCCCTACCCACCATGGAACTCTCCGAAAGTACATACTGCAATGCAAAGCAAAAACATTGGGTATAGTGCTCACTATACTATGCAATCACCAGCAGACAATGTCTTTAACTCCTGTTGAAAACGTTCAACACTGGTACTTGGTTAATCCTAGCCTAAAAGGACCAGCAAATTCATCCTGGGGGAGCCATCAAGATGCCCTTCTGCAAGAATACAAGGACAATATGGCATGTTAGGGTTCAACCCTTCAACCACTAAAAACCTTTTCTTTTCTTCATGAGTCACCAGGCACAGTAAACAAGTGGGTGGATGTTGAGGTCGCAGGAGGTAAACTGAAAGCATAGAACCTTCTCTGGGAGATATTCTCACCAGGAATCCATCTTGATAAAGTTCTTTGTTGAGCGACAATATTGGATATTAAATATATGGTTCAGTTGTTTTGTTTATAAGCAGTAAAACTGATAAAGAAAAGGATTAGCAGATTTCGTCACTATTTAAATATTCACTCCCAAACAATGAAAAGGAGAAACTTGTAAATGGATAGTATTAAAAATGGCGTGCTCATGAAAAGAGTAAAAAACACTAAATGTACGAACTTTAGAGGACTGGGCTGTAGTTTATAAAATCATTGTTCCAAAAGTATGTTGTTTTAAAACATTTAAAGAAAGCCATAAACTCTCCCGTAGGTCATTCAGGTATCAAAGAGATGAGTGACGAAATTATGAATTTTTTTTTGGTCCAAAATTTAGGGAAGGTGTTTCTCACTTTGTAAAGTTTGCCCTACATTTCAATTAATTTGAAAATCTATCCACAAAATTTCTGTTGCTCCTTTGAAACCTATCTCAGTTTTCAAAGAATCTTTCCTTCGTATGATTATTGATCGTGTTAAGTAAAAACATGTGTTTGTTTTTGGGAATTCGCACAAAGCTACTCGAGGGCTATCTGTGCTAGCCGTCCCTAATTTAGCAGTGTAAGACTAGAAGGAAGGCAGCTAGTCATCACCACCCACTGCCAACTCTTGGGCTACTCTTTTATCAACGAAAATGGGATTGACCGTCACATTATACACCCCCACGGCTGGGAGGGCGAGCATGTTTAGCGCGACACGGGCGCGAACCCGCGACCCTCGGATTACGAATGCACGCCTTAACGCGCTCGGCCATGCCAGGCCAGTAAAAACATATAACATTTGTTTAAGCACTTTCAATTGCTAGGTAATTTTATAATGCGGTTATTTGTATTGATTTATGTACTGTTATGATTTTGAAATTATATAATTCTTTGACAATGTATTATATTTATTATATTTTTTACCGATGTGTATAATTAGTTAAAACGTGTGTAACACTTATTTCTCCAAGGAGGGAAGTGTAACGGTTATACATTAACATTTATAATTTAGTTTAATTTGTTTGTTTGTTTTGGAATTTCGCACAAAGCTACTCGATGGCTATCTGTGCTAGCCGTCCTTAATTTAGCAGTGTAAGACTAGAGGGAAGGCAGCTAGTCATCACCACCCACCGCCAACTCTTGGGCTACTCTTTTACCAGCGAATAGTGGGATTGACCGCCACTTATACGCCCCCACGGCTGGGAGGGCGATCATGTTTAGCGCGAACCCGCGACCCTCGGATTACGAGTCACACGCCTTACGCGCTTGGCCATGCCAGGCCAATTTAGTTCAATCCATGAAACTTATATTGTTAAACGTGTATTGCGCAAATCCCATCTGTTCTCCAAATTTGTAGAAAATTGTCGAGTGCAAGAATCTACAATGTTTTACGAAAGCACAAGCGCATCTTCGAAAATTATTTCGAACTGAACTTTTGAGAAATGCACCCTACAATTTATAAATCGGCAAGCCAAGAGACACTTTTATATTGTTAGTTTGCTACAATCAGTATACTATAATATACGTTTATCACAATTATAGCTTATGAAGTTTAATGGCCCCCTAGTGGCTCAGCGGTATGTCTGCGGACTTACACGCTAAAATCCGGGTTTCGATACCCGTGGTGGGCAGAGCACAGATAGCCCATTGTGTAGCTTTGTGCTTAATTAAAAACAACAACAACTGAAGTTTAAATCAAAAAACAACAACTTTAACATGAACAATATTTTTGGTCATATCCTCTTGTGGCAGTAGCAAGTACACGCACAAACATATCCAGAAAACGCACGTCATGCGGCCTCTTAACCATTTATATAATAATGGGGGTTTCTCGTATTTTAGAACGATCGACAAGACTGAACTATAGGTTTAAGGAGATTTAAAGCTAGTGATTGTGTAAACTTCAAGCACAAAAAATTTAACTTGATTTCAGTGCAAATGATTCATTTGTGTAAAAGTACACGAATTTTGTGAAAATATGCAAGTGAAAACAAATTTGATATTTTGGATTCCATATACAGAAATTACTGTTAAACGTGTAAAAAATTAATACAATATCATCGCAACTTCTATTTGTTGGAGTTAAAACCACTTCGACAGTGAGAAGTAACAAATAAAATGTAGTTTAAACTATATCTGCAGACATAAAGGTAGCCTTGTCAAATATTTTTTCATAATATAAATAATTACACAGTATAACGTCATTTACGTGGTTCATTATTTTCTTGAGATTTTAAGCTATTGATCGACACAAGGGTTTATAGCTGTTGTTGTTGTTTGCTGTTTTGAATTAACCACAAAGCTACACAATGCTCTGCCCACCACGGGTATCGAAACCCGGATTTTAGCGTGCAAGTCCGCAGACATACCGCTGAGCCACTGGGGGGCGAGTTTATAGCAACTTATAGTCTGGAGAATGTTTTACGTATTTGACAATACAACTCTGTACAAATAACAAGAAATCATAAAACCATGACTAAAAACAAATTATGTTCAAAATGGTTTTAAATTATCCATCATTCATTTTTTTTATAACCATGAAAATCTTAATGGGTTGCGTGTCGATCTAACTGTTACTGGTTAAAGATTTGATGTCGCTGTGGCCAATATCCACATTTCCACCTGCAAACATTATAAAAGAAGCCACTGACGCAGATGGTGGCTAAGGCTTCTTCTACTCATTTGTTATTCCCCGATTTTGATTTAAATAATCAGTTAAACCTTAATTTCAGTGACCTTTGACCTCGTCTTTTAAACACGTACTTATTCGTTGGTAAGAGTAACCCTAGAGTTGGCGGTTGGTAGTAATGACTAGCTGCTTTTCCTCTAGTTTTACACTGCTAAATTAGGGACGGCTAGCGCAGATAACCCATGAGTAGCTTTGTGCGAAATTTAAGTCATAGTAAACACGCAACAATAAAAACAAGTTACTTAACGAAGTATTTTAATATTAGTGTATACAAAATGATTTGCTATTCTTATTAATACACATTAACTTATAAACTGCTAATTCATCATCAAAATAACGAACTCTTATCCTGATGTTTTGATTCCTGGTTGGATGTTTGTCAGTTATTGGCGCAAAGCAATAATGCTATATGCGCCAAAAATCGTAAAGAAACGTAAAAATAGATTTTTTAAATAAATTACACTTGAAACATATTACCCATATGGTGCTAATCGTAACTGATCTTCAATGAACACATACATACTTGATGTCCAATGCAACATCTGCTCGTTTAGCACAAGTCAATAAAACCAGAACCTTCTCCGCAAGTGATCCTCACACAACCCTCCAGAAGACATAATTATGCATTGTGAAAGTTAATAATTTATGTCATAATCTTCGACAATTACTGACAAACAGTATGACAAGATTAACAGGACTGTTGTTTTGTATTAAGCAGAAAGCTACACAATGGGCTATCTGTGCTCTGCCCACCAGGGGTATCGAAACCCGGATTTTAGCGTGCAAGTCCGCAGACATACCGCTGAGCCACTGGGGGGCATAACAGGACTGACTGGTGAAACTGATGTAATGTTGTTTGAGCTTAGACAAAACTAATGACCTGTTAATGTCAGTAAGCACAGTGTAAAAGAAACCAAAACCAATGTATTATTCATATATCTTGAAATGCAACTTCACTGTTATACTTATTAAATGTTACTGTTATATTATGTGAATACCGCAATTAATACTACTTGTAAATACACGCATGAATACAGTGTGCGTATTTTAAAAATACTCACTGTTTGAATCCAATTTTGGAAGAGCACTATTTATAGCAACATACATTCTGAGGATTTTATCTATTTAGGAAGACAACTCTGCCAAAAATCATTAATCAGGATAAAATTGTGTCAAATGGTTAATCTGATTCTTCATCCATTTTTTTTAAAGTATAAGCGTAAAGCTAGTCATTAAGTTGTTCATTCCCTCGCTAATGGTATACGTTGATTCATTGTTTAATAGCTAAATTAGACACATGAATGTATTTAGATATTGCACATTGCCGGTTACTATAGAAGAGAAAAAATTGTAAAGTGGAAGATTTGCGTATCGAGCAGTGGATCTAACGGTTCGATATTTTATGTTCTGAAAATTATGCTGAAACACCGAATCCACGAATTTGTGTCATGTTATTTGGGACTCTATAACGAATAGAATCGGTTAACTGTTGTTCGAGACCTCTATTTTAAACAGAATGAGCGATTTAACTCAATTTACTTTTGGTCAGTTCACATTACTGCAATTGAAAAAAATATAAAGGATAACCTCGTCTGTGATAAATGGTGTTTACGTATTTGTTCGTAGGTACACACAATTATCATTACAGATACGGTGATCTATAAAACCGTGTTCACTGTAAACTATTGCTCTTTGAATGGGAGTGACTCGTCCCCTGCCACAGTTTCAATAGCCCTCTGATGAGCATTTAGTATGTTATTCCTTGACAGCTTGTTCTCTGGAGCTGATGGTCCTATGGTGCTCGCAAAGGTAATCAAAGATCAAATGACGAATTACATCAGAACAGCCTTGAATTTAGTTCGGCATTTATGATGGTCTTAAGGTTTACCCTAACCTCCACACAAGTTTAATGTAGAAGTTATCTCAATAAACTAATTTAAATGTAAGATGGACGCGACATCTAGTGCACAAATATCTTATGCGTATCTATACGTCTGATAATATTTGTTGATTTTATGCGTAACACAAACTTTCTAGAGTTGAAAATATTGTAGGTTTGTATTGTCCTTTTCTTTTCCAAGTAAAGGTAATTCAAGTGCATAAACAAACCCACAGATTGGTGGAAATTTCTAGTAAAAATGCAGAAGTTAAATAAATTTTAACTATTTTTAATTCCACAGTATGTTTTGCTTGTTCATGTAAAATGTGATCGTATGTTGAGCCGACATAATCTTTGTTATCCCTTCACTTATTTTATAAGCATATAAAAAAGACAATTGTCTTTAATATGCATATATTATAGAACTGGGGCGGCGCGTAACATTTTGTAAAAGACGATCTTCGAAAGATTTTGCCGGATATACCCACTTTATAAAGATATTCGTTGTGCGAGACCAGCATTCTCAACACACATGTATTTACTGGTCACTGCCAGTGCGAGATATTGAGAAAACCAGCAGTCAATAAAGATACAATATTAACCCAGGAAATTTTCAAAGAAATTGTCTAGTGATCGAAGTACAAGAGAAATTCTTAGAACACTGACTTTGATAATGGAGTTTGTAAAGAGACATGACTAAATCCCAAGCACAAAAATAAGAGGGCGCCAGTACAAGTAGCAGTGTAAGACATATGTTAATATTACTAGAAAGAAAAAACATCTTGAAAGGACAAACATGAAACATTGTCATTAAGATAGGAAGGACAATCTATGGTGTCAAAGAAAATGTCGATACAAAAACATTTGACCTAATGCAATTTCTAGCAATTATGTAATAAATATTTGTAGCAGTGCATAAAATTCTCTAATGACAGCAAAACCAAGTTTCATACTGAAGGATAAGTTGCTTTTCACAACAGTCAAGTAAACCTTCCAAAACTCACGATGTGTCACTAACATGACCACTTCTCATTCTCACAATAACCTTCTCAGATGGAAGGATTTTAACGACCAATTATTAAACCACTATGTCCAGACACGTTTGGCAGAAAAAAGTTGGAAGTAATAGTTGTTTTTTGTTGTTTTGGATTAAGCACAAAGCTATACAATGGGCTATCTGTGCTCAGCCCACCACGGGTAACAAAACCCGGATTTTAGCGTGTAAGTCCGCAGACATACCGTTGAGCCACTGGGGGCGGTACGTAATGGATCAATACGTTTTAAATACAAACGTCAAAAACATGGAGCATATTAAGGTCCAGGGGTGAAATGAATATCGATATTGAAATGACTAGTTGTGGTAAATTAAAAAAAAAAAGATTCAGATTAGTCACTGAAGTCTTACAACTAGTCTTGGTAACCACCTTTTACTTAGAGTACGTTACTGTGACTTTATGAATGCATAAATCTCGGTGTGAATCCTGTCATGCTATATAGTTCCAGCGTGCACAAATGTTTGTTATGCTGAAAGTAGCCTACATAATTGTCTTTACCCACTGTTATCCTTTAGACAAGATCCTGCTTGCCCATGATTTGCATGAGAAGATAACAATCCAACAAGTACTGGAATGGGAAAAGTTGATTAGTATTTGGATCACTTTAGTTGCTACGACGATAAACAACTTTTCAGGGCTTGTTTCATTTAAAAGGAGAGTTTGTCAATTTACGCATGTGTCTATCACCGAGAAAGAAGTCTTCCATAAAATTTCAGCTAGATCCTGGCATGTTCTACCCATCATACTAGTTTTGACCATCCTAGCCATTTCAGGACTTTGAAACTTTATCCAACTTATGCATAGCACAAAGAAAAAACTGGGGTCGCATTTCACAGTTGCAGAAGATGGAACATCCTCTGATTACTGGTACTCGTATAACGCTAATGCTGACTGAGACTATTTTTTTATTCATAGCAGAAAGTATTCTTTAGTTTCCAGCATCAGCATAGCAGAAACCATTACATGGGTTACCTTTGGTGGTGTATATTACCCTACACCACCACATACTGAAACACTAGAATAAATTCATTCATAAAGCAAGGATGATCACGAGAGTGTGATGCTGTGACTTCAAGCGTTTTCTACCAACAAATCTAATTATTGATCTGTGATAATAAGTTTACTTCCATGGATAGTCAGTAATGTGTTACTATGTGCAGTTTCCAGTGATGTTGTGATTAATCAACATACGTATCCTGATAAACAGAATATTACGACTTAAAAATAAACGAAAAATAGCTGAAAGATGAGATGAAAGAATCAAAGTTGTAACAGAAGGATAAAAATACGTTGTAGATGGTCTATTGCAAATTGGTGAGGGTTTTCAAAATGGTCCTTGAAGTGCTCAGGTACTAAAAGTCATAAGCAACACACAGCAGGTTAATACCTGAATAATAATCGAACTTTCATAAATACATCGTGATCACAAGTCAAATTAACTTCATTCAATATTGTCAAGCATCTTAAGATAACATTTTGTAAGTAATTTGTCTTTAAAATAATTTCTCCTGAGAACTATCGAATAAGTTGCAAAATTCCATAACTTCAAGTAAAGTAAAACGGTGAAGCTAAAATAGCCTGTAAATATTCCTAAGATGGACCACAAGCCACTGTTTTTAGAAGGCATAATTGTCTATCTTTTGTGAAATAAAATTGCCATAGAATCTGTCTAAAAGGAAGCCTTATATAAACTGGCTTTTAAGGTATGGACAGTTCACACTTCAATTGATGTTGGATATTCTACGAAAGGAAAAAGGCAGTTTCACAAATGTGTGGATTTTAGGTTGGAGGAACAAAGTAGTTAACACTTTTTGAACAAATGGCAACTCCAATTGACAATGAATGATCAATCTTGATCCATTATAACTATTATTTGCCGCTCGCGACTAACCATTCACATGATTGGGGCTGTTATCTCAGCTGAAGTTATCACCAGTGATGTTATTCACAAATGCTTGTTGTACACTAATCTACTGGAGAAATGAATGATTCAACACTCAAAGGGTTTGATTCAGAGGCTAATGATAAATACAATGTTAAACTTTCTTCTGATGTCAGTCAACAATCAAACATATGCTACTAATAAAGACAATATTTATCCAACTGTGTTTATTACCTAGTGATGAAAGAAAGAGATAAAAGATAACATGAAAACTGATTAAAAGTAATAATATAAATCAAATAACAAAGCAAAACAAAAGCACTAATCGCAGGTCAAAAACCAAGAAATATTCACAAGGCAACGAAGAATCGCTGAGAAAAGAAACATTCGAAAACTTAAGAGAAATTCCTGTGAAAACTATTTATAAAACCTAGATGTATTTGCTGGAAAAACTGAAAATGGAAAATAAAGAACGTATTAAAATTATATCAGCAGAAAGCTTAAAACTTTCTGGAAAAAAATATATTGTCATTCAAAGAGCTGATAAAGGAAACTTTTGTTATTCTGTAATCAAAACACTACGATTCCCTAATAGGGAAATATGCTGAATCACACACCCAAAATTATTCATGTAAATACTGATCTTAAACCAAGATAATACAAAAGTTGTGCAAACTTCTCAAAATACTATTCAAAATAAACTTAAATTTTATAACTATGTAAAAATACTCAAAATTACTTGCTGAAAATCCATATAAGCCCAATTTTTTTCTAACCCTAAATTACAGTGTTTGTAAATAGTTCAAGCGGAGTTTGGAGCCTTATGCTTTCAAAATAAGCAACCGGTTAAAAACACTTCACACCTACTGTAATATTTACAAAGTTTAGACAGTAACGTTCTTACGCCCAGCTTTGATGTCAAACTTATTCCCTAAAACCATTTATCATAAAACAGCTTACTGCAGAAATAAGTTCACAACACATTAACACCTGATCTAGCCCTCACAGCTGCCTATATTTACTTTTAGAGAGTTGTACTTCCTCGAGTTTCATAATAAACAACTTAAGGTACTTTGACCACTTTTCTTACATTGCATAGAACATACCAATGATTTTTTTTTAAAATGAAGAGCGATTTGTAATATTTTTACTGTGTACAAATATATCCGATTTTGATGAAACTGGATGATTATACGAAGAATGTTATTCCTTATTATTCTATTAAACCTGATAAGTGTCGGTTGATAACAAGCATATTTGACTTGCGTGATCTCGTTTGACCCAGTCTCAGAATCTAAACAATAATGAAAGTCTTCAAGCGAACCAATGAATGACCCTGTTATATTATTTTTTGTTAGCAACAAGATCATGAGAAACTTAGCACTTTCGATGTCTATTACTAAACCAATAGGATTTTCTCATCTTGTGTACCTTGTGTGATTGATCAATAGAAATAAATATATTCAAATGAGGCGTTTGACTGGCTTATAAGCTATGATCCGTATCTGTCCTGTATATTAAACAGTGGGTATTGTTTATCATTCGACAGTATGTGAACCATGAGCTTTACAGTTATAACTTTAAAAATTTAATTGCATATTTTATATTTATTTAAGGTCCTCAAAACAGTAGCAAATTTGACCACAAAATACATGAGTACTGGCATTTTGAGAATTTCACTTAAGTTGATGCAACCAATTAAAACAAAACTGGTGAAATATACTTCAGAATATTCCAACAAAACTAGCAATTGAATTAACTAAAAAGTAACCTGTACATCTTTTACCGTATCGAAATGACTTAAAATACAGCATGCCCAAGGAAAGTCATTTTAAGAGAAAAAAAAATGCTTTCCACCAAGCGTTTTCCAAGATTAACTAATTCTCATGACAAAGGTCAATCTTTTCACTGAGCACAACTGTGAAGATCATATTTAATAAACATGTTAGTGAAGCCTTCTGTGAGAATGAAAACGAAATAAACAGAAAGATCTGTTAAATAACTGGCTTTTTCTAGATGAACGCTTTCATCTGGTGAGTTAACACATAGAAAAGTTTTTTTTTTTCCAATTAGTCTATTCCAGCCAGATCAAATCTATTTCAGACACAAGACAGAATGCACAAAGAAGACGCAGGCATACATAATTAGTTTTATTTCCGTCAGTAACACACCATAAAGCTCACGAGGAAGTCATAAAAATAGCTTAAGTAATTCGATGTCCAAAAAGAAACAATTGGAGGCACTTCAATGCTTTACCCAGTAAATACAATGATAAATAAACAGAAAAATTAAATATGAAACCTGTTTCTGCAAACTGATAAACATGTCCCACTGAGAGCCTGGGATTTGTCTTCTCAAGACAGTTTAAATAAACTGTGGTCCTGTATTACAATAATACGTATTGAATACAATTCAATTGTGCGTTCAGGACCGAAGAAACAATGTACTAAAATTCATATTGCACGTTACAATAATTTGACCAAAGTATCTTAAAATCTACTTTTTGTGCGCAATATACCTATAGTTAGCCGTATTTGTATCTAACGTACATATTGTCTCATTAAGTACATGTTGCTACACAGTACGTAACCTGTCCTTTGAGCTTATACATTGCTATAACTGTGTTTGTTTTACTTTCGATTTGCTCTCGAGTTAAACAATCAGTATTATGTGGTTCCTTCTACACACGTGTATCATAGAAACATGGAACATTATAATCTTCCACTTAAGTTACATTCAAAATCTAACGCTCAGAAAAAAAATACGTGACAAACTATTTTCAGAAGTTCGTAGAATGGTTCCGAGTTTGTGTTTTTATTGTTAACTACACAATTAAAAACTCCATCGTTTGACCGATTTAAAATTGGATTACAGCCGCGGCTACTGAGCATTCTCTCTTAATACTTTTGTTTTCATGGCTATGTAGCTAATATATTACTGTAAACGATTACAGTTTATACTGTCGTGCGTATGCACGTAGAAATACATTTACCACTAAGTTATTTTATTTTGGAAAACAACTGCGACACGAAATGTACTGTTCAAAATTTAAGTTTCCTTGACAGAAAATGGTACGGTCTGAGAAAAGTTTCAGACTTAAAAAGGAGTCTGATGATTTGAGTAATTGTATACTAACCGTTTTAACATATTGAGTACCTTTATGCACGATTTCTGGGATCTGATGGCTTGTTAAGAACTGATAATTTATACGTTTCTTCATTTCAGAGGTTTTTTGTTTTTTTTTTAACTTTAAATTATGTTTCAGTTTGAGAAAACAGTAGCAACGAATGTTTCTATTATTCGAAACTCGGACATGACAAATAGTGCACGTACCTAAACCCAAGTCGGAAAAAGTTAATTCTCTTTAGATATTGGTTAAGTCATTACTTGTAAATATAAATTCTGTATATACAAATTAGTGTAAGCGTAAATAATTAAAAACAAGGCCTAACTTCAATACTAAGTGTCAAGACAGCTTAGGTTAAGCAATGAGTATTAACATACGTGCACTACTGCGCATGTGACTGCTGTAAGAACCAGAACCAACCAAGTATAAAAACAGCAGTAGAAAATTAAATGTGATAAAAGTAATATTTGAAATCATTATCTAACTGTATCAGTTTTCCACTACATCTAACAGTATCAGTCTTCCACTACATCTAACAGTATCAGTCTTCCACTACATCTAACTGTATCAGTCTTCCACTACATCTAACTGTATCAGTCTTCCACTACATCTAACTGTATCAGTCTTCCACTACAAAGACTATCAACAGATTTCGATCAACCGGAAGCTTTCCTTATCTCTGCTCGACTTTCGTCAACTGGAAGATCGATGTTTGGTTCTGGCGCTCGAAATGAAACCACCAGTAACTGTCGCCAAGATGAAGCAAATATTAATGGAAAGAACAAGTACCAGCTTATACAGTATGAAGATGTGAAATGTGTATGCACACTTAAGCACTAATTTACGTTACTTACATATTATCTATTGTAGCTGTCGAGTCTGGATCTTAAGAGAAGGTTCTGGTGATAATTAATCAACTACAAATCAAATTAGTCGTAGGTAACGAAATCAACAGTAGAGATATTCAAACTACAACTAAGAAATTGAACCAACTATATTAGACTAATATCATAGAGCCAATGGACTATATGTAGAGATGACCAAGGTACTTAACAGGGATAATACAGAAATGCACGCTAAAAATCAACAATCACAGATACTTTAAAAGACAACCGCCACTCACTTTTGTTTGTCTACCCAAAACATCATAAAGAAGACAAAACCTTCACTTAGACACCAAAATAGAAAATTAACCATCAGACTGTTAATCTTTCACTTGAATCTCACTGCAATACAGTTTGAAGTTGTATATTCATGACTGTGTGTATGTATCATATCATGGTCATGTTAGACCTTATGACTTAGATACAAGTAAAACCGAGTAAAAACACGTCTATTATTATAGATTGACAAAACTAAACACAAAGCTATACAATGGACTATATATGCTCTGCCCACCATGGGTATCGAAACCCGGTTTTTAGCGTTAAGTCCGCAGACATACCGCTGAGCCACTGGGAGGCTCTTAACAGGAGGGGAAGGATAGAGAAAAATACATCATAGTGCAACAAAGTGTTACAAGGAGACGTTGTTAAAAGAGGGGTAGAATAAAGTCTTAAAAGTGATATTTTATACAATTTGCCTACCATTGTTTTTACAATAATCAGGGTTGAAATGTTTTAATTAAACTTGAATTACATACTCTCTACAAAAGCAGATAGTAATACATATGCATTTCAACTTATCTCAGCATATATTTATTATTTTCACTCATATATTTATTTGTGTATTTTTGAAAGGCAGATAATGCTTTTACAGAAAAATGGTGTCACTAGATGAACTGTGCTACTAAGATTCTGTAGACGGATATCATTACTTAGCAAATTATGTTTCTAGGGTTAGTGATACCAGGACAGACGATGTTTCTGTTAACTGATAGTTCAACAGGATGATTTCTGTACTTTCTGATGTTTTGTTTAAAAACAATCATTCCTAATTTATTTAAATTAATAATACATTAAACAATATTTATTAGTCATGAAAATATATATTATTGTATGCAGAAATTAATGTAGAATAATTTCATGTTAATTTTATAAGTTGATTTTATTCCCTAAAGTTTGGTTAGGAGTAATTTGTGTATATAATTAGGTTTAACCGCTATATTGTATAAAACTGTTATTTAACTGTTAAAGTTAAATGGTTCGTCATGTTCGAAAATTTTCAACCTTCCTGATCAAATATCTAATGTTCCCGATTAACAAGCATTATGAGAATCACGGTTTCTAATTTCGAGGTTCATTGGACACCAGCAATAAGAGACTAATCTTACATGTTTTAATGTGTAGCTTCATACTTCACATTACTCACCCCCATGCACACTAAAATATTATTAGTTAATGAAAAATTTGTTATATAAATTATATTATCATATTTAAATATATATATATATAACCACCTACATACCTGGTTTCCACAGCTGTTCCTCTCATATTGTAATAGTTTGTACCTGGAATGAGTATTATCACTTTTATTGGCAAGCAGAGAACAACGTTCCGACCTTCCTAGGTCATCTTCAGGTGAACAAAGAGAGAGTTTGCAGCTGACCGTTGTCAGGCATATGTCTTAGAGACGAGAGTATAAATGGGTAAGAGTTTTGGGGAGCGTTGCAGTTGGATATTAGGTTATTAATTATTATAGGCATAAAGGTGTTTCTTTATAATGTTCCATTTTGTTTTTAATTGTTGTATAAGTAGGGCTTCTTAAATTTTATATAAGTTTATTTTTGTTTCCATACTTAATATCTCTGTGTTTTTTAATGTTATGTTGTGTTTAATTTATTTGCAGTGTTCAAAAACTTGTGAAGGAATTTTTGTGTTACATGAATCTTGTTTCCAGTTATCTGTTTGTTTCTCTAAATTAGAAGTCGTGGCAGTTGTTGCATTGTTGTTTATAATTTATGTTGGTGTTGTGTTTTATAGCAAATTTTCTTTCAATAGTTAATTTTAACTTGGGCATCCTAAGAGAGCTTAAAGATATTTCGATCATGTTAATTTTAACTTGTTATTGTATTCAAAAGAGGTTAATGATATTTCAATAATGTTAATTTTAACTAGGGTATCCTTAAAGAGTTTTATGATATTTTAATAATATTAGTTTGAACTTGGGTGTCATAAAAGAGGTTAATGGTATTTCTCTGATGTTAATTTTAACTTGAGTGTTGTATTCAAAAGAGCTCAATGAAATTTTATAAATAACATCCCCTATACTAATTCTTTAAGTTGCCCCTACTTGGTGTTGTACAAGGTCTAAAAGACGATTACGAATTAATTTGAATCATTCACCAAACAACTTTAAAGTCTATTGTTTTAACCAAATACTAAGGTATAGAATTGTAGAAATATTAACCCTATATTACCGATGACTACTAATGGTTCCTAACCGGTGTTGCATAATAATCATATGAAAATTATGTCGTCCAAAGAGCGAAAAAGAGAATGGATGAAACTAGAGTATTTCAACTTCAGAAAGTAAAGATTATATTAAGATATAAGTGGCGAAGTATTTTTATAACAAAGAATATTTATAGTTTAAAACATAATTTTTTGTATAGTCAACTATATAAACTATATATATAGTTCAGCAACGACGGTTTTAATATTAAGAACTTATGACACGTTGAAATTCTTAACACTTTATAATATATTTGGTTGGTTAGTTGGTTTTCTTTTAATTTCTTTTAAAACTACTGGAGGGCAACTCGCCAGTTGTCCTGAGTTTAGCATGTATATGCTTGAAGGAAAGTAACTGGCCAACACCATCGACCACCAATAGAAGTTTATTTGTTTAAAAAACAACTATAAAATATGTCAAATACATTTAAGGATATTTCTGATGATTTGCTAATTGGCTCTACAAATTAAAAATAAATAAATGCGAATTCCCATAATCTGAATATTTACATATGACATGCACCCTTCTTTTTTATTCTCCATTTCATTTCACTGGCTTCACACTAGTTGGTAGTTGAGTTGGGTGGAACAAGAAACACTGATTTCTCCAAATAAAACTTTCACTTGTTGTTTGGACAATCTTATTTCCATGGCGATAAGAAACAGTGTGGTTTACTGATTAGTCGTGTCAAAGGCCGTTGTTACTTTATCCGTTGATTTCTTCACAACTGAATAATTTATTTGTGTTTGACCTTTGTGACACTCACATTTCCATTTATTTTACTGTCATATTTAACGTACGTTTCCAAGTGACAACATGATCATCTTTGGTGTTAGAAAGTGTCATTCTTGAGAATTATTATTATTTGAGTTATATTAATTCAATCAGTTTGTTTTACCTTAAGTTCCAAGCAAATTTTGTTTAAATGCAACGTTTGCATTTTTTTTCTATATTTTTGAAACATTTTAACTTTCCGAGTTGTTTACAATTGTTACCGTTACGGTATGTTTGACATAGCCCTGATCATTCATTATGCCTTAATATACGTACAACGTACAGTCTATGAAATCACCACCTGTCATTGTGCACCCCTGTAAAGCAAAACAGAGTTCTTAAAAGGCATTCTACTGCGATATCATTTTGGTTCCGATTATTATGTAATTTTCTGATTTGAATATTCAAATAATTTCAGTGAAAGATACTGACACTTAAGAAGGTTGCGAAAGTTACTGAAGATACATGCATTGTGAGAAATTAACCCAAACACGAGATCAATGCACTTGGTTTATACTGCTTACTCTGATTCTCTGTAGATGCAGTGTATTATCACTAGATGAAGAACAGCTGGAATAAAACTGAAGCTTCTGTGGTTACACCAGTAACTAAGAGGTAAAGTTCCATTCGTTACTGTAACAATCACTATGTGCTATTAATTAACCGATTGAAAGTGACAACATAAGTATTTATGTTTGGTTTGGTGATAAAAAATGTTTGAAGCTCACTGTTGGTTAGAAACACAGCATATTAATTTATTGACAGAAAAATGATGAGCAATGTTGAAAACAATGTGGTATACCATTGTGAAACATTTAAAATTAGAGAATGGGTAAACATTTGTTTCATATGAATAGTACAGGTGTGGGCCACTCCATGGCCAGTGGATAACAGTTGTGGCCAGCTCGAGTTTAGGAATCAGCTTTTCCCATCATTGACACATAGAAATAAAGTAAGAAATAATGCTGATTATGTAATCATATTATGTCACCTCTCACTTCTAGCAACACCCCCTCTCGTGTTGATGACGTAAACATATGATCATCCCTCTCCTAACAATATACCATTTAGTGATGATGACTTAGTCCTTCTTTCAAATTTCATACTAACTAGTAGAGTAAGTCAAATGTTATGTTTAGATGTTCTAAGAACTAAGCTTTAGGTTGTTTTTGTATGCAAAGTCCATAATTCGAATTTATCTTCATCCAGTATTACACGTGACTATAGTTTTTTACAATGTCAGGAAGTAAATCTTCAAGTAGGCTTGTCTGTTTAACTGAGTTAATGATTGGATTGTATCAGCTGAACATAAAGCATGTATAAATAAAGTGATTTAGTTTAAAATAAAATGCTAGACTCTTGGTTTGATGTGTAAGAAGTTCTGGTTTCATAGGAAGCCGACTTTCATCATTTGTACCATCGTGACTTTGGTGTCTGGAGTGATTTCAATGGTAGTACTCAGTTTTACATGGTTTGCAGTGTTTCGTATATGATACCCAACATTGTACCAAGCACCCAACTATTATATGTAAGTTATACTTTTCAAACAGATTAATTTATTTCTGAGTACTATAACAAGAGAATAGCTGATGTAAACATCGATGATACTTTATATCAGTCGTTCACTGACTGTTATGTATGTCTTTAATCCATTGACTACTGATTCGCCATATAAGGTATGGCCCTCCCTTAGCAGTTTGGGACAGTTTGCGAGTGCCTGATATGTTGTTAACTGTAACATATTTCACGGTAATGGTAATTGAATGAACTTATATTGTTTTCATTTTCTAGATAATTTTACGTTTAAATTGTTTTCAACCATACCTTGTTCAACATTCAGTAAAAGATAGAAGCGTGTGTTTCTTATAGCAGAACTACATGGGCTATCTGCTGAGCCCACCGAGAAGAATCGAGCCCCTGATTTCAGCATTTTAAATCTGTAGACTAACCGCTGTATTAATGGAGGGCGGAAACAGAAGCAAAATTTGTATTTTTACAAATGTATTGCATATTAAATTATAAAAAACATTGTAAAATATGGGCTCGTATCGTGTAGCAATCGTGACGTTCTTTAACTTTCATTTATAATGTCCATTAGCTTTATAATGGGTTGTACTTATTCCTATAAGGAATTGATTCATACCAATATAAGTTTAGAAACTTTATAAGAACTGTTAATATAAACACCCACGGTGACTCAACTGTAAATCTGAAGGCTTGCAACATTAAAAAAAACATGGTAACCAAAGCACAGACAGGCTATTGTACAGGCCTGTGCTTAACTAAAAGAAAATGAACAAAATGCAGCTAAGAGTTATTAATATACTTACATTTTAAGATTTCTTGTTGATATAACCTACATAAAAAATTTAGCCAATCAACTGGTTTTAAAACACAAAACAAAACCCGAATTTCCCAGTATAACCAACAAAATATACTGGATGTCAATACAAACTCAATAAGTTCATTCCTTCTTAATCTGTTGATATTTCATTTCATATAAGGACCAGTTTAAACTGTGTCCCCATATTCACATTACTCTGTCTCTGGTTATTCTATAAATGTTCTTTTGATTTTATTAGCACTATGCACATAGCAAGTAATAAACTTTATATTTTATAATTGTAAGTGTGAAGACTTACCGCTGACCAGAGGATGTGAGTAAGTATATTACAGATAAAAAACCTATGGAAGTTACTATAGGGAAAAAAATTGTCGAGATATAAAAATGGAAAATTATGTGCGTTTCATAACTGTGGGATAAACGCTTGTTTGTTTGGGCTACCTGTTGTGTCTACCACAGAGAATCGAACGCTATAATTCCACCAGGGAAGAGGAAAAAATACATTAGGTTTTATTCATTGATCTAAAGAATACAAGTCATAAACTGCTTAATAACATTGCGTGTGTTACATATTATAATTTATCTCAGACGAGCTTCCAATTTATTATGTTATGCTTTACGATTCAAATTAGCGTAAAACTGAGTTAAATTGTAATTTGAATTTGGAAGTTCATTAATTGTAGAGGTGAACAGAATTTGTGATATTTATCAATAAGATTGATACACACAGTTCTTATACAAATATATTTTTAATATACAAATAATAATACACTTTATAATATTGGTCAATTTATTATTTGCAATAGCCAATTTTCCATACTTAAATTATACAAATAGAAATACACTTTATAATATTGGTTATTGAAAATAATAATTTATATACAAAGGTTTTGCAAACTTACAAACAATGCCGAGTCTTGTATCTTGTGTTGAACTGAGTATATTATCGACGGTTCACGGAGACGAAGTAATTTCTGGTTGGCATCAGTACAGCTTAACTAACAGGTCGCTATCTAGCTCTTCAACCGTGAGTTTCTCTACTAAAGTTATACTGTATTTGCGCTGAAATACCAAAGTTTAAATTAATCTCCTAAAATTTAACAGTTTGTAATGTTCAAAATCTGCAAGTATTCCCGGTCAAATGTCTGTAGTTTCCCGATTAATAAGCTTTCATTACAGTTGTTCCTTCCGACTTTTATAGCATACCAAGGGTAACAAACCCAACAATATAGACTGTCTCTTGGTATGTCAATTTATAAACACTAGGCAAGGTTCTAGAAATTTCATTTGGTCAAAGAATACTAAATGATTACCTAAATGCTATCGTAAAACATATCCTCTACACGTGTAATGAATAGAAGGGTATTTTGCAAAAACATGTAACAGTATAAGTTACACGGATATTTAAATATAAATATATAACTCAAATAAGCATCACTGTTAAATTGAATATATATTAGTTAGTCAGTGACTTAAGAATGATCAAAACTTTACTCGATATAAAAGAAGGACTAAAGAAGACGAAAGAAAATGTTAAAACTACTTTCACTGCACAAATCTTTTCATAAAACTAGTTTGTTGGCGGTTGGTGTTTTTTTTCCTGCTTTCAACTTCCAGCTTTTAATGTCCTTCCAAAGTGTTCCATATTATTAATTAATTGGTAGACATTGGCCAAAGAAGTGTCTTACAGGCCAATGTTGAAACGTCACGAGTCAAAGACGTAGTAAGTATAACTCAATAAACTGCTTTTCATATCAGTCTTATGGTGGCTGGTAGAGTAGAAACTTCACCTGCATTTATGTATTAATGAAACAGCAACATTTTCTTCTTGCATTCCTCCTTATAGAGCACTCACAACTATGACAAGTGTTTAGGAATAAGATTAATATTTCTGACGAAACAATAATCCCCTGGGGATTAAACTGTCCTCCTTCTACCCTGCACTTGGTAGGAATTAGGAAAAAGAATCTTGACTGAATTATTAGATAATTATGATCGAGGTTTAATGAATATAATTTTATTCGCGTAAATGCTTGTCTGGGAGCCGTGGCTGAAGACTAAGTGAAGGCGAAGCGAACCTCCGACTGAAAAGGAAACAAAAAGAGAAGACGAGAAGCAGGACGAATAAAATATAAACGATATTTAAAACTTAAACGGGTCAATTCAAGACCGGACGTGGGTCGATGGATCAAAGTGCCCTGACAGGGATCTATAGATCCCTAAGATTTGGTGTTGGGAAAACGGGAGTACCTCGAGAAAACCCACGTG
The DNA here is from genome assembly GCA_011833715.1 of Carcinoscorpius rotundicauda. Taxonomy (NCBI): domain Eukaryota; kingdom Metazoa; phylum Arthropoda; class Merostomata; order Xiphosura; family Limulidae; genus Carcinoscorpius; species Carcinoscorpius rotundicauda. The sequence goes on from CM022391.1 coordinate 18,909,495, forward strand.
CACTAGACGGAACTGAATGAAGCCTGCCTTGTGCTCTTCAGATGAGCTGGTCCTGAAAAGTGATTTGTACCTGAAACGAGACTGAGAAAACATAATAATTAGTAAACTAACAGATTGTTAGGATGTGTTGAACTGATTCAGGATAAATGTATATGGATATAAATATTTACACCAGGATTTGGGAGTGGCTGCTATGTTTTTGAAGTCGGAAGTGAGTGAGTTGCGAAGAGTGGATTTTTTGTAGTATCTTGTTGCTAGTTTAATGAATCGTTCAGAGACTGACAGAAATTTAGTGTGTCTTTGAACATATTCTGCTGGTGTGTAGTGTGGTAGACGATGTACAAGTCGTATTATTCTATTTTGAAATCTCTGTAACAGTAATAATTGGTTCTTGTTAATGTTGCATGTTACCATGGCTCCATATTCTATTAGAGGTCTAATGAATGTTTTGTAAATATATAATATGGCTTGAGATCTGCAACCGTGGGCATAGTGACTACTTTTTTAAAGGTACGAGATTCTAGTTAAGACTTTCTTCTTAATGTTTTTGAAATAAGACTTCCAAGTAAGTCTCGTGTTGATTATTCGTCCGAGGAATTTAGCGGTATTAGAAAAGGAGATAGGGGTACTATAAAGATTAAGTTTGGCAGGTTAACGCGTTTTAATCTCTTGTTAGGCCTGCGGTGGCGGATTATAGCTCAGGTTTCAGAGGGATTGAGTGCAACTTTCCATTTCGAAAAAAAAAATCGAAATTGAACATTTCGTAGCAAGTATTTAGTTTTTAAAGGAAGGTGAACTTCCCGACTGGGGTGTTCAGGGATGTTTGTATCCTCGTTTGCCCAGTTAGCGTTAGAATTTTAATACTGTCAAAAATTGTGTTTAATTTCTCCTGATCATGCAGTATGTCGGACGTTTAAGAAGTTGACATATTGAAAATAGTTTCAGAGAAAAGCAACGAAAAGGCCGGACGAGTGAAGGCAACAGAGCGGGAGTATCCCAGGCTGAAACGAAGAAGAAGCGGAAAACCAACAACACACCAAACGCCCCCTGTTCAGGGCCACCGAGTGACTGGGATCTGTAAATCCAAATGCCTCAGAATTTGGTGTGGGGGGAAACGGGAGTACCCCGACAAAACCCATTTTTACAAGACAGGCGCCGAATAATCTACCTGTCTTGTGCCCAGTGTTGGAATTAAAGGAAAGCATCGAATTTTGATTAGACAATAAATTAAAATAGTATCTAGTTTAACTAGTTGAGGTCTTGAAGACTAATTTTCCTGTCCTGTGACCAGAGCTGAAATAAAGAAGAAAAAAATTAGTTATTATTCGTCATTCAATTGAAAAATTATGATCAGTTTTACTTTTTTGAGCTCTTGGAAACTAAGTATGCGTTATATGGAGATGTCGTTTTGTGTGGGGCGCATGTCTTTTGTTTGTTTGTTTTGGAATAGTGGAATTGACCGTCACATTATAACACCCCCACGGCTGGGAGGGTGAGTATGAACAAACCCGCAACTCTGAGATTACGAAGCGCACGCCTTAACGGTCCCAGAACGCATGTCATGGTATGTAATTTGGCTGTTAGGGAATTTCGTGTCTCTGCGTTTTTATAGTATTTATGGGCTAGTGTTGTGATGCAATCAGAAATAAGATGTATGTTGCAAGTATCATTTGATGGGAGTGCATATGAATAGTCAAGTGCCACTCTTAATTCTCTGTTCTGTTTGAAGTGATTTGACTGTGGTATTTTTCATGTTGTATGTGATTGGTGTTTCGTAGTCAGTTTAGAGGACGAATATTGGCTTTATAAATTTTACTAATGGCATCGGGTGTGCAGCCTTTGTCGCTTCCAGTTAAAAGTTTTAAGTGGTATATTCTATTGCTAATAGATTTGTTTATCGTGTTGAAGTGTTGTGTCTAGGAGAGTCACGTGTCAGATGTTGATTCGTGTGTCATTCCTAAAAATTTGACATATGAACTTAATTTGATTTTATTGCTTCCCAATTGTATATTTATTTTTTCAAGTTTTTATGATGTTTATTCAGGCTGTGTCTGAATGTTATGGCAGTGGTTTTGTGAGGGTTTAGTAGGACTTTTCAATCGTTACCCCAGTAGACTATGGCATTAAGAGTTTCTTGTATTCTGCTACTAGCGATTATTGGGTTACGCGATACACACCAAATGGCAATGTCGTCAGTGTATTCTGAGAAGTATGTGTAAGTCAGGTCTGGGAAAGATATATTGTTCACAAAGATAATGTATAATAGTGGAGATAGAACTGAGCCTTGTGGTACACCGCCAGTGATATTAAATGTCTTAAATAGGGTATTGTTTATCTTAATCACTGTAGTTCGGCTAGTTAAGAAGTTCGAGATCAATCTGGTTATTTTGTGATTCATGTTTAAAGAATGAAGTCGATATCTAATGGCATTGTGCCATACTGAGTCAAAATCTTTTTTGACATCAAGGAAAAGAGCGATCGTTGTTTGGTTATTGTTAAAGGACTTTTATATTGATTCTGTGATTCTCGTTACGTGATCCGTGGTCTGTCTACCTTTACGTGAGGAGTTTTGGATTTCGGAAGTTAGGTTATTGTTCTTGCAAAACAAATGCAGTCTTCGTGAAATTATTCTTTCTAAAAGTTTGTCAATGCAGCTCAATAAACTTATGAGCCTGAAGTTGTCCGGGTTAGAATTTCCTGTATTAGTTTTTGGAATTACGATTATTTTCGTCTTTTTCCAGACGTCGGGGAAATATCCAGTTACTATAGATAAGTTTATTATGTTAAGAAGATGATGTAGTGGATGTCTTTTGTAAGATGATGTTCCTGATACCATAGTCCCCAGGAGAAGAGTTTTTAAGTTTTGAAATATTAGTTTTTAGTTCTCCTGTTGTTATTAGTCAGCCGTATGTGTCATTGTCCGTGGGTATATTCGTGTTATTTTCTGTGATATTGGCCGGAAACTGAGGAGCGTGTAAGTTCGTTTTACTTGACACGTGGTGGTCTATACTGAGCTTGAGTGATTGGTTTAATGTTGGTGAACTGATATCTGTAAAAGAAGTGGTAAAATAATCTGCAAGTAAATCAGCTTTGTCGACGTCAGTTTTTGCAATAATATTGTTGTATTTGATGTGTTGGAATTGTTTACTGTTATTCTTTTCTCCCATTAGTGACTTAAAGTTTACCAGAATTATTTTGGGTTCTTTCTACTGTTATCTAATATGTCACAGTAATTGGTCTAATTTTCTTTTTTCAGAATACTTATGTGGTGTGTGATGAGTTTTATTTATTTTTGGCTTGAGTGTTTGATCTCTACTTTTCATGTCGAGTCGCCTGAGTTTCCTGCGTTCTTTAAAAAGATTATGTATTTCTGGCGTTAGTGTCCAGTGTTGCGTGGGAGTTTTCTTTTGTGTAGAGGAAATGACTGTATCCATGGCTATTCGTGACGTCGTTAACGAACGTGTCTAGTTCATGTTTGTTTGTAACACTTGTTATTTCGTCTGGTAAGAATGTGGTTAGGGTGTTGTTGAAGGTTATCCAGTCAGTTTTAAACTTTCCATTTTTGCACCAGTGAATGATTTTATCTAGTGCTTCTTATACTTTCTTAGCTGCTAGTGGGTGTCCCACGAAGTGCACCGTAAAGCATTGTCATCGGCATATTGTGATGGGTGAGTGAGTGACGTAGTCGGCTGCGGTAGGTCTTTAACAAAGAGTGTATATAGTAGAGGAGTAGGGACTGATCCCTGTGGGACACCTGCATTAGAGGTGAATGACTGAGTAAGGTTTGAATTGATTCTGACTTTAGCTGTACGGTTTTCTAAAACGTTTAAAATGCATCTGATGAAAGTGGAAGTTATTTTGAACTTTAAACCATTCTGCCAGACTGTGTCAAAAGCTTTCGGCACATCTGAGGATACAGCAAGTGGAGCTTGGGGTTTGTTGAACCCCATAAAGCTTGTTTTTATGAGCCATACAAGTAATATTAAGTATTAAGTAACAGTAGTATTACACATAAATACACACATGATTCTCTTAACAGCTTTTTTCGTTTTCTTTTCAAAATAAACTGGCCTGGAATGGCCAAGCGCGTTAAGGCGTGCGACTCGTAATCTGAGGGTTGCGGGTTCGCATCCTCGTCGCGCCAAACATGCAAGTCCTCCCAGCCGTGGGGGCGTTATAATTTAACCATCAATCCACTATTCGTTGGTAAAAGAGTAACCAAAGAGTTGGCAGTGGGTGGTGAAAACTAGCTGCCTTCTCTCTAGTCACTGTTAAATTAGGGACGGCTAGCACATACAGCCCTCTAGTAGCTTTGTGCGAAGTTCAAAAAACAAACAAGCAAACATAATAAACTCTTCATTGCACATAAACTTGTAGCTTTACCCCGTTTTCTTCGGGTTTTCGATAAAACCTTGTAGTATCTGCTTCTCATTCAAAATTTGAGAGACAAAATCATAAGAAAAACTTATGTTTGATTTTTGAAAATAACGTAAGAACATTTTTTAAATCAAGGGTTCCTTACGAATGATGTTTTGGTTGTTGTTTTTCTTTCACTGGCAATTAAAATTTAACCCTGAGGGAGAATATTAAGACTGTCTTCTGTGTGCGAGATTAAATATATGATGTAGTAGAGGTATAGTTAATAATCTATAACTAAATTGAACCATCTGAACATGCGTATATTAATGATAGAATTATCGGTTCAGATATAAGACGATAGATGTGTATGTCAAAAAAATTGTCGTGTTCAACCGGATGTATAGTTTGTCATCCCTCTACTTTACAAGTCCCTGTCAAGACACTGTTTGTTAACGTAATGAATAACACGTATATTAACGGCAATGTTGAAATATAACTAATCTTAACCTACATGATATAGGAGTTAGGAGAAGCTGGATTTACCAAAAATTCACAAACAATTAAACAGTAAGAAGTAATTCTTAAAATGAAACTAATAAAAATATAGCACATTTTCTCGGTCGTTTTTGTGACATCACACGACAATGAGATTTGCAACGATTTATTTTTAAATCTTTTTTTATTGGAACTATACCATATTTTTTCATTAAAAAGAAAACAATATCTTCTTGACCTCTTCGCTACACCTGTGGTGCACGCGAGTGGCGGTAATATCATTTGTACGACACCAGAATTCCTCAGGTCGAATAAAAATACATCAGATAAAATAGCATATGGGAAGTATATAAGCATTTCTGACAAAATTAACATTCTTTGTCTGATGTAATGATATACAAATACAAAATATTCTACCTTGAAACATTATTTACTATCATAGATAATAGCCTGATAGATAATGACACCGCTTGTGTCACATTTACTCCCTTGTCTATGTAAAGCTTAAATTATATCAAACAGCTAACTTATTTCTCATAATATGTCTATAATGGATTAGAAGTAGAACATCTCTCACATTTTTATTTGATTTTTTTTGTTTTGATGCATGTGGAAATGTGAACATTCAATATGATTTTTGTAAACGTATTGTGGGTTCTTGGATAGTTTCCCTTCGACTTCTCTCTTTATTTCACTCAATTTACACTCTCAAGCTATTGTATGGTTTGCTCCGGTACTGTATGTGGTGTGGTTTGTACAGTATTCAAGCTGAGAAGTGACTCAGAGTGTTGTATGAGTTATCATCCTTTTTTGTTCGAGTTTTTCATTCTTCTTCGTGTCTTAACTATCCTTGCAAAACTGGCACGGCGGACTTACACTGCTTGAAACCGGATTTTAATACCTGATACCTATACTGCATAGCATAAGTCTGCCTTTATATGTGACTTACATGTAATACTGTGTCATTAATTAATATTTTAATTTAAAGTTTGAGGATCCTTAATGTATAGCAGATTTAGGATAGATTTTGCAAGACCTGATTGATTGAATGATCAGTTGAAATGAAGCACAAATCTACAAATCTGTGCTCCGCGCACCTAGAGTATTACAATAACATAAAGTATTAAATTAGAATATTGATTAATATTTTAATTTAATACTGTATGTTATAAATTAATGTGTTAATTTAATACTTTATGTTATTAATTAATATTTTGATTTCATACTTTATATTATTAATTAATATTTTGTTTAGTAATTATTATTTATTATGGTCTTTATTGGTAATACAGGAAAGCTAATGTCTCATTAGGTTTGTTTGTTTGACTTAAAGAACAAAGGCACAGTAGGCTATATACCTTCTTTACCACGGGATATTGAATCCAGAATTTTAGATCCACAGACATACCGTTGTCACATTGCAGGGCATTTCATTTTGATAATACAGTGACTAGGCTATTGAATACTAATTTTTCTTAAGTTTATACAGATAAATATTTAGTCAATATTTTTCCTGGTGAAAATTTGCTAGATGAAAACAAGAACCAGATAAGATAATTACATTAATTATTATATTGTTATAAACAAATTTAGAAGTTTAATGAAAGATATTTAAACAAGGGTTTAGAAAGTAGTTAAGAACTGGATGTGTATATATCATATTTGATTTTTGTTTGAACTGTAAACAGGTGCCAAAAAATCGAAACTTGGCTTCTGTAACTTCTTCAAAGGAGATAATAACGGCTGTTCTAGTTATTATATTGATGGTGAAAAAAGATTCTGAAAGTCTCTTAGGTGAAAATCTTGTTTTTCTAAATAACTTTTGACATGTATCTAAAGAATTATTGATTATGTAGTTGGTAGTACGGGTGTGGATTTCATGTATCTAGATTTTTAGAAACCATTTTACAAGGTGTCAGGAAAAGGCGTGTTAAAAAATGTTCCTGGAAATTTGGTTGGTGGGTGTGTTTCCTTATTGCAAAAACACATCAGGCTATCTGCTGAGTCCATCAAGGGAAATCTAACCCTTGATTTTAGCATTTTAAATCCTTAGACTTACCGCTTTATCAGGGAGGGACAAATCCGAGAGATAAAATGTCTACAATGGTAAATAGCAGATGGTTGATACATATGGAGATCAATCAAACTGGATTAATATTACGAGTGACGTGGTACATCAAAACTTACCTCTATGTTCTTTATTTGTGTTTAGTTAAACACAAAAGCTACACAAAGAGCTATTTGTGCTCTGTCCACTATGGGTCACCAATCCGGGTTTCTAGGGTTGGTAAGTCCGGAGACATGCCGCTGTGCTACTGGGAGGCAGGGACTTTGATCTCTTTTGATTTACATCAATGACATAGATGAAGGAATTGTCAATAGATTACTTAAATTTAATGATAATATTATAGGTTTTGATAATGTTAGCCATTTTGTGAGTTGGGTGAATATATCCATTTTGGATATCATAATTTGATATAATAATTCTAATGGGAGAACCAATGAAAGAAAAGAATCTTGGAGCTATTGTTGTTTAGTAACTTAAGTCATTCAATGAATGCACTACAGTGAATTTCCTACCCATGGTCAAGAGCTCGCTGTTTTCCTATTGTGCTGGTTTACTAACAATGGCTCATGGACAACAGTTTGCTGTATATCGGTAAGAAAAAATATTTGTTATTGAATCTTTAACTGTGGTGTAATGAACTCTAATCAAAAATAATTGTTCGCATTAACTATAACTTTATTAAGAAAGGGTATTTTTTACTATAAAATAAATATATAAAGATCCCAGAAACAAACGGATACCGTTGGTAAAAGACTATTAGACTGGGTTTTTCGTTATAACACTTTTACTTCAGCTAAAATATGATTTATGAAAGGATAATAATAGGTTTATCACTGTCCTTGTAGATCTAATAAAAACCTTTTGTTGCTGAGACATCACATGAAACATATAACTCTGTTGAATCATAAATTTATATATCAGGATGTGTTATACACAACACTGTTATTATTATTTTAATCAGACAGTAATTTCGATAAACAGATCTAAAATACTGAACAGTGTTTATCATAAAAGTAATTTCAAAAATCATTTTTTGGTAACAAACATAAATTAGAGAATAATTAGCAAAAGATACAAATTATTTTGAAATAGCGTTACTAAAATAGGAATTTTACTGATAAGCATCTTGGAAGGTACAATCTGTTCATTTCTTAGATAAATAGTTCTGTTGTGTTCAGGAATCTGGTGTGTTTCCACGTATTTGTCTTCTTGTAATATCTGATGCTGTAGAAAAGAAAAACAGTATTTTAATGACACTGAAATATCTGTCAAACATTAAAAACAATAAATTATATATTCCAGTAATATCTAATGATGAATAAAACATTTACAACTTTTTAACAACAGGTAAATACTGTTCAAACGTTAAGGAATTATACATTTCATTAATATCTGATGATATAGGCAAAAAACACAATAATGATAGAGATATTGTTAAAAACCCTTTTACTCGTGCATTTTCGATAGGTGGACATTTCTTCTTTAGGTTACACTGATTACAAGTGTTAAGCCATGCTCACCTAAGGTTACACTGATTACAAGTGTTAAACCATGCTCACCTAAGGTTACACTGATTACAAGTGTTAAGCCATGCTCACCTAAGGTTACACTGATTACAAGTGTTAAACCATGCTCACCTAAGGTTACACTGATTACAAGTGTTAAGCCATGCTCACCTAAGGTTACACTGATTACAAGTGTTAAACCATGCTCACCTAAGGTTACACTGATTACAAGTGTTAAGCCATGCTTACCTAAGGTTACACTGATTACAAGTGTTAAGCCATGCTCACCTAAGGGGTCTGTGTTGTCATTGTTCCTCCTGTTCCAGTTCCCGTTCCTTGACCGTTTGTTCCACCACCACCTCCTCTGCCTCTAGATGGCCCTCCCCTCATGTTTCTACCTCTTCCTTTACCACGACCAGCATGCATGGTAACAGTGGAGATCAAAGCTAGTACCAAAAGTAGGACGAGGACTTGTTTCATGTCAGTAGGTGGGTGCTAGTCGTTATTGTTACTTCAAGTTGGTTGTGACGGTTTGTAATAATGATACACTTTGTAAAATAGAGTGGTTTATATACGTGTTTTCTTGTCCTTGTGTATCGTTTAATGAGTAATTTTGTGTCACATTTTGTGTTTCTTGGTATTTACTTGGGAATGAATCATCTTCTAGTGTAATAACAAGTCACATTGAAAACAAAGCTGAGAATTCTTTAACAAACGTGTTTTCTCTGTATTTTGGTATTTAAAGTATAATAATTATCTTTTATATATATTTAAGAGCTACGTATATTTACAGTAGATTAAACTCTTACGATTTGACTCACTTAGTTAACAATCATTGAACAAAACCTAAGTTTGTATAGCTTTTCTACACATATACTAGATAAACAGTGGTATGTATGCAAGCTGACATTAGTGTACAACTATATGTGGATAAATACAAATAATGACAGATATCGCTTTTGTAATAAGTACAAATACGTCATCTGTCAGGTGCACAAATAAGGATAGTTATTCTCTTAGCATCAAATTTTAAACAACGCGATAACAAACCGTGTTTTATTTAGTTTATGAATATTCGTTTCAATGTTTGAATGAAACTTTCGTTCATATAAGTTTACTAAACAAAATACTGTTCGAAATCAGAATTGTTTTTATTTCGTTCTTAATGATGTAGTCCTGAATGAAAAGATAACTTTAACAGATTCCTGTCTCATTCAAGTATTCATGTTTGAAACGAAGCGCGTCTCACTGATTACTATTTTGATATTGTATTAATATAAAAATATTATTTTTATCACACTGATCCTAACACTATTTAAGATTTACAAACATAGCATTCTGCCATTTAGTTTTAAATTAGTTTCTCATTAAAATGGAATATAAATTGTTCCAATAAACACACCCATAACTCGAGCACAACTTGAAGAAGTTATGTTTACCTTTCGAAAGTGCTCTGATTAAAGTGGTTTTAGTCATTTCTGTCAAGACTTATTGACTCTACGTGTTTTAATAACATGATGGTTTATAAGGGTTACTATATTAGCAAATTTGTGGTCACAATAACATTTCGGTAGTAAGTCACATGTTAAAATGTTCAATCAGCACTTATTCAATGTTTTCCAAAATTGATATCAAAAATAAATACTGTTTTCCAACCCTCAGTAGCTGACAATAAAAGTACAATAGATTTAGTCGTGTTTTATGTTTTTAGGCACACGTTTCCCACTGTTACAATACCATACTGTTAGGCAAGCGGATACAATTTTAACATAACACATGATGAAGACATTCAATCTAATGATATTCGACTTTGAATGGAAGCATTCTATACTATAGTTGGTGTATCTAATTTTCTTGAACATATTAAGCATCCCGTCGCTGAGAAGGCAGACATATGTAATGAAACATGCAACAAAGTAAGGTAGATTTTAAAATTTAAAAGAAATTGTTTTGTGTTTTAATTTTTTCCTTTCTATTAGTCAATAATATTATTTATTTATCTCAGTTTGATTTTTGCAACAATTATCTTCAACTTATTATAAAGAATAATTAACCATGTTCAAAATTAGTAGAGGAGAGGAGCGGGTCTCAAGATTTTAGGTTTAAAGTGGTGGCTGAGTTTATTTTGACTAGGGAACATAGTTTACGACCACATTTTAAAGAAACAAAAATGTCAAAATGTTCTACTTCTAATCCAGTTTAGCCACATATCTGTGAAAAATGTTCAGATGCACAGTCTTTTCCTTAGGAAAGAAAAGTTTCAACCTTTTTATGTTCATTGTGAAAATCTGACTACTTAGGCAAATGTTGACAAAATTTAAAGTACCTTCATAAATGGCGTCATGTCCTTACACATAGAGTGTGATAACATTGTTTGTGAAGGAATCCAAGAAATAAATCTCGCCGCTATTGCATTAACACATAAACTCAGATGAATTTTTCTTCCAACAGCCACTTCTGTGGCTAATTAGTGTCAATTAATTAAAAGTGTAAAACACTGTGGAAGGACATCAAGAACTGAATGATGAAAACAGGTAACAAACCACCATAATTATTTATTATATACTTACGCAGATCCTGGTTAAGAATAAGTGTTTGGACTTACAATTATAAAATCCGAAGTTCTATTACTAATGTCTTACACAGTGCTAAGAAAATTAAAATAGCCAAAAACAGAGTAACCTGAAGATGTAGACACGTTTGGCATGCCTTAATTTGTTTGTTTTCTTTTTTTTTTTAATTTCGCGCAAAGCTACTCGAGGGCTATCTGCTCTAGCCGTTCCTAATTTAGCAGTGTAAGACAAGAGACAGGGACCTAGCTATGCCGGACCTACAAAAAATAGTAATACACTGTTAAGTGAATTATATCTTCAGAAACTCAAAATTCATCACGCTCAAGGTGAACCCTCGGTAAGATATCAAGACTTAATATTGTTTGTAACTAACTTTTATACATAGATCATTATTTGTAATAAACATTATTGTTTGTATATTAAAATATATTTGTACTAACAAAAATGTTTGTGTCATTATATGAAGCACATTGTAATTTGTGCCGATTCATTCTTTTATATCATAAATAGAAGAATTGGTTCGTTCACTTTTCTTCTAGAACATCATTCGAATTACAAAAGTTTATATGAATAATTCCACATCAATACTCGAGAAATATCTCTTATTCTTTACCTATTCTTATTGTGATTAGATTATTATGCAAAATGTTAACAAGCTTGCAACTGTCTGTATTAAACTTTCTATCAGAAATTCATTTTATTTTTTGTATATATCTATGATTTGAATACTCTTCAGTTAATAGTTAATAAGACATTTCAAATTCTTCTTAACGCTTTGATAAACCATTTAGTTTTCTTCGTGGAAAACATTTTTATAAAGAACGAAAATAATTTAACAGGTTTTAGAATAATATCATTTTGGTAATGATGATGTCTGTAGGATTTTATATACTAGTATCTTGGTTATGAATAAATCATTTTAAGGTTTTTAATTCTTCTGGAAAAGGGAAATTTTCGAAAACAAGGAAGGAAGGAACGAGAACTTTTTCCGTTTCCCTCCTCACACAGAAATAGCAACCTAAACATGTGGTGCTCACTTGTTGAACAACCTGAATATAAAGTAAGGAAGAGAAACAAAATTAGTTAACTGAATAATTTTCTCAAAACCTGCAGATGTGCAAGATCGGGAAAAGAAAGAAACCTGTTTAATAATAATGGTTTTATTATTTAAATAGGCTCAATAATAATTAAAAAAAAAACAATGAAGCCTAGAAGATGTGTGAGGCAGAATGAATAAACCGAAAGAAGCGATGGAAGAAAGTTGCCATTAACATACAAAACTAATTTTCAGATCTATCTTTTATTGATTAAAGTAAAGAGAATGTAATTTAATTTTGTGGTGTTAGTGAAGATTATCATGGAAAACATTTTCAAAGTCAGAGTTAAAAGACAAGCATAAACAGAATATGAGTTAATGACGAGTGTAAGGTAGGGTTATAATGTTGACAGGGTCGATATAGTGGAAAATCACGCATTTGCAATTGGTTAAATTTTAGCGGAGGAATGTCATCTACCAGATATGATAAGAGAAACACTTATTTTGTTATCTGAGGAAGCATTAGCATCACACACTTAGATTGGGAGCAGAGAAAAATTGAAAATATTACGAGCTAGGTTTAAGAGACGGAATTAATTCTGCAAATTTATTGCAGGAAGAAAATTACAAAAGAAAACAGTATATGAGACACATGAAGTAAAATGTATCGAGTGATAAAACTGTACTTTAGACATTGACAAGACTGTACATTTCATGTTAAAATAGGAAAACTTCATCAAATGACAAACACAATTAGTAATGCAGTTAAAATAGAGCAAGTCATCAAATTCACGTAATACAGTGACGTCAACAGAATTATAAGTATTGACGAGGAAACCAAATGTTTAAAGTAGGTGAAAATCAAGCCAGCAGACATACTTACCACAAATAAATATAACTGAATGAGTTCTGCCTGAGTAAACAAAGGGTCACATTACAAACCTTCATCATACTGTTTCATGTGCTATCTAGTTAAACATGTATTGTTCAAACAAAATACGAAAACTGCGGAGAGAATGAAAACTGGAGCGTATTGTATTGAAGACAAAGAAAACCAATTTCGAATAATGGTTTAAAATATATTTTGATAAATGGAAAAGCGAGAGCAATTGCTAGTTGGTAGATAAAAGTGTTATTAAAATACTCACAGCAACAACTGAATGCTTTGATAATGACGTGAAAGTTATCACGTCTTAAACTACAGTAGTAATAGTGGTATCACATAGCTAGTTTAGCAAATCAATTGCCCCCCAGTGGCTCAGCGGTATGTCTGCGGACTTACACGCTAAAATCCGGGTTTCGATACCCGTGGTGGGCAGAGCACAGATAGCCCATTGTGTAGCTTTGTGCTTAATTCAAAACAACAACAGCAAATCAATTAAATAGAATATTGAAACATGAACAGTAGTTAAGTAATAAATACTTCATGAAGTAAATAATGACGAAGTGAAAACTGTTGATAAAATAGATGAGAAGAAATAATAAACGGCTATTATAATATGAGAATCTGTATATATGTCACAGTTAAGTTATCACTGGTGGTTAGAAACCTGTGGTAAAATTATTATAACTGATGGAAAGGCATTAATGTAATGAGAATGATACAATAAAAATGCCAAGGAAAGAACGTTACTCCAAAAGAATGTAGACAGCCAGCATTAGAATTAGGATATTGCACAGTGTTTGTTAGACATTCAGATATGGATACAAAGGAAGATGAAATCATTGAAAACTATTACTAGCCATCTGTGTAAGGAGATAAAGATTCTTATATATAAAGCTGTCAAGCAGTTAGCTGGTAACTTGATAGTAAACATGCATATCAAGTAGAATGAGATTCTATACAATGATATTAGACACGCAGAATCAGCTGAATAATATTCTACAAAAGCTGAATAATCAGCTTTAAAACTGACAGTGATAATGTCGTAGGTTGGAATTCCTCAAGAGTTGTTGTTAGATTTACGTAGTAATGTTCACTAAATAATAATACAAAATTTAGGGCAGGCAATGGGACAATAAATGAAACACTTTGGTGTTTTTCCTATGGGATCAGTCAATACCTGTTATGTTTGCAGGTTGCAAAGTGTAATATGAATGTGGCACATTGTGGTTTCAGTACCCACAAGTTTTTCATTTATGTTTTTAATTTTCTTATTTTCTTATCTTATTATTTTTCGTTGCATGTGACCGTTTGAGAAAGAAAGTTAATACTCATAGATGGTGCATTCCACTGCTATGTGAGTCCTACTTTTGCACCCACTTCAAAAAGACATTAATGTGTGTCGAGTAATTACAGTGTTACCTCTGTATTTATAAGGTTTAATCTGTCTCCAGACATTTAAATTTAACTCTATGGACGTTATAATGTAACGGTTTATACCTCTATTCATTGGTAAAAGAGTAGCCGAAGAGTTGGTGATGGGTGGTGATGACCAGCTGTCTTCCCTCTGGTCTTACACTGCTGTATTAGAGACGGCTAGCGCAGATAGCCCTTGTGTTACTTTGCCCAAAATTCAAACCAAACAAACTTAATAAAAGTAAGCTATGTCCGACATCAGCAATAAATGTCAGCAGTGTCAGTCTACAGATATTATGAAAATATAACTTATTTTATGTTGGTAATTCACTAACAAACAATAACTTGTTTGTACTCTGTTCAGATTAGAGATCAAATATAAAGTAAATGTGTCTATTCAGTAGTTGTTCATGATAAAGTACGTTGCATGAATACATGTTTCTTACCAGAATGTTGGAAGATCTAATATAAGTTTCTATTTACATTTCTTATGTAAAATTTATAACTCAATATTTATAAAGCAGTTATTACTGTGCATAAATAAAATCACAGATTTGACACATTCTGTAACATTTGTTAGCAAAATACTCGATTAAAAATACAACTTTATTTGTTATTTGCTCGTGCTAATATTTTTTTATTTACAATCATAGTTAATGTCTCTCAGATCGCAGTGAAAATAACACCTACATATTGTGGTGTGTTTAATGTTCAAATTGAAAATATCCACAGAGAGATAAAAATAATAATTGTCTATAATAATTGTGGTTAAATCCAACTATTTACAAACGGGTCGTTTCAAACTAAACTTTAGGGAATCAGATCAACTAATGAAACTAAACATGAAATTATTCTACATTATTTAAAGATTTTAATAAACATATTTTCAATACAAATAAGGGTTATACACCATATTAAGTATATAAACGAATCAGGGATAATTGTTTAAAAAAAAAAACATCAAAAAAATGAAAAGCAGAGGAATTGACCGACACATTATAGAGCTAACCTAATGCAACAAGGATTCGAACGCGCGACTATTAAGGCATTAACCACCTGCCATTGCCGGGCTCCCGAAGTTTCATCGAACATTTTATTAAATTGTGGTTGTATTTCAGTACTACATTAGAAATTATAGAAGTGATGGATGAACTTGCTTTAATTGACATGAGTCACATTATGTATGAACATATTAATAACTTACTGTTAATTCCAAAATACCTAATATACTGTTTTTTGAAAGTTACATAATTTATGTTGTATGTTTCTTGTGTGTTCTCTCGTAAAGATTAATAATAATAATTGTAATGAATAATAATTAATTGTAAACTTATCAAAATAATCAACAAATTATAAAACTCTGAGTTATGTCATAACTGACATCTCATACAGGAAATAATAATGATATAAACTTACTTCATGTATCTGAACAATCATTATTTAATAGTTCAAACAACTGTTTGCTAGAATTATCTGTTCACTGACCAGAGGTTGTTCAGTTCTTTGTCTCAAACTAAAGAACGTTTTAATGTAAATCTGGGGTTGCTCGAAACTATGGATCAGGTGGTCTTCCTAGAAAAGCATCTTTCTTCATAGCTTCCCTTACAGCGGGAAAATCACCAAGAATGACAACGTTTTGACTTCCCAACCTGAGGCTAAAGTAGGTAAAAACAAAAGCCTGTGATTTCATTTTGATCTAGTCTGTAACGTCAGACTACCTTCAAAACTAGTGTTAAAACTGCACAATAATCACACATCCAGTACTTCACACTTACAACATATGTTTGGATTGAAGTTTAGTTCAAATACTCCAAACTGAATAACAGAATAGCGATGTTTTAATAATTAAATATCTATCCATTACAATAAAGTTGTTAATTATTAGTGACATCGCCAGAACTATTCTTAATGGTTTGTGAGTTCAAGTTAGTATTGGCCCGGTATGACCAGGTGGGTAAAGGCGTTCGACTCGCAATTTGAAGGTCGTGGGTTAGATTCCCACTCGCATCAAACACGCTCGTCATTTCGGCAATGTGGGTGTTATAATGTTCTGGTCAATGCCAGTATTCGTTGGTAAATCCAAGAGTTGGCGGGTAGGATGATGACTAGTTGTTTTACCCTCCTGAATTAGGGAGGGCTAGCGCAGATAACTCTCGTGCAGCTTTGGACGAATTTCCAAAACAAACAAGTTAATAGATTTATTGTCGCTGACATTCACACTGATCGTTAACATTCACACTGACGATACTGTCTAACTTAAAATGTAGTTTAAATTTTTCAAATTAATGAGAAAAATTGGTGATATTTTATGATTAAGTGTCGATTTAAAAAAAAAAACAAATTTATTATTCATCAAACTATTAAATCTATTGTGTATGGTCTTCTGATTTTAGTGTTTGTTCATTTGATACGTCATTTTAAACAGAATTGTTATCTGGGTTTGGGTTTTTGTTTTACGTTTTTGTCACTGGTTATGACGCACAGTTACTTCTATTGTCTATTCTGTATCTAAATAATAAAAAATGTAATTCGATTTCATTGATCAAATATATAAAAAGAAATGATATCATAGGATTTTATTTTCTGAAAATTTTCTATTTTCTACAAATCAGTACAACAAACCCTAAAAATTTAGTTTCTGCCCCGAAAGAAAGAGATTTCCAAACATAACTCAAACTTTGGATACAATCCTTATTGGTAGTAAAAATATGTTAAGAATGTTTACGGTGATAAATAGAGAAAGATAGTTATATTGTTTGACTCATATTCTTATTTAGATAGGTAGTTTTACTGGCTCGATTTTCACCTAATATTAGACTACGCTACGCTTCCCCTTCACTATGTACATTCAACCACTAACGTCAACGTGTCACCTGCGTGTGCTGACTTCTTAACAATTAACAATACCAAAAGAGACAAAAGAAAATTAAAGTTGTAGGAAACAATTTAAAAGTGCAAGAAAAAACACATTTAAAGTGACCCTTAAAAAGATGGACTATTACAAAACATTTACAAAAGCAATCACAGATGTGCTAAAAGTTAGGAGTGATGATTGAAATAGGAACATTATAGTTATATCTTTTAAATAATATCTAAATGATTGAACAGAATTAACACCAGAGAACAGCATTTTACACTGTTGAAAGATCCATATGTATCAGGGGAATAACAAACAAAAAATATATGGAAGTGTCATATGAAAAGTGAAACAAAACCTCAACTCTTGTATCATTCCCTAAGAGGTGGGGGATGTAATATTATGTTGAATTATTCCATCAGATTGATTAAAAATCATTGGCGTGAAACATTACACACATTAAGAAAGTAGACATAGTGGATTTACATGAATAAGTGGGTCAGAACTAACTCCTAAGTTAATCCTTTATAGTCCTACAAATAAATGCATTCTTATTGATTAAGAGATGTAAGCAATAGGTGGAGACCCACAGAAGATATTAATTTTCCCTTTGTTTAACTATAAAAAACATTTATGTTTAATATATCATAAAATACTGTTACTCAGTAGTATTCCTTAATTAGGAATATTTATCTTTTAATTTCTGACATCTATAGTACATTATATCTTTCCCATAAACCTAGTTTCAACTCCTGTCTCGCAATCTTTAGGTCATTAGATTAAATTACTGGTAACTGCATTGCTAACACTTCAGAAATGCTGAGTAGGTCCAGTAACGTCTGTCATGAAAACTGCCGTTTATTAAAAAAAAAAAAAACTATTTTCAACTTTGATCTGTAAAACCGTTAAGTTCAATGCTATCTTTTAAATCTACTTGTCATTCCACACTGAATCTCTGTTGCTCTGAAAGGAACTCGAGTTTCAAATGAATTTTCAAAGATATCTATTTTAAAGACAAATTGCGTAGTATGGGGTTTTTGCGGTTCTGTGATGATAGTTACGTAACAAAAATAAACCTCACGTATGAGAATTTGAAAAGCATTGCATCAGTTTATTTCACCCTTTATCTTGTTAATAGGAGTACATGAATAAAGTACACAAACAACTTATTTGTGGTTTGGCTGGTCTGTATCGTCTCGTTTAACAGTGAATAAGGTGAGCTACTAGTTACTCAACTTTATTGATGTACATGGACGCTTCAAACACATGCGGCATTGTAGTTGTTGAATTAGTAGTCTCTAATAAGGAAAATGAGTTTTAATAGAACTTAGTAAATGATAAAAATGGTGAACATTCATTAAGTGTGCAACATTTTGGTAATATGTTTGTTTAAGTTACTCTTTCTTGTTTATCTTATGCAATTAATGTTTCAAAAATTCAGATGATAATCAAAACAGTATGAACAGACGATTTGTACTTGTTCTGTCATAATGTGTTTCTGACATTATTTGTTAAGTAACTGTGTTGATACTTCTCATTAACCCTAACCATTAAGGAAGTAATTCAGATTGTATAGTCTAATTCTGTTTATCTTTTGTTACATCTTCTGCACATTGATGCCTCTGTGACTTAACACTATGTTAAATATCTGAAGTGAAGTTAAAACGTGACAGATAATGTAAGCAGCTTGAAGAGACGACTTACGTTTCATTGAAGATATCACCTCACCTTTATTATATTATGTTCCCCTGATAAGGTATCACTAAACATAGGTGTGTATATATTTGGTTTCACTACAATGCACTAAGGTTTGTTTGTTTGTTTTGAATTAAGCACAAAGCTACACAATGGGCTATCTGTGCTCTGCCCACCACGGGTATCAAAACCCGGATTTTAGCGTGTAAATCCGCAGACATACCGCTGAGCCACTGGGGGACAAATATTTCGCAGTCGGCACTAAGGAAGATATGAAATTAAAACTTTCAGTTTAGTCAAGATAACTTTACATATAATGTTAAACAATAAGAGTGACAATATTCAGTCCTCCCTCACATAGTTACACAGCGGTATACGTGGTGATATAGAAAGTTAAAAACTGGATTTCGAAACTTGCAACGAAGCACAGATATCCTGTTTTAACTTTATGCTTGCTACAAACAATCAAACAAACACTTTTAACAGACAGAACCTTAGATAACCTTACTAAAACGAGGGCTAACTGTGCTAGCCGTACCTACATTAACAGTATAAGTCTAGAGGGAAGGCAGCTAGTCATCACCATCCACCGGTTACTCTTTCACTAATGAATAGTGGGATTGGCCGTTACATTATAAAGCCCTCAAAGCTGAAAGGGCGAACATGTTTGGTGTAACGGGGATTTGATCCCTAAACCTTCAGATTACGAATCAAACGCCTTAACCACCTGGTCAGGCCGAGATCTTAGAGACTTTATTGAATCTGTAACAAGCATAGGAAACTAGGTCAACTATCACAGCCTAGCCAATTAAATCATGCAATATCTGAAAAGAGTACTGTGATAATAAACAATAATAATAATTTTGTTTGCATCTTATTTATGGATATTTTATTTAAAAATAATTGATGTTTTCACTCAAAATACAGAAAAACTTATTGTTTATCTCGTAGGAATGCTGTACTCATCTATCAATAATGTATTATCACGGGCTTATGCTAAACACGGCCCACGGTGATGGGAGTTGATCAAATGGTATTACAAGATCTGAAAACAGTTGTTGTTCTAAAGTGTAGTTTCTTCACTGTTATAATTGTCCACATTCTGTAATACTTGATATCAGTACAGAAGTTCTTTATGTTTCAGGGCATAAAGCTTTGAATTTTTTTATCATTATAGCTTCAAGCTTGAAGTTAAAAATAACTTACAAATCAGTAAGTGATTCGTTATTGCCAGAATGTTAAATCTAATTTTGGCTTATAAAAATTTGTGGATCCAGGTTTTAGTGACATCAATGATATATTTTGTATTATTTAACAACAGAAGAGTTGTAGGGTGCTTACAAATTCCTAAACGTTTCTTTTTTAATAACAAATCCAATCTGCTTATTTGTGGCAAGAAAGCAACGTTATTAAATATATATATGCATGTAATGTTTGTGAAATTTAGTTAACAGCAAACTTAATAAATGGAATATAGGAAGCAATGTCACTTATTTGACACTAATAAACAGACAAGTTAGCAAGCTTAACCCTTTCAGACAATAAATTATATTCATCTAAACGTTTGGATAAGATTTGTCGATCTAGTTTAGCGTTCAGTATAATATGAAATATATATTGTTATTTCGGTTAACATGAAAACATTTTTATCGAGGATACAGCATTATGTTGACATTTGATAAATCATCTTCTTTTTTTGAAGAACTTTATCTCCATCTGGTGAGTAATTAATGTCAGCCACAGTTCATACTTTCTTGGTATGAAGAAAGTTTTTATATAACGTTCATTTGTTTGCTTTACAAGTTTACTTTAGAAATCGAAATTTTAATTTCTTGCTTTGATACTGAGAAGATAATTAACTTTTTTTTAATTTGTGGACCATGGACGGTTCGGGATAACATATCATTAGCTGTTATGACACCTCTTGCTAAGTTAGCGTACACATCTTCAAATTTCTTAGCGTATTTACGATGCTCCTTTATTAAACCTTGTACATATGAATATACACGTGCATTTCTTTCTGAAATCTACTTTTTATTCTGATAACAGCCATAACATTCTCGATTATACAAAAAACATGGCTCAATATTGTTAATAATTTGGTCTTTAATGTATTAACACTAAATAAATGCACTAAAATTATATTAATAATAAAGACATAGGACTTTTTATCTTTCGTTTAGTCCATACAGATACTACACATCAAGTATATAAATGTAAACATTAACTAATGTATTTTCAAACTGAACTCACATTTAAGCTATCAGCTTGGTTTTATTTAACACAATATCATAACACAGCTTGGTTTTATTTAACACAATATCATAACACAAATTCTTCCCGAAATAATTGAGCAAACTTTGAATAGATGTTTTTTTTCAATCAAAATGATTTGATTAGAAACGCTGTGACAATATAATATATAGTTCCAAGGAATTTATATTTTGATTGTCTAAAACATTATTAATTTGTATTATTTACCCGGTCACATTCGAATATCACACTACTTTTCTATAATAATGTAACCCTGGTCGTCGCCTGGCATGACCAGGTAGATGAGGCACTCGACTCGTAATCCGAGGGTCGCGGGTTCTAATCCCCATCACACCAATCACGCTTGCGTTTCAGTCGTGGGAGCGTTATAATATGATGGTCAATCCCACTATTCGTTGGTACGAGAGTAGCCTAAGAGCTGGTGGTGGGTGGTGATGACTAGCTGCCTTCCATCTTCTCTTACACTATGAAATTAGGGACGACTTGCGTAGATAGCCCTTGTGTAGATTTGTGCTAAATTTAAAACCAAATCCCAGTACTGAAATCCCTAGTGTGAGTTGCGTAATATTTATTTACGGATGTATTCTTTAATGGCTTCTATGTTTTAGGCCCATATTGAAATGAAAGTCAAACAAGCACATTTTGGATAATAGTTTTTAATATATCGTGATAAACATAAATTTCACAATTTCAAATATATTCAAATTGAAAACCTAAGTAGTAAAAGTCGTGTTTCTCTCGTATATACCAACATCCTTATGATAGTATATATATGTGTGTGTGTGTAGTATCATATAATATCAAAATAGTATCATATACAAAATCAACCAATCCAGAAACATGATATCCCAATATTGAACTCCCACAAACTAATTCTGTTCAAAAGGCACTAAAACATATTGTGCTTAACAACCAGTTAAGTACAACTTAAGACTTGTAAAGATATATGTACCAGAAAATAGAAGTAGGACATTTCTGTAAACAGCGTCATCAAAAATTATTTATAATGAAGAATGTTTTATAAAACCACAGGGCTTTATGACGCAGAAGCTGACGAGATTCGATTGTCTTCCAGTGATCCAGCTGTTGCAAAGAATTAAGTTTCCAAGCAAACTTCACAGGAATGTGCTGTTTAAGACTTAACAGTTTTTTTTTCTGATAAACATGAAATACTATAAGAAAGCAATTGACATTTTAGACAACCTTTTATTCAGAAATGTGACAAATGTCTTAAGACCCCTAAACAAGCTAAATGTATATAATCCAATGGGAACTGTTAAACCATTCCAACAGACAACTGGAATTGTTGCAGCCCTAGATGATGATCTCATATACCATTTCATTAAAAATAACATCTCTTTGTATTTCTAAATATCTCGTTTAATTTGATACATACTTTCTGAATTGCCTCCATCTGTCATGGCTTTTTTTATGATATAGTATCTTTAACGAACAACCGTCTCATCACATCACATACTATTGAGAATACTTTCATGGTCAATCTGTAGTCTTGAAACTCAAATGTTGTCTCCAAATATATAACATCCTGCAAAAACATTGCTGGGAATTCTTCAGATGAAATGTGTTTTGTATTAACACATTGAGGTTCAATTGTAATTGTAAGAACTTAATGGAAGCCCTAAAGCATTTCCAAAATTCAGCAGAAACCTTCGCTGGAAGTTTCCCATGAGAGATGTCCATCAATATTTATGTGCAACTTCAAACATTGGCCATTGTGTATGCCATCCATTCAAAGATACTAATATATCCTGAAATTCAGAGAGAATTCCGAAATACTAATAAAAAACAACTTCGTCTTTAGCAGACTCCTTGCATCTCTGGATAATATTGGATGATGTGATTTCTATCTTACAAGTAAATAGGATAGTGAAGGGAAATGGTAAATTCCAATGTCCCTCCTCTCAAACTGTCTGCTAGTGTACTTTGTATACTTAACGACCATTTAAATCAGAATTTATTGTGTGTTATGCATAGTTTCTTCACAAAATTTACTTTGTGTATCATTCTGTATAGCGTTAGTACTTAATATGACAAAAGCAGCATCACCAAACTGAACCTGATCTGAAGAGTTCAAACTGGTTCAGTAGACAAGAGTGAATCATTAATACCACAGCTACTACTGTGCAACTTTCAGTGTCATTGAATTCTTGCTCTTCTGTTATAGTTTTGTTATACTTATATGTAAATGTTGTTGTAATGCAGAAGTTGAGGGGCTTTGGATCTTTTGTCCATCCATTTTTGGAAAGCTTCACATAAAGGGTTTGTTTGACAATAAAACTAATGTTTTTTATTATGCTGAGATCTAACACTACTGAATGTCATGCATAAGTTTCCTGTACGTGATGTTCTGTTGAATCAACAACTTGATTCATGTGTCTCATTCACAATAACAACTTGCATAATTCAGTTATGCTTCTTCACTTGGACACATTCATAGCAAAAGTTCTTTGAATGTAATTACATTAAAACACTAGTAAGTTGATTCGGCAGTACGTGAAGAGGGTAAACCATTCTGTAAAGGACTTTTATGCAATAGACAGTAAATACAAAGCCAGGTAAAACCTTCATTAGATTAAAAATAAAAACGTCAATGCACTATTTATTTACATAGATTATATTCCTATATTTAATTATACACATAAAAATGCACAGTACGTTTATATTTAGTGTGGAGTTGTCCTCCTGCACGTAAAATCTAAGGCTGATTGGCTCTGAACATTCTTAATTTCAATATTTTGTGTAAGATAGACATCTGCAGTTTCATATAACTGTCCTGCATGCGCTTAATGTACATTGGGAAAATGGCGAATTTTATTAAATAATAAATAATAATTTTCTGTACTTTTCTAAAATAAAGTTTTTCCATAACCTGGTATTCAAGCTAGTACGGATATGATATTCATGAAAAACTGAATCTATAGCTATCTTATTATCAATAAAGTCATGCTTACTTTTATTTACCCAAAGATAATTGAATCATTCTGAAACATTCATAGCTCATTATTTGTATGGACTTTGCGTACATTTAGTTTCATTGTGAGAAAGTTAAATTTCCAATCGTATGTTTTATTTTGTTTACAAGCTTAAAATGGTGTAATATATGTTAGGCCAAAATGATAGATCCAGTAATCATTTCATTTTCAAATTCAAAATACTCACCTTTTTTGTGTGTGGTCAATATATTTTTCGTAAATTAGTGCAGAAGGTAACATGTACAAATAAAGTATTTGTAAATATTTATATTTCGAGTTGATACGACCTATAATTGTGACTGTAAAAGTGTTATAATTTATTGTAACTTGTGAAGTTTTAAATAACGAGTGCCCTCAGCAAAACTCGTCTAGTTTATATGTGTTGATATCTATGTGGCACTAATGTGCAGGCTCAGTTGAAATCCAGTAACAATAAATAAATAGGCTTTAACCTTTAATCTGGCACTTGTTTTGGAATGACTGTTTCTTAAAGAAAAGTTACTGCTAAGAGTGCTCGAAGATTCATCAATTCTCATTTACCCCGCTAGCGGAATTGTTTGTTTATTTGTTTTTGAAATTCGCGAAAAGCTATTTGAGGGCTATCTGCGCTAGCCGTTCATAATTTAGCAATGTAAGACTAGAGGGAAGACCTACTCATCACCACCCATCACGACTGAAAGATTCTCTGAATTCTTCCATAGATATATTAGGCATTCTTTGATAACAATCTAAGAATATCATGGTGACACTTTTTGTGCCTAACGTACAAAACCATTAAGTCCAATACATATATATCTTTAGCAATATTTTACCCTGTTAATATAAATAATCTCACTATTAAACACAAAAATTGTTTTTCTTCCTACCATGGTACTAATTAAAATATCTCTGTTTCAGAAATCATCTGACCAAGAACCCAGAAAAACAAACAAACCGTCTTTGTTATGAAATAAACCATAATGGCGCGAATAACTCTCGAAGAATAAGTTTCGAGTATACACTTAAAGACAATGAGACACGAAGTTTATATCGTTTCATTTACATTTTGAAGTTTATCATATCATATCAGTCTATCATATGACAAAAATTAAAAATGGAGTATAAACCATAAAACTAGAGATATTACTTACTACGTTTTATAAAATCTCTTTTCTCGTGTATTTACACTGTGCAGTTAAAAAATGAAACTGTTTTTAACATAAACTACACGTGCTTTTACAGTGTAGAGAAATATGATTTGTGCGCATTTGTAATAATATTTGTCTAAATTTATTATGGATGAAATTATGAGTAGTTATTTAATTTACAAATGTTTCATCCATTGTACATACATTAAAAACTGATTTATCAAAAGTAGGCCCGACAATTTCATAAAATAAACTTTACACCGATAAAATATTTATTCACATGAAATACGTAGATAAAAGTATACAATACAAGATGTTTAATACAGAAAATATTTCGATTTTACAAATTCGCATCGCAATTTACCTTTATTCCTATACATTTTGAGCTTGTTTGTTTGTTTGTTTTTGGAATTTCGCACAAAACTACTCGAGGGCTATCTGTGCTAGCCGTCCCTAATTTTGCAGTGTAAGACTAGAGGGAAGGCAGCTAGTCATCACCACCCACCGCCAACTCTTGGGCTACTCTTTTACAAACGAATAGTGGGATTGACCGTCACATTATACACCCCCACGGCTGGGAGGGCGAGCATATTTAGCGCGACGGGGGCGCGAACCCGCGACCCTCGGATTACGAGTGCACGCCTTAACGCGCTCGGCCATGCCAGGCCATCACATTTTGAGCTAATAAAGAGTTTTTATAGTAACTAACAATACACTCCTACTAAACGAAACATTAATAAACAAGATATAAATAAAAATACCAATTTTGAAAATTCACAGTTTATAAAGTGCGAATACCTGAACACGTTTCCATACTTCTTACTGAGTTTTGATAAATCCAGGAAAGGTTTATTGCTAAAGAAAGGAAGATATCCGACGATGGGAAGACCGAAGGGACCTGGTGGAAAGTTGTGTGGTCGTCTCAAGAACCAACGAAGGATCACGAACACAAAAAGAACTGAAGTGAATGTTGTAACAAAAGTAGGGTTCACTAACATTCCTGTTAAGCTTTCTTCTATCATTTTGAGTGCTGGTCTGAAAGAGAAAGCGCCGAAACAAGTAGTTCATCACCTGCTTTCTATACTTCAGTGCATTGTAGTTGATGAGATGAAACGAAGATTTCTGTTGCTGGAAGCTTAAGTTTAATGATTATTTACGTTAATCTAATATTCGTATTGACATAATGCGTACACGTTTAGGTCAATGAGTTTGTGGGACATGTAAATAACAGCTCTAGTATTTTATTTATTGAAAAACAAACGGATATTTGAATGTAGGTTACTTATGAACTATGCAATATCAGAGTAAAGATTTATCGAGGTCGAAATGTAAAGCTCAATATTCATTTCTTGAATATCGTGAGAAGTAATTTAAAAGCTGTTTCTTTTAGCTTATACTAATTTACAAGTGATGGTCTAGAGGGCAAACACGTTGTCAACGCTATACACTGACAACACTTCGGCTGTTCTAATCGAATAGTAGGATTTACCGTAATATTATGTCGCACCCAGATAGCACGTGTCCAACAGTCCAATTTTTCATTCTTGATTTGTGGGCCTTATGTCAGTACTGGTCGTATTTCATCGTCCATGTGTGTGGAGTGCTTACCATCAACACTCGAACCAATTGTGGTCCTGTCTTAGTAGCACTTACCACGTTTATTGTATATTTGTATGCACAAACCTATTCTTGGTGTTAAAACTTTAAGTTATACAACTGATTAATGAAAATACTTTGCGGAAAAAACGTCATCAACACAAATTTTTAAACTAAAACTTTAAGTTATGCAATTATACAAAAGTTATATATATTTAAAAAAGTACAGATCATATTTTAAGTAGTAACGAGTCACACATACGAATGAGTCATTTGTCACAATCATGAGTCACGACGGTCACTTACTACCAAGATGTTTTCCGCGCCCAATGTATCCACTGACCCGAAGAAAACTAAGATTTTTCTACGTGTCAAAGTTTTCCTCCATGGAAGACCTGATATATCTATGTAAACCGTGAAATGTTGACACTAATGTCCGGTGTTCAAACACGAGAAACTCAAATAACCTGTTTTCTGTCTTCCTCAGAGACGTTCACCCATCTATTTCCCAAGGTGACATCCAATACATGTTGTTCACCAAATCAGATTCAGGGTCATAGGCCTACCCACTCACTTCATAAAGATGGTAATCAATTCTAAACAAGTAGCAAACTATATACTAACTCATGGTTGTTTTCTCCCCACAGCTTAGTTATTGCCTTGTGTTATGTAAATGTGTAAATACTTTGTAAACGACATGTCGTGTTGTGTTTGAATTTTCATTTCTATTATTCATTTTTCCATATTTGTATTATTGTTTTGAAGTTTAAACTAATATTTTGTTACTCATTTAGGGTAACATTTAGAATTTTCTTGAATTAAGTAGACCAATCATATGTTTGTAAATGAGTGCTGGTGACTTCGTGTCTAGACGTGTAGTCTCGTGCAAGAACGGATATGCGTGAATTGCTCTGGAGACCTGTAGAACTTTCGCGGTCTTTCGAGGATTTTAGGCCTACAATATATAAACAGACGAAGATGCAAGAGAGTCAGTCATCAGTTTTTATTCGAAAAAAGAAGATAGATTCAGACATTAGTTTTATTCGAAGAAAAAGAGTGAGATTCAGACATCAGTTTTATTTCAAAAGAAGAGAGTTAGTTATTTGAGAAAGATTAAGTGTTTGCTGTGAATATTCAACTTGGATTTGTGATTGAAGTTAGATCTTCGGAAGCTGTGATTTTATTTTGTCAATCCCTACGATACATCTGAATTACTGCTTGTGCTGAGAGACGGCGAATTTATTGAACTGTGAACTGTTTCGGAATTTCTTCGTGGGACCATATTCACACCCTAGACTGGAATTTGAGACTTTCATTTTGGATCATTATATTAGATACAGGCCAGTACCATTTTGTATTATGATTAATTTTGAAGTTTGAAACTAGTATTATTTTGTTTTGTAATTAATTTCGAATGTTGTAACTTAATATCTGTCACTGTTATTATATAATTCATGTTATATCTGTTATATTTGTTAATAGTTTAGTGTAATAAATTATACAATCTGTTATCTGCGTTTTTCTGTTGCGTTTAGTCTACGAAGAACAGAAAACAAAAAAAAATACGTAACACTTGTACTGTCGAACTCTCCTCCGTCCCTGACTCAAGCAGTTTCATTTGATGTTTTGTCTCAACTGTCGCATACTTGCTTCTGACTCAGAGAGAAAACTCCTACAACGTTCTCGTCCTCGTCTTCACTTTGTCGCACCGACCGGAGCTCGGCATAGCCAGCTGGATAAGGCACTCGACTCATAATTTGGGGGTCATGAGCTCGAATTCCCGTTACACCAAACATGCTCGCCCTTTCAGTCTTGGGGGAATTTTAAAGTTACGGTCAATCCCACTATACATTGGTAAAAGAGTAGCCCAAGATGTTCAGTTACAAGGACCATCAGAAAACATAAGTAAGGGATAATTGTGAAATGGTTTTCTGTACGTTCTATAGTTCTTTATGTAGTTAAATATATAATATAGTTTATAATTATTTTCCTAACACAAAACAAAAGGTCCAATATCTAATATAAGAAGAACCATGTTAGTTACAAGTTCTTTTTAATGCTCTCTAAAGTTGTAGGGAAATATAATTAAATAAAAAAAAACATTGGTGTTATTTAAAAACAGGTTCTATATCGCACTGCAATTATGTTAATCAAAATGATTAAAAGTTAATTATTGTTTTTCTTAGGACAAGTCCGGTTTATCTTTCGATCATACCATTAGACAGCCATAATAATAATAATTAATTATGGAACTTAACAGACGCTTGTGTGCTGTATAATAGTTTGACTTATTTCCAGATATTGTAGTTGCAAACGGAAATTTGTGGAGAGAACAACGTCGATTTTCAGTACATATTTTACGAAATCTTGGTTTTGGAAACACAAAAATGGAAGACCGCATCCAGGTCAGTAGAAGTCTATGACATAAACTTTCTAAAGTTAGTCGAAAAAAACTTTATACGTACGTTCATCGATTTAGATAAAATATTGATATAGATTTACCAATGTTTTCCCCCGTCTCTTCTTCGACAGTCTTTCTAATTACAATCAGATATTCAGTTCCTTCTTTCCTCATAACGTGTCCAAGAAACTCTAATGGGTATTTCTGAAGTTAATCAGTACCTTTGTAATGCAATTTGTCCAAGACGTAATATTTTCATTTAAAGTGTGATTTGTCAAACATATATTCGATATGTGCCTCAAGAATTAAACTCAATTACTTCAATTCTCTTATCGACATCTGGTCATATTGTCCCATATGTTGACGCATTCCTGAAACACGGTACGATAGAAAAATCCAAAGCTCTTAACTTTGTCTCCAATAAAAGTTTTACTATTTGTCAGTAGCGCTTTCATTTTCATAAACATGTCTTTTATCATTCTTTTTTTGATCAGATTTAAGAACATATCTTTTGCGGACTCTCAGGTAGTAGAATTTATTAACTTGCCTTATATCCATTTTAAGAGTAAATACACAATTAGCATGCACTTTGTTTTCCCATAGTTAACCCTTAAACCTTTTTTTTCACTTTTATTAATAATATCTACTTTGTTTATAGTTTCCCTTGTGAATTAGGTATTAAAATTGTGTCCTTAGTACAATGCAAGTTGTTCGAATTCTGTTCACCAATGGTGAATCCCTATCTCTCTGGATATGACGTTAAACTTCATCCACCAATGGATATCAATTGTCAGGATAGCAGTAAGATAAATATCCTTTCTTTAGTAGATGTAGTCTTTTGTTCACTCTTAGGCAAGGCGTAGCTTCCATTAACCTGTCTTAGCAAGGTTACAGTTGAAGCCGTTTGGGTACAGAATGGCGGATCATCTTGTCTGACGGATGCCTGATGCAACTGGGGCAACAGTAGAAGGAAACTTTAACCGTCAGTCAGAAATGGCAGCCTACAGCAATATCGTGCAAACTATAATGTATGATATCTCAAAAATGTAATAAAAATCATAATGGAACGAAAGGGGTCTCTGATGGGAATGGGTAAGATACCTCACGCAGTAAAGAAAGTCAAGTGTGACAAGTGACTCTTTTCGGTCACTACCCAGAAGAGATTAGTAAAAGTGGCAATGTTGAATATGAGGACTTTATATATTGTATTGGAAAATTGTTTGATGTTTTAACCCACGTTATCTTTGTTAAACCACTATATATTTATTTATGTATATATGTGTTAGTGTGAGTGCGTGTATATCTGATATATTTCACTCTTTCATATATCTTAAATTTATGTGCTTTTAGATAAGAGAAAATTCATAAAATCAAAAATAATTCAGTATTTGTTTTGCTAAAAATAGTCTAGAAACATTATTTTTTTACAAATTAAAAGCAAAACGTACAACATAATTTTCTATTTTGAATATCGTTTTTGAGTAAATTTATTTTGTAAAACCTACTTTTATTACTTCTTTGAGCTTAGGATGAAATCAACATTACCTTGGCTCATCTGGCCTCTCTGGACAGTACTGTTTGTGACATTCGAAAACTTCTAGTCCCAAGCATGTCTAACATAATATCTGTATTTGTCTTCGGTCGGAGATTTGACTATAATGATCCAGCAAGAAAATACCTAGATGAAAGAGCCACTGAATTTCAAGATTACATCAAACAGGTTGACCTGAAAACCTTCTTTCCCTGGATGAAACCCTTTTTGTTTTTATTAAAACCTGAGCAATCAAGGAAATTCCAAGAAACATCAGAACAATTACTGTCGTTCATTCGGTAAGCACATACATTTAATTTAAGTAACTAACGTTATTCAACATACACTTTGAATTTCATGTAGTAAAATAACACATTAAAGCACTTCCTGGGTTACTGATTTCGTGATATATAAGAATATATCAAGGAAAATAAATCCGTTTTGTTCACTATTAAAGAATAATTATATTACCGTAGTTGCATTAAATCCAAGACCTTTTGTTAACAGTGATAATATTTTTTATAATATCAGTGTTGTATACATTTTCAGAATTAATGTATTTCACAGATGGCGCTATTGGTTTTAAGAATTAGGTTAATTTATATCTTTTTTGTGGACATTCGCCCATAACCTTTACTTTAAACTACAATTTCTACACCTAACGTGTACGATATTCAGTCATAACATATGTTTACTACCATTTTATTTTATTGTGATTATTTGTAATCCGTCTCGTCTGATTCGGTTATTTTATAACACGAGGTCTAAAAATCCGTTAATTTAACGTTATTCCAGCTGATTTTTTTTCTTTCTTGTTCTCCAGTTAAAATATTCTTCTCCCCATCAGATATATTAATATAACAATGTGTTTGTTTAAGAATGTCAGTTACAACAGTGTCCATCACTGGTATGACGTTCGATATCTAGAGGTTAAAGTGTCCATTATGTTTAACACAATTACTAGTTACATGGATATCAACAAGTTGCTGTGGATAAACCTGATATTTCCCATTATGTAGAAAAATATTAGATTTGACCAGTCTGTGCAGAATCTCAAGTACGTTGGTTGACGGGAAGACATCTTGAGGGAAGATAACTCGTTAGTCATTGTACAGGTCAAGTGGAAGACATCCATCCAGCTTCCTTACCAAAATGTGCACACTGTGCTTGACTTTACTTTGAATAAAGACGGTTTAATCTTGTGTGAAACATTGTTTCCAGTCTGTATTACTTAGTATGAATTATGTTAGTTCATTAATGTTCATATTTACCTTTCAGTAAGTTTTATCGCTTCACCCAAAATAAAATTTTACAAGTCAATTTTCTTAAAGGTAATGCAATTAATCTACAAATTCCACAAGTAAGGATGTAATTCTGTTGAATAGGTTAGTCATTACTCTTTGTTTGTGTTTGTAATCTGATGACACAGTAATGCGGTAATTTATATGTTGGCGGTAGTTGTGTATGTGTGTTAAAACTATTGGGGTATGACAGACAATCTTTGGGAAATGTTCATATCATCTGGTATTGGCGTTGTATCTTGTGTTTATTGGTATGTTTCTGATCATTCTTGCCATCTTTGGACAATTACTGATATTTGACAAGTGCTTGCTTGTCTTGTTTAGTAATAATGTGATATATCTAAATAATATCTTCTTGTTTTCCTACAATTTATAAATTTCAGATAATTGTTTTTATCGAAAACTAATTTACATGACATTTATTTCTGCCTATTCTTACTTAAATATTATTTGACAATGATCTCATAAAATGCTTAACATCGTATCACGTTTTAATAACATTCAAATATTTGTATGTAACATGTCTGTTGGCCAACCTTAAAAACATTCAAAACCTGAGAAAATTTTATAAAATCTAGAATGACTTTCGCCGATGATTGAAATGCAATGCATAAAATGTATTTTAATATTTATAATAAGAATAATGACTTTCGCCGATGATTGAAATGCAATGCATAAAATGTATTTTAATATTTATAATAAGAATAATGATTGTTTCATAGATTTCTAGGACAGGAATGTAGATAATTAACAGTGTTTAGTGACTTCTTTCTTGGAAATGTCTAAAATTGAAAATTATTCTAGTGAAGAAACCGATAACTACAAGAAGACTTTGGACGAAAACAATGTTCGTGATTACATTGACGCCTTTCTGATAGAAATGAAGGAAAGGCAGAAAAGAAACGAAACGTCATCTTTCTCAGGCAAGTTCGAATATTTTACACCAAAATACATAAATAACACCTTATCTATATCAGACAACTACAACGTTTTTACACCACAAAATAAACAAAACGCCATATTTCTCAGACAAGTTCGACGATTTTACACACACAAAAAAACTTTATTTTTGTCAGACGACGACAACTTTTTCCCACCAGACAATATACGACACGCCACCTTTCACCAAGTACGATATTTTTTGCACCAGATATAAATAGCATCCCTTCTTTCTCAGGAACATACAACATCTTTCTCCATAAACTAGATAATACGATGTATTTTGTAAGAAAGCGTAAGAAAGTACAGCAGGTGCACAACCCTTTGCACAATAATATGTAACTAAAATCATGAGTAGTTCAGGTATTTAATCCATTGTTAAAATTAGGATATGAGAACATATTTAAACAGACTTCACGGAATACGTTCTAAAGTCATATAATTTTACATATTTTTCTGTTATGTAATAAAAGATATAATAAATGAACAACATTTTCAAGGAGGGTCAATATTTGTGTTTACCCCCTTGTAGTGAATATATTTTTAAGAGAAGATTTATAAAACTTTTGCACAATAAAGATTAATCGTAAAACCAAAAGTTTCTTTCACAAAACAAATATATCCTGTGCATCATGCCCAGAATGTAAGACGTTAGTCAACAAAGTAGACAGAACCCATCTCTCTATCTGTCACATCTTTTACATTTTTGTCAAAAATAGTTACTTTTAGCTTTACCCCATACCAGATATTTTGCATAATATAATATGTTTATGTGAAGAATCACATTTTTTTATTAATTAAATACATTTTGTTGTGATATACTAATCTATGTTGTACTTCTATGTATAAATTCCCACATTATTATTTTTTTATAAATCATTATGACACCAGTATTAAGAAATCGCAACAAATCTGTAATTCTTATACAACCAAACCTATCAAGTGAATATAACTTCGTAACATATGCTGGAAAACTAGTCGAAAAAGGTATGGTTGTGTGAATCGTTCAGATCCAAGGTAACTTGACCAGGTCTTGCGAAAGTAAGATGTCCACTAATGACAATAAAACTTGCTGAGAACCTGAAATATAAAGTTGTAAGCTTATATAACCCATATATATTCCTTTAGCTGAGGATACTGAGAAATAGCATTATAACCGACAAATATCCTCCCAAATTAAGCTTCTAACCGATAGTGCTATAATATTTGTGTGTCCAATCAAATTGTCTAATTAATAACACTGTAACTTACTTTATTCTGACCAAACAATACATAATTTTTAAACCACAATGTCATCTTTTTTATTATTTATAATGCATATTTAAACATATTTGTTTGGACCCTAATTGTGAACCTAAATAATGAGGATAAGAAAAGTTCACGATAAGTATATATGCTTTCAATTTGCATACTAACATGTTATACTTGTCAATATATCTCAGATAACATGCTGTACGGAAATGCTCAAGTTTGGTTTCTTGGAGGAAGCAATCCAATTCGGTCGGCAATAGAATGGTGTCTCCTAACTATAGCCGCATATCCGGATGTTCAGAAACGAGTTCATATTGAGATTGACAGTGTTATTGGTAGAGAGAGATCACCATGCTGGGATGACCATGTTTTCCTTCCTTACACTCAGGCTGTTCTTTATGAGGTCCAAAGATGGCAGACCGCAAACCCTCTCGGTATTTTAAGATAGTAAGTATTTTTTGTTTGTATAAAATAATATTTCAGGTTCTTTTCTTCAATAAACATCTCTCTAATTATCACCAAGTAAAAACAGTCCTTATCTTTAATTCTACACAGTTCATGTTAACAGCTTATTTTCCAACAAATGTTCGTTATTTTGTACCTTGCCCCCTAGTGACACAGAGATAAGTCAACGGATTTAAAATGCTAAAAACCTAGTTTCGACACCCGTGGTGGGT
Source organism: Carcinoscorpius rotundicauda (assembly GCA_011833715.1). Taxonomy (NCBI): domain Eukaryota; kingdom Metazoa; phylum Arthropoda; class Merostomata; order Xiphosura; family Limulidae; genus Carcinoscorpius; species Carcinoscorpius rotundicauda. Next base: position 18,944,472 of record CM022391.1, read on the forward strand.
AGGGTATAGATAGTCCTTTGTGAAAGTTTGTGCTTCATTACAATCAATATAAATTTTGTACATGAAATAGGTAAAATAAATGAATGATATAAATAATGCAATATATTTTGAGTCTATTCATTACTGGGTGGCACTGCGTTCCCAGCCGCTGTGTGTAACTAACTGATTGGCTGGAAACAGTTCAAAGGAATTTTAAAATTAAATAAACCATGTAAAGTAGTTTTAATTTAAAGACAAATATAAATATTGTAATATAAAAAAGTTGGGATAAAATATAAAAATCCTGTGATCAGAATAACGCACATTTCTGTTTTTGGAAAAACCCTGTAATGTCAAACAGGATATATTTTACAAAACTGTTGAGTAAACATATTTCTTTTAATACATTTTATAGAAATGTTACATTAATAAAACTAACATAGGACACTGTGTTGGTTTTTTTCTTAGTCTTTGAGACTTTTCCACGGTAATAACTAAAACCCAAATAGTTTAAAAGTTTGAAACTAAACTGGCAATTAGCATATTATATAGAGTGATTTCATTTATCACAAATTCAGATATAATATATCTTTTACCACTTTCTTACGGATAAAAGCACGTGTGAGAATCAGTCTAAAATAAACAGAATTTTAGAATTCGTTTGAATGTCTCGTGTGATCAGAATGGACGTTTGAATTGAAACATTAGAAAAAAAACATTTGCGTCTTATAGTTTGATTTTTATAGAATATCAACAAAACATATACTGATTGGAAGCATTTGATACCATAACATTTTCAAACGATAGCTGGATATTAATGTTTTAATATAAATCCCCAGTTCAATTTCTATAATATTTTTTACCAATAGATTATTTTTTTTGGTCGCACGATCACAGCTACACACTACAATGAAACAGCAAGTCTTAGCTGAGGGAATATGAATTTCTTACCTCGTGTAATAAACGTGATTTAAGATACTTGTTTTGTTTCTATCATAGGTTTTTGTAACATTCATCAACAATAATACTATAAGATTGTTTTGGTACTCAGTTGTTAGGCTTAAGATGTTTAAAGCGTATGAGAATTACTTCCTTTTAACAGTCTACTGTTCATTTCTTTCTTCCGTTTTTTATATTTTTTGAAATTTAAATGCGTTATTCATAACATATGTGAAGTTCCTTACTTTAATATAATATTGATTCTATTTACATGTACGAGGGAGGATACAACTGTTCAAGGCTACAACATTCCTAAAGAAACAATTGTCATGAACAACATCTGGGCTGTCCATCACGACCCCAGATACTGGAAAAACCCAGATGAATTCTTTCCAGAACATTTCCTCAGTCAAGACGGTGCAACTGTGGTGAAACCCGAACATTTCATTCCATTTTCTATGGGTGAGATTATTAGAATAATTTACTTATTTATTTTTGCGTAGTATTATGTATTTATTATACCAGTGTACTTCCCATTATAAAAGTTCTACCAGATACTTGTTAGAATTTTTACATTATAATTTTTGTTCTATTTATCATTAGTAGTATAATTTTCCATTACACAAATTTTTGCTTCTTGAACACTGTTGGTGTTCCTTATAGATTTTTGGCTGCTGATCACGAAAATCACATCCAAATTTGCTCATCATGTACCTTTTCATGGAAATCTTGGTTTCACCAAGACATTGCGACAATGGAAAAACGGTATCAGGAAAACTTGAATCCGTCAATGCTTACTAACTATTGTTGGACACTGCAACGTAATGCACCAAACATTGAATAGAAACGGAAATGAGGAGCAAAACACTTTTAATTATGTTAAACTTAATAGCGTATAAGGGACATGAAGGCAATTAAGTACGTTATTTTCGGTAAACAGTTAACTGTCTATTTCTCAGAGTTTCTACGTGATGAAACAAAACCAAAACTATATTTATGCTTACCCACAAGGTAGCTGTCACAGTCAGCAAAAACTTTTGAGGAAGCAAAACTTTTCAAAATATTGTTGTGCAGTTTCATTGTTTTGTGATGCTTTTGGATGTTTTCATTCTGTTTAAAGTATTTTGTGAAACATGACAAACACTTATATTAACATAAGGTTTTCTATTCCTATGTTATTGTTTTCTGAAAGTACTTGTGTGTGAGGTAATTATCTTTATTATATATTTATAAATAAATATTCATTAAACTTATTTAACAGTTAACATAACCGTGATGTATTACTACGACGAGGAGGTCAAATCACGAAACCTTTGAGTCACGCTGTTCTCTCAGTTCTGACTAGCATCATGTTATAAACTCTCTGGTTTCAAATTACAAAATAGAATATTCCATACATAATACTCTTCTGCTGTTTTGAATATAATAATATACTTTACATATCCTATACTTTTAATAAAAATCGAGCTTACGTAAGTGAATATTACCTTATTAAAGATATATATTAACCTAGTTTTCTCAGAGTGTATGTAAGTTCTTTCAATTGTACTTTACTTCGCTACAGCTGTAACTTAGAATAAGTGGAGAATATTCGTTTCTCTTTGATTAAATAATTTGTTTCTAAGCTATACAAAAAGATATCTGTATACAGTTAACCATAATTTTAAAATGATAGAACAGAGGGAAGAATGTTACTACAGCTAGAGTAACCCATAATTTGACTGTTGTTCTGTTTACTTCCGTCTTCTCTGTGAATCGAAAGATATGTAATTCTTCTCTGAACAACCTTTTGTTCCTTTTGCTATAGTATTTTACTACGTGTCCTTTATACAAAATTTTAATGTTCGGTAACATTTATATATATCTATGTATAAAGGTAAACGTTCTTGTCCTGGTGAGAAGTTGACCAACATTGGAATGTTTCCGTGTTTCGTTTCCATACTTCAACATTTTACCGTGGCTCTACCTGCTGGTGAGAAACCAAATTTCGATGGAGTTTTCGAACTCAGCTGGGATACTAAGTTCCATCATATTGTATTTTTATCTCGTTAAATTGAAAATTTACAACATTTCACGAATGAATTATATTAAACATATTTGAAATAATCCAAACAAAATTACAAGTGGAAAATCTTGAAAATATAATACTTTTATTATGTCATAAATGGACCAACAAAAGCGCTAAATTTTTATTAGAAATTTGATATGAACTGAACAGTCCTAAACTTAGATACAATACTTTATCATTTCGTGAACAAAAAAAATCTTACTTTCGGGAGCGTGTGAACTAGGTTTAAGATCTAGACTATTTTTTATATTTTGTATTACTACTTATACAGTAAACCACTACAAAATATGTTTTGTAACTATCATTTAGTTTTACTTGTAGTTAGCCGAACTAGCGTGAACACTGATTTATTACTATTACTTATATGTATATTATAATTTCAACTTTTTTATGACAGGGTTATGAAATATATATATATATTCTTGTTTGCTAAATTTTTCACAAAGTTATGTGACTATAATTCGAACATGTACTCGTATGTCTCCAGTCATTTAATAAATATGCTGCACTTTTTAAGTATATAAAGGTTCATAAACCTTATTTGTCTTCCCACTAAAGGTAACATCACCACAAATTAATGCTAACAATTTTAATTGACTATTTCATGGTCTATTATGATTTTTACTGAGGGAAATGTATGGTTTGGTTCAAATTTCGCGCAAAGCTACACGAGGGCTATCTGCACTAGTTGTCCATAATTTAGCAGTGTAAGACAAGAGAGAGGGTACCTCGTCATCATCACCCACCGCCTACACTTGGACTAGTCTTTTACCAACGAATAGTGGGACTGACCGTTGTATTATAACGTTCCCACGGCTGAGAGGGTGGGAATGTTTTGTGTGACAGGGTCTCGAACCAAGGACCCTCAGATTACAAGTCGAGAGCCCTAACCACTTGGCCATGCCAGGTAGCACAGCTGTATGTCTGCAGACTTATATTGCCAGAAACAGATTTCGATAACCATGATGGACAGAGCACAGATCGCCCTTTGTGTAACTTTGTGCTCAATAAGAAACAATACCGATTCAATTATTTCTGTTTTTAATTTAATATCTGTAATAATCAAAACCTTACAATACAGTATATTAAAAAAACACTTTAAAAATATTGTTTCAACGTGGACAGGAGAGAAGGAACAAGTGTTCAAATAAAATAAACTTTTATTCATTCAGGAATAATACGTGCTAAGTTTTTTTGCCTTTTACTAACTAGTTTCTATATTCTTTGATAATTAACTGTGACTAACTGTTGAAGCAGACTGAAAGTGTATCTATATCAAATGAAAACAATAGCAAAGTTTTAATACAATGTTATGTCCAATGAATCGTTATATTACTTATGTCACTGATTATATTTAATCATACATAAATAAGATGAAACCTTATTCATACTAACTGTACAACATGAAGGACATGACACATAAGAAAACCCTTATTGATACTAACTGTACAACGTGAAGGACATGACACATAAGACAACCAACCATGAACTGTGCGGAAGTCATATAACGTAAATTTGTTTGAGTTACAGAAGTAACTTCTGTATATCTAGTTTAGAATATCTCTGATACACACACAACGTATGTAACTTTGTTTAAGTTACAGGAGTAACTTCTGTATATCTTGTTTAGAATATTTCTGATACACGCACAACGTGTGTAACTTTGTTTAAGTTACAGGAGTAACTTCTGTATATTTTGTTTAGAATATTTCTGATACACGCACAACGTGTGTAACTTTGTTTAAGTTACAGGAGTAACTTCTGTATATCCATTAGGTTTATGATAGGTTGTACTTATTCCTCTAAGGAATTGATTCATACCAATATAAGTTTAGAAACTTTATAAGAACTGTTAATATAAACACCCACGGTGACTCAACTGTAAATCTGAAGGCTTGCAACATTAAAAAAACATGGTAACCAAAGCACAGACAGGCTATTGTACAGGCCTGTGCTTAACTAAAAGAAAATGAACAAAATGCAGCTAAGAGTTATTAATATACTTACATTTTAAGATTTCTTGTTGATATAACCTACATAAAAAATTTAGCCAATCAACTGGTTTTAAAACACAAAACAAAACCCCAATTTCCCAGTATAACCAATATAATATACTGGATGTCAATACAAACTCAATAAGTTCATTCCTTCTTAATCTGTTGATATTTCATTTCATATAAGGATCAGTTTAAACTGTGTCCCCATATTCACATCACTCTGTCTCTGGTTATTCTATAAATGTTATTTTGATTTTATTAGCACTATGCACATAGCAAGTAATAAACTTTATATTTTATAATTGTAAGTGTGAAGACTTACCGCTGACCAGAGGATGTGAGTAAGTATATTACAGATAAAGAACCTATGGAAGTTACTATAGGGAAAAAAATTGTCGAGATATAAAAATGGAAAACTATGTGCGTTTCATAACTGTGGGATAAACGCTTGTTTGTTTGGGCTACCTGTTGTGTCTACCACAGAGAATCGAACGCTATAATTCCACCAGGAAAGAGGAAAAAAATACATTAGGTTTTATTCATTGATCGAAAGAATACAAGTCATAAACTGCTTAATAACATTACGTGTGTTACATATTATAATTTATCTCAGACGAGCTTCCAATTTATTATGTTATGCTTTACGATTCAAATTAGCGTAAAACTGAGTTAAATTGTAATTTGAATTTGGAAGTTAATTAATTGTAGAGGTGAACAGAATTTGTGATATTTATCAATAAGATTGATACACACAGTTCTTATACAAATATATTTTTTAATATACAAATAATAATACACTTTATAATATTGGTCAATTTATTATTTGCAATAGCCAATTTTCCATACTTAAATTATGCAAATAGAAATACACTTTATAATATTGGTTATTGAAAATAATAATTTATATACAAAGGTTTTGCAAACTTACAAACAATGCCGAGTCTTGTATCTTGTGTTGAACTGAGTATATTATCGACGGTTCACGGAGACGAAGTAATTTCTGGTTGGCATCAGTACAGCTTAACTAACGGGTCGCTATCTAGCTCTTCAGCCGTGAGTTTCTCTACTAAAGTTATACTGTATTTGCGTTGAAATACCAAAGTTTAAATTAATCTCCTAAAATTTAACAGTTTGTAATGTTCAAAATCTGCAAGTATTCCCGGTCAAATGTCTGTAGTTTCCCGATTAATAAGCTTTCATTACAGTTGTTCCTTCCGACTTTTATAGCATACCAAGGGTATCAAACCCAACAATATAGACTGTCTCTTGGTATGTCAATTTATAAACACTAGGCAAGGTTCTAGAAATTTCATTTGGTCAAAGAATACTAAATGATTACCTAAATGCTATCGTAAAACATATCCTCTACACGTGTAATGAATAGAAGGGTATTTTGCAAAAACATGTAACAGTATAAGTTACACGGATGTTTAAATATAAATATATAACTCAAATAAGCATCACTGTTAAAATAAATATATATTAGTTAGTCAGTGACTTAAGAATGACCAAAACTTTACTGGATATAAAAGAAGGACTAAAGAAGGCGAAAGAAAATGTTAAAACTACTTTCACTGCACAAATCTTTTCATAAAATTAGTTTGTTGGCGGTTGGTGTGTTTTATTACCTGCTTTCAACTTCCAGCTTTTAATGTCCTTCCAAAGTGTTCCATATTATTAATTAATTGGTAGACATTGGCCACAGAAGTGTCTTACAAGCCAATGTTGAAACGTCACGAGTCAAAGACGTAGTAAGTATAACTCAATAAACTGCTTTTCATATCAGTCTTATGGTGGCTGTTAGAGTAGAAACTTCATCTGCATTTATGTATTAATGAAACAGCAACATTTTCTTCTTGCATTCCTCCTTATAGAGCACTCACAACTATGACAAGTGTTTAGGAATAAGATTAATATTTCTGACGAAACAATAATCCCCTGGGGATTAAACTGTCCTCCTTCTACCCTGCACTTGGTAGGAATTAGGAAAAAGAATCTTGACTGAATTATTAGATAATTATGATCGAGGTTTAATGAATATAATTTTAGTCGCGTAAATGCTTGTCTGGGAGGCGTGGCTGAAGACTAAGTGAAGGCGAAGCGAACCCCCGACTGAAAAGGAAACAAAAAGAGAATACGAGAAGCAGGACGAATAAAATATAAACGATATTTAAAACTTAAACGGGTCAATTCAAGACCGGACGTGGGTCGATGGATCAAAGTGCCCTGACAGGGATCTATAGATCCAATGCCTAAGATTTGGTGTTGGGAAAACGGGAGTACCTCGAGAAAACCCACGTGCACTAGACGGAACTGAATGAAGCCTGCCTAGTGCTCTTCAGATGAGCTGGTCCTGAAAAGTGATTTGTACCTGAAACGAGACTGAGAAAACATAATAATTAGTAAACTAACAGATTGTTACGATGTGTTGAACTGATTCAGGATAAATGTATATGGATATAAATATTTACACCAGGATTTGGGAGTGGCTGCTATGTTTTTGAAGTCGGAAGTGAGTGAGTTGCGAAGAGTGGATTTTTTGTAGTATCTTGTTGCTAGTTTAATGAATCGTTCAGAGACTGACAGAAATTTAGTGTGTCTTTGAACATATTCTGCTGGTGTGTAGTGTGGTAGACGATGTACAAGTCGTGTTATTCTATTTTGAAATCTCTGTAACAGTAATAATTGGTTCTTGTTAATGTTGCATGTTACCATGGCTCCATATTCTATTAGAGGTCTAATGAATGTTTTGTAAATATATAATATGGCTTGAGATCTGCAACCGTGGGTATAGTGACTACTTTTTTAAAGGTACGAGATTCTAGTTAAGACTTTCTTCTTAATGTTTTTGAAATAAGACTTCCAAGTAAGTCTCGTGTTGATTATTCGTCCGAGGAATTTAGCGATATTAGAAAAGGAGATAGGGGTATTATAAAGATTAAGTTTGGCAGGTTAACGCGTTTTAATCTCTTGTTAGGCCTGCGGTGGAGGATTATAGCTCAGGTTTCAGAGGGATTGAGTGCAACTTTCCATTTCGAAAAGAAAAATCGAAATTGAACATTTCGTAGCAAGTATTTAGTTTTTAAAGGAAGGTGAACTTCCCGACTGGGGTGTTCAGGGATGTTTGTATCCTCGTTTGCCCAGTTAGCGTTAGAATTTTAATACTGTCAAAAATTGTGTTTAATTTCTCCTGATCATGCAGTATGTCGGACGTTTAAGAAGTTGACATATTGAAAATAGTTTCAGAGAAAAGCAACGAAAAGGCCGGACGAGTGAAGGCAACAGAGCGGGAGTATCCCAGGCTGAAACGAAGAAGAAGCGGAAAACCAACAACACACCAAACGCCCCCTGTTCAGGGCCACCGAGTGACTGGGATCTGTAAATCCAAATGCCTCAGAATTTGGTGTGGGGGGAAACGGGAGTACCCCGACAAAACCCATTTTTACAAGACAGGCGCCGAATAATCTACCTGTCTTGTGCCCAGTGTTGGAATTAAAGGAAAGCATCGAATTTTGATTAGACAATAAATTAAAATAGTATTTAGTTTAACTAGTTGAGGTCTTGAAGACTAATTTTCCTGTCCTGTGACCAGAGCTGAAATAAAGAAGAAAAAAATTAGTTATTATTCGTCATTCAATTGAAAAATTATGATCAGTTTTACTTTTTTGAGCTCTTGGAAACTAAGTATGCGTTATATGGAGATGTCGCTTTGTGTGGGGCGCATGTCTTTTGTTTGTTTGTTTTGGAATAGTGGAATTGACCGTCACATTATAACGCCCCCACGGCTGGGAGGGTGAGTATGCACAAACCCGCAACTCTGAGATTACGAAGCGCACGCCTTAACGGTCCCAGAACGCATGTCATGGTATGTAATTTGGCTGTTAGGGAATTTCGTGTCTCTGCGTTTTTATAGTATTTATGGGCTAGTGTTGTGATGCGGTCAGAAATAAGATGTATGTTGCAAGTATCATGTATGTATTTGATGGGAGTACATATGAAAAGTCAAGTGCCACTCTTAATTCTCTGTTCTGTTTGAAGTGATTTGACTGTGGTATTTTTCATGTTGTATGTGATTGGTGTTTCGTAGTCAGTTTAGAGGACGAATATTGGCTTTAGAAATTTTACTAATGGCATCGGGTGTGCAGCCTTTGTCGCTTCCAGTTAAAAGTTTTAAGTGGTATATTCTATTGCTAATAGATTTGTTTATCGTGTTGAAGTGTTGTGTCAGATGTTGATTCGTGTGTCATTCCTAAAAATTTGACATATGAACTTAATTTGATTTTATTGCTTCCCAATTGTATATTTATTTTTTCAAGTTTTTATGATGTTTATTCAGGCTGTGTCTGAATGTTATGGCAGTGGTTTTGTGAGGGTTTAGTAGGACTTTTCAATCGCTACCCCAGTAGACTATGGCATTAAGAGTTTCTTGTATTCTGCTACTAGCGATTATTGGGTTACGCGATACACTCCAAATGGCAATGTCGTCAGTGTATTCTGAGAAGTATGTGTAAGTCAGGTCTGGGAAAGATATGTTGTTCACAAAGATAATGTATAATAGTGGAGATAGAACTGAGCCTTGTGATACACCGGCAGTGATATTTAATGTCTTAAATAGGGTATTGTTTATCTTAATCACTGTAGTTCGGCTAGTTAAGAAGTTCGAGATCAATCTGGTTATTTTGTGATTCATGTTTAAAGAATGAAGTCGATATCTAATGGCATTGTGCCATACTGAGTCAAAATCTTTTTTGACATCAAGGAAAAGAGCGATCGTTGTTTGGTTATTGTTAAAGGACTTTTATATTGATTCTGTGATTCTCGTTACGTGATCCGTGGTCTGTCTACCTTTACGTGAGGAGTTTTGGATTTCGGAAGTTAGGTTATTGTTCTTGCAAAACAAATGCAGTCTTCGTGAAATTATTCTTACTAAAAGTTTGTCAATGCAGCTCAATAAACATATGAGCCTGAAGTTGTCCGGGTTAGAATTTCCTGTATTAGTTTTTGGAATTACGATTATTTTCGTCTTTTTCCAGACGTCGGGGAAATATCCAGTTACTATAGATAAGTTTATTATGTTAAGAAGATGATGTAGTGGATGTCTTTTGTAAGATGATGTTCCTGATACCATAGTCCCCAGGAGAAGAGTTTTTAAGTTTTGAAATATTGGTTTTTAGTTCTCCTATTGTTATTAGTCTGCCGTATGTGTCATTGTCCGTGGGTATATTCGTGTTATTTTCTGTGATATTGGCCGGAAACTGAGGAGCGTATAAGTTCGTTTTACTTGACACGTGGTTGTCTATACTGAGCTTGAGTGATTGGTTTAATGTTGGTGAACTGATATCTGTAAAAGAAGTGGTAAAATAATCTGCAAGTAAATCAGCTTTGTCGACGTCAGTTTTTGCAATAATATTGTTGTATTTGATGTGTTGGAATTGTTTACTGTTATTCTTTTCTCCCATTAGTGACTTAAAGTTTACCAGAATTATTTTGGGTTCTTTCTACTGTTATCTAATATGTCACAGTAATTGGTCTAATTTTCTTTTTTCAGAATACTTATGTGGTGTGTGATGAGTTTTATTTATTTTTGGCTTGAGTGTTTGATCTCTACTTTTCATGTCGAGTCGCCTGAGTTTCCTGCGTTCTTTAAAAAGATTATGTATTTCTGGCGTTAGTGTCCAGTGTTGCGTGGGAGTTTTCTTTTGTGTAGAGGAAATGACTGTATCCATGGCTTTTCGTGACGTCGTTAACGAACGTGTCTAGTTCATGTTTGTTTGTAACACTTGTTATTTCGTCGGTAAGAATGTGGTTAGGGTGTTGTTGAAGGTTATCCAGTCAGTTTTAAACTTTCCATTTTTGCATCAGTGAATGATTTTATCTAGTGCTTCTTGTACTTTCATAGCTACTAGTGGGTGTCCCACGAAGTGCACCGTAAAGCATTGTCATCGGCATATTGTGATGGGTGAGTGAGTGACGTAGTCGGCTGCGGTAGGTCTTTAACAAAGAGTGTTTGTAGTAGAGGAGTAGGGACTGATCCCTGTGAGACATCTGCATTAGAGGTGAATGACTGAGTAAGGTTTGAATTGATTCTGACTTTAGCTGTACGGTTTTCTAAAAAGTTTAAAATGCATCTGATGAAAGTGGAAGTTATTTTGAACTTTAAACCATTCTGCCAGACTGAGTCAAAAGCTTTCAGCACATCTAAGGATACAGCAAGTGGAGCTTGGGGTTTGTTGAACCCCGTAAAGCTTGTTTTTATGAGCCATACAAGTAATATTAAGTATTAAGTAACAGTAGTATTACACATAAATACACACATGATTCTCTTAACAGCTTTTTTCGTTTTCTTTTCAAAATAAACTGGCCTGGAATGGCCAAGCGCGTTAAGGCGTGCGACTCGTAATCTGAGGGTTGCGGGTTCGCATCCCCGTCGCGCCAAATATGCAAGTCCTCCCAGCCGTGGGGGCGTTATAATTTAACGGTCAATCCACTATTCGTTGGTAAAAGAGTAACCAAGGAGTTGGCAGTGGGTGGTGAAAACTAGCTGCCTTCTCTCTAGTCACTGTTAAATTAGGGACGGCTAGCACAGACAGCCCTCTAGTAGCTTTGTGCGAAGTTCAAAAAACACACAAGCAAACATAATAAACTCTTCATTGCACATAAACTTGTAGCTTTACCCCGTTTTCTTCGGGTTTTCGATAAAACCTTGTAGTATCTGCTTCTCATTCAAAATTTGATAGACAAAATCATAAAGAAAACTTATGTTTGATTTTTGAAAATAACGTAAGAACATTTTTTAAATCAAGGGTTCCTTATGAATTATGTTTTGGTTGTTGTTTTTCTTTCACTGGCAATTAAAAATTAACCCTGAGGGAGAATATTTAGACTGTCTTCTGTGTGCGAGATTAAATATATGATGTAGTAGAGGTATAGTTAATAATCTATAACTAAATTGAACCATCTAAACATGCGTATATTAATGATAGAATTATCGGTTCAGATATAAGACGATAGATGTGTATGTCAACAAAATTGTCGAGTTAAACCGGATGTATAATTTCTCATCTCTCTACTTTACAAGTCCCTGTCAAGACACTGTTTGTTAACGTAATGAATAACACGTATATTAACGGAAATGTTGAAATATAACTAATCTTAACCTACATGATATAGGAGTTAGGAGAAGGTGGATTTACCAAAAATTCACAAACAATTAAACAGTGAGAAATAATTCTTAAAATGAAACTAATAAAAATATAGCACATTTTCTTGGTCGTTTTTGTGACATCACACGACAGTGAGATTTGCAATGATTTATTTTTAAATCTTTTTTTATTGGAACTATACCATATTTTTTCATTAAAAAGAAAACAATATCTTCTTGACCTCTTCGCCACACCTGTGGTGCATGCCGGTAATATCGTTTGTACGACTCCAGAATTCCTCAGGTCGAATAGAAATACATCAGATAAAATAGCATATGGGAAGTATATAAGCATTTCTGACAAAATTAATATTCTTTGTCTGATGTAATGATATACAAATACAAAGGATTCTACCTTGAAACATTATTTACTATCATAGATAATAGCCTAATAGATAATGACACCACTTGTGTCACATTTACTCCCTTGTCTATGTAAAGCTTAAATCATATCAAACAGCTAACTTATTTCTCATAATATGTCTATAATGGATTAGAAGTAGAACATCTCTCACATTTTTATTTGATTTTTTTTTTTTGATGCATGTGGAAATGTGAACATTCAATATGATTTTTGTAAACGTATTGTGGGTTCTTGGATAGTTTCCCTTCGACTTCTCTCTTCATTTCACTCAATTTACACTCTCAAGCTATTGCATGGGTTGCACCGGTACTGTATGTGGTGTGGTTTGTACAGTATTCAAGCTGAGAAGTGACTCAGAGTGTTGTATGAGTTATCATCCTTTTTTGTTCGAGTTTTTCATTCTTCTTCGTGTCTTAACTATCCTTGCAAAACTGGCACGGCGGACTTACACTGCTTGAAACCGGATTTTAATACCTGATACCTATACTGCATAGCATAAGTCTGCCTTTATATGTGACTTACATGTAATACTGTGTCATTAATTAATATTTTAATTTAAAGTTTAAGGATCCTTAATGTATAGCAGATTTAGGATAGATTTTGCAAGGCCTGATTGATTGAATGATCAGTTGGAATGAAGCACAAATCTACAAATCTGTGCTCCGCGCACCTAGAGTATTACAATAACATAAAGTATTAAATTAAGATATTAATTAATATTTTAATTTAATACTGTATGTTATAAATTAATGTGTTAATTTAATACTTTATGTTATTAATTAATATTTTGATTTCATACTTTATATTATTAATTAATATTTTGTTTAGTAATTATTATTTATTTATTACTTATTCATTTATTATGGTCTTTATTGGTAATACAGGAAAGCTAATGTCTCATTAGGTTTGTTTGTTTGACTTAAAGAACAAAGGCACAGTAGGCTATATACCTTCTTTACCACGGGATATTGAATCCAGAATTTTAGATCCACAGACATACCGTTGTCACATTGCAGGGCATTTCATTTTGATAATACAGTGACTAGGCTATTGAATACTAATTTTTCTTAAGTTTTTACAGATAAATATTTAGTCAATATTATTCCTGGTGAAAATTTGCTAGATGAAAACAAGAACCAGATAAGATGATTACATTAATTTTTATATTGTTATAAACAAATTTAGAAGTTTAATGAAAGATATTTAAACAAGGGTTTAGAAAGTAGTTAAGAACTGGATGTGTAAACCATTTTATATCATATTTGATTTTTGTTTGAACTGTAAACAGGTGCCAAAAAATCGGAACTTGGCTTCTGTAACTTCTTCAAAGGAGATAATAACGGCTGTTCTAGTTATTATATTGATGGTGAAAAAAGATTCTGAAAGTCTCTTAGGTGAAAATCTTGTTTTTCTAAATAACTTTTGACATGTATCTAAAGAATTATTGATTATGTAGTTGGTAGTACGGGTGTGGATTTCATGTATCTAGATTTTTAGAAACCATTTTACAAGGTGTCAGGAAAAGGCGTGTTAAAAAATGTTCCTGGAAATTTGGTTGGTGGGTGTGTTTCCTTATTGCAAAAACACATCAGGCTATCTGCTGAGTCCATCAAGGGAAATCTAACCCTTGATTTTAGCATTTTAAATCCTTAGACTTACCGCTTTATCAGGGAGGGACAAATCCGAGAGATAAAATGTCTACAATGGTAAATAGTAGATGGTTGATACATATGGAGATCAATCAAACTGGATTAATATTACGAGTGACGTGGTACATCAAAACTTACCTCTATGTTCTTTATTTGTGTTTAGTTAAACACAAAAGCTACACAAAGAGCTATTTGTGCTCTGTCCACTATGGGTCACCAATCCGGGTTTCTAGGGTTGGTAAGTCCGGAGACATGCCGCTGTGCTACTGGGAGGCAGGGACTTTGATCTCTTTTGATTTACATCAATGACATAGATGAAGGAATTGTCAATAGATTATTTAAATTTAATGATAATATTATAGGTTTTGATAATGTTAGCCATTTTGTGAGTTGGGTGAATATATCCATTTTGGATATCATAATTTGATATAATAATTCTAATGGGAGAACCAATGAAAGAAAAGAATCTTGGAGCTATTGTTGTTTAGTAACTTAAGTCATTCAATGAATGCACTACAGTGAATTTCCTACCCATGGTCAAGAGCTCGCTGTTTTCCTATTGTGCTGGTTTACTAACAATGGCTCATGGACAACAGTTTGCTGTATATCGGTAAGAAAAAAATAATTGTTATTGAATCTTTAACTGTGGTGTAATGAACTCTAATGAAAAATAATTGTTCGCATTAACTATAACTTTATTAAGAAAGGGTATTTTTTACTATAAAATAAATATATAAAGATCCCAGAAACAAACGGATACCGTTGGTAAAGGACTATTAGACTGGGTTTTTCGTTATAACACTTTTACTTCAGCTAAAATATGATTTATGAAAGGATAATAATAGGTTTATCACTGTCCTTGTAGATCTAATAAAAACCTTTTGTTGCTGAGACATCACATGAAACATATAACTCTATTGAATCATAAATTTATATATCAGGATGTGTTATACACAACACTGTTATTATTATTTTAATCAGACAGTAATTTCGACAAACAGATCTAAAATACTGAACAGTGTTTATCATAAAAGTAATTTCAAAAATCATTTTTTGGTAACAAACATAAATTGGAGAATAATTAGCAAAAGATACAAATTATTTTGAAATAGCGTTACTAAAATAGGAATTTTACTGATAAGCATCTTGGAAGATACAATCTGTTCATTTCTTAGATAAATAGTTCTGTTGTGTTCAGGAATCTGGTGTGTTTCCACGTATTTGTCTTCTTGTAATATCTGATGCTGTAGAAAAGAAAAACAGTATTTTAATGACACTGAAATATCTGTCAAACATTAAAAACAATAAATTATATATTCCAGTAATATCTAATGATGAATAAAACATTTACAACTTTTTAACGGCAGGTAAATACTGTTCAAACGTTAAGGAATAGTAAATTATACATTTCATTAATATCTGATGATATAGGCAAAAAACACAATAATGATAGAGATATTGTTAAAAACCCTTTTACTCGTGCATTTTCGATAGGTGGACATTTCTTCTTTAGGTTACACTGATTACAAGTGTTAAGCCATGCTCACCTAAGGTTACACTGATTACAAGTGTTAAACCATGCTCACCTAAGGTTACACTGATTACAAGTGTTAAGCCATGCTCACCTAAGGTTACACTGATTAGAAGTGTTAAACCATGCTCACCTAAGGTTACACTGATTACAAGTGTTAACCCATGCTCACCTAAGGTTACACTGATTACAAGTGTTAAACCATGCTCACCTAAGGTTACACTGATTACAAGTGTTAAGCCATGCTCACCTAAGGGGTCTGTGTTGTCATTGTTCCTCCTGTTCCAGTTCCCGTTCCTTGACCGTTTGTTCCACCACCTCCTCCTCTGCCTCTAGATGGCCCTCCCCTCATGTTTCTACCTCTTCCTTTACCACGACCAGCATGCATGGTAACAGTGGAGATCAAAGCTAGTACCAAAAGTAGGACGAGGACTTGTTTCATGTCAGTAGGTGGGTGCTAGTCGTTATTGTTACTTCAAGTTGGTTGTGACGGTTTGTAATAATGATACACTTTGTAAAATAGAGTGGTTTATATACGTGTTTTCTTGTCCTTGTGTATCGTTTAATGAGTAATTTTGTGTCACATTTTGTGTTTCTTGGTATTTACTTGGGAATGAATCATCTTCTAGTGTAATAACAAGTCACATTGAAAACAAAGCTGAGAATTCTTTAACAAACGTGTTTTCTCTGTATTTTGGTATTTAAAGTATAATAATTATCTTTTATGTATATTTAAGAGTTACGTATATTTACAGTAGATTAAACTCTTACGATTTGACTCACTTAGTTAACAATCATTGAACAAAACCTAAGTTTGTATAGCTTTTCTACACATATACTAGATAAACAGTGGTATGTACGCAAGCTGCCATTAGTGTACAACTATATGTCGATAAATACAAATAATGACAAATATCGCTTTTGTAATAAGTACAAATACGTCATCTGTCAGGTGTACAAATAAGGATAGTTATTCTCTTAGCATCAAATTTTAAACAACGCGATAACAAACCGTGTTTTATTTAGTTTATGAATATTCGTTTTAATGTTTGAATAAAACTTTCGTTCATGTATGTTTACTAAACAAAATACTGTTCGAAATCAGAATTGTTTTTATTTCGTTCTTAATGATGTAGTCCTGAATGAAAAGATAACTTTTCATTTTAGTTTAGTTCAAATTCTCCAAACTGAATAACAGAATAGCGATGTTTTAATAATTAAATATCTATCCATTAGAATAAAGTTGTTAATTATTAGTGACATCGCCAGAACTATTCTTAATGGTTTGTGAGTTCAAGTTAGTATTGGCCCGGTATGGCCAGGTGGGTAAAGGCGCTCGACTCGCAATTTGAAGGTCGTGGGTTAGATTCCCACTCGCATCAAACACGCTCGTCATTTCGGCAATGTGGGTGTTATAATGTTCTGGTCAATGCCAGTATTCGTTGGTAAATCCAAGAGTTGGCGGGCAGGATGATGACTAGTTGTCTTACCCTCCTGAGTTAGGGAGGGCTAGTGCAGATAACTCTCGTGCAGCTTTGGACGAATTTCCAAAACAAACAAGTTAATAGATTTATTGTCGCTAACATTCACACTGACGATACTGTCTAACTTAAAATGTAGTTTAAATTTTTCAAATTAATGAGAAAAATTGGTGATATTTTATGATTAAGTGTCGATTTAAAAAAAACAAATTTATTATTCATCAAATTATTAAATCTATTGTGTATGGTCTTCTGATTTTAGTGTTTGTTTACTTGATACGTCATTTTAAACAGAATTGTTATCTGGGTTTGGGTTTTTGTTTTACGTTTTTGTCACTGGTTATGACGCGCAGTTACTTCTATTGTCTATTCTGTATCTAAATAATAAATAATGTAATTCGATTTCATTGATCAAATATATAAAAAGAAATGATATTATAGGATTTTATTTTCTGAAAATTTTCTATTTTCTACAAATCAGTACAACAAACCCTAAAAATTTAGTTTCTGCCCCGAAAGAAAGAGATTTCCAAACATAACTCAAACTTTGGATACAATCCTTATTGGTAGTAAAAATATATTAAGAATGTTTACGGTGATAAATAGAGAAAGATATTTATATTATTTGACTCATATTTTTATTTAGATAGGTAGTTTTACTGGCTCGATTTTCACCTACTATTAGACTACACTACGCTTCCCCTTCACTATGTACATTCAACCACTAACGTCAACGTGTCACCTGCGTGTGCTGACTTCTTAACAATTAACAATACCAAAAGAGACAAAAGAAAATTAAAGTTGTAGGAAACAATTTAAAACTGCAAGAAAAAAAAACATTTAAAGTGACCCTTAAAAAGATGGACTATTACAAAACATTTACAAAAGCAATCACAGATGTGCTAAAAGTTAGGAGTGATGATTGAAATAGGAACATTATAGTTATATCTTTTAAGTAATATCTAAATGATTGAACAGAATTAACACCAGAGAACAGCATTTTACACTGTTGAAAGATCCATATGTATCAGAAGAATAACAAACAAAAAATGTATGGAAGTGTCATATGAAAAGTGAAACAAAACCTCAACTCCTGTATCATTCCCTAAGAGGTGGGGGATGTAATATTATGTTGAATTATTCCATCAGATTGATTAAAAATCATTGGCGTGAAACATTACACACATTATGAAAGTAGACATACTGGATTTACATGGATAAAGAGGTCAGAACTAACTCCTAAGTTAATCCTTTATAGTCCTACAAATAAATGCATTCTTATTGATTAAGAGATGTAAGCAATAGGTGGAGACCCACAGAAGATATGAATTTTCCCTTTGTTTAACTATAAAAAACATTTATGTTTAATATATCATAAAATACTGTTACTCAGTAGTATTCCTTAATTAGGAATATTTATCTTTTAGTTTCTGACATCTATAGTACATTATATCTTTCCCATAAACCTGGTTTCAACTCCTGTCTCGCAATGTTTAGGTCATTAGATTAAATTACTGGTAACTGCATTGCTAACACTTCAGAAATGCTGAGTAGGTCCAGCAACGTCCGTCATGGAAACTGCCGTTTATTAAAAAAAAAACAACTATTTTCAACTTTGATCTGTAAAACCGTTAAGTTCAATGCTATCTTTTAAATCTACTTGTCATTCCACACTGAATCTCTGTTGCTCTGAAAGGAACTCGAGTTTCAAATGAATTTTCAAAGATATCTATTTTAAAGACAAACTGCATAGTATGAGGTTTTTGCGGTTCTATGATGATAGTTACGTAACAAAAATAAACCTCACGTATAAGTGTTTGAAAAGCATTGCATCAGTTTATTTCACCCTTTATCTTGTTAATAGGAGTACATGAATAAAGTACACAAACAACCTATTTGTGGTTTGGCTGGTCTGTATCGTCTCGTTTAACAGTGAATAAGGTGAGCTACTAGTTACTCAACTTTATTGATCTACAAGGACGCTTCAAACACATGCGGCATTGTAGTTGTTAAATTAGTAGTCTCTAATAAGGAAAATGAATTTTAATAGAACTTAGTAAATGATAAAAATGGTGAACATTCATTAAGTGTGCAACACTTTGGTAATATGTTTGTTTAAGTTACTCTTTCTTGTTTATCTTATGCAATTAATTTTTCAAAAATTCAGATGATAATCAGAACAATATGAACAGACGATTTGTACTTGTTCTGTCATAATGTGTTTCTGACATTATTTGTTCAGTAACTGTGTTGATACTTCTCATTAACACTAACCATTAAGGAAGTAATTCAGATTGTATAGTCTAATTCTGTTTATCTTTTGTTACATCTTCTGCACATTGATGCCTCTGTGACTTAACACTATGTTAAATATCTGAAGTGAAGTTAAAACGTGACAGATAATGTAAGCAGCTTGAAGAGACGACTTACGTTTCATTGAAGATATCACCTCACCTTTATTATATTATGTTCCCCTGATAAGGTATCACTAAACATAGGTGTGTATATATTTGGTTTCACTACAATGCACTAAGGTTTGTTTGTTTGTTTGTTTTGAATTAAGCACAAAGCTACACAATGGGCTATCTGTGCTCTGCCCACCACGGGTATCAAAACCCGGATTTTAACGTGTAAATCCGCAGACATACCGCTGAGCCACTGGGGGACAAATATTTCGCAGTCGGCACTAAGGAAGATATGAAATTAAAACTTTCAGTTTAGTCAAGATAACTTTACATATTATGTTAAACAATAAGAGTGACAATATTCAGTCCTCCCTCACATAGTTACACAGCGGTATACGTGGTGATATAGAAAGTTAAAAACTGGATTTCGTAACTTGCAACGAAGCACAGATATCCTGTTTTAACTTTATGCTTGCTACAAACAATCAAACAAACACTTTTAACAGACAGAACCTTAGATAACCTTACTAAAACGAGGGCTAACTGCGCTAGCCGTACCTACATTAACAGTATAAGTCTAGAGGGAAGGCAGCTAGTCATCACCATCCACCGATTACTCTTTCACTAATGAATAGTGGGATTGGCCTTTACATTATAAAGCCCTCAAAGCTGAAAGGGCGAACATGTTTGGTGTAACGGGGATTTGATCCCTAAACCTTCAGATTACGAATCAAACGCCTTAACCACCTGGTCAGGCCGAGATCGAAGAGACTTTATTGAATCTGTAACAAGCATAGGAAACTAGGTCAACTATCACAGCCTAGCCAATTAAATCATGCAATATCTGAAAAGAGTACTGTGATAATAAACAATAATAATAATTTTGTTTGCATCTTATTTATGGATATTTTATTTAAAAATAATTGATGTTTTCACTCAAAATACAGAAAAAACTTATTGTTTAACTCGTAGGAATGCTGTACTCATCTATCAATAATGTATTATCACGGGCTTATGGTAAGCACGGCCCACGGTGGTGGGAGTTGATCAAATGGTATTAAAAGACCTGAAAACAGTTGTTGTTCTAAAGTGTAGTTAACCTTCACTGTTATAATTGTCCACATTCTGTAATACTTGATATCAGTACAGAAGTTCTTTATGTTTTAGGGCATAAAGCTTTGAATTTTTTTATCATTATAGCTTCAAGCTTGAAGTTAAGAATAACTTACAAATCAATAAGTGATTCGTTATTGCTAGAATGTTAAATATAATTTTGGCTTATAAAAATTTGTGGATCCAGGTTTTAGTGACATCAATGATATATTTTGTATTATTTAACAACAGAAGAGTTGTAGGGTGCCTACAAATTCATAAACGTTTTTTTTCATAACAAATCCAATCTGCTTATTTGTGGCAAGAAAGCAACGTTATTAAATATATATATGCATGTAATGTTTGTGAAATTTAGTTAACAGCAAACTTAAGAAATGGAATATAGGAAGCAATGTCACTTATTTGACACTAATAAACAGACAAGTTAGCAAGCTTAACCCTTTCAGACAATAAATTATATTCATCTAAACGTTTGGATAAGATTTGTCGATCTAGTTTAGCGTTCAGTATAACATGAAATATATATTGTTATTTCGGTTAACATGAAAACATTTTTATCGAGGATACAGCATTATGTTGGCATTTGATAAATCATCTTCTTTTTTTGAAGAACTTTATCTCCATCTGGTGAGTAATTAATGTCAGCCACAGTTCATACTTTCTTGGTATGAAGAAAGTTTTTATATAACGTTCATTTGTTTGCTTTACAAGTTTACTTTAGAGATCGAAATTTTAATTTCTTGCTTTGATACTGAGAAGATAATTAACTTTTTTTTAATTTGTGCGCCATGGACGGTTTGGGATAACATATCATTAGCTGTTATGACACCTCTTGCTAGGTTAGCGTACACATCTTCAAATTTCTTAGCGTATTTACGATGCTCCTTTATTAAACCTTGTACATATGAATATACACGTGCATTTCTTTCTGAAGTCTACTTTTTATTCTGATAACAGCCATAACATTCTCGATTATACAAAAAACATGGCTCAATAGTGTTAATAATTTGGTCTTTAATGTATTAACACTAAATAAATGCACTAAAATTATATTAATAATAAAGACATAGGACTTTTTATCTTTCGTTTAGTCCATACAGATACTACACATCAAGTATATAAATGTAAACATTAACTAATGTATTTTCAAACTGAACTCACATTTAAGCTATCAGCTATCAGCTTGGTTTTATTTAACACAATATCATAACACAGCTTGGTTTTATTTAACACAATATCATAATACAAATTCTTCCCGAAATAATTGAGCAAACTTTAAATAGATGTTTTTTTTCAATCAAAATGATTTGATTAGAAACGCTGTGACAATATAATATATAGTTCCACGGAATTTATATTTTGATTGTCTAAAACATTATTAATTTGTATTATTTACCCGGTCACATTCGAATATCACACTACTTTTCTATAATAATGTAACCCTGGTCGTCGCCTGGCATGACCAGGTAGATGAGGCACTCGACTCGTAATCCGAGGGTCGCGGGTTCTAATCCCCATCACACCAATCACGCTTGCGTTTCAGTCGTGGGAGCGTTATAATATGACGGTCAATCCCACTATTCGTTGGTACGAGAGTAGCCAAAGAGCTAGTGGTGGGTGGTGATGACTAGCTGCCTTCCATCTTCTCTTACACTATTAAATTAGGGACGACTTGCGTAGATAGCCCTTGTGTAGATTTGTGCTAAATTTAAAACCAAATCCCACTACTGAAATCCCTAGTGTGAGTTGCGTAATATTTATTTACGGATGTATTCTTTAATGGCTTCTATGTTTTAGGCCCATATTGAAATGAAAGTCAAACAAGCACATTTTGGTTAATAGTTTTTAATATATCGTGATAAACATAAATTTCACAATTTCAAATATATTCAAATTGAAAACCTAAGTAGTAAAAGTCGTGTTTCTCTCGTATATACCAACATCCTTATCATAGTATATATATATGTGTGTGTGTAGTATCATATAATATCAAAATAGTATCATATACAAAATCAACCAATCCAGAAACATGATATCCCAATATTGAACTCCCACAAACTAATGCTGTTCAAAAGGCACTAAAACATATTGTGCTTAACAACTCGTTAAGTACAACTTAAGACTTGTAAAGATATATGTACCAGAAAATAGAAGTAGGACATTTCTGTAAACAGCTTCATCAAAAATGATTTATAATCAAGAATTTTTTATAAAACCACAGGGCTGTATGACGCAGAAGCTGACGAGATTCGATTGTCTTCCAGTGATCCAGCTGTTGCAAAGATTTAAGTTTCCAAGCAAACTTCAAAGGAATGTGCTGCTTAAGACTTAACAGGTTTTTTTTCTGATAAATATGAAATACTATAAGAAAGCAATTGACATTTTAGACAACTTTTTATTCAGAAATGTGACAAATGTCTTAAGACCCTAAACAAGCTAAATATATATAATCCAATGGAAACTGATAAACCATTCCAACAGACAACTGGAATTGTTGCAGCCCTAGATGATGATCTCATATATCATTTCATTAAAAATAACATCTCTTTGTATTTCTAAATATGTCATTTAATTTGATACATACTTTCTGGATTGCCTCCATCTGTCATTGCTTTTTTATGATATAGTATCTTTAACGAACAACCGTCTCATCACATCACATACTATTGAGAATACTTTCATGGTCAATCTGTAGTCTTGAAACTCAAATGTTGTCTCCAAATATATAACATCCTGCAAAAACATTGCTAGGAACTCTTCAGATGAAATGTGTTTTGTATTAACACATTGAGGTTCAATTATAATTGTAAGAAGTTAATGGAAGCCCTAAAGCATTTCCAAAATTCAGCAGAAACCTTCGCTGGAAGTTTCCCATGAGAGATGTCCATCAATATTTATGTGCAACTTCAAACATTGGCCATTGTGTATGCCATCCATTCAAAGATACTAATATATCCTGAAATTCAGAGAGAATTCCGAAATACTAATAAAAAACAACTTCGTCTTTAGCAGACTCCTTGCATCTCTGGATAATATTGGATGATGTGATTTCTATCTTACAAGTAAATAGGATAGTGAAGGGAAATGGTAAATTCCAATGTCCCTCCTCTCAAACTGTCAGCTAGTGTACTTTGTATACTTAACGACCATTTAAATCAGAATTTATTGTGTGTTATGCATAGTTTCTTCACAAAATTTACTTTGTGTATCATTCTGTACAGCGTTAGTACTTAATATGACAAAAGCAGCATCACTAAACTAAGCCTGATTTGAAGAGTTCAAACTGGTTCAGTAGACAAGAGTGAATCATTAATACCACAGCTACCACTGTGCAACTTTCAGTGTTATTGAATCCTTGCTCTTCTGTTATAGTTTTGTTATACTTATATGTGGATGTTGTTGTAATGCAGAAGTTGAGGGGCTTTGGATCTTTTGTCCATCCATTTTTGGAAAGCTTCCCATAAAGGGTTTGTTTGACAATAAAACTAATGTTTTTTATTATGCTGACATCTAACACTACTGAATGTCATGCATAAGTTTCCTGTACGTGATGTTCTGTTGAATCAACAACTTGATTCATGTGTCTCATTCACAATAACAACTTGCATAATTCAGTTATGCTTCTTCACTTGGACACATTCATAGCAAAAGTTCTTTGAATGTAATTACATTAAAACACTAGTAAGTTGATCCGGCAGTACATGAAGAGGGTAAACCATTTTGTAAAGGACTTTTATGCAATAGACAGTAAATACAAAGCCAGGTAAAACCTTCATTAGATTAAAAATAAAAACGTCAATGCACTATTTATTTACATAGATTATATTCCTATATTTAATTATACACATAAAAATGCACAGTACGTTTATATTTAGTGTGGAGTTGTACTCCTGCACGTAAAATCTAAGGCTGATTGGCTCTGAACATTCTTAATTTTAATATTTTGTGTAAGATAGACATCTGCAGTTTCATATAACTGTCCTGCATGCGCTTAATGTACATTGTGAAAATGGCGAATTTTATTAAATAATAAACAATAATTTTCTGTACTTTTTTAAAATAAAGTTTTTCCATAACCTGGTATTCAAGCTAGTACGGATATGATATTCACGAAAAACTGAATCTATAGCTATCTTATTATCAATAAAGTCATGCTTACTTTGTTTTACCCAAAGATAATTGAATCATTCTGAAACATTCGTAGCTCATTATTTGTATGGACTCTGCGTACATTTAGTTTCATTGTGAGAAAGTTAAATTTCCAATCGTATGTTTTATTTTGTTTACAAGCTTAAAATGGTGTAATATATGTTAGGCCAAAATGATAGATCCAGTAATAATTTCATTTTCAAATTCAAATTACTCACCTTTTTTGTGTGTGGTCAATATATTTTTCGTAAATTAGTGCAGAAGGTAACATGTACAAATAAAGTATTTGTAAATATTTATATTTCGAGCTGATACGACCTATAATTTTGACTGTAAAAGTGCTATAATTTATTGTAACTTTTGAAGTTTTAAATAACGAGTGCCCTCAGCAAAACTCGTCTAGTTTATATGTGTTGATATCTATGTGGCACCAATGTGCAGGCTCAGTCGGAATCCAGTAACAATAAATAAATAGGCTTGAACCTTTAATCTGGCACTTGTTTTGGAATGACTGTTTCTTAAAGAAAAGTTACTCCTAAGAGTGCTCGAAGATTCATCAATTCTCATTTACCCCGCGAGCGGAATTGTTTGTTTATTTGTTTTTGAAATTCGCGAAAAGCTATTTGAGGGCTATCTGCGCTAGCCGTTCATAATTTAGCAATGTAAGACTAGAGGGAAGACCTACTCATCACCACCCATCACCATGTCTTGGGCTACTCTTTTACCAATGTATAGTGGGATTGACCGTAACTTTAAAATGCCCCCAAGACTGAAAGGGCGAGCATGTTTGGTGTAACGGGAATTCGAGCTCATGACCCCCAAATTATGAGTCGAGTGCCTTATCCAGCTGGCTATGGCGAGCTCCGATCGGTGCGACAAAGTGAAGACGAGGACGAGAACGTTGTAGGAGTTTTCTCTCTGAGTCAGAAGCAAGTATGCGACAGTTGAGACAAAACATCAAATGAAACTGCTTGAGTCAGGGACGGAGGAGAGTTCGACAGTACAAGTGCTACGTATTTTTTTTGTTTTCTGTTCTTCGTAGACTAAACGCAACAGAAAAACGCAGATAACAGCTTGTATAATTTATTACACTAAACTATTAACAAATATAACAGATATAACATGAATTATATAATAACAGTGACAGATATTAAGTTACAACATTCGAAATTAATTACAAAACAAAATAATACTAGTTTCAAACTTCAAAATTAATCACAATACAAAACGGTACTGGCCTGTATCTAATGTAATGATCTAAAATTAAAGTCTCAAATTCCAGTCTAGGGTGTGAATTTGGTCCCACGAAGAAATTCCGAAACAGTTCACAGTTCAATAAGTTCGCCGTCTCTCAGCACAAGCAGTAATTCAGATGTATCGCAGAGATTGACGAAATAAAATCACAGTTTCCGTAGATCTAACTTCAATCACAAATCCAAGTTGAATATTCACAGCAAACACTTAATCTTTCTCAAATAACTAACTCTCTTCTTTTGAAATAAAACTGATGTCTGAATCTCACTCTTTTTCTTCGAATAAAACTAATGACTGAATCTATCTTCTTTTTTCGAATAAAAACTGATGACTCAATCTCTTGCATCTTCGTCTGTTTATATATTGTAGGCCTAAACTCCTCGAAAGTTCTACAGGTCTCCAGAGCAATCCACGCATATCGGTTCTAGCACGAAACTACACGTCTAGACACGAAGTCACCAGCACTCATTTACAAACATATGATTGGTCTACTTAATTCAAGAAAATTCTAAATGTTACCCTAAATGAGTAACAAAATATTAGTTTAAACTTCAAAACAATAATACAAATATGGAAAAATGAATAATAGAAATGAAAATTCAAACACAACACGACATGTCGTTTACAAAATATTTACACATTTACATAACACAAGGCAGTAATCAAGCTGTGGGGAGAAAACAACCATGAGTTAGTATATAGTTTGCTACTTGTTTAGAATTGATTACCATCTTTATGAAGTGAGTGGGTAGGCCTATGACCCTGAATCTGATTTGGTGAACAACATGTATTGGAATGTACCTTGGGAAATAGATGGGTGAAAGTCTCTGAGGAAGACAGAAAACAGGTTATTTGAGTTTCTCGTGTTTGAACACCGGACATTAGTGTCAACATTTCACGGTTTACATAGATACATCAGGTCTTCCATGGAGGAAAACTTTGACACGTAGAAAAATCTTAGTTTTCTTCGGGTCAGTGGATACATTGGGCGCGGAAAACATCTTGGTAGTAAGTGACCGTCGTGACTCATGATTGTGACAAATGACTCATTCGTATGTGTGACTCGTTACTACTTAAAATATGATCTGTACTTTTATAAATATATATAACTTTTGTATAATTGCATAACTTAAAGTTTTAGTTTAAAAATTTGTGTTGATGACGTTTTTTCCGCAAAGTATTTTCATTAATCAGTTGTATAACTTAAAGTTTTAACACCAAGAATAGGTTTGTGCATACAAATATACAATAAACATGGTAAGTGCTACTAAGACAGGACCACAATTGGTTCGAGTGTTGATGTTAAGCACTCCACACACATGGACGATGAAATACGACCAGTACTGACATAAGGCCCACAAATCAAGAATGAAGAATTGAACTGTTGGACGCGTGCTATCTGGGTGCGACATAATATTACGGTAAATCCTACTATTCGATTAGAACAGCCGAAGTGTTGTCAGTGTATAGCGTTGACAACGTGTTTGCCCTCTAGACCATCACTTGTAAATTGGTATAAGCTAAAAGAAACAGCTTTTAAATTACTTCTCGCGATATTCAAGAAATGAATATTGAGCTTTACATTTCGACCTCGATAAATCTTTACTCTGATATTGCACAGTTCATAAGTAACCTACATTCAAATATCCGTTTGTTTTTCAATAAATAAAATACTAGAGCTGTTATTTACATGTCCCACAAATTCATTGACCTAAACGTGTACGCATTATGTCAATACGAATATTAGATTAACGTAAATAATAAATAAACTTAAGCTTCCAGCAACAGAAATCTTCGTTTCATCTCATCAACTACAATGCACTGAAGTATAGAAAGCAGGTGATGAACTACTTGTTTCGGCGCTTTCTCTTTCAGACCAGCACTCAAAATGATAGAAGAAAGCTTAACAGGAATGTTAGTGAACCCTACTTTTGTTACAACATTCACTTCAGTTCTTTTTGTGTTCGTGATCCTTCGTTGGTTCTTGAGACGACCACACAACTTTCCACCAGGTCCCTTCGGTCTTCCCATCGTCGGATATCTTCCTTTCTTTAGCAATAAACCTTACCTGGATTTATCAAAACTCAGTAAGAAGTATGGAAACGTGTTCAGGTATTCGCACTTTATAAACTGTGAATTTTCAAAATTGGTATTTTTATTTATATCTTGTTTATTAATGTTTCGTTTAGTAGGAGTGTATTGTTAGTTACTATAAAAACTCTTTATTAGCTCAAAATGTATAGGAATAAAGGTAAATTGCGATGCGAATTTGTAAAATCGAAATATTTTCTGTATTAAACATCTTGTATTGTATACTTTTATCTACGTATTTCATGTGAATAAATATTTTATCGGTGTAAAGTTTATTTTATGAAATTGTCGGGCCTACTTTTGAAAAATCAGTTTTTAATGTATGTACAATGGATGAAACATTTGTAAATTAAATAACTACTCATAATTTCATCCATAATAAATTTAGACAAATATTATTACAAATGCGCACAAATCATATTTCTCTACACTGTAAAAGCACGTGTAGTTTATGTTAAAAACAGTTTCATTTTTTAACTGCACAGTGTAAATACACGAGAAAAGAGATTTTATAAAACGTAGTAAGTAATATCTCTAGTTTTATGGTTTATACTCCATTTTTAATTTTTGTCATATGATAGACTGATATGATATGATAAACTTCAAAATGTAAATGAAACGATATAAACTTCGTGTCTCATTGTCTTTAAGTGTATACTCGAAACTTATTCTTCGAGAGTTATTCGCGCCATTATGGTTTATTTCATAACAAAGACGGTTTGTTTGTTTTTCTGGGTTCTTGGTCAGATGATTTCTGAAACAGAGATATTTTAATTAGTACCATGGTAGGAAGAAAAACAATTTTTGTGTTTAATAGTAAGATTATTTATATTAACAGGGTAAAATATTGCTAAAGATATATATGTATTGGACTTAATGGTTTTGTACGTTAGGCACAAAAAGTGTCACCATGATATCCTTAGATTGTTATCAAAGAATGCCTAATATATCTATGGAAGAATTCAGAGAATCTTTCAGTCGTGCGGCAGATGTTCAGTAGTGAATTCATTGTGTTAACACATCTAGTATTTTCATTGTTAGCTGCCGAGTGGGAAGTAAAAATGTCGTGGTCTTATGTGATTTTCATGCCATCAAGGAAGCTATGAACAGTGACATTTTTTTAGACCGTCCACCGGACGTTCAGTTACAAGGACCATCAGAAAACATAAGTAAGGGATAATTGTGAAATGGTTTTCTGTACGTTCTATAGTTCTTTATGTAGTTAAATATATAATATAGTTTATAATTATTTTCCTAACACAAAACAAAAGGTCCAATATCTAATATAAGAAGAACCATGTTAGTTACAAGTTCTTTTTAATGCTCTCTAAAGTTGTTGTGAAATATAATTAAATAAAAAAAACATTGGTGTTATTTAAAAACAGGTTCTATATCGCACTGCAATTATATTAATCAAAATGATTAAAAGTTAATTATTGTTTTTCTTAGGACAAGTCCGGTTTATCTTTCGATCATACCATTAGACAGCCATAATAATAATAATTAATTATGGAACTTAACAGACGCTTGTGTGCTGTATAATAGTTTCACTTATTTCCAGATGTTGTAGTTGCAAACGGAAATTTGTGGAGAGAACAACGTCGATTTTCAGTACATATTTTACGAAATCTTGGTTTTGGAAAAACAAAAATGGAAGACCGCATCCAGGTCAGTAGAAGTCTATGACATAAACTTTCTAAAGTTAGTCGAAAAAAACTTTATACGTACGTTCATCGATTTAGATAAAATATTGATATAGATTTACCAATGTTTTCCCCTGTCTCTTCTTCGACAGTCTTTCTAATTACAATCAGACATTCAGTTCCTTCTTTCCTCATAACGTGTCCAAGAAACTCTGATGGGTATTTCTGAAGTTAATCAGTACCTTTGTAATGCAATTTGTCCAAGACGTAATATTTTCATTTAAAGTGTGATTTGTCAAACATATATTCGATATGTGCCTCAAGAATTAAACTCAATTACTTCAATTCTCTTATCGACATCTGGTAATATTGTCCCATATGTTGACGCATTCCTGAAACATGGTACGATAGAAAAATCCAAAGCTCTTAACTTTGTCTCCAATAAAAGTTTTACTATTTGTCAGTAGCGCTTTCATTTTCATAAACATGTCTTTTATCATTCTTTTTTTGATCAGATTTAAGAACATATCTTTTGCGGACTCTCAGGTAGTAGAATTTATTAACTTACCTTATATCCATTTTAAGAGTAAGTACACAATTAGCATGCACTTTGTTTTCCCATAGTTAACCCTTAAACCTTTCTTTTCACTTTTATTAATAATATCTACTTTGTTTATAATTTCCCTTGTGAATTAGGTATTAAAATTGTGTCCTTAGTATAATGCAAGTTGTTCGAATTCTGTTCACCAATGGTGGATCCCTATCTCTCTGGATATGACGTTAAACTTCATCCACCAATGGATATCAATTGTCAGGATAGCAGTAAGATAAATATCCTTTCTTTAGTAGATGTAGTCTTTTGTTCACTCTTAGGCAAGGCGTAGCTTCCATTAACCTGTCTTAGCAAGGTTACAGTTGAAGCCGTTTGGGTACAGAATGGCGGATCATCTTGTCTGACGGATGCCTGATGCAACCAACTGGGGCAACAGTAGAAGGAAACTATAACCGTCAGTTAGAAATGGCAGCCTACAGCAATATCGTGCAAACTATGATGTATGATATCTCAAAAATGTAATAAAAATCACAATGGAACGAAAGGGGTCTCTGATGGGAATGGGTAAGATACCTCACACAGTAAAGAAAGTCAAGTGTGACAAGTGACTCTTTTCGGTCACTACCCAGAAGAGATTAGTAAAAGTGGCAATGTTGAATATGAGGACTTTATATATTGTATTGGAAAATTGTTTGATGTTTTAACCCACGTTATCTTTGTTAAACCACTATATATTTATATATGTGTTAGTGTGAGTGCGTGTATATCTGTTGATATATTTCACTCTTTCATATATCTTAAATTTATGTGCTTTTAGATAAGAGAAAATTCATAAAATCAAAAATAATTCAGTATTTGTTTTGCTAAAAATAGTCTAGAAACATTATTTTTTTTCCAAATTAAAAGCAAAACGTACAACATAATTTTCTATTTTGAATATCGTTTTTGAGTAAATTTATTTTGTAAAACCTACTTTTATTACTTCTTTGAGCTTAGGATGAAATCAACATTATCTTGGCTCATCTGGCCTCTCTGGACAGTACTGTTTGTGACATTCGAAAACTTCTAGTCCCAAGCATGTCTAACATAATATCTGTATTTGTCTTCGGTCGGAGATTTGACTATAATGATCCAGCAAGAAAATACCTAGATGAAAGAGCCACTGAATTTCAAGATTACATCAAACAGGTTGACCTGAAAACCTTCTTTCCCTGGATGAAACCCTTTTTGTTTTTATTAAAACCTGAGCAATCAAGGAAATTCCAAGAAACATCAGAACAATTACTGTCGTTCATTCGGTAAGCACATACATTTAATTTAAGTAACTAACGTTATTCAACATACACTTTGAATTTCATGTAGTAGAATAACACATTAAAGCACTTCCTGGGTTATTGATTTCGTGATATATTAGAATATATCAAGGAAAATAAATCCATTTAGTTCATTATTAAAGAATAATTATATTACCGTAGTTGCATTAAATCCAAGACCTTTTGTTAACAGTGATAATATTTTTTTATAATATCAGTGTTGTATACATTTTCAGAATTAATGTATTTCACAGATGGCGCTATTGGTTTTAAGAATTAGGTTAATTTATATCTTTTTTGTGTACATTCGCCCATAACCTTTACTTTAAACTACAATTTCTACACCTAATGTGTACGATATTCAGTCATAACATATGTTTACTACCATTTTATTTTATTGTGAATATTTGTAATCCGTCTCGTCTGATTCGGTTATTTTATAACACGAGGTCTAAAAATCCGTTAATTTAACTTTATTCCAGATGATTTCTTTCTTTCTTGTTCTCCAGTAAAAACATTCCTCTCCCCATCAGATATATTAATATAACAATGTGTTTGTTTAAGAATGTCAGTTACAACAGTGTCCATCACTGGTATTACGTTCGATATCTAGAGGTTAAAGTGTCCATTATGTTTAACACAATTACTAGTTACATGGATATCAACAAGTTGCTGGGGATAAACCTGATATTTCCCATTATGTAGAAAAATATTAGATTTGACCAGTCTGTGCAGAATCTCAAGTACGTTGGTTGACGGGAAGACATCTTGAGGGAAGATAACTCGTTAGTCATTGTACAGGTCAAGTGGAAGACATCCATCCAGCTTCCTTACCAAAATGTGCACACTGTGCTTGACTTTACTTTGAATAAAGACGGTTTAATCTTATGTGAAACATTGTTTCCAGTCTGTATTACTTAGTATGAATTATGTTAGTTCATTAATGTTCATATTTACCTTTCAGTAAGTTTTATCGCTTCACCCAAAATAAAATTTTACAAGTCAATTTTCTTAAAGGTAATGCAATTAATCTACGAATTCCACAAGTAAGGATGTAATTCTGTTGAATAGGTTAGTCATTACTGTTTGTTTGTGTTTGTAATCTGATGACACAGTAAAGCGGTAATTTATATGTTGGCGGTAGTTGTGTATGTGTGTTAAAACTATTGGGGTATTACAGACAATCTTTGGGAAATGTTCATATCATCTGGTATTGGCGTTGTATCTTGTGTTTATTGGTATGTTTCTGATCATTCTTGCCATCTTTGGACAATTACTGATATTTGACAAGTGCTTACTTGTCTTGTTTAGTAATAATGTGATATATCTAAATAATATCTTCTTGTTTTCCTACAATTTATAAATTTCAGATAATTGTTTTTATCGAAAACTAATTTACATGACATTTATTTCTGCCTATTCTTACTTAAATATTATTTGACAATGATCTCATAAAATGCTTAACATCGTATCACGTTTTAATAACATTCAAGTATTTGTATATAACATGTCTGTTGGCCAACCTTAAAAACATCCAAAACCTGAGAAAATTTTATAAAATCTAGAATGTACTTTCGCCGATGATTGAAATGCAATGCATAAAATGTATTTTAATATTTATAATAAGAATATGATTGTTTCATAGATTTCTAGGACAGGAATGTAGATAATTAACAAAGTGTTTAATGACTTCTTTCTTGGAAATGTCTTAAATTGAAAATTATTCTAGTGAAGAAACCGATAACCACAAGAAGACTTTGGACGAAAACAATGTTCGTGATTACATTGACGCCTTTCTGATAGAAATGAAGGAAAGGCAGAAAAGAAACGAAACGTCATCTTTCTCAGGCAAGTTCGAATATTTTACACCAAAATAAATAAATAACACCTTATCTATATCAGACAACTACAACGTTTTTACACCACAAAATAAACAAAACGCCATATTTCTCAGTCAAGTTCGACGATTTTACACACAAAAAAAAACTTTATTTTTGTCAGACGACGACAACTTTTTCCCACCAGACAATATACGACACGCCACCTTTTACCAAGTACGATATTTTTTGCACCAGATATAAATAGCATCCTTTTTCAGGAACATATAACATCTTTCTCCATAAACTAGATAATACGATGTATTTTGTAAGAAAGTACAGCAGGTGCACAACCCTTTGCACCATAATATGAAACTAAAATCATGAGTAGTTTTTGTATTTAATCCAGTGTTAAAATTAGGATATGAGAACATATTTAAACAGACTTCACGGAATACGTTCTAAAGTCATATAATTTCACATATTTTTTCTGTTATCTAATAAAAGATATAATAAATGAACATAATTTTCAAGGAGGGTCAATATTTGTGTTTACCCCCTTGTAGTGAATATATTTTTAAGAAAAGATTTATAAAACTTTTGCACAATAAAGATTAATCGTAAAACCAAAAGTTTCTTTCACAAAACAAATATATCCTGTGCATCATGCCCAGAATGTAAGACGTTAGTCCACAAAGTAGACAGAACCCATCTCTCTATCTGTCACATCTTTTACATTTTTGTCAAAAATAGTTACTTTTAGCTTTACCCCATACCAGATATTTTGCATAATATAATATGTTTATGTGAAGAATCACATTTTTTTATTAATTAAATACATTTTGTTGTGATATACTAATCTATGTTGTACTTCTATGTATAAATTCCCACATTATTATTTTTTATAAATCATTATGACACCAGTTTTAAGAAATCGCAACAAATCTGTAATTCTTATACAACCAAACCTATCAAGTGAATATAACTTCGTAACATATGCTGGAAAACTAGTTGAAAAAGGTATGGTTGTGTGAATCGTTCAGATCCAAGGTAACTTGACCAGGTCTTGCCAAAGTAAGATGTCCACTAATGACAATGAAACTTGCTGAGAACCTGAAATATGAAGTTGTAAGCTTATATAACCCATATATATTCCTTTAGCTGAGGATACTGAGAAATAGCATTATAACCGACAAATATCCTCCCAAATTAAGCTTCTAACCGATAGTGCTATAATATTTGTGTGTCCAATCAAATTGTCTAATTAATAACACTGTAACTTACTTTATTCTGACCAAACAATACATAATTTTTAAACCACAATGTCATCTTTTTTATTATTTATTATGCATTTTTAAACATATTTGTTTGGACCCTAATTGTGAACCTAAATAATGAGGATAAGAAAAGTTCAAGATAAGTATATATGCTTTCAGTTTGCATACTAACATGTGATACTTGTCAATATATCTCAGATAACATGCTTTACGGAAATGCTCAAGTTTGGTTTCTTGGAGGAAGCAATCCAATACGGTCGGCAATAGAATGGTGTCTCCTAACTATAGCCGCATATCCGGATGTTCAGAAACGAGTTCATACTGAGATTGACAGTGTTATTGGTAGAGAGAGGTCACCATGCTGGGATGACCATGTTTTCCTTCCTTACACTCAGGCTGTTCTTTATGAGGTCCAAAGATGGCAGACCGCAAACCCTCTCGGTATTTTAAGATAGTAAGTATTTTTTGTTTGTATAAAATAATATTTCAGGTTCTTTTCTTCAATAAACATCTCTCTAATTATCACCAGGTAAAAACAGTCCTTATCTTTAATTCTACACAGTTCATGTTAACAGCTTATTTTCCAACAAATGTTCGTTATTTTGTACCTTGCCCCCTAGTGACACAGAGATAAGTCAACGGATTTAAAATGCTAAAAACCTAGTTTCGATACCCGTGGTGGGCAGGGTATAGATAGTCCTTTGTGAAAGTTTGTGCTTCATTACAATCAATATAAATTTTGTACATGAAATAGGTAAAATAAATGAATGATATAAATAATGCAATATATTTTGAGCCTATTCATTACTGGGTGGCACTGCGTTCCCAGCCGCTGTGTGTAACTAACTGATTGGCTAGAAACAGTTCAAAGGAATTTTAAAATTAAATAAACCATGTAAAGTAGTTTTAATTTAAAGACAAATATAAA
Organism: Carcinoscorpius rotundicauda; assembly: GCA_011833715.1. Lineage (NCBI taxonomy): Eukaryota > Metazoa > Arthropoda > Merostomata > Xiphosura > Limulidae > Carcinoscorpius > Carcinoscorpius rotundicauda. The sequence continues at coordinate 18,980,224 of CM022391.1, forward strand.
TATTGTAATATAAAAAAGTTGGGATAAAATATAAAAATCCTGTGATCAGAATAACGCACATTTCTTTTTTTGGAAAAACCCTGTAATGTCAAACAGGATATATTTTACAAAACTGTTGAGTAAACATATTTATTTTAATACATTTTATAGAAATGTTACATTAATAAAACTAACATAGGACACCGTGTTGGTTTTTTTCTTAGTCTTTGAGACTTTTCCACGGTAATAACTAAAACCCAAATAGTTTAAAAGTTTGAAACTAAACTGGCAATTAGCATATTATATAGAGTGATTTCATTTATCACAAATTCAGTTATAATATATCTTTTTACCACTTTCTTACGGATAAAAGCACGTGTGAGAATCAGTCTAAAATAAACAGAATTTTAGAATTCGTTTGAATGACTCGTGTGATCAGAATGGACGTTTGAATTGAAACATTAGAAAAAAAACATTTGCTTCTTATAGTTTGATTTTTATAGAATATCAACAAAACATATACTGATTGGAAGCATTTGATACCGTAACATTTTCAAACGATAGCTGGATATTAATGTTTTAATATAAATCCCCAATTCAATTTCTATAATATTTTTTACCAATAGATTATTTTTTGGTCGCACTATCACAGCTACACACTACAATGAAACAGCAAGTCTTAGCTGAGGGAATATTAATTTCTTACCTCGTGTAATAAACGTGATTTAAGACACTTGTTTTGTTTCTATCATAGGTTTTTGTAACATTCATCAACAATAATACTATAAGATTGTTTTGGTACTCAGTTGTTAGGCTTAAGATGTTTAAAGCGTATGAGAATTACTTCCTTCTAATAGTCTATTGTTCATTTCTTTCTTCCGTTTTTTATATTTTTTGAAATTTAAATGCGTTATTCATAACATATGTGAAGTTCCTTACTTTAAAAACCCTAACGCTTTAATTATTTCAGTTAATTGTTACGTGAAATTTATAATTAGTTGTTGTTATCTATTTTATTTTATTGAAACTTTCAAAAGAACTCAACAGTATTGAACTGTCGTTGATTTGTTACAGTAGAAACGTCATTTTCGTTAGTTCTAATAATTTAAAAATCCTGAACAATTATTAAAATCTCTATGACTTAACGCTACGGTTGTGTTAAACATGATCATATCTTTTCAAATACATGCGGATCGTTTTTCAATATAGGAAAAATGTATCAAGTAAAACGTGTGACAAGCAGATAAATGAATAAAATTTTAAAGCAGGTGAAATCAATACACACAGTCAAACATTCAAATATAATATTGATTCTATTTACAAGTACGAGGGAGGATACAACTGTTCAAGGCTACAACATTCCTAAAGAAACAATTGTCATGAACAACATCTGGGCTGTCCATCACGACCCCAGATACTGGAAGAACCCAGATGAATTCTTTCCAGAACATTTCCTCAGTCAAGACGGTGCAACTGTGGTGAAACCCGAACATTTCATTCCATTTTCTATGGGTGAGATTATGAGAATAATTTACTTATTTATTTTTGCGTAGTATTATGTATTTATTATACCAGTGTACTTCCCATCTAAGATGTTTATCATTATAAAAGTTCTACCAGATACTTGTTAGAATTTTTACATTATAATTTTTGTTCTATTTATCATTAGTAGTATAATTTTCCATTACACAAAGTTTTTGCTTCTTGAACACTGTTGGTGTTCCTTATAGATTTTTGGCTGCTGATCACGAAAATCACATCCAAATTTGCTCATCATGTACCTTTTCATGGAAATCTTGGTTTCACCAAGACATTGCGGCAATGGAAAAACGGTATCAGGAAAACTTGAATCCGTCAATGCTTACTAACTATTGTTGGACACTGCAACGTGATGCACCGAACATTGAATAGAAACGGAAATGAGGAGCAAAACACTTTTAATTATGTTAAACTTAATAGCGTATAAGGGACATGAAGGCAATTAAGTACGTTATTTTCGGTAAACAGTTAACTGTCTATTTCTCAGAGTTTCTACGTGTGAAACAAAACCAAAACTATATTTATGCTTACCCACAAGGTACCTGTCACAGTCAGCAAAAACTTTACAGGAAGCAAAACTTTTCAAAAAATTGTTGTGCAGTTTCATTGTTTTGTGATGCTTTTGGATGTTTTCATTCTGTTTAAAGTATTTTCTGAAACATGATAAACACTTATATTAACATAAGGTTTTCTATTCCTATGTTATTGTTTAAAGCGTACTTGTGTGTGAGGTAATTATCTTTATTATCTATTTATAAATAAATATTCATTAAACTTATTTAACAGTTAACATAACCGTGATGTATTACTACGACGAGGAGGCCAAATTACGAAACCTTTGAATCACGCTGTTCTCTCAGTTCTGACTAGCATCATGTTATTAACTCTCTGGTTTCAAATTACAAAATAGAATATTCCATACATAATACTCTTATGCTGTTTTGAATATAATAATGTACTTTACATATCCTATACTTTTAATAAAAATCGAACTTAAGTCAGTGAATATTACCTTAATAAAGATATATATTAACCTAGTTTTCTCAGAGTGTATGTAAGTTCTTTCAATTGTACTTTACTTCGCTACAGCTGTAACTTAGAATAAGTGGAGAACATTCGTTTCTTTTTGATTCAATAATTTGTTTCTTAGCTATACAAAAAGATATCTGTATACAGTTAACCATAATTTTAAAATGATAGAACAGAGGGAAGAATGTTACTACAGCTAGAGTAACCCATAATTTGACTGTTGTTCTGTTTACTTCCGTCTTCTCTGTCAATCGAAAGATATGTAATTCTTCTCTGAACAACCTTTTGCTACAGTATTTTACTACGTGTCCTTTATACAAAATTTTAATGTTCGGTAACATTTATATATATCTATGTATAAAGGTAAACGTTCTTGTCCTGGTGAGAAGTTGACCAACATTGGAATGTTTCCGTGTTTCGTTTCCATACTTCAACATTTTACCGTGGCTCTACCTGCTGGTGAGAAACCAAATTTCGATGGAGTTTTCGAACTCAGCTGGGATACCAAGTTCCATCATATTGTATTTTTATCTCGTTAAGTTGAAAATTTACAACATTTCACGAATGAATTATATTAAACATATTTGAAATAATTCAAACAAAATTACACGTGGAAAATCTTGAAAATATAATACTTTTATTATGTCATAAATGGACCAACAAAAGCGCTAAATTTTTTTAATCCAAATTTTTATTAGAAATTTGATATGAACTGAACAGTCCTAAACTTAGATATAATACTTTATCATTTCGTGGACAAAAAAAATCTTACTTTCGGGAGCGTGTGAACTAGGTTTAAGATCTAGACTATTTTTTGTATTTTGTATTACTACTTATACAGTAAACCACTACAAAATATGTTTTGTAACCATCATTTAGTTTTACTTGTAGTTAGCCGAACTAGCGTGAACACTGATTTATTACTATTACTTATATGTATATTATAATTTCAACTTTTGTATGACAGGGTTATGAAATATATATATATATTCTTGTTTGCTAAATTTTTCACAAAGTTATGTGACTATAATTCGTACATGTACTCGTATGTCTCCAGTCATTTAATAAATATGCTGCACTTTTTAAGTATATAAAGGTTCATAAACCTTATTTGTCTTCCCACTAAAGGTAACATCACCACAAATTAATGCTAACAATTTTAATTGACTATTTCATGGTCTATTATGATTTTTACTGAGGGAAATGTATGGTTTGGTTCAAATTTCGCGCAAAGCTACACGAGGGCTATCTGCACTAGTTGTCCATAATTTAGCAGTGTAAGACAAGAGAGAGGGTACCTCGTCATCATCACCCACCGCCTACACTTGGACTAGTCTTTTACCAACGAATAGTGGGACTGACCGTTGTATTATAACGTTCCCACGGCTGAGAGGGTGGGAATGTTTTGTGTGACAGGGTCTCGAACCAAGGACCCTCAGATTACAAGTCGAGAGCCCTAACCACTTGGCCATGCCAGGCAGCACAGCTGTACGTCTGCAGACTTATATTGCCAGAAACAGGTTTCGATAACCATGATGGACAGAGCACAGATCGCCCTTTGTGTAACTTTGTGCTTAATAAGAAACAATACCGATTCAATTATTTCTGTTTTTAATTTAATATCTGTATTTATTTATAAAAATGTTTGTTCGAATATTGCCTCTAGTGGCTGAGGACTTAAAACTCTAAAATTCGGAGAACAATCCACGCAAATTGGGAACCATTTTGTTTCAAGTGCTTTTTCATGATCACACATTGCTAGCCTTACACACCCATTGACCATCACATAATAACGCCCTTACAGCTGAAAGGGCGAACATGTTTGGTACGACAGGGATTCAAATCCACGACACCCAGATTACGAGTCGAGCACCTTAGCCACCTGGCCATGCCGGCCATCCCACAGCAAATAATCAAAACCTTACAATACAGTATATTAAAAAACACACTTTAAAAATATTGTTTCAACGTGGACAGGAGAGAAGGAACAAGTGTTCAAATAAAATAAACTTTTATTCATTCAGGAATAATACGTGCTAAGTTTTTTTGCCTTTTACTTACCAGTTTCTATATTCTTTGATAATTAACTGTGACTAACTGTTGAAGCAGACTGAAAGTGTATCTATATCAAATGAAAACAATAGCAAAGTTTTAATACAATGTCATGTCCAATGAATCGTTATATTACTTATGCCACTGATTATATTTAATCATACATAAATAAGATGAAACCCTTATTCATACTAACTGTACAACATGAAGGACATGACACATAAGACAACCAACCATGAACTGTGCGGAAGTCATATAACGTAAATTTGTTTGAGTTACAGGAGTACCTTCTGTATATCTAGTTTAGAATATCTCTGATACACGCACAACGTGTGTAACTTTGTTTAAGTTGCAGAAGTAACTTCTGTATATCTAGTTTAGAATATCTCTAATGCACGCACAACGTGTGTAACTTTGTTTAAGTTACAGGAGTAACTTCTGTATATCTTGTTTAGAATATCTCTGATACACGCACAACGTGTGTAACTTTGTTTAAGTTACAGGAGTAACTTCTGTATATCTTGTTTAGAATATCTCTGATACACGCACAACGTGTGTAACTTCTGTATATCTTGTTTAAAATATCTCTGATACACACACAACGTATGCACAAATATTTCAAACAGCTGCCCAAGTATATCCAATAAAATATATTTTAAAACCATTTATGAAAGAAGTGTGGTGTTACTAAATCCTTCACTTGTAACACCACGTAACAGGTTGTTTCAATACCACATGCTCAGTTATGTCGTTTGTAAGGGCACATTTACAAATTGTTGAATTTCTCGGTGAAAAACAGTAAGGAAAGGTAAGATTTAGCCTCTGAAATTACAGCAATCCTCTCTAACCACGTATCTGCCAAGCCCTTTGGCCTGGCATGGCCGAGCGCGTAAGGCGTGTGACTCGTAATCCGAGGGTCGCGGGTTTGCGACCGCGTCGCGCTAAACATGCTTGCCCTTTCAGTCGTGGGGGCGTTATAATGTGACGGTCAATCCAACTATTCTTTGGTAAAAGAGTAGCCCAAGAGTTGGCGGTAGGTGGTGATAACTAGCTGCCTTCCCTCTAGCCTTACACGATTAAATTAGGGACGGCTAGTACAAATAGCCCTCGAGTAGCTTTGTGCGAAATTCAAAAACAAACAAAACAAATTAAAATGTTCATGCATTAAATAAATATGGTTTCTTTACCACTACAGTGAATCATAAACTTACTTTCACTCTGCTGAGTGAGATAAGAAAAGAATCTCACAGGAAAAACATAAAATAATTTTAAAGTTGGTGTATGTATGTTAGGAATATAATTGTTTGCGTCTTCAAAGAAATTCCTTAAATATTAAATCACTTTTTTTATTTTATGTTACAGTGGCTTTATCTTGTGGTTGAAAGTCAAACCATCCATGAAGGCAATAATGTAATGGACAACAATCTATAAATTAAACATAAACCAATATTCTTAATGGTACAATATTTGTTTTCTGATTTTAAAAATGCAAATGTCTCATTATTTATGAGGTAAAACGAAAATTAAAATTTATGAAATGTGACAAAATATTTTTAATTAAAAAAGGGTTTTTAGTTCGAATTTTCAACCTCAAAGATCATGAAGGGATGTAGGATAAAGTGACAAGCCTAAAGACTCCATACATTCAAACAAAATTATGCACAATTTTGAGTAATTAATTAAGAAAAGATAGCCAACTAACAGCATCCCTCACCAAAATGTCTTTGTCTAGTTCTTTAAATGGAATATCAAAATGGATTGACACATTTACTAAGTGTCCATGAGTGGAAGTAAAGAGTATTTTCATCAAGATCAAGTCTAGAATCCTTTGACCGGCAACTCGACATATTAACTACATAGCCATGTCATACATTTCCTATGTTCAGTGTTTACTGGATCACAGAGATACTGAGTAAAGTGAGTTTTTAGTAGCGAATTTATTAACCAGAGAAGAGAATATTTGTATTTGAAAAACAGGGATCTATGGTAATTTTATTTTTCATCGAAACTTTAAACAGGATGCTATCTTTTTATTAATTTCGTCGAATAAGTCGAAAATTGTGATGTTTGGCATCCCAAGATATTTCAAACACGCCGTCGAAGTTTGATTTATCTCCACTAGAGGAACTGATAATAAAGATCTTTATAAAAGTAATGAAACAAAAGGGGCTTAAAGTTTCCTCTTGTTGTTTCCTTAACATTTTAAAAATGTTTATTTCTATTCAAACAAACTGTTATAATAAGACATTTCTATATAACTTTCATGGTTTTTAATGCATTAAAACTTTACTTTTACTGGGAAATCATACCACTCGTTTTCAAAGATGGGCAGAAACATTTACGACAAATAGTATTGAATAGCTGTCTTACCACTGGTATATCATTTCAAAATTAGGAACGGTTAGCGCTGAAAGCTCTCGTTCAGCTATCCGTGAAATTGAAAAACAAACAAATATAGTTTGTTTGTTTGTTTTGGAATTTCGCACAAAGCTACTCGAGGGCTATCTGTGCTAGCCGTCCCTAATTTAGCAGTGTAAGACTAGAGGGAAGGCAGCTAGTCATCACCACCCACCGCCAACTCTTGGGTTACTCTTTTTCCAACGAATAGTGGGATCGACCGTAACATTATAACGCCCCCACGGCTGGGAGGGCGAGCATGCCTTACGCGCTCGGTCATGCCAGGCCTTAAACAAATATAACGGTGTCTCGATAGCACATCTGTATGCGTCACATTATTACTAAAAAACCTAAAGATATTTAACTAAAACAGAGTATGTCCCAAAACATAACTTAAATCTATGTTTAATATGTTTATTTTGTGTACATAATGTCATTTTTGTAATAAAATAACGTAATTTGTACAAATGCAATACAAATGTTTTAATATAAGATTATAATAACATTGGATTATCAAAACGTTAGCAACGTCTCGTAAGTTCTGAACAAAACTATTAGAAAGAATTGTTACCAAGTAGGCGAAAAATCTTCATCAATAGTGACGTACGATGTTCAGTGTTTGTGATCAAAATGGTATCGTTCTTTATCTGGGAAATTCACAGTAAAGAGAAATTTGTAAAAATTACTGTTTTCAATAGTGTTGTAAAAACGGAGAAACTACCATTCAGTGGATACGTTTCGATAGCAAAATATAATGATGTACCATAATAAGTGAAGAAACTAATTATAAAACTTAAAACAGTAAGTGAATAACGATCAAACAAACTGGCTTTATTAAGTAGTCAGTGGAAAAACGGTTTGTTTAATTTGTGTTACATATTCTTACAATTTAAGTGAATCGAAGTTAATTTAACTTACTGTATCATACTGAGTTGTATAATATGTGAATTATTGTAAAGAAAATGTCGAGATTTTTTTGTATTATGTCTGTTTGGAAGGGAAAGCCAGTAGGTTTATTGTTTTATTGTCTATTAATGTAAATATGTTGGAAAACCTAGCTGATTTTCTGTTATATAACTCTATAGTTGTTGTTACTACATAATTGTACTACTTGTCTACGAGTAAGGAGCTCAAATAATATAGCAGGCGTCATTTTTCTTTGCTAATTATCTGTTTAGCCTCAAATAAAAAACGTATACATACAATTGGCAAATTGTAAAGTTTATCAATGCTTAATATGAAAATATATTATAAATGTAAGAAATATTATATTTATTTAATTAAATTTTTAATATGTTAAATCAAGATTATTTTTAGTTTAAAGAATTATACACTTTCGTATTGAGTTACATTTGAAGTTTTCTTTCTGTTTTATGTAATCGACAAAATGTGTAAAACGGTCTTAAAAACAACTCTCTCTCTAAAGATCCAAATAAATTGGTTGTCAAGGTTTCGTTACCCTGGGCGACCAAACCTACAGTTGTAAAGTATCCTTGGTGGAAGGAAGAGCTAACACTAATTTCGATTTGTCTTGTTGCTTTATGGTAAGTTATATGTTATCTTCCACTTCTTGATAATTAAAGTATGTGAAACAGGAGTGAGAGAGCATCTGACCTCAATACCCAATTATCTTTTAATTGAATAGTAGGGTTGGATATTTGAAAATGTCAAGTGTGTTCAGTGCCCTTTGGTAGTTAATTTGTGAAAACACTAATATGAACCTAGTAAAGCTGAACATATTTAATTAACCCTACAAATGAGGTAAAGAAAACTTTTCAGTTATAGTTAACACTTCTTACGAAACTTCTATATGGTGATTTATCAAGTGTTTCTGTAGATTTGTTTGTTTACGAAAAAAAACACAAAAAAGACAACTATTTGGAGTTAATCTTGATTAGTTGTTTATATAGAAAAGTGGAAGAATAAATCGCGTTTTTATTCCTCATTAATTTTTTTTATTATTTTTGCATTCTTTGTTGCTTCTGCAACATGAATGAAAAAGCCTGAGGCAAATGGAAAGCTCTAAAAACCGCGTCCTCGGGTCTTGTGGTATTTTTGCCTTCATAAAGCTAGAAGACCAGGAGCTTGTAACTGAAAAGATCACCCCCAGTGAATTAGACATTTTGGAAGCTGTTTCAATGATCCCTGAGCGTGAGAAGGCCCCGACAAATAAGTTTAATAAAAGAGAAACTGAAAATCAAACAGAACCAACCATCTTGCAGACAATAAAGGTAAAGTACCCAGTAGAAAAGAAAACAGAAAAAGCGGAAAACGTAAGCAAGCCTGCTTCAGGTTTTGATGAAACTAAATCAAAGAAACGCGTTAGGACAATCGTGAATGATGACAAACCTGAAGAAACATTAAACTCTGATTCACTGACAACGGTTCGTATACGTTAAAAGTTCTTTTACTTCACAGTACTCAGTATTATAAGGGTCAGTATATAACCATTAATAACAAGGATGTGTTTTTACTATTAAACTTTCACTTCAAACAAGTTTATTTATACCTACATATCTATATATATATATTGCACTGAGCAACTGAAATATAATGGAAGTAATAGTACAGTATTGATGCTAATGCAAAATTACTGTTATAAAATAATTACAACCATTCTCGTGTTTAATTTCTGTGAATATCTGACATCTTATTATCTGTATCTGATTCAAAATTCAATTGATTTCTCATTCATCTTACGTTTATGATTAATATTTGTTAGAAATGAATTCATATTTTTAGAGTTAAAAACATTTCACTTTAATGTAATGTATACTCAGTCAAACTGTGTGACTAATATCATATCGATGTTGAATGTTTATAATGATTGTTGTTAAGACATCCACAACTACAGAAAAAGATGCATTCAGAGTCATTTGAATACATGCAATTCTTCCAAAAGAGAGCCGTACATGTTCGATACTATTGAGGTCCGATAAGTCTGTACCCTTGTTTAACTGGTCAATCATCTCTTCTTCAATATTATTACACGTGGGAAGACAATTGTCATCCATTCAGCTGAAGTTAGAACCAAACGTAAACATATATTACAGCATATTACGTATAGCCTTAATGACATCTGGAAAACATAAAGGTCAGAGTGTCTGTTCGCGATTTTTCATTACCACACATACTTCCACAACTGGTATTAAAGTGGGTTATTTTGTGTCTCACTATAACAATAATATACTTTTTGTTGTTAATATTGTCAAGTTTCTTGTGTTTTTAACCGAACATACACTGAAATAACGATCTGTTGTAACTACAAACATCAGATTCTGTTTTTAACAGTTATCACATAGTTGCTGCGAATCGTTAGATAACGGTAACTTACTTAAAATGTGGATTTTATTATTCTAAGTTTAGTACCAGTGTATTTGTAACATTTTGTTACAAGTGATTCCACCATATCTTGTTAATAACACTGAGACATTTTACATCAGTGTTTGTTTTTATAGTCAGCCAACTTTCATTGGTCTGACAGACATTTAGTGAAATATCCAATTTTCTTCTTTTGGACTTTACTAAGATTATTGAATAATTTTAAGTACTATAAACTCCGTGATTTACTTCAGTGTTACAACTATGATAAGACAGTTTGAAAATTATTTCTCTTTATAGTCATTTGTAGTTCAGATTACATAACTTTTCATGTTTAATTTATATAACAATGAAATGAGGAGAACAACTAACATTTATTTATAACAGTAGTTTTATCTTGTTTAGCAAGTTAGTATTTGTGAACGTACAAAACATAAATGTTAAACATTATTTAAAGCTATTGTCTGCTGTATATTACCTTCCTCACTATTTGGGACAATGCTTTAAATATATTTTGTAGTTTCGAGAAAACGTTTATCAGATATCTGAAACCAATTTCATAATTTACAATTTGCTTATAAACATTTGTCTAATTTTACTCATATTATAATAGAATGATTGCTTCAAAAAGAATAAATTATATATTTTTAAAATGTTTATTAACTGATAATTGTTATTAAAACATTTTTTTCGATTGATGATTAATCACTAATTATGATGAAATCTTCAGGCAAAAACATCAGCTTCAAAAGAAATAAAAGACGATGAACGTATCCAGAGGGAGGTGCCAAGCAACATCAGGTCTCCATCAACTAGACTTGTCTACAATGCTGATAAAATTATCACTGTAAGACTTGGCAGTAAACCAAAACATCACCAGAGACACGTTTTTATTGCTATTGAAAATACTGAGAACCGAAACAAATTTATTATTGGGAGAGCTCCGAAACCAACACCCATGTGTCAATTAAAACGTAGACAAAATGAACATAATTTTATTGGACATGAAACCAAAAGTAATAATCATGTTAAATATGTTGTCATCTCTCACAAGATTGTTTTTACAAGAGATCCGAAACTGAAACTAAAACCCAAAAATTAAATAACCCATGAACTGCATACAAGCACACCATATCAAAAAGAATTACCTTACCTTATCTTATAAGTTACTATTTTTTATATTTTACTCACTGATATAAATAATAAATAAAACACACTTATGAAAAACAAAAAATATAATATTCACCTGGGTCTTCTTTTTTTTGCTGTCAACTGTCATGAAACTTAAGCTCACTTTTTGATGTACTAAAGGTATTGATAGAATCAATAATGCTTTTATGTAATTAAATAATACAACCCAGTAAATGGAATAATAATACACGTGCTACTCAGGTGGAACCATAATCATGGCTGGGTGACCAGAGCAGTTGAAAGAAACGATGAATTGTTATGTTTCTGTTCTATGATATTAGCCATTATCTATTTATAACTATACGTTACTTTGAGTGGGTAAATCATATGGGTTTCTTATTAATTCTAACTTATGTGTAAAGTTCACTTTAGAGATTTTAACTTCCATTTTCAAACAATACGGACCTCACTTCAGATACTTCCTTATTGTGATTTTAGGAGGATTTTGTGACAGTTTCACAGATGTAACTATCCAAATCACCAATGTATATTTTACTTACATGACTTCTCGCGCAATTTTAGGTTGAACACAAATTTCACATATATTTAGTAGGAGTATTTGCGTACACATGGCAGCAACATTAGCTATTTTTGTTTTGTATTGTCAGGTGTGTTTGAATTTTATATGCAAAAACGGCTCGTTTGGGTTCAGAAAATATTTTAAATAGAAGAGCGAACAACGTTTCGACCTTCTTCGGTCATCGTCAGGTTCACAAAGAAAGAGGTAACAGACCGGAAGCTGACCACATGTTTGGAAGGGGTTGTATAACTGAGTGTCGCAATGTAGAGGGCGCGGTTAGATGTTTGAATATATAATAATCTATAATATTAATATAGGTATAATGGCGTTCCTTTATATTGGTTTATTTTGGGTTTGAGTTGTTGTATGAGTAAGTCTTCTTTAATTTTGCGTTTGTTTATGTTTGTTTCTTTATTTAGTATTTTAGTGTTTTCTATGGTTATGTTGTGTCCATTTGACTTGCAGTGTTCGAAAACGTGTGAAGATTTCTACACTCCAGTTTTCGGCAACTGGGTTCGTTCCTGCGACCGGTAGATAAGCTATGTCTCAAAAGTTACTTTTTTGACAAAAACATCAGACACGTTTAAAAATCTGTAACACAACTCGCATCAAAACAAAGTATATCCTGTAAAAACAATAACCAATTCAGATTAACATGGTTGTTTCAATATTCTCAATATTTCGCAAAAATACTTCTCACTTGCCTTGTCACTCTTCTAACAATGTTGCATTACTTGAGATAGATGTAATTTTTAGATGAAGAAAATAACAACGAATAAATAAAACAGGCGCTTTGCAGAGAAAACTTAAGTAATATCATTCTGAATTACATGGAAGTCGATTCTGTATCTTTTCTGACAAGAACTTTAAAATTTTATATTTAGTCTCAAAATTTCACTCTTCTCAGCTTGTTTATGTTTTATTGAATATTGTTTGGTACCTGTAAGGATATATCTTACCAAGAGAGGTATCACTGGAAGTAAAATCCATACAGCTGCAGAAACACATTTAAAATGTAATATTTATTTGTAATTCTGAGACTAGAACGAGAGCGAAAAGCATTATAAACAGATATGTGTACTCAAGCCCACAAAGTCGCACATCTAAAAGTACCAGTTGTGAGAAGGTAGAAACTCCTAATGAGAACATATTTCTAGACTGGCGTGACATTTCGAAACTAGCCTTCACAAACGAATTAGTACTAAATTTATTAGATTAGCACACAGAAACAAAGAAATGATGTAGTTGTTTTTCTGTTCAGATTTTTTATTTGTGTTATTATTTATACGAGAGGTTCATGATCAGATGACAACAAAACTTGAAAATTATTCATACTGGGACTTCATGGAAATGTTGAATTCCAGACATACACCTCGAATAACATCTTCAACATCAAACATTTCTTTCTGGAATGTTATTTTTAACTGTTACGTATTACTAGGTCATTGTTTTCTTAAATCTCATTATGTTTACTTGTTTTGTTTCTTTTTAATTTTACTTGACACAAATACGTGAAAAAAAATACTCAGATCGGGAAGAATCCGGCAGATTCAGACCATAAAAAGTAAAAATCCTCATCAGAAAATATTCTTGAACCAAGAAAGCTAAGAAAAAGAACAAAAGTGTTACAGGCTATATAACCTTTTGCAACAACAACAGAAACTCCCGACCAGATAAGTCCCAAAACTTTTACTGTAAATTTAGACACGTATTCACGACTCACCTTGTGCGGTTTCATACGATTTATACCACATGTAAAAAAGTTGACATTTACTCTTCATCAACCGAGGAATTATTTAGCTTTGCTGTTTCTGCAGCAGAAAGGACGTGAATTTGGTCACTCAGATAATGTTGTTGTTGTTTTTTAGCTTCCAATGGAGCTAATAACACGGTTAGGTCACTATTATTTTTTACAATATTTCTTTCGTTTTCAATAATATACAAAAAAGTATAGATAATATGACCAACGATTTAGAGATAAATACAAATAATCCAAAAAGTAGTCGTTACACTATAGTTTTTATACAGTTAATAAAACGATGCAATCGTAAATGACTGACTGAACTACACAGAATCTATTTTTAGATGAAACTAAAAAAGGATCTGAAATTTGTTATACTTTAATTGTTTATTTGTAAAAAACTTCTTTAGACATTTTGACAACTCGAAATTTTGCACTGAACTGAGCGACATAGTAACATTATCAAACATTTAATTTTTAATAACATTTAAACTCTTGGGGATAAGAATTGTTTTTTAATCATGCTAGTACAGACTAGGTAAGATTAATGACTTGTAATAAATGATTTTGACTGCATTGGTGTTATGTAAATGTTGTGTAAATGTTTTGTAAATGACAACATGTCGTGTTGTATTTAAATTTTCATTTCTATTATTTATATTTCCATATTCATATTATTGTTTCAAGGTTTAAACTAATAAAATATGTTGTTATGCATTTAAAATAACATTTAGAATTTTCTAGAATTAGGTAGACCAATCATATTATTTAAATGAAATGCTGGCGGCCTAGTGTCTAGACGAGAAGTCTCGTGCAAGAACGGACACGCGCGGATTGCTTTGGAGTTCGGTAGAAGTTTTGCGATGTTTCGAGAAGTCTAGGCCTACAATATATAAACAGACGAAGATGCGAGGAAGAAAGGAGGAGTCAGACATTAGTTTTATTCAAAAGAAGAGAGTCAGTCTTTCGTTTGAGAAAGTTTAAGTGTTTGCTGTGATTTGTGACTGAAGTTAAATCTACGGAAGCTGTGATTTTATTTCGTCAATCTCTACGACTCATTCGAATTACTGGTTGTGCTGAGAGTCGACACGTACGGGACTAGCCAGGGGAGATCGAAAAATATAGGCGACAAGTTTGTGACGTTCATCGGAGGCATCGTGAAAAGAACTTCGTCGAATTTATTGAGCTGTGAACTGTTTCTGAGCTTCTTCATTTAAACTTCGGAATTTCTTCGTGGGACCAAATTCACACCCTAGACTGGAATTTGAGACTTTCATTTTAGATCATTATATTAGATACAGGCCAGTACCATTTTGTGTTGTAATTAATTTTGAAAGTTTAAACTTAATATCTGTCATTGTTATTATATAATTTATGTTATATCTGTTACATATATAATAGTTTAGTGTAATAAATTATACAAGCTGTTATCTGCGTCTTTCTGTTGCGTTTGGTCTACGAAAAACATAAAACATAAAAAAGGTAACAATTGGTTACAAAAAGTGTGTTATTTTTCATCGGTGGCTTTAAATGAATTTTTCAGTGACGCAGCAGTCATATTTGTATTCAAAATGAAAAGTCTACTTCAAAGATCAACAACTCAGAGTAACGTGCTAAAACAAGGAAGACATGTTGAAACACAAAGATCAACACGTTACAATATATTATGCAAACATCAAATACCTGCTTCATCTTTTTAAATGTGGACTTCAAGTTGTGAGTGATGAATTTGTTAAGAAACGAAGAAATTGGAATTTCGAGATGCTTGCTGGAATTTCTGGATTTAAAATAAAAGTGTTTATGGGTCTATTTATTTTAGTTAAACTATTTTCACCCATAAGAACTTTTTCTTTTGGGAACACTTATATTAAAGAGGGCCCGGCATGGCCATGTTGTTAAGGCACTTAACTCGTAATCCGAGGGTCGCGAATTCGTGTCCAACTTCACACCAAAATGCTAGCTCCTTCAGCCGTGAGGGCGTTATAAAGTTACAGTCAATCCCCCTATTTGTTGGTAAAAGAGTAGACCAATAGTTGGCGGTTGGTGGTGATGACTAGCTGCTTTCCCTCTAGTCTTAAATTGCTAAATTAGGGACGGCTAGTGCAGACAGTCCTCGTGTAGCTTTGCGCGAAATTCAAAACAAACCAAACATTAGAGATCTAAACTATTTTTTCAAATGACTTCATGGCACGTTCTGTGGTTTACAAAATCCAAAATCAACTATAATTTGCCCATCAGTATTTTATATGTCATCAGGTGGCATTTTGCCCCCCAGTGGCTCAGCGGTATGTCTGCGGACTTACACGCTAAAATCCGGGTTTCGATACCCGTGGTGGGCAGAGCACAGATAGCCCATTGTGTAGCTTTGTGCTTAATTCAAAAAACAAACAAGGCATTCGGTGTTATTTAATTTCTTTTGTAATAATATGAATTATTCATTGCGTTGAAACACGTTTTATCGTTGGACAGATTTTACGTAATACAGGAAGTTTTCAGATTCTATAGTAGCCTAAACTTTCATGACATTTCTAGAATTCACCAATCACTATTCATGCAAAAAGAAGTAAAAACAACCTCTAATGAACAAAAATTAAAATATTAAAAAATAAAGTTATAATTCACAGTAATTGATTAGTTGTCATCGTACTTTTAGTTTTCATGATTTTGGTGGTAAAGTAAGGAAAGAACTGTGAAAAGTCACTTGTTGCTTTGTTGTTCTAGCACAAGTAACCACCTGTTCCTTTGTTATTCTAATCGCTCTTGGACTTCAGTAAAGAAAGGGTTCACTAAGAAAAACATTTGGTGTTCTTTATCTCACTGTGGACCCGGCATGGCCAAGCATGTTATCGAAATTTTAATGGATTTAACTTTATATTTTTAATTTAATATCTACGCTTGTTTCAGTATAGTTTTCTTTTTGCATGTGACATATTGATGGGTGTGGATTGCGCAAGTCCCGGATGTTTATTAATTTTTTATAATATTCTTTAGAATAAGCATCAACGATATTTGTTTCATGAAAACACCAGTTCAGTTTGAAACATTCCAGAATCTCGTGTTAATCGTATAATAGCAGCTTACCAAACATGCTCGCCCTTTCAGCTGTGGGGACGTTATGACGTGGCCCTCAGTCCCACTATTTATTGGCGAAAGAGTAGTCCAAGAGTTGACGATTGGTGGTGATGGCTATTTGCCTTCCTTTTAGTCTTACACTGCTAAATTAGGGACGGTTAGTGCAGATATCTCTGTTGTAGCTATGCTCAAAATTAAAACAGAAACAAACAACAAGGTTCAAGCTCAGCTTGCCGTCAGGAGAAGTGTACAGGTGTATCAACAGAGTTTATTCGTTCTCTGTGACGTCGATAAAAAATTCAGTTCTGGACCAGATATAAAACTCAGCATTCTTTATGTTTGTAAAACTCTTGTATTTAAATCATCATTTGTGAGTACTATTAACAATAACCGTGTCGTTCAAAAACAAACAATACATCATAATTTTGAAAAAATAACCAACGGACAGTACAATGTAATTATGCACGTGAAATCATGGTATATCAAAGCAAAAAAACACACACAAAACACAACTTCGTTCGACGGTGTTAACATAAACGTTTATACTGTATTTTATTTACCATATATGGATTACCAATAATATGTTTTCATTTTCGAAAGTTAACTGTGTTTCGAATTTAGAAAACTGAATTATTTTCAGCACCCA
Organism: Carcinoscorpius rotundicauda; assembly: GCA_011833715.1. NCBI lineage: Eukaryota > Metazoa > Arthropoda > Merostomata > Xiphosura > Limulidae > Carcinoscorpius > Carcinoscorpius rotundicauda. Next base: position 18,997,711 of record CM022391.1, read on the forward strand.
TTAAGAATGTTCAAACTTTATAAATTTCAGTTTTAATTAAGCTAAACACTTTCCGTGCTTTAACTGATTTTGTGAAGAAAGTGAAATTTGAAACATGTGGACCTTTCATTAATTACTCTCATACTATTTAATAGAAGTTAATTTTTGTTATAGAGAGTTAAACAAAATAAGAGAACTTAGAAAAATATATAATTAATGTTTGCTGTTGTTTTTTTCTTAAGAATTTTCCAGAAATTGTGAAGATACAATTTAATTTCATTGAACTAAAGGATGTTCGCACTACTTCATCAGGTTAGCCAGTCAGCCAGAATCATAACTATAATTATGTGAACATAAAAATAGAGAATCCAATTACTTTCTGTATGGGGGTCTCTCTTTTGTAGTTACGCTAAGGTTATCTATGGTGATAATAGTTTAGTCTTAGTCTCTCACTTAATGTTATAAACCACTTGTCAGAACGCATTTAGGAACATTACTTGTTTCAATACTTAGAAGTAAATCAGCCCCTGGTGGCTCAGCAGGAAGTCTGAGGTATTATGAAGTTTAAAACTTTGTTCTGATACACAAATAGTTTGTGAGTAACAACAAACAAGTCAGTTATATCAGTTATTATTTAGATTTTCGTGTTCACTGAGCTTCACGAGCTTTCTGCAGTGCCCCCCATTGGCTCAGCGGTATGTCTGCGGACTTACACGCTAAAATCCGGGTTTCGATACCCGTGGTGGGCAGAGCACAGATAGCCCATTGTGTAGCTTTGTGCTTAATTCAAAAACAACAACAACAACAACTTTCTGCAGTTGTTGTATTTGACATCTCATTTATCATAATAATGTGGGAAAATTTTGAATTTCGAAAAACCACAATAATTATAGAATGACACACTTATGATCATCGGTTCTACTAAACTGGGAGATTGCGTGAAAAATGAATTAGTAATAATAGAAGCTCTGCAACATAGCCGAGTGATTATAGGTGGAACACTGTAATTTAGGTTAGTGACTATAGGTGACGCTTCATAAATTAGCGCTCGTAACTTCGATTCTACAATGAAACAAAAGTTTTACTTATTCTTGTCCCTTGGTAGAAAGTGTTATTTCCCAATTGCTTTTGCCTAAAGTAAATGGAAAAAAAACATTTTTCTCTTCAAACTTTGCTTTTGTGACCTGGATAATGAAATTTCAAACTCACCCATTTTCAAGAACATTTCAGGTAGATTCACTGCTGAGTCGCTGATAGAGAATTTTCTTCAACTTACTAGAATTTTCTAGAACGTTGTAGAACTTACGAGAATTTTCTAGAACTTTCCATAGTAATGTACACATAGTGGCTCACCACTTCAATTTAGTTCTAGCTGCCTAAGTGAACGCACACAGACCTATCTCCTTTTATCTGATGTTATCTTTGCCTTTGTGACAGCAGGAACACCGCAGCACACTGCAACAGAAAGAACTGGCCACAACGGACCGAGTTCTCTGTGGGGACACACAAGGTCAAGTGTGAGACACTAGTGGGCCTCCAGAAGGTGTTGTTCCCACCATTACACATAAAATTGGGTCTCTAAACTGTCTGAAGTAAAGGTCAAAGCTGAAGATTTCGTTGGAACACAAATACAGAAGTTCCTGCAGTGCACAGAATTCCTCAAGAAGCTCAGTAGGAAGGGAAAACAAAGTTTGGGGCAGCTTTGTCGCAGTGGTTCGGGGCTTCTTGGGCAATCACAAGGCCGAAAATTCAGTGGAACTGGTTGAGGCTCTGGTGAAGAACTACGGCAAAATGGGCTGCAGGATGTTCCTGAAAGTCCATATCCTAGACACTCATCTTGATAAATTCAAGGAGAACATGGTAGTATACTCAGGGGAGCAGGGTGAGTGCTTCCTCCAAGATGTACTGGACTTTGAACGCCGCTACTAAGGAGTGTATAACGAAAACAAGATAGGAGAGTATATTTAGAGGCTAATACGTGAAAGTAATTTATATTACAGTCGCGAATCTCGAAAAAACTACTCACTTCTAAACACTTTTATATAAATGTGGTATAAATAATGTAAATCTTGATTCATTCTATTTACACCTTATGTAAATGAAGTTGAGCAAATTTGCCCGTTATTATACAGGTTAGAAAATAGGTTAATTTCTAAATTTCATTATCCCGGTTACAAAAGCAAAGTTTGAAGGGAATAGTGGCCATTTTCTGTACTTTTACAACATAAGCAATTAAGAAATAACACATACTATCCAGGGACAAAATTTGTGTTACAAAGTGTTATGAGTGGAGATAATTTTTAACAATGTCAAATGTATATTTTCAGTAAAAGTACTCACATTTTTAAATATATTTCTCTGAAATTGTTTTATTTTATATATTACATTAATGTTATGTTTTTGTTCTTGTCAAAAGCTGTTTCGTTTCGTATATATAACTGAAAACTAAAGCCTTCATATCTCTATATAAGCCAGATGGTTGGTTATGGCGTGTGACTCGGAATTTGAGAATCGTGGGTTTGAATCCCTGTCACACCAAATATGTTCGCATTTTCAGCCCTAGGTGCGTTATAATGTTCGATCAATCCCACTGTTTGCTGGTAAAAGAATAATACAAAAGTTGGCGGCAGGTGGTAATGACTAGCTGCCTCGCCTCTAATCTTACACTGCTAAATTAGAAACGGCTTTCAACAAGACTAATATATTTGTATCTCGTTTTTTTCCGTATTTGTATACATGATTACGTTGTTTCATTTGTTTTGAATTTCGCGCAAAGCCAAACGAGGGTTACTTACGCTAACCGTCCCTAATTAGGGGTGTAAGACTAGAGAAAATGCAGCTAGCAATCACCACCCACCGCCAACTTTTGGATTACTCTTTTATTAATGAATAGTGGAATTGACCGTCACATTATAACGCGCCCACGTCTATAAAGGCAAGCATGTTTGGTGTGAGGGAGATTCAAACCCGCGACCCTAAGATTACAAGACGAGTGCCTTAACCACTTGGCCATAACGGGCCCATGATTATGTGTGCGTGTGTATATGTTTTTCTTACAGCAAAACCACATCGGGCTATCTGCTGTGTCCACCCAGAAGAATCAAACCCCTGATTTCACCATTGTAAATCCGAAGACTTACCTCTGTCCCAACAGGGTATATATGTGATTAAAAGCGGTCACTTCTTTAATTTTTCAGATGTTTAAATCAATGGGAAAAAGACAATATGCATAGTAGACAAAATTATATTTCCATGTATAAAACAACTTACATTGATAAATATACATTTACGTTTATATTTCTTCCATTTTTGTGTTTAGCTGTTGTCGATTTCCACTAAATTATTTTTTATATACGTAATGTTATTCTAATACTCCAAATGACTCAGTAGTGAGTCTGAAAGCTTGGAACGCCAAAATACGGGTTACGATATTCGAGGTGGGCACAACAAAGGTAAGCACATTGTGCAGCTTTGAGCTTAATTCCAAATAAAAAAATAAAATACTTTTTATTAATTTACTTTATAACTCCTCTGGAGGTGATGAAGAAAAAAAGCTACGCTATAGAGATACAAGAAGGTGAAACTGAGATAGAACAACTAAAACTGGATGCGATCGGTAAATATCGAAGATAGCATTCCATTATCCATAATTGTCAAATATATGCAGTAACAACACAGTAAACCTAAAATATCTAGACAGGTATTTTCTGTTATTATAATCATGAAGGTCTAATATTACATCAATGGAACTTGACGAATTCGGTAGTTTCCAGCCTTCTGAGCCAAAGTAGATATGTTTACCAGTATAATAGTCCACAACAAAGAAAATATTTGATCACTATAGCTTTTACGTATGAAAACGACTAAAAAGGATCAGTGTGCTTTCTAAATATTCCACTGATCCATAAGAAATAAAATATATCATTTATATTTATTTCTTAAATTTTATAATAAATTTTAATAACAAAATTACTAGAACTTCAGCATATAAAATACGTAAGTTAGGCGAAAGATGGCGCTGTTGTCCTATAACTCCCGTCACTGTGACAAGGTTTGTGAAAAGATGCCGCCCAGCTTCTTACGCAATATTTTACTCAATCAAAGTGTATAAATGTGAACTTGCGTAATCCATGTATAAGCATTTTCACGTCCATGTATATAGATAGCTTCTAATATATTGATCATTCTTCTTTTGTTTCAGATCAAACATGGCTTCCAAAAATAGATATCATTGCAGAAACAAGCCTGATGCCTTCTGCTACATATGTGGATGCTACACACTCAATCGTCAGAGACGTAACATATCCTCGTTCGTCAAGCGTGCCTACAAGGCATATTTTGAAGTTCATCTTGGTGATCAAGACAAGCAATGGGCTTCTTATGTTGTGTGCCACAATTGTGAGGAAATGCTTCGAGACTGGACCAAAGGAAAACGCAATGGTCTGCCTTTTGGTGTTCCAATGATTTGGCGCGAACCCACCAACCATGTAACTGACTGTTATTTCTGCATGGTAAACACAACGGGTGTTGGGAAGAGAAACCGACATTAGATTACGTATCCGAACATTCCCTCAGCTATTTGGCCTGCTCCGCACTCTGAAGAAGTTCCTGTTCCAGTTTTCAAAGGCTTGCTTTCATTGGACGATAAAGACATTGGACATGATACAAGCGAACAAGACAGTTATGACAGTGAATTGTCAGAAAAGTGTACACAATCGGAGAACTGTTCTTCAGACACTGAACCTTTCCCCATCCCCAAGCCTCTTCCCCAGGCTGAACTGAATGATTTAGTGCGGGATTTAGGTCTTTCAAAGAAAGCAGCAGAGCTTTTGGCATCAAGATTACAGAGCAGAAATCTTGTTGATCACTCTGTTTAAGTATCATATTTCAGAAAGCGTGACCAGCTTTTTGTGACCTTCTTCTCAGAAGACGGACAGTTTGTTTACTGCCATGACATCCAAGGGCTTCTCAAAGAACTGGGTGTACCTTACTATAGTCCTGCTGAATGGAGACTCTTTTTAGACAGTTCAAAACGCAGTCTAAAGTGTGTTCTTTTACATAATGGGAATGTTTATGAAGCAGTACCTGTCGGTCACTCATTGCATTTGCGGGAAGACTGATAATATGAGAATGGTCATGGACTTATTAAAATATCATGAGCACAATTGGATCATTTGTGTAGACTTAAAAATGATCAACTTTCTTCTTGGACAACAGAAAGGTTTCACCAAGTTTCCATGTTTCCTCTGTATGTGGGACAGCCGAGCACGAGACAGACATTTGGTCCAGAAGAACTGGCCTATTCGTGACACCCTTGAAGCAGGCATGGCAAATATCATACAAGACCCAATTGTAAGCAGAGATAAGATCATCTTTCCTCCTCTTCCCATCAAATTAGGTTTGATGAAGCAATTTGTCAAGGCACTGGAAACTGAAGGTGAATGTTTCCAACACATCATCACAGCTATACCAGGGTTATCATTTGAGAAGATCAAAGCAGGCGTGTTTGATGGCCCACAGATTCGAACCCTAATTCGTGATGATCAGTTTGTTGCTAAGATGACCGCTTTAGAAAAGGCAGCATGGTTATCCTTTGTGGCAGTCGTTTAGAACTTCCTTGGAAACAATAAGGCGGAGAACTACAGTGAACTTGTGAACAGAATGCTCCTCGCTTTTCGTGATCTCGGGTGCAACATGAGCATCAAGCTTCATTTTTTTAACAGCCACCTTGATAAGTTCTCTGACAACCTGGGGGCTGTGAGTGACGAACAAGGAGAACGATTCCACCAAGACCTAAAGGTCATGGAAGAACGCTACCAAGGGCGCTGGGACAAAAGTATGATGGCTGACTACTGCTGGAGCATTAAACGAGATTGTCCAGATGAAGTGTACAAACGCAAATTCCTACCTGAATAAAATACACAAACAAATTGATAAGCTATTCCTATAATTTCCTATAATAACGAAAAATTAAAAAATAAATAAAGATGTCAAATTGCATAAAATCTGTAGCTTGCAGACAAAAACCGACTTCAGATTTGAAATGAACACACTCAAATTGACTATAGAAAGGTCTTTTTTTAAATGCAACAAAATGAGTGTTCCCCAGTGAATTATCTAACAATAACAACATTTAACTCACATAACAGAATTATTGGAAACAAAATACGAAATAAACGATTTGATTGTAAAATATATATTCACATGTACAAAAATAAATATACACAGATTTGTGTAAATATTGAAAGAAAGCAACTTGTAAGTCCTTGTGTTGCTCCGCGCCAAATTCAAACAAACTAATGAGCCCTCTTCTCATGTAACCCAGTTTTACAGCTGAGATTTATAGCTTCAAAATTTCGGACAGACAGAGTCCACATAACTTATTTGATTTGCTAAAGTTAGTGCAATAACATTATATAGAGACAACACAGAGAAATAAGTTTTATCGTACATGAGATGTTGGAACTTGTACTAAATGCTCTTTATTTTTGGCAATGCTATTGAGTAAAAGTCGCTTTCTCCCTCCTTCCAAAGTGAAGCGTCAAACTGGGTTTTATGACAGTTGCGACCACAAAAGGTTGCGTAGCTTTGTACTCAACAGTAATCATCCAACCAATTAAAACTCGCTTTATTATTGGGGGGAGTGTTTTTATTTTCTGGATTTAGTATTAAATTATTATAACTGCAGATTACATTCCAAATTATTATATTACACACTACTCCACTCATTTTTTTCCTATTAAATGCCAAAAAAAGTTTTTATTTTATTTCCTCTTTCCTTATTTTCATCTTCCGAAGCTCTACTCAAATAAGTGGTAGAACCTAACAACGCAAAATGCATATTTTTTCTTTATGTTCATTGGAATTTCGATTTTGATCAGCAGTATATATTACACACTACTCCACTCCTTATTTCTCTTTCTGCTGTTGCTACTTCATTACAGTTTGTCGTTTCCTCCAACAGGCTTACGCAGTAAAAATGCTAAAAAGGAAGCTTGCTGTCATGGAAGCAGTTCTGAAAGACGCAATAGCCTTGATGAAATAACAATAAGGTGATATTTACCTTAAGAACTCAGTTAAAGGTACAGAATGAACTTATTTTTAGTCTCCGATGCGAGAGAAGCTGTTTGCTAAAAAAATTTAAGTTCCAGCTTGTTTTTCTTAGAAGGCGAGTTTAGAAAAGAGCAGAAAGAAATTATAGAACAGCTGTGTGAAAAAGACCGTTTGATACAAGAGACGCTGTGTGAACTGAATGACTAAAAGACCCGAAATCCAGGAGATGGCTAGAAAAATTACAATTATGACAGAAAGTGTTCGTACCCTTGCGTCCCGAGTGGTTTTTTGCTCATAACTTAAAAAGTATCATGAGTAAACTAATAGAAGTGTCATATATTATAAATATTATACTAACACACATTTACACGGTTTTTATGTAAATTAAACGACAAATAAACTGTTTATAAACAAATAACCAAAAATAGGAGGAGCAGAAAGTGTTCGTACAGTTCAGAACTGTGAAAAAACTGGTATTCCTTTAAATATGTTCTTTAGTTTGGCGAATAAACTACATTATACCATTCCAGAACTAGACACTTAGTTCATAATTATTGAAATTTAGGCAGCAAAAATTGTACTTCCGGCAGTTTAGCGCCGTCTCCGTCATTATTTGCTTGGTCATCATGGCGAACAGGAAACAACTGTCCAGTAATTTAAAAAACCGAATTATTGTAAAATACAAGTCTCGTGTGTCTCTTTCCGGCATTGCTACACAGCTTAATGTGCCGAAATCTACTGTTCAAAGTACAATTGCCAGGTTTAAGCTTACTGGATCAACTGCTAACCTTCCTCGTTCCGAACGCCCCACACAAATTCTAGAGAGAACCAAGAGGAAGGTTCTCAGAGAAGTTAGTAGGAACCCTTGTTTAACACGTAATGACATACAGAAACTGGTAAGGGAAACTGGGGTTGAAGTAAGCACCTCTACACTTACAAAGATGTTACGCTTTCTGGGTTCAAAGCATGTCGTTCTCGTAGAACTCCATATTTAAAGCCTGTTCATTTGGAAGCACGATTGAGGTATGCAAGAAAGCATGTAGATAAACCCTTTACCCATTGGAAGAGTATTTTATGGTCTGATGGAACTAAAACCGAGCTTTTCGGTCATAATGATGTTCGCTATATTTTCCGTAAGAAGGGGGAACGAAATCTTCCAAAGAACACTGTCCCTACAGTTAAACACAGAGGTGGCTTGATTATGCTATGGGGTTCTTTCAGCTCTTCTGGTGTAGGCAGCCTTCACTGTGTCAATGGAATCATGAAAAAAAGAGTACGTTGATGTATTAGACACTTATATAAAGAAGAACGCTCGGAACTTGCGGCTTGGATCTTCCAGCACGACAATGACCCTAAGCACACATCGAAATATGTGCAATCCGGGTTGCAGAGGAAACATATAAGTGTTCTTTTTTTTATATGCAAAAACGGCTCGTTTGGGTTCAGAAAATATTTTAAATATTTTGCATATAAAATTCTCAACAAGCAGGTTTCTCGACATCACTGATGTGTTCTGGAGTGGTCATAGCAGTCACCCGATCTCAACCTATTTGAAAACGTTTGCCATGAGTTGATGACCAGGGTTCATCAGTGTGATCCGAAAAACTTGCAAGATTTGTAGGCCTTCTGTGAAGAAGAATGGAAGAAAATACCAGTCGAGTATTGTCAAACGACCATTGGGGGCTATGAGGAGAGACTGCGCCAAGTAATTTACCTGAAAGGCTACACAACTGATCATTAAAGTAGACGCACAAACACTTTCTGTACCTCCTACGTTTGGTTATTTGTTTATTAAGTTTATTTGTCGTTCAATTTACATAAAAATTTATGTAAACGTGTGTTGGTATAATATTTATAATATACCATAATTTCATTACCCTAACGAACACTTTCTGTCGTAACTGTGTGTGTGTTCATCAAACATTGCTTGTTGTGTATGGATATTTTTTGCACATCTGTTTACAAGTAGTAGTTGATGCCTATTCAGCATCATTCTAATATCTTAAAATGGTAATATATATAAAGGTAATTTAAGATATGATTACAAATTTAAATGAAATTGAAATGTCTTTAATATGATGTCAAGATTTAATTTTCATTGGATCCTAAAAAATGTAAAAATGTGTGGTAATGAAGAAATGTATTTTTCTTAAAATTTATATTTGAAGATTCAGTCAAAGAACTTTTATTTTTGCTATTATTGGTTTATTAAAGATGTTGGCCTGGCATGGCCGAGCGCGTTAAGGCGTGCACTCGTAATCCGAGGGTCGCGGGTTCGAGCACGCGTCGCGCTAAATATGCTCGCCCTCCCAGCCGTGGGGGTGTATAATGTGACGGTCAATCCCACTATTCGTAAAAGAGTAGCCCAAGAGTTGGCGGTGGGTGGTGATGACTAGCTGCCTTCCCTCTAGTCTTACACTGCAAAATTAGGGACGGCTAGCACAGATAGCCCTCGAGTAGCTTTGTGCGAAATTCCAAAAAAACAAACAAACAAACAATTAAAGATGGTATACATGTAGATCATACCTTCTATTACAAATGTTGTAAATTAATATCTACGTTACATGTTACATTGTTTAAGCATACAATAATGTAATTCTTTCATTCATGTAAGTTATAATCTATTTATATATTTTCTCAAGCCATTTCTTACGTGGTAGATGAAAATGATGAATAATTGAGAGATACTCATGAGCCTCTCAAAGTTAATTGGTGAATTCAATATCACATTCCAGTATCTGGTCGATACAAGTTCAGTATATTATAGTTTCCAATACATAATACCTTATTTTTATTATCATATACATTCCTGTATTCAAGTAAATTCAATCAAACATTGATCCACTGAATATTTGTTTACTGTCTGCTTTAACAGGTTTAATCTTTTTTATGCATTTACTTATAGTTAATTTACTTCAGCCACAGTGAATAAATTCAATTACGAAAAGAATACTGCACTACCGTAGTAATAACAAACTTATGATCAAAGCAAGTTACGTCCGTAGAACTATTGCAAAGTGCTCTTAAATGTTAAAAACATCGTTTTCTCTGTTCACGTCACAGTGTGTTGCACTGATGATGCCACAAGTGTAACATGACAAAAAATGAAGTAATATGCAGTATAAGGTGTAAAATAATTTATTTTTAAGTGTGAATATTAATATTTCTTTCTCTATTTGTGATTCAGTTTATAGTAAATGATATAAGGTTGTATTAACTTTCACTTAGAAACATCTGACGGACTCACAGAAAATGGAATATATATATATTTTTTTGCATTCAAACAGAGATGATTAACATTATATAGATATTATGTCTGGTGATTTGAAAACAGTTCGAATTCCTTCCATCAGATATTTCAAATAATCACATAACAAACAACTAACCAAGATGTGTATACTTTAATGGTATTTGTTAATTTACCAGTACAGTGGGGACCTGTAGCTAGATTGTTAGGGTGGGGTGAGTCACAAAACAAAGAATTCTTGTCAGTTGTAGGTTAATAACAATCATACAAAGAATAACAAGTGGGATGTCTCTTACTTTTCATATCAAACCTTTGCTGTTGTTTTGATTACCGTAGTAGTTTACAACACATACAAACATTTTGAACATCTTTAAATCGTAGAAGTTATTAACAAACCAACAAATACGTTGTGCTTCTAGAATCATTATTCATTATATTGGTTTGATAAAGCTGACTTTTCTTGGACATCAATGGAATTGCATATAAATATTCAGACCAGTGAAACAACTGCTGTAATACAAATTCTGAATTAGAATTATGTGTGGTGATAGTATGATATTAAATTACAATTTCAGTAAGGGACACTTGTACTGACGAAAATTTGTAACCTAGTTGATTATGTTAATATAATTCTTATGTGTACCTGTAAATTAATTAAAAATCGTCTACGTTTTATGGCGTGTAATTTTAAGGCTATTACATTTCTATATCTACCTTAATCTTTAAAGACAAGACTAGATTATTCAATATCAATATATTACCTTTGTAAAAAACATTTTATTTCCAACATTCTAAAAGGATTTAAAATTAATATTTGGTAAGGAACCATCGAAACTAAATCATAAATTCAAACATGCATTAGCAGCATGTTTTTACGGTAGGTAAGTTTCAATTGTAATAGTTACAACCATGGGTCAAAATGTTGTAATCAGTACAAATATATTATTAGTTATTTTAAAAATTAATGTCCACATTTAATTTCATTTTATGTTTAGAAATGACTTAACACAGTTTGTCATACAATAATCCGAGTTTATTGTAATTTTGAAAATTGTAGAAAGTCAACACAACCCACATTAATTCTTTGGCTATTTCTTATCAATGTATAATGGGATTGATAGTCATATTATGATATCCTCATGGCTGAAAGATAAAAATGTTTTCTAACATCCTCATCACCAAGCCAAATTACGATAGGTAATTTTAAACTGCACAGTAAATTTCCAAAAATGAAAATGCAAGTTATTTTGCATTCCTTTAAGAAGCACTGCACCATTATTAATTTGTTGTTTTCAATAACACGTTGGGAATCATGGGAAAAAATATATAGTTTTAATGGTACAAATATGTATGAAATAAATAGTAGTAAATACAAATAGAAAATAAAGCTAAGCATACTTTAAGGCATTCATTGGTTATTCTTGATAATGAGAAACCCACTTAGAATAATAATGTATGTACCAGCCATTCAGAGATCCATTCAAATTGCAGGACTAAAAATGAGTTATCAGAGAAAAATTGGTATGACTGCTAGCTTTATGGACTGAGGATCTTCACACAAGAACACACTAATACACTTAGTTCTCATTCAGAAGAAAGTGTTAAGGTTGTATGATGGCTTGAGAACAGTTTACAGAAGAAAGAGGAAGAGAGAAACCAGTCAAGGCTACCCATAGATGGTTTTACAGATTCCAAGCATGATATGGTTTCAAGGACAGTCATCCAGCAAAACACAGATACAGCAGAAACATTTCTGGAGGAACTATAAAAACTCATTGAAGAAGGTACACATGATCCTGGAAAGATGATTAATGTTGATGAAACTAGGCTCTATTGGAAATGCATGCCTTCTAGGACATGCATTACTGTCATCGAAAAGACTGTACCTGACTTCAAGGTTTCAAAGGTTTGGTTAACTATCCTTGTAGGAGGCAATGCTGATAGTGACAAAAAATTACAGCCACTGATTGTTTAGTTTTTCATAACAAGAGAGCTAAAATCAATAAAGGTGTAGACCTTATAACAAGTTTAGTTATGAAATTTGGTGAAAACTATACATTGTGTTAATAAATCATTGATGTTGAAGATATAGATTTCTAAAAGGCAAGCAGATGATTAAGTGACAAATGTATAAATACAAGGAACATCAGGCAGACAGAGCAAAAGGAGAAAGGAATGTCACAGAAAATATAAGCTCAGCCAAAGAAAAGTTAAACATAAAGTTAACTGCTGCAGGAGTGAAAGGCCCAACAGGTAATATAAGATTAACAGTTAATATGTTAAACTAAGAGTTTTAACAGACACAAAAAGTACAGTTTTTTCCATTACAGTAAGTTATAAAGTAACTGAAGCAGCCTGAGTGCACTTTAACAAAAGGAACAGATGATTACTAGAAGAGCAGTGTAATAGCCCTAAGTGGATAAGAAATTAAAAGAAATAAGGTCACCCAAATGTAGTGAGCCCAAAGGTTATGCACACTCACTAGCCTAAGCCTACCAATGCACAAGGAGCCAGATTATCAATTCACACTTCTTTAAACACCAAAGATTTGGGCACTCGAATCCCAAGTGCATTGTTAACCTGAGGTGTGTCAGACTGTCTCACACAAGGTTGAAAAATGCCCCAACCAGCAAAATGAGGTAAAATGCATTAATTGTGAAGACCTATACCCCTCAAGTTATAAAGCATGCCCTAAATATCAGGCTATCAGAAAAAGACTCAACACAAATTCACTGCCAGCTACAATTCTACAACACCAGCCCTACACCGACTTTCACTTTCAAAATTGAAATCAAGATACTTTGCTGTCAGAGTTTTAAAAGAGACAAGAAGTATGGTTTATTCCATCAAAGTGAGTTCTTAAATAAATGAACCGGCTTGAGTGCACTTTGACAAAAGGATGAGACAATTACTAGAGGAGCAGTTTATGACTGTGGTAACTCACATCTATGACTGGAATTAAATTATACATGAAATACTAGTGTGATAGAAATAGAGAAATATAATTTAGTTTTCTGATATTCTAGAGTAATTTAATAGTCCTAAGTGGGCAAGAAGAAAGGAACTACATATACTGCCATACCATGTTTATGGCAACTCAGTAATTGGTGAAGTGGTCGAACTTAGCAGCAATCGATTCACCTTGCTGTCAGTTGATGACCATTCTTTGATAGTGTCACCATTTTCCAGTATTTGTTTCCTTTAAAACTGAATCTTCAATTAATTTGTGTACCATTTTCTAAAACTTTTACTGATAACCCAATTATGTCAAAAAATAGGAAAAACGCTGAAGAAAGAAAACAATCTATTCAATGAGGAATGGGAATTGCAATATTACGTTGTTGCTATGGAAGATAAAACGATGTGTTTGCTCTGCAACTCTATAATTGCAGCAGTGACGAAATACAATACATATCAGCATTATGTAACTCATAAGGACCAAAAATATGCTGAACTGGAAGGAATATCCCAAAGGTCTACACTTAAGAAAATGAAAGATGTAAAACACCAGTAGTAGTGAGTATTGAAAATGATGTTAGAATCAGAAACTGAAATCACTGAAGCAACTTATAAAGCAGTGCATATATACTGGTAAGAAGAGGGAAGCCCTTTAGCAATTTGGAAATTATAAAAGAATGCATTATTGAAGTTGTAAGATGTTTACATTCAGATAAGATGAATAAGTACAAACAACTACTACTTTCAAGAAGGGCCACAACTAATTGGTAACATGAATTAGCTCTCAATATAACAGCAGAACTTCATACAGTATGTCAAAAATATTTATTATTCATTTGTCTTGGATGAATCCATTGACTTTACTGACCCCACACAAGTTATTTTTTATTCGTTATTATAACTACAGATTTTCATTGCCATAAGAACTTTTCTTTCGGTACCCTTACGGTGACAACACATGGAACATCTTCAATATCTTTGAAGAAAACTGCCAAGAAGTGAAACTAAATTTATGTAATTTAGTAAGTGTACACACAGACAATGCACCTTCTACATGAGGGAAATGTGACAGATTCGTATTGTTACTACAAATGAATTGCCAGATATTGTGATCCCCTTTTACTATCTTTTGCATCAGCAGAATCTCTGTGCCAAATTTACTGTTTAAGTGACACATTAAATAAAGTTACTGATATTGTAAACTACATTAGAGCAAATGCATTATGTCATCATCAATTTCACAACATGCTTCATTTTGAAGATGAAACATTCAGTGTGGATCTGACATATTGCAAAAACAAATACTTGTCAAACTTTTATCTTCATGAAACAAGTTACAAGATTTTTTTAGGAGCTGAATCAACCATGTGAATTGTCAAAACAGGATTTCTGGATAAATTCTGCATTTTTGTGTGATATAATGTTAAAATAGAAGGATCTGAATATTTTTTGCAAGGTAAAACTAAATCTATATTTACCTTTTTAAAAACTCCTTACCCAATTGAAACTTTCAGTTGAACACTTTCCTGAACTAACGTATGTAATCAATGAACATAATACAGCCAAATCATTAAGGAAATGTGACATGAAAGAATACACAGTTGTTCCACACTTCCTGATTGAAGAATACGATGAGGTTTGTAGGTTTTGAGAAACACGATCCCACACTGAAACTAACTTTTCAACCACATCTGGTTGATGTCTCCAAAGCATGTGATGACTAGCAGATGGAATTGATTGAGCTCTCAGAAGATCACATTCTAAAGGTTCAAATTGACACTAAGAAGGATCCCATTAAAATATGGAAAAATGCTGTTGAATACCCATGCCTACATCTTGTTTTGCACAACCTACTGTTGTGAATTAACATTTTCATTTTTTACCCAAATTAAAACATGTTTGAAATCTCAGGTGACAGATAATAATGTAGAAGACAAATTAAAGCTTTGGTTAAAGGATGTTGGAACCAAATATTAAATTTATATCCTGCAATAAGCAGTCACAAAAAGTCATGAAATGGTTTGTTGTTTAAGTTTTCCACTTATTATTAGTTCTGTTGTCAACTTTTTCAAATAAATAAACATGTCTTTTCTGAATTTTTTTGTTTAAAGTTCTCATTTAACTGCAGGCTTTAATTAAAATTAGGTAATCTGTGGACAAAAACATAACATTTTGATGTATATGATAAATTATCAATATGCAGCCCAACAGAATCTGGTTAAATAAAATGTGGCCTTCCAATGTAAAAAGATTCCTCACCTCTGGTTGAAAATTAAAATACTTCCTGAGGTACAACAACAACTACTTCAAAGTGCATGAAAATATTATTGGTGGTTACTACCATACCATTTCCTTTCAGACCAAACATAATAACAGGTTAACTCTCTTGAGTAAGGATATACAGAAAGAAAAATGTTAGGACAAACGATACTAAAAATAAGACATTTTAGTATTCTTTGACATAAAACCTCTATATTTCTATACCTGTAGAACAGACCGTAATCTGTTTCAAAGCCAACTGTACCAAGCTAACCATATCAATAACCTTATCTGGCATCAAATTAATGAACAAAAAGAACAAAACTGGTCTGAGTTATGTGGATCATTAGACAATTTGTACAAAGATCCGGCTACATTCTGGAGAAAGTTCAAGAACATATGTAACAGCAATTCAACAAACAGCATTCCCAACTTAAAACACATCAATAGCTCAGCAACCAGTGACTTCACAAAAGCCAACTTATTAGCCGATTACTACAAACAGGTTTTCACCATTCTTCGATAACAACCGTTTTTACACGATCCAGAATTTTATCAAAGATAATCCAATGTTATTCAGTACAAACTTCCCAAGCTCCTTATCCCGTGACAGCAGTGTCCACCTCACCAACCTTCAGCTACTCACCAAACCCATTACACAGGTCAAAATCAAACTACCAATCAAAACACTTAGAACTGCTGACCCAGGCAACAATAGCATAAGTAACATCATTTAAAAAAAGTCTCTACCACATTCATAAATCATCTAGCAGCCTTATTTAACCTTTCACTTTACTCAGGGAACTACCTGACCCAATGTAAGTCTACTATAATTAAAATCACACCTAAAAATACCCTGGCATCTAATAATCCAAAACACTACAGACCCATTAGCTTAATAAACAGCATTGGTAAATTATTAGAAAAAATACTAACTGCTCGCATTACATGGTATTTGGAAAGTAACATGTTACTTTCTGAAATACAAGACGTCTCCTGTAGAAAAAGACAAACTGCCAATCACTTAGTAAGGTTAACCAAATCTATCATACAAGGATTTAATGAAAACCACACCACAGTGGGCTTATTTTTAGACGTTAAACAAGCCTTTGACTCAATCTGACACTGGGGCCTCAAGTTCAAACTCCTTCAATTCAACCTCCTGTCCACCTTAACAAGATGAATATCTAGCTTTTTAGAAACAGAACAGCTAAAGTAAGAGTTAACAATGCAACATTCTTACATTGCTCACCTATCAGCAGGCATTCCCCAAGGTTCAATACTCAGCCCCCTTTTATATGTAATACATGTTAATGACATCACTTTCCCAAAACTTAAGTACACCTATGCATCACAGTATGCTGATGACATAGCAGTATGGAGTACGTCATGAGAACCCCTACTAATCACCTCTGAAGTTCAATCCACACTCAACAGTATAACCGCCTGGTGGATTGTGCTTGATGCGACTAAAACTCAGGCTATAATCTTTAAATGAAAAATCTCCAGAAAAAGCAAATCCATCTTTAAAGTCAAACTGACAATGATGAACACTAAGCTTTAATTCTCCCCCATCATAAAATTTCTTGGCATCACATTCAACATGAAACTAACATGGACTGATCACTTCAAAATCACACTCTCAAAAGTCTACAAACGAATCTTCTACCTCAGAAGAATCAGTAGTATCATCAAGGGCTGTAGAACCAAAAGGATTCTTACCATTTACAAGACTTACATTCGGCTAATCACCGAATACAGCAACATGATTACTGTAAACACACCCTTCAACCACCTTAAAAAATTGCAACAAGCCCAGAATCTTGCCTTTCGACAGACATATTGACTCCCCAGTTACACACAGACAGCCAGTCTTGACAAAGCATGTATCATCTCAGCTCTCAACAACAGACTCATCTATCTAGCATCTAAATACTATAGTAAAGCAAATAACCACACACAATTAATGAGATAATTTCCACAACTAGCAGCCACCCCATGAACTTAGCAGCAATATCTCTCTCTCTCTACAACTACATTCATGCCCTGAAGATAAACTCTAATGTCTAATCAAATATGCCTTTACACTTTCAGTGATGGGCACTGGTGGGGCTGTTTATTCAGCACCCCACCAGTGAAAGATGGTTTTCTCAGGGTACTCCTGTTTCCCCCCCCCCACATCAAAATTCTTCATTTCCTAGGATTTATAGAACCAAGCCCTGAGAAGAGGCCAGTTAGTATGAATCATAATCATAATTACAGCATTAAAATTCTGGTTAACCAATATCATGTGTTTTAACTATGTTGATGTACTGAGTTTGCATCTCTCTACTTGTTTCACTTCGACCACGTTTATGTCAAGGAATTCTTCGAGTGGTTATGAATGGTGTGCTGAACTTCTCACCGCATTCTTCACTTTCTCTTCGGCTCACGAGTCTCCTTCGCATTTAGTTCCAATGCTCCTCAAATAGACGCACAAATCTGACAATTTCACAAAGTCATTTAAGTCTGTCATTCCAGACCAATAAATAATGAGCCACTCTAGTCCAGTTAACAAGTTTCAAAATTAAGTGACTAATTTACTCTCGCCATGTGTGGGGTAAAGAGAAAGAATAGTTTCTGACTGCCCCAGGTTATTTTTTGTTCTCCGAAATAATAAGTTAACCCAAATACCTACCCAGAAAACACACTAACTGACACCTTTCTATGCAACAGATGCTATTATCACATATTCCATTTCAGTGTGGAGCACTCTCATTGTCACTCAATCAACCCAAGGATACCCAAAACTCCCAGTCAACCACAAAATACTCCATCAACTAATGACTCACCAAAGCCATTCACAGATCCACCACCACTCAAGAAACAGTCAACCAGCAAGAGTACTCAAACTGACTCATACAGTAAAATATCACTCAAACCATAATTCTGGATATTAATATATAACCCCTTAAATTATACTGAGCATTTCTGTACGATAAGTGAAGAAACTCAAACAAATATCACCAACAATCAACAAGCTATCCAGACTGAAGTAGACAACAAGTGTGTCACGAGAGTCTCTAGTGAACTTCCACAGGAAACACAGCTGGCTCTATGAGTTACAACATCCACACAGCCTTCTGGAAACCCAAGATTATTAACCAACAAGAGGTTGATATTGACCTCACCAAGTAGGACTACCAACCATGATCCTCTTGAACCTAACCTCATCACCTCACTAGTCTTTGGTGTTTGATATGTACCCCAGTTATTTTATGTTAGTATTTGTTAATCCTTGTATCTTTTTCCCTACAGATTTCTTCCGAGCATGGTCGGAGCATTTTTATTCGGCACCCAGGCCACAAAAATGTGTTTTCTTGGGATACTCCCATTTTCCCTGCACAGCAAAATTTCAGTTTCAATGGATCTATTGATCCTAGCCCTGAAAAGAGACCCGTCTATAAGTATCTAAATTCTCGTAAACTATAGTCAGGTGTGTTAAGTGTGCTGATGTGCTGGCTTTGCATCTCCCTGTTCTTTCTATCATGACCACAACTACACCAACACACAGCGTCGAGTGAATGTATGCTCAGCTTCTCACCTGATTTATCACATGCTTTCCGGCTAAGCCCCTTTTCAAACTCGTATCAAAAAGAATATAAATCTGTCAACAGCAACCAAAGTAATTTTAACTTCTACCACTCTAGTTCAGTTAATAAGTTTCAAATTATGTGCTAAATTAACTTCAGCTGCATGTGGGGTGAAGAGAAAGAAGAATTTCTGACTACCCGAGGTTATTTTTCATCCCCCTTCAGGGAAACAAAATAATAATTTAACCCAAATACCTACCAAAGAATTGACTAACCTTGATCCTAATGATATAAACTATTTTACTAGCTTAACTAAATATTGTGTCAACATTTACTTTATCTGTAATGATACCTTCTACAAACAAAACTGTGGTTTAACCATGGTATCTTCCCTTTTCCACTACTCAATGACCTAGGGATGCCCAAGTTCAAATAATTTTTTGGATATTCTTTCACAAACACAAAAACCTGTAATTTCACTGCATTAGAGAGAATATCTTCAGCATGTTGTGACATGGTAGTGTACCAACTTTGATGAACTTCTAAACAGCATAATATCAACTATTATAACCTTTACATACTAAATAGAATCCAAAATATTACTTTTCCTTTCTAGATTTTAAAATTACAAGAGAAAATTAACACAATCACCAACATGTACAAAACATTCTGCTGTATCCACACCAAAGATCTAGTTACCACCTGCAATATTTCTACATACTGCACTCTCATAAACTGTGCAACATAATTCTGTACTCACAAAACTTCATTTAAAAAAAAATGTTGAAACTATAACTAGGGAATTTAGTCCTGATATTATAGATAGAACTTTTACCAATCTTAAAAACTGCAAACAATTCTACACTAGCTACAGCCTTTCCTTTAGCAGTAACATAAACCACAAGATGTTTGTGTTATTCCCTCTTCTTTCTTTATCTTTAAACCATTCAAATAGTCCTAGTAACATTAATAAAATCTGGTAAAGTTTATTCACCTAACTCCCCCAATACCTCTGACCTTCCTTTTGGTAATCACTCTGTCATAATTTTTTGGCATAATATTATATCCATTTACTGTATATAAATCTCTATTTGAGTTTGTATCATATCTAAAGAAGACAGATGCTCTGTCAAAACATGCAGTACGTATTAAAATATTTCATTATGCTTACAAATTGTTGTCTTGTATAAAAAAAACAGGTTATTAACTGATGTTTTGTAACTAGCTATTCTTACAATAACAAACTCAGGATTTAGTAGCTGGTATACACCAAAATAATTTGTTTACAGTTGGTATATATTATTTACAAAATACTTGTCAACTCAAGATAAAAACTATCCTCAAATACACTTTGTACACAATCAACATGTAATAAATCCCACCAGTTCAAATGTTTCCCATTTGGAAACTTACTAATGATACTTCAAGTGGTTTCAAATTCACAACTCACTAAATTGTCCTCAGTGCAAGTTTTTTCCAAGTCAGAAGTTTACCACATCAAATTTATGGTAGATATTTTGAAACCAAGAACAAAAAAAGTCATTTTATTATATCACTGTCTCAAAATCGACATTTTACTAGATCATTTTTTACATTCCTTGAAAATGTCTTTGTTGAATCTTCTCTGAAACTGATAAGAACACCATCTTCATCAAATACCATATTCTTGGCTTCAGCAAGAGCTTGGTTACACAGGTATTCTTCATAACTTTGAGCTGATTCAATTTGTTTCTTTTTCTCCACTAGACTGTGGGTGTACTTTAGGTCATCTTCCATCAATTCACTGTCAACTGGATTAATGTGGAAAGCTTTGCTGAAACTAGTTAGAGCCTGTATAAAAAGATATTTGTATCAATGATGTTAAAACTGGGCACACAAGTAATTTAACTTTCCAATTACTGAACTTGAGGTTCATGTAGATGTTAGTAATAACTAGTGAGATAAACTGCTCAGGGTGGGGATAGATATATTGTCTGAAAGGTATCAAAGTAATTATGAGATCCTGAAAACTGAGGAATATGTTTTGGTTGAAAAAATGAAAATGGGCAAAACTCAAGAAAGAAAAGGAAAAAGCATAAAAACAGGGAAATTAAACTGGGTGTTGATTACTAAATGATCTGTTAATCAAATTGTATGACATTTTTTGTGTACCTATGAGTTTTGCCCCCCAGTGGCTCAGCGGTATGTCTGCGGACTCACACGCTAAAATCCAGGTTTCGATACCCGTGGTGGGCAGAGCACAGATAGCCCATTGTGTAGCTTTGTGCTTAATTCAAAACAACAACAACCTGTGAGTTAGGGTCACTAATAATCTACAAGCTACACAAAAAATACTAAGCACAAATATAACAAATTTTTAAATTACAGAGGTAAATATTTTTTATAAAAACTTGTAAATCTTTCCCATACCCATAATCAAGCCTCTGAAATTTCTTAATTGATTTTTAGAACATAGTTGTCTAAATGGAACTCATCAATAATTCTATGACTAGATCACTCAGGTAAATGGTTGGTCAATACTAAATTTCAAAATCTTGATATTAAAACAATTTTAATAAGATAACTAACAGTCATTAATTAAAGAGCAGTAAAATACAGAAAATAAATATGGTTTTTCAAAAGCTTAAAAATATGTGAGTGCAATGACTACCTCAGCTCAATGGTTGAACCCATGCATCTTGAAAAACATAAGGAAATATTTCAGAGTAAAAAAATTCTCTAAGTTGACTTGAAGAGAGAGACAAGACATGACATATAAGTAAAATGAAAGGTAATTATTATTAAGAAAAGCATTCAAAGGTAAACTGATGCACTTAATATAACAACACATTACTGGAGACCTGACTCCACACTCTGTTCCAGATTAAGAATTACTTGTTCTAGACTAGGAGAGTGTAAAATTCTGTATAAGAATTTAAAACTCTCTTTCTCTCAGTGCAAATGTCGCTAATGGTCATTCACATGGCAAAATGAAGTACATAACCTCATGACATCACCTGGCCTACCAGTGGAAGATACCATATCTTTATATTGTTCCACTACACTATAATCTGTCTCATAAGAAAGTGCTTGTAATAATACAGGGCAGGACTTGGCAACCTGCAGCTCTTTAAGGAGAACCATGCGACTCTCAGGTTATCTGCTATGTCCAGCAAAGGGAAAAAAACCTTTGATTTTAGTGTTCTAAATCCAAAGACTTACTACTGTTTCACCACGAAACTTTTTCTTTACATTAGACCTTATTGGTATATTGCAGCTCTCGAAATGTTTCAGTCTTGGACAAGTACAAAAAACTGGTTCTTCTTCTTTGAAGGGTTGCCAATCTCTTCCATGTAAGAATAATCCAGAAGAAGTGGCAGTTACAACAAAAGGAATGTAAACATCCCTTAATGAATGTTTTATTATTAAAACTACATACAAACACAGTTAAAAACATATATATAAAAAATTCTTGATTAACATGAAACACCTATCCAACTAAACTAAATGAGAGAGTAAACACTTTATATACACAAGTAAAATTTGTAGGAGCAAATTTCCTTGATTTTGTGTGTATTTGATATAGTATACATACAGAATTTACAACAGTTAAGTCAGAATTTTTTTTTCTGTCCTCTAATTTTTATAATTTGGTTCCAAATCCCATTCATACATATGCCTTGCAAAATTTGAACAATATCAAATGACAATTTATAGTTCCTTATATTTCATATTTAACTTGTATACAATAAAGACAAGATTCAGGTAAGTAAAGTAGATTATATCGTGAAAAGAATTTGATTAGAAAACCTTTTAGTTTACATTTTTTTTGTCAACTAAGGTAATTTAATTAGACAACACTCTACAGAGAAGCTCCACTAATTATGTAAGAACATCATACAACTCTATCAAGTGTGTGGCTTCTATAGATAAAGTAATTTGCAAAAATAAATCACTAAGTAATTACTAACAATAACTTAAGCAGTAAACATCTTACTTCTGATATTATTCAAAGTTGAGATCTTGATACAGTTCCACTTGGTCCATCATTAAATACTTGAGCCATATTGTTTTTACTTAACACAAAATACTTTATAGAACACGAGGTAAAACTACTCATGACAGTTAAACAATGGGTTAGACATAGTACTAAAGTGGATTACTGTTAAAAATAATTGAAGTAGATGCATCATATAATTAGTGAATATAACAAAATGGAAGTACAATAAAAGAAACACACTTTATGTACTTCATCTCTGTACTCATGAATAATTTTAAAACTTACCAGTTTTATTTCTCCTATTCCTAACTGTGCACGACCTAAAGTTTGGTACGCAATCCACCAAACAGGGTTAAGATTTACTGCCTTTTCAGCTGCTTGAACAGCAGGAAATACTTCATTCACTTGCATTAAAGCCTAAGATACACAATATGAGAAACTGAGAAACATGTCAGAAGCAGGAAATAAAGCATACAAACATCTCCCAAAAAAGTCCACATTAATAATCTATGAACTTCGTTCCTTAAAACTTCAGAATGAAAAAGGTGTATTTAAAGATTGAATAACAAGGCTGCCAACAGTACAGAAAGTTTATCTGATTCCTGAGGTCACAACTAAGCCTACTGAACAATCAATTCACCATTTAGTCAAAAGTTACACAAACTTCAATTTATTCCTATCCACCACAATCACTGACAATTGAAAGAACTAAAACAATCCACACAAAAAACTTCATTTTCTTTATAGCATGTTTCATCCAATTTTATTGATTAGAATGTGTACAACAGCATTTGAGAAATGTTTAATAACTTATGATTACACTTATGAAGATAACATGATAAAACTGAAATAGAAACCCTTATAACTCGAGGCTTTAGAAAGGTGGCCCTTTCTTCTTCAGATTGCACTTGGGTTATAAGGGTTTCTATTTCAGTTTTATCAAGACTTCTTGGACATAGGTATTTTTACCACGTAATGAAGATGACATGGTATTAGCGGCTCATCATAGTTATTTAGTGTTATTCTAAGTATTTTTAAGTTAGGTAAATGTCTATGGTTGACAACTGTCATCACTGAATTACAAATAACTTGAGAATTTTTAAAATAGGACTGTATGAGATTATCTCCTAGGAGCAATCCCTCTTCGTGAACTCACCAACATTTCTGCACTGCTGACAAATGCATGAACAAGTTCTAGCATCCTTCAAAAAACATGAAACCCATGACAGCATTATAAACATACCACAAAATATGGGTTGAAAGCAAGAAAATTACTGCATACCATGTACATGTTACAGGAGTAATTCTGCATAGATAATGTATGCTAGATAAATTTTATTTTTTCACATGTTATTGGTCTTATAAAAACAAACAAACAAAGTGAAAACCAACTTTCTTCACAGAAATGAATGTTGTACATTTTTTCAAAGTACAATTTGTTCTTGATTTGCAAAATAACACAGATATTAGAAACTTAAAGATTATAAAAAAATTTGAGAGAAACCAAAATGACTTAGTATTTGAAATGTGCAACAAGTTACTCAACTGCGACGTACATACACTAACAATCTTACCTGGGACTTCATTTCATACAACTTTTCATCAAGTGGCATAAGCTGGATGGCTTCATCCCACTTCTTAATGGCCTCCCAGTATCTGCACAAACATGTTTGTCAGTTGTAAAGTCCAGAACAGTTAGGAAACATAAATTATAACAAACTGATATGGGGAAATTGCGTGTATATTCACAGCCCCAACTGCACATATTGACACAGCAGTATCTTGTGATTTATGGAAGCTGTTTTACTTCCAAATAGTGTCTGTATAAGGCTTAATACTAAGAATAAATTATTATCGGAGATACACCAATTATTTTAGTGTCATGCTGATAGTAGTACTATCAATCACAAAAAAAATGAAAAATGAATTAACAAACTTTAAAAACTTTACATACTTTCAAGTAGCTAGCAATGCCTATATTTACCCCTACATAGACAACGAATTTTAAAAATATAATTAGTATTAGCTGATAGCCACACAGATATATAAGACAAAGGTACTATTGGCCAAACCTGCACATCTAATTTCCATTGCATCTACACAAAGTACAACAATGTGCTTACTCTCATGAATCAACACAGATCAAACAATAGCTCATCACCCTTGTCAAAAGAGACATAGTTCAGAAATGTGCTTTTAAACCATTATAATGTAATTCTCCAAAATTATCATCTGTAAAAGATAGCAGTAAGGTGTATATATCAAGTCTCAACAAATATTTTCAGATCTAGAAGACAGCCCAAAAACTCACAAGCCCAGAGTACCTAACCTACCTACACTGCTGTTTGTGGTGGGAAATGGGGCAACACTACTGCCTCTAATATCTGTGTCTCTATTAACCATTGTTAACCATGGTCTTTAATCACCGATTTGTTTTTCTTTTCCCCAAATTTGCACAGAATAACTGTGCCATTACAGTTCTAGACAATAAATTACATGTTTTATTTGCAAATGTTCAGGTGTTTGGGGTTTTTACATGCAGAATCCGATGTGCAGTCAAATTATAAATTGGCTGGCTGTTAAGACAGGGACAGAAAGTAATTATAGATTGGTTAACTTTATTTGATTAGTGATTAAAAATATAGTGCACAGAAACAAACAAACTACATATTAAAATTTCACTAAACTTCAATCATCATTTGTTGTTCCATGACATAAAGTAGTGCCCTTTAACCATAAATACATGTTCAGGTTGTGTTGGGATACACATTGTCCTCTTTCCTACAGATAACTGGTACCTTCAGTCTGTTTCAAAAAAGACTTCTGTAATAATTCTCAGGCACAGATTTAAACTAATTATTAATTTACTTGTTACAGGCACCAATAGGATGCAATTACACTTCTGTGCCTGTAGCAAAAAAAAAAAAAAAAAAAAAGCTAAAATTTAGGAGCTTTTTACACCTACTTTAGCAACTGAATTCAACTCATGTGGGAAAGAGAAATCAAAAGAGGGAGTATCAAATGATAAAAAGTGGAACTGGATTTCTGTACTTCATGAAATTCAAAGAAACCAAATGTGACTGACCCAATCAACCAATACTTGGCTTTCGGGTCATTCCATGTCAAATCATCCAGATTTTGGAAAATTTTCCAGGTGATCCCTTCTGAATGACTTGAAAAAATTCACATGTGCTCATCTACCCATACAATGAAAACTTGCCAAAGATGAGATCAATATCTCTAATCATTTCTGATTTACAGCCCTGTAAAATTTAATTAATATTTTTGTATTTTTGGCAAATTCATTTTCGGGCAAGTTTGGCGGCTTAAAGCTGCAAGAGTAATGGTAGTAGAAAGCTAAAATTTGCTACACTAACTGAATTAATTTCACAGAATTCAAAAATGGTCTCAAACCAAGTTTATCTCTCTTAGGACTTCATAGTGAGGCTGTAAAATCACCTGAAAACCCAAAATCATAAAAAACATTGGTTTATGTAATAAGCCATATCTCCGACACTTAATATGATATAAAGCTGAATTGTTTTTTCTAATTTCCTATAACATATCAGTTGATAAATCAGCAATTGTTGTAATTAAAAGTCTGTTAGATCTCCTGTAAAAAAATTTAGTTGCATGCAACTTTTTATGACATAGCTAAAAATAGCCCAACTTTAGGCCACAGTTTGACCATGTCACCAGTTATTCAGCCTTTTCAGATTTTTACATCTCTGAATATGATCTACAAAAAAAGTCAGTTTGTTTACAAAGTCAATTAACAACCTACTGTCAGTCCTAAAGCGAGACTGTTTTAACTGATCAGTTTTGGCTGCACAGCCAACTTACAATCATTAGAGTAACAGTTAACTATTCTAATGGTAAACATCATCATCTGCGACACCTAATGCACTTTGATTGTCTGTAGCCTCTGCTGTATACAGCAGTTTCATCTGTTCAAGGCTACAGAGTACAGTGTGAGTTATCAACCAGTTAATCTGCTGTACGATAATAAATTAAATTCAATCATTTTATTATTATTAAAACACACCTAAATTAATTATTATTAGTTCCTATATGGTGAGTTTGAAAGCATGCTAAAACCCCATAAATCTAGCTTAACTTTAAACCCAAGCAGGTGCTAACAACCAGCACCTCATCAAAAATCCCAATTTTTGGCATGGACAATGGAAGTGCCAATAATATTTATATCTCTTTGGCTGAAATGTAATTCATCAATGAAATTAAGAAAAAAACAGTTTTATTATATATGATGATAATTATTAATAAAATCATGAAAATAATTCTGGCATAATACACAAAATAATATAGGTTTAAAGAATTAATGCAGTAGTAGGAAAATGCCTTAAAACATTGTTGAACCATCAAGAGACCAGTAAGAGGGTCAATAGCTTACTATTTAAACATAAATAGAAGACCATGTATAACTTATGCATGTTAATAGTATGGTAACAAGGATGAATATATACACAAAGGTACAGCAAAACCTGTCTGGATATATTATACTCTACTATACCAAAATACCATCCTGCAGTTTATGTGTAGTGTTAAGGAAACAGTGTATTACTTCCTTTCTTTTACATATAAATAATGACAGCCATTTACAATCTCCTTTTATAGTTTCAAGAGCACCATAATGTATTGTAATAGTACAGCCAAGTAGAGCTTCAGAGAAGGTGTGAAATAAAAATTAAACAATGTTTTTTTATACTAAACACAAACAGTACCTTTCATTATCAGCAAGAACAATTCCTTCATTTCTTAGTCTCTGACTTTTACTTTTACAATCTTCCAGAAGATGAGCTTTGCGGCGTTTAAAGCTGTCCAGCCACTCCACATCATCAGGAACATAACACTCTTCATCTTTATTCAACGAAGTTTCAGTAAACACCTCGGAAGATTCCTTGGAAATCTTCTGTCCAACTTTTCGTTTCCAGCCAAAGCTAATCATTAGTGAGCCTAACAAATACAATAAAAATTTCAAGGGTTGTGATAAAACAAGTACTGTCAAATGTAGTTATCCCACCTAACAGTTTCCCCTCATTGTAAGCTCCTAGGTTTCACAATGTAACACTGATCATTAAATTCAATTTCAGTTACAAAAACAGTTCCCTCAACACTAGAAAAGACTGTCCTCTGACAGTTTCAATATGTATTTCAATGTTTAATCCACATGGAGGTTCTACATTACATTTATTCTGTGACATTAAGGTGGTATTATACTTGTCAATGGTGTACTTACATTTTTTAAGGTCTTTTAGCAAAATTTGAGAATATGATAGAAAGAGGACTAAGATATCTTCTCAAGGAACTGTGACTGACATCCAACAACATATAACTGGAAAAAGTTTTGTTAAAATTAAAAACAATTTTTTTGTACCGAGCTGCAACTGACCTTACCATCGATAAGCTTAAATATACTGCAAAATGATTATACATTTTGAAGAGTGTTACATTTAACTATAACACTATAAAATGAAAACTTAATATACTGTTTACAAATCATTTTATGATCTTCAAAATTTAATAAGAATGTATTATTATATCATTTTTAAAAACAATACTAGTGTATTCATTTCCAGAATAAAGACCTTTCTTTACACATGTTGTATTATAATTTTAATACCATACTACCCTCAAATTAGCAGAATTTGTGTAAGTCTAAGGCAATTAATCTGAATGAAGAGAATGATCTTCGTATAGTGGCAAATAAACCAGGTAAGCCATCAGTGTAGTGCTCTGTGGATAGTAGAAAAGCTAACAGAAATTTAGAAAGTATTCATAAAAATACAGAATACTCTGATTAAAATATTTTTTTTCTTTTGTACTGAATGTAACAATGTGTATTTGTAATGAATATTTATAAAAAGTTTATTTCAAATAGCTTCTTAAATGTTCATTTTTCTTTGTTAGTACATCAGTCATTCAAGAAAGGTTGCCATGGAAACCATTTAATGAAAACAAGGGACCTATTGGTCCATCACAGTTGTTCCTTATAACTTAAACATCAGTTGAACCTTCTCTCAAATATACTGCATTCCTCACATCAAATTCCCTCTAGATCTTTTCTTTCTATTCAAGAGAAAACAATTTCAGAGATCTTATACTGTCCTAATATGACAACTTTTTAGGTATGATCCTAACAGATCTCCCTTCAACCTTTTTCAATAATTCAATGTTCTTCATAAGGTAAGAAATCCAAGACTTACTACAGTCCTCCAAATCATGCCTAACCATTGCCTTATACAATGAAATTATAGTATTTTCAGTTATATTTAATAATTCTGTAAACACAACCTAAAATCCTATTTGCCTGACCAGCACTGTGGATTAAGAGAATGATGAATCAAAGCAAAAAAATCATTTTCTTTTACAAAATTGTTAAGGTTATTCTCATTAAAAATTATAATTTAAATTATGATTAACTTGCATGGATTATTATACCTTAGATTTATTATAAGTTATTTATCCAACTGTAAAGTATGTAAAGCAGTAACATTCTTATTAGTGCCAAAAATATTAAAAATTTTAGCATCATCAACAAATGTAAGTATATTGTTGGTCATTCAATCCGCTACGTCACTGACAAAAAACCTAACACTAACATTTGAAAAAGGTAACATTAATTCAGTTACATGTAACCTGATTTATAGCAACCCTTTCATACTCAACCACTTTACAATCCGATGAGCCAACTCGTACCTTAAATTTATATTGTGTGCGTTGTGTTGTTTTTAACAAAGCTTTTAATTTTTATTTATAATGGTAAATTTTGAAACTTATTTTTCTGACAAATATAAATAAATTTCATTTCTATTTTAACAAAACTACACATATTAATACGCACATAAATTAAATGGCGTATATAAAACTTGGGGCATTTGCTCTTCAACTGTTCTAGCTTTCGACGAGATGAAATAAACCATATCATCAGATCCACGTTAGCTTAAAATTAGGTTAAACGTAGAAGCTGAAATGCTTTAATCTCAAACAGTACTACCAACTTATATGATGGATATGAAATCTGTGCCTGACAATAGATAAACTTTGAAATACTATTTACAATACAGTTAATTAGTTCTACTAATAACACTACAGTATTTATTACTAGTACTTGCAAATGCTGTAATTTTTTGTTACATACTTTAGATAGATAAAAGGAATACTACATGCAGTAATCACATATTTCCCATATATAATGCAGACTCGCTAACCCCCTTTTGGTTACTCAGGCCTTATTTTTCAAGATAATTTAGGAGCAGATACACGCCGCCTAAAGTCGAAATATTAAAGTAATATTACTGTTCATTTAATTATATTTTATTTGTTCAAAATTGTTTTATTTCAAGCATATGAAATGTGAAGTTCTAAAATATGGTCGGATATACAATGTGGAATAATGAATGTTCATTTAATTATATTTTATTTGTTCAAAATTGTTTTATTTCAAGCATATGAAATGTGAAGTTCTAAAATATGGTCGGATATACAATGTGGAATAATGATTTAGGAACGAACTCTAATATTACTAAAATACCTAAATTAATTTAGGTTATTTTATTGGTGATTGAAAAGGACTTTTCTTGGGCCCGGCATGGCCGAGCGCGTAAGGCGTGCGACTCGTAATCCGAGGGTCGCGGGTTCGAGCACGCGTTGCGCTAAATATGCTCGCCCTCCCAGCCGTGGGGGTGTATAATGTGACGGTCAATCCCACTATTCATTGGAAAAAGAGTAACCCAAGAGTTGGCGGTGGGTGGTGATGACTAGCTGCCTTCCCTCTAGTCTTACACTGCTAAATTAGCGACGGTTAGCACAGATAGCCCTCGAGTAGCTTTGTGCGAAATTCCAAAAACAAAAAAACGAAACAGACTTTTGTTTTTCATTTTCGCGCAAAGCTACACGAGGGCTATCTGCGCGAGCCGTCCCTAATTAGGAGTTAAAATTTCATTGATGTTCAGCTTTATTTTAAATTATATCATTTAATTTAGTTTATGTAGTTATTTTAACGCGTATTTAGTCTTAAATTTGTTCAACGCTAAACCAATTAATGAAATATCCCAACTTATTTTTACCTCTTACAAGTGTCACGTGGTAAAAATTCGAGGTTTGATTTTAAAGGTGGGAATAGGGTTGGTAATCTGTTGGGCGTCTTCGTGCTCAACCAAAGCAATATCAAATTTCATCCGAATATGAACAGAAACATCTTGTATAAAAAATGACACAATGAAAATTGTCGAATAAATTTATTTTACATACGTAATAATAATTGTTAAACAATCGCTGAAACTACAGGCTTGTCATTAATATATGAAAAATGTCAGTATACATTATCCATACCTTAATTAAGACAGATAATTTATATTTGAAATGAGCAGTTTTATGAACATTTTTTACGCTTTATAAAGATTCATAATTCATTTCCCCATTTTCTGTCATTGCAGTTTTTAACACTTTCTGAATTTTGTTATTTTGTGGCTCAAAGTGTTCAAAAGTCACGAATTTGGTCTGGTGAAACTAGTTCAGAAACTTGGTTGTCAGACTGTATGGTCTGAGTATCTTGATATATGCCGTCAGAAGAACTAGAACTGTTTATTTGAAAGTCCAACTCTTGAGAGCCACCTAGCAGAAGAAAAACAAATTTACACTGAGAATCAAATTTTTCCATCATGTGTAAGTACTCATATTTTGGGGGGGCAAAAACCTAGATTGCACACATAAAAAAAAACTGAAATGCTAGATGAAATAAGTATTGGCAATAATCTTAAATATTATATTTTTTCGTTTCTGATAGAATTGAAAAAAAAAACGTGTTTTAAGAATAAAGGCATGAATATTTCTAGATAATATCTTCGCCAAAAATAAATCACATAAACTGTGATTGGCATTTGATATTGAACTTCTAAAAAATTATTAGAAGTCCAGCGCGTACATCAGGTTGCTTAGATTAATTAATAGGAGTGTGTGTGCGTGTTTTCTTATAGCAAAGCCACATCGGAGTATCTGCTGAGGAGCCCCATCAAAACGTTTTATGTCAGTTAACTATGAGTAATTTTATTTGGAATGAGGCAACATTTTGTAGGACTGTTTCTTGTTTCATAAGTAGATTTTAAATATTGTTTTTGTGAGTGATAAAAAGTCTATCACCTAAAAAAAAATACTAAACGTCATCAAGAATATCAGCCATTGTTGGCGTATTGGTACCAGATCAAAAGGTCCAAGGTTCGAGCCACGATACACTGCTCGATGATTATCAGTTTTATCTGTGGAAGAGCTATAACTGTAGCAGTCGACCCTACTATTGGGTATCCCCGACACACCAAACATGCTCACCCTTCCAACCGTGGGGGTGTTATAATGTTACAGTTAATTCCACTATTCGTTGGTAAAAGAGTAGCCCAAGCGTTGGCGATGATGATTAGCTGTCTTTCCTCTAGTCTTACACTGCTAAAGTAAGACTTTACAAACAAACAAACAAACCTAATATTGGATTAAGAATAGCCATACGCGCTAAAGATGCTACTAATCGATTGTCAGAGTTGCTCGACAACCATCTTCGCTAGTTATCCCTAAGTTTAAAGCAATAGACTAGAGTGGAGGCAAGTAGTAAACAGCACCTGCAAACAACTCTTAGGGGGTATTATTTTAACAACTAATAACGGAAATAGCAATAACAGCAACGCCACCCCCTAGAGATGAAAGAGCGACCATGTTCGATGTTTGGATTCGAAACCGCTGTCGGAAAGGAGAAAAGGGACATTTGTCCTTTACATTTTCCAAAAAACAAAATGTGCATGTTATGATGTAAACTTAACATCGTCGATAAACCAGATATTTTAGTACTTTTTATTAAATTAGTAAATTTGTTTGTGGTTAAGCGCATGTAAGTTATGTTCTTTTAGTCTGTTGACATACAGCGTAAAACCTGATTCCATACATATTTATTTTGCCACCCCATCCTTCCCCGAAAATATTTTTGTGAGTGCGCCCCCTTCCCCAGATTGAGTACCATAATCATCAGGCCATATCAGGCACGCACAACAAGAAAACATTTTGCTATACGTCTCAAAGTTACAAGTTAACCTGACTGGACTTGCCACATATGACTTAAGTTTACATTCTGCTCTATTTAAGGTATTGCTACAGATCTTACCAAGTCTCCAGTTAAAATGTAGTTAAAACTGTTTTAATTCCTATTTCCGTCAACAGATGTTACTTCTTACATATTCTGTTTCGAAATTTTGTTGGTGTATCATTGAGGACAAAACTATATAACGGACTGTGCCCACCAAAGGTATCGAAACCCAGTTTGGCGATATAGACCCTCAGACTTACCGTGGGGCTGGATGACATTGTTGGTCTCACAGTAATATGTCACAACGTTAATCTGGGTTAGTTTACAATAACAAACTAATACTGATAGACAGTACCATCATTTACTCTGCTGTCCACTGTCTCCTCGATTACTTCAGGTTGTCCTGCTGTTATATCAAGGTCGTTGCTAAGCTGAAATACAGAAATCATGAACCATATACGCCCTCGTATCCCTGAAACACACTACGTTATTACTATTAAAAGAATGTTGCCCTAACAAGAGATTTTCTTAAAAGTTGAACGTTTTAATCGGAAAAATAAAAAAACTAGTTAAAAAGACACGAGTTTTGTTTATTACACGAAGATCTTACATAAACAGATAAATCAGTTCCATTAATTTATCAGATACTTTACTGTCAATAAATCTCATATGATACATACACTAAGTGAAATTACATTAGAAAGCATGCGATTGGTCGAACGTTAAATAAATATTTTACTGTTATTTCTCTTTTATTTTATTCTGGTTTATATTAAACTTGTGAACAGAACTATCTTCTACAGTTTAATAATGACTTATAATTAGAACATCCATTAAACATCACTTCAATAAAAGGTTTAAATCACTCCTATTACGACAAAAAAAAAAGACCTGTCAAGTTATAACCCAAATAATTCACCAATACTTACTTTGAGGAGATTTCTAATTTCTGGATTTTCCTCTTCGTTTATAAAAACTTTGACTGTTTTTTTACATTCTGCAGCTTTAACCTTGTCTTGTTGACACACAACCTGTAGAATATTTTGTTCTGTACTTTACTGTTGTTGAAAGATGTGACTTCACCGAATATAAAATATTTATCTATACAACTAATACCGGATAACTGGACGGCCCAGCATGCCCAGGTGAGTTAAGGTGTTCGACTCGTAATCTAAGGGTCATGGATTCGAATTTCCGTCGCACCAAACATGCCCGCCTTTTCAGCCGTGAGGGCGTTACAAAGTAACGCCCAATCACACTATTCGTTGGTAAAAGAGTAGCCCAAGAGGTGGCGGTGGGTGGTGAGGACTAACTGCTTTCCCTCTAGTCTTACACTGCTAATTAGGGACGGCAAGCACAGTAGCTCGAGTAGCTTTACGCGAAATTCAAGAACAAAACAAACTGGTTCTCACGTTTTCTTTGGCGTGTACACGTTTCGTGTAATAATAATCAATTTTTAAAAAGTTATTTAAACCGTGTTTCAGACATTCACAGAAGCTTTATTATTTCGGCAGATGTGAAAGAGTACATAATAGCTTCTGTCCAAAAGAGTGTGTGTGTGTTTCTTATAGCAAAGCTACATAGAGTTATCTGCTGTGTCCACTGCATGGAATCGAACCGCTGATTTTAACGTTGTAAATCCGTCGACTTACCGCTGTTCTAGAGATTGCTACACTTCTAACACCTTTAACAAACAGAATGAAGGACACGATTGTTTCCTCAACCAATAATAGCATGTTTTCTTTTTAACTTATATCTCCCTAATGAGGGCCACAATGGGCTCCAATTAGAATAAGTTTATTTTTCTTACAGGATAAATAGTTTTTGAACCTTTTTTTTGTTTAGAATTTTGCACAAAGATGTACGAGAGCTATCTGCGCTAGACGTCTCTAATTTAGCAATGAAAAACCTAGATGGAGGGCACCTAGTCATCAGCACTAACCACTAACTATTGGGCTACTCTTTTACCAACGAAATGTCCTCACGGCTGAAAATTTGAATTTGAACTCGCGACGCTCAGATTGTGAGTCAAGATCCCTAACCACCTGACCATGCTTGAACAACAATAGAAGCTGACCTTTAAATAATTTAGGACAGGAAAATAATAATTTTTCCTGAAAAATAAATGAGTAAGTTTATATTTTCATTTTTTTTTCAGCGGAGCTCAATGTCCAGGAATAGCCTTGAATGATCAACTGGCTCCTTACTGCCTTTAATGTTTTATTAAAATCTCTCATTGCACGAACCAACAACAAAATATCATAACTAATATTATAAGAACATCATCAACTGTTCTTTATCTAGTACATAACGCGATCATTTAGTTTTATTAAGTTTATCGATTTTTACACGTCATAACTAACAATTCGTTTCCAAAAATATCGTATAAACAAAGGACGAACACTTTTGGATGTCAATAAAGGGATTTCAGATATATTTTGTGACAAATTATGGATAATATACGTATATATTTTCAAAATAAAATAGTTAGAAACTGAATGATACATCTACCTCATAAATAAATACTGTGTATTATTAACTTTTGTTAGTTAAAACAGATAATAAACATTTATTGTTTGAAAGATTTTGTTAGTTAAAACAGATAACGAACAGCTATTGTTTGAAACAGTCCATAAATGTCTGGTTGAATGCAGCAGGCCAGTTGATGGTCTAGATTAATTTTTTTTTATTTCTGCAAGTCATTTAGTTGTTAGTATTTTGAGTTTAGGTTTTAGCAGTTTGTTTTCTCTGTATGTTGTGGATAATGTTCGTACACTAATTAAACTTCTGAGATACTATGTCTTCACATAATTTGGGATTAGTTTTTCCTTTCGGCACTGTTGGAAAAAGACCTAGGAAGCCAAAACGTTGTTCTGTACTTAATTACAGTTTTAATACTCATACCAGCCGTCTTGAGAATACAGTTTTACTTCACAATGGTTTCTTTACATCTTGTATTGTTTGAAATATTTTGTTACTTAAAAGAGATAACGAACAGGTCTCGTTTTAAAGATATTTTTTGCTAGAAAACAGAGTTGACAATCATTGGTATCAAGCCTGAGAAACTAAATACAGTAATAGTCCAGAACTGTCGTGTTAAAGTAATGGTGGATTAAGAGAAACATTGGATAAACTGGTTTAACGAGCTTCTCACCTGGAATTTGAGCAGTAGAATGTAAAAGAGGACTGGAAGAAAGGTTAAACCAATTATCAACTGGAAACCACTACTGTTATTAATGTGATGTAATCGTGCAACAAAATCACGAAAGTTTTTTAAAGCTGTTAGGATGTTGACTGTCAATGTATAAATCCGGGCGACAGCGACGTCACAAAGATAACAACCAACCTCTCGTGCTCTTCTCACTAACTCGTGGACTTGGAAATAAAACCTTTGTAATCTACTCGGGGGCTCTCGTATAGGTACGTTCCGCACCAGAAGCTGAGAGAACCAGTATGACCATTTCTTCAACGACGACGAATATTCAAGTTCGGATGTATCTTTCGCGAAGAGTGATTTTGTGTTGAAAATTATATTGTCTAGAAAACCTCTAGATGGCGTTGCACCATCATCGGAATATCCAAAAACTTTACATCTTAACCAAATCACACCGTCGTAGCATCGCTGGGACAACGTTTTCTCATCTTCCACTTGTGGATGCCACAGTACATTGACCGCATTTGTTCGTATATATCTGATACTTTCGAGAACATAATTTACAAAATGTGTTAGATTATCACTCAAGTTCAAACCAAGGAACGCACTTTGGTCCCGGAAGCTCCTCGTATGATAAGAAAATTCTATAACGAAACGGAAAAAAATATTTGATATAAAAATGATATTAAAGATACTAAATTATAGAAGCACAATTTACATGAATAGCAATATTCATAGACGGTTACATATCAATTTGTAACAATATTTTTAATTTTTCTCCATACAAAATCGCGAAGAATAAAATAATATATACTTTCGAAACTTCGAGTATTTTCTGAGTATAACCAAATGTACAAGTCAAAATATTAGGTTTACAGTATTTTTCAAACACTTCTTTCTTTATTTGGTTTTTTACGATACTTTTAAGAAGAGTGTATAACAGTATTTTAACCACACTAAGCACTTCACATCCATTGTTATTGCCACGTTTGACTCAATAACCAGTTCATAAGAATGGCTGGGATAGAACAAACACAGTATTAGTTGAAACATTATTTATACAAGCCATTTATTAGAATAACAATTATTACAGTATGAATGTCTTTTCGAAACAAATAAACCAAATATTATATTATTCAGATATCAATTTATTTGTCTCAGTATATCTACATGTGATAACTCTGTACACGTGCAATGTTCACGACAGAGCATGTATCAAACCTTCGTGAACATGACATATTTGAAGTCTTCCATACCCTGACATGCAAGCTCTTAAATATTTTATACTATATGAATTTATATAAGATGAGTGGATTACACTGATTTATCGAAACAAACAAATAAAAATATTAAATGTATATATATTTTTGGTAACAAATAATGTAAGATGAAAAATTAGTCGAATCACAAAATAAGAAATCCGATTAATACACGTTTTCGGAAGGTTGGCCTTCCTTATTTTGGGACGAATTAGGAAGTGAATCATGTTACTTACTATTTTTACCTTTTTCGTTGTCTGTATTCGAATCAATCAGTCCATGAGCTTGGTGTGTAGTTCGCAGTATGATAAAAAGTATATATGCTATTTTAGAAATAAACAAGTAATTAATTACAGTATATACAACCCAAATATATGTAACATTGTAAAGTACTATAACCTACGTTTGCAGAGCCTCGTGCTTAAGGCAATCGACTTGCAATCTACGAGTGACGGGATCGAATCACGTTACCAAACAAGCCTATAGCCTATGGGAGTGTTGTAATGCGAAGGATAATTACATTGTTCATTAGTAATGAGTAGCTGAAAAGTTGGTAGTGTGTGTATGGCGTTGACTAACTGTCTTCTCTGTAGTCTATCATTTCTAGATTAGGGACGGCTATCACAGCTAGTCCTTAATTAGCGTTACGCCAAATTCAACAACCAGATAAACACTATGCCAATGTAGTTAGGTATCAATGTATTATGTTAAAGATATCATTTTTGTTTATATAACATAAGACCAGGACCAATTTTAGAAACATCTGTGCCACTTATAAGAAGAAAATAGAGCTTACAATATCTGAGTATTTTGGACTCAATAAAACACAATAAGTTAAATCGCATTTGTCATTCTACTAGAAATATAGTCAAGTTTAAAGTCGGAGATCAGGTCTTTTATAGTTCAGTAAAAAATGTTTTTTTAAATCCAGTTTAATATAAGAAAAAGAGCTAATAATTCATAACATTATTATCCGAAGACAATAAGCACTTAGAATCATTTTCTCCTTTACGAGTTGTTATCGGTAAATTACAGTGAAGTGTCACGAGAACAGAAGTTGACACATCTAGAAGGCTTGGAAAAACCGTAGACTCTGGTCAGTATATAACTTTAAAATTAACTCTCGTGTCTATATTAGGTCAATCCAAACGCTTGAAGAGCATTGTTATTTTACAAGTCACACAGACTTTTACGAGGGCTATTAAAAATACGCGGAATGACGTAATAAAACAAAATGTACTTTATTTAGAAGTTACAGGTCTGGGACCCCTTCAAAGTACTCTACCCCCCAACGCATACACTTATCCCAACGGTGTTTCCACTTGTTGAAACAGTCCTGGTATGCTCCTTTTGTAATATCCTCCAGCTCCTTCGTCGCATTTGCCTTAATCTCTTGAATCGTCTCAAATATTCTTCCTTTCAAGGGTCTTTTGAGTTTGGGGAACAAGAAAAAATCGCAGGAGCAAGGTCAGGTGAGTAGGGGGAGTGGGGAAGAACACTGATCGAGTGTTTGGCCAAAAACTCATGAGTTCTGAGACACAAATTTCGCAGCAACGCGGTGCATCTTCATTTTTTCGGTCAAAATCTCGTAACAAGATCCAACTGATATCCCACACTCTTCAGCAAGCGCCCTGACAGTCAGACATCGATTTGCCCGCACCAAGGTGTTGATTTTGTCGACGTGTGGGTCGTCAGTTGACGTGGAAGGACGTCCAGGACGCTCATCATCTTCAATGGACTGTCGACCATCCTTAACACGTTCATGCCACTTTAAACATGCCATGCGCTTCATAGCAACATCACCGTAAGCCGTGTTAAGCATAGCAAAAGTTTCAGTTGCAGATTTTCCAAGTTTAACACAAAATTTCACAGCAAGTCGTTGCTCCTTCAGGTCATTCATTCTGAAATCCGCAAAACGAAAAAATTGCACTTCACTTAAAACCGCGTAGCTAATACACAAATGAAGATATCTGCAATCGGGAAATGGCGTCGTAATCAGCTGATCTGTGCAAACCTAGCGACACCAAGCGGATTCCCCTGGAACCAACTGGAGCCGCGCAATTCAAACAGTCCGCGTATTTTTTGAACAGACCTCGTAATTAAAAAGACAACAGAAAATCGATTAAAGCCGAACATTGAAAGCACTTTTCCACATGTAACGCATTACATTTACAACAGCAAACCGGAAAATAATAGTAATCTACATACATACTTGGTAAAGGAGTCATAAGCCTTCAAAAATTACACGTTTAAAATAGTGGATAATTTAAAAACTTCTCAAGTGGTGTTTGATATTTAAGGTCTAAAAGACTGTAGTGTTACTATGAGATTGGAAATCAAAGACCTATAACCCCCCTTCTCTCAAAGTTACAAACTAATTTAAACACAAAGGTTTCTGTACTGTGTATTAACTTCTTCATGTTTCGATTAATTATCAAGCCTAAACATTAACGTTAAACCTGCGTAGCTGCGTTAATACTAGAGCTATTGTCTCACGCTTTTAGCTTATAATATCTGCAGATCCAATCATTAGCAATGCTGTAGAATTTTATACTATAAACATTACAGTATTAACCGTTTTATCATTGTTATGTTATGATAACTAAGTTTTACTAGCTGTGCCTCGGCCCGGCATCTGAAGGTTGCGGGTTCGAATCCCCTATAGCATCAAACATGCTCGCCCATTCAGCTGTGAGAGCGTTTTAATGAAACGGTTAATCCCACTATTCGTTGGTAAAGAGTAGCCCAAAAATTGGCGGTGAGTGGTAATGACTAGTTGCTTTCCCTCTAGTCTTACACTGCTAAATTAGGGACGGCTAGAGCAGATAGCCCTCGTGTAGCTTTGCGCGAATTTCAAAACCAAATAAGCCCCACAGCGATATGTCTGCGGATTCACACCACTAAAAACCGAGTTTCGATACCCGTAGTGGGCAGAGCACAGATAGCCTATTGTGTATGTTTGTGCTTAATCCTAAACAAACAAGTCTCTACATTTTTTAAAGATAGTAGTTGCTTCAAGATTTAAAGCTCACAAAACAGCTTGAACACAGTTCTAACTTTCACTAGAACAGATTTTAGCGCAAAAGAATTACATAGTGTTTAGGGCAGATGATATACAACTAGTAATCTTTAAATATTTAATTATTCTAACTGTTTTTTTATTTTTCAGTGACAAAGAGTTGAGCATTCTTATCTCTCACACTTAATACGTTTTAATTCTTGAAGTGAAGCCAAGTTGTATCTAACTAAACCAGTTTGCCTAGGCCTAATTAACATTTCTTAGTCTACCAAGGCCTAAACATTTCTCGTTGATTATAGTTGTGTACTTATAATACTATGAACAGAGCAATTAGGCAAATACAGTTAAAACCTAGTAGGCGATGAAAGTGTCAAAATTAAATAAGTTGAACAATCGCCAAGTTTGTTTTTATATTTTTATTAAAACAAGGACTACGTTTCAAGTTAACGTTCCTAGTCAGTTTATACAGCTTACCACCTATTATTTAATTTTTATAAATGGTATAAACTCTAACTATATTCACCATACTAAAGACAAACCACATTTAGGTACTAGAACTTACAAAGAAACAAAAAATAATCGATTTTATCCATCTTGGCTCATAAAGCGGTTACTGTTGGCGTACCATTTTTAAAAATGAAAACAATGCCGATAGGCGTCTTGTTTCATTCAAAATAAGTAAAAAGAAACATTCTACTTATTATTTTATTACAAGTTATAATTTTAACAGATAGGAAAAATATTTTTAAAACAGTCACGATGTTTCGATCACTGGTGAGATCGTTATTATACCTACTTTAAAAATAATATTCCTTATTGTAAGAGTTGTAACTTGTAATAATATAAAACATAATTAGTGAGTATACTCAAAACTAAACTAAACATTTTACTTATTTTCGTTATTTCTTCTATTGCTGAATCGGTATTGTATCAGTATTAAGATAATAACAAGTAGTTATTGCTATGTTAACACAAATTTATTTATATTGTTTAATAATTCGAAAAATTTGTTGTACTATACGTAACAAAAACCTTTTGAACAAGTTAGTATTAAAAAATTAAAATAAATTATTTTCTACGAAAACAATAGCATGCAGAAAATACATTCAGTTATTTTTTTGCTTGTACTTGTATTACTGATTCAGTTTTATTGTGTTTAAAATTTAATTAATTTTATGAGTGTGTGTGTGTATTTTCTTAGAGCAAAGCCACATTGGATTATATGCTGAGTCTATTGAGAGGTCGAACCCCTGATTTTAGCGTTCTAAACCCGGTAGACTATTTTAATGAAATCATCAAATTTATTAGAAAAAAATTAATAAAGCGACCTTTGACTAATTAGAAAAAGTTACAACATATTTGTTAACTTGTTAAGTGGATGTTGTTCTTTGTTCTGACTGTTTATTAGAATCGTCACTTGAGTCAGAAATATAACTTACTTAACCACTTTTAACTGCTTACTTTCTGAATCACTGGTATCATACCATGATCTCATCCATACTTGCTACATTGGTAACATTTCGAGTATTATACAACCTTGTACTTGAAGGTCAGCTTCAAAACTGATGTTGCTGGCATTTTTTGAGAGGATTTCGT
This sequence comes from Carcinoscorpius rotundicauda, assembly GCA_011833715.1. Classification (NCBI taxonomy): domain Eukaryota; kingdom Metazoa; phylum Arthropoda; class Merostomata; order Xiphosura; family Limulidae; genus Carcinoscorpius; species Carcinoscorpius rotundicauda. The sequence goes on from CM022391.1 coordinate 19,039,873, forward strand.
AAAAAAAACAACTGTTTTTAGTGAAACAACAGTAGAACAATTGATGGCCAGAAGCCAATTTTCAACGAAAACCCACTCTCACTAACCCTACAAAAGCTACTGTATCTTCGTAAGTGCCTTTCTCCTGATTAACCTATTCCGTTCGTTTTGTTATGAAATCAGCTATACATTAACAAATCTGCAGAAAATAAAACAAAGCCCCAGATTTAGCTAGCAAAGAATGGTTCAGTAAATGTGCTGTGGTTTAATTTCGAGACATCGATTACTCAGTTAATACAAATAATTGAAAATATTTAGTGCATTTGGTATTTTAAGTCTGAAAGGCACTTTATGCAATACATAGGCTAAACTGCTAAGTCACATTTCCCAGGATTCTACTGTACCCAATTATAATTTCGAATAGAGGTGAGGGTAACTGATCAAAAGCACCGGGGACGGATTAAATGGTCAGTTTTATGTGCTTTCACTTGATGTATAATATTGGTATGAACAGAACCCGCCGAGATAGACTATCACTGTTATAACATTCCAACAGCCCAAAATACTGTGTGTTTTCAGTGAAATATTTCGGTTCGAATCTCGGGTCTTCTAGTAAATATCCAATTATCACCAATAATTATGCCACTTTTGCTGGAGTATCTATCAATATAGTACACAGTTACAGTATCAGCTTTACTTTCAATATGCTCTTTCCATCGAACATAACAGTTATTATCACCGGCAAAGAAATATATATTTTGTTGTTTCTTCAGGGGTACAAGCAATAACATTCAGAGGACATTAAACTGGCACTTTTCAAACACCGTAGGTCAAGCCTTTTGGAAGGTTTAGTTTGTTTTGAATTTCGTACAAAACTAAACGAGTACTATCTGCGCTAGCCGTCCCTAATTTAGCACTGTAAGTCTAGATGGAAGGCAGCTAGTCATCACCACACACCGCCAACTATTGGACTACTTTTTTACCAATGAATAGTGGGATTGACCGCAACTTTATAACGCCCCTACGACTGAAAGGGCGGGCATGTTTGGTGTGACGAGGAGTTTTGGAAGGGGGAATGTATTAATCAAGAGAGAATATGCAGAGATGCCAACTATTTCAAATGACTGAGGATAATGATTGTAGACAGAGCCCGTACTGATATCTTACAACCACTGGATACAGTTTTGAGTCATCCATGTCTGTGGATCAATTTGTGGCTAAACTGTAAACACTGTTAATAAGTATGCTCGAAATCATTTGTACAATGGCTGTAGCACAGCCATATTTCTAGCATAGTTCTAGCACAGCCATATTTTTTCTCTATATCAGAGTCTGGGAACATTTTTCTGAATAGATGTCCTGCATGATCGGCTACAGCTAGGGGTAAATTATGAGCAATGATGAATTGGGTGAACATCACTTCTGTATTTGTGGTTTCATATTCTGAATCGTAATGGTTGGCATCTCTGAATTATATGGGGACTTTAGGTTGTCTTTGGTACATATTTAAAAAAAGCAATACGAACCAACTAGATCTACTTTAAAATATCCAAAAGGTTTACAAGTTCTCAGTTGACATCCACTTTAAAGCTGAAATTTTCACCCCTCCCCTAGTAACTCGCAGCAACCAAAGTAAAATCAGGTGTATCTTTTAGTAATTGTTGACCATTTTTTGGAATGTGAAAAAGGGTACGTTTGGGACTTGAATGCCGTCAGGGTATAACTTGAGCTCGAAGACGTCACTAGTTATTAAAAGTTGACAGTAGTAGACTATGTTAGAAATATCAGTTTTCACACATGCTCTTTTTGTTGTTGTTTTTGGATATTCGTGAACAGACACACAAAAACTGTCTGTGCTAGCCTTCCTTGTTTTAGAACAAAGAGACAGGGCTCATGATGCTAAAATTCGGGGTTTGATCTCAGCTATGGACACAGCACAGATAGCTTTGTACTTAACACAACAAAATTTATAAATTCCTAAAATGATTTATAATTACGAAACAGACGTGTGAAGAATTACTAGTTAGTTAAGTTATTTGATTAGAATACGAAAACAAATGTGCATAGGTAACAAAGTAGCATAGAAAAGGGGATAGAATCTTGACTACGTTCACATAATAACGTTTTTATTTGCGTGCTCCTTTCCTCAAAATGTAATCACAGTTCTTGCGCAAGTACATTTGTCAGTTATGTTGGATTTACTTGTTTAAAAGTACAAACCCGGACTATAAAACACATGGCATTTTGCCGATGACTATTTTTAGGTCCTCATCGTTTGTGGTAGGGGTCGTCTTTGCTATCCAGTACGTCACACAACACTCGACATTAGTATTGCATTCGATTCCATTCGAGAGTCTATGCGCATGTGTGTTTGGAACTCTATACTGTATAGTTCAATGTTGCACCTTAAGTCGGTTAAAGTGAAATTTTAAACTCCACTAACAACAGTTTACTTTAACAATGGATTGAGAGACACTCACGATACACACAGATGAGGTGATTTTAATGTGTCTGTGTTGATAACATACAGCTTAATTACGGGAGTGATTCAAGTTGCAGTATAAGAAGTGTAAAAATTGTACAGTTTTGTGACTACAGCAGGTTCTATCCGACACCTGCCTCAACTGTTTCTTTGTAATGAGATAACACTATTTAATCAGGTTTAATGGAACAATCACCGATGAAAACTAGTGACAGAGCTAAGACAGGGAGGTCGAAGAGAAAGAAATCAAAGCCTAAACCAAAACGTTCCTTTTTATACAATAAACTGAACGGGACCACAGACTCGTTAAATCCTTTCGGCAGATTACAGCTGTCACTTCTTAACAGTGGCTTGATGCCGACAACAGACGAAGACAGACTGACAAACCTCGTTCGTAAGAAACCAGTTGATGTTTCTCAGTTTCCGAAACACTTGGCTTTACTAAGAAAGTATGAAATCCTGTTACGTGCCGAGTTTCGGGTATGTGTTATTCATTTTCAATATTTTACTTATATAATCCACCGTTAATTAAGTATTGAACTGCAGACAATTACGGAATACATTTCGCTTCTACTCTGAATAAATGAGGCCAGGTAGGATTCGAAATCGCGACCAGTTTTGCTTACTGAATCAGGTTCGAATTCCACCAATCATCAAGTTTGATTCATTCAGATGTATCTTGAAATCCCGAACCGCTTTATTAGCTTGATATTAATACGTATAAAGATAACTTACCGTCAAAACATTATATGTAGTTTTAAGCTTTATTTCTTTGAATCTCCTTATTTCAAATTAGTTTTATTGTGTACAATAACAAAGGTAGAGTAAAGTGTTATTTATTTGAAGTACTTTAATTCGTTATACCATCAAATATAGAACTGGACGTGGTCCGGTAGTTGGTGTGCGCCGCTGTGAACTGTGAACCCCGCTTTGAGACCATGAATACGCTATAAGAGTGACTGTAAAATCCAACTATTCAGTCGGTGGGTGAGGAGTCCAGTCTGTGATTACTGTTAATTAGCTAAAGTCCAGTTTGCGTAGCGCATGATAAGTTACGCTTGATCACCTACTTACCTTTCTACGTTTTATTGTGATGGATGTTCCTGTTTATTGTGGTCAACGTACTGTTAGTTTATATGTACTATCAATCAGGTTTGGTATTCCCTCTGTCTTTGTATCTGGACCTTTGGTTTGAAACTGAAGAAACTTCCGTATTGCGCAAGAAATATCATCAGAAAATGTTGCTTTATTTGCAAATTCTGGAACCTCTTCAGTCTTCTGAATCGAGAACTCTAGCAATGGATTGCTTTTAATCCCTAACTTTAATGTTTTGCCGCAGGAAAGCTCAAACAAGAACTTTCCTTCTTCTGTAGACGAGCTAGTAGAGAGATTATTATATTACAATACAAGAACACTACAAAGTAAAAAAAAATCCCCATTTTAATTAAAAAATCTAGTGTTTTAGATTTTTCTCACTTATTCCGACATACCCTTTCTGTTTATATATAGGAATTTGTAAGGTTTCACGTTTTAGGGTTTGCTCTGAGATCTACAAATTATTCCGTCACGTAATTACCAGTGATTCGCAGCCACAATTTGGGAACCTTTGCTCTAATCAGTTAGTTCAAAATTAGGGACATCTATGGGAAATCATTTCTATGCGTGAATATGTTCAAGTAAAACAACTCTACAGAAAGTTAAACGCACGTTTACATTTTAGTTTAAATGTTCTGTTTAAATACAATCTTCTGTATTAATCAAACCGTACGCCAATAAGCGAGAAGATAATGTCTCGAATCAATTGAAGTAATGAGCGTTAAAAACTAAATGTCAGGCTCCATAACATAGCACAACAGATAACACCGCACAGCGTTCTGATTATATAACACAACAGTTGACACCACACAGGGTTCTGATTATATAACATGACAGATGACACCGCACAGTATTCTGATTATTGTTGTTCGTTTAAAATATTTTCTACATCTTAGATTATTCTACATTTACACCGATATCATGTTTTCTCTTCGGATCCAATTAAACAAAACATAATTAACGCAATTAGCTCTGGGCGTGGTATAGTAGCTAAACGTGCCAGGCTCGGTATCGGAAAGTCCAAAGTTTCGTCGCTATACTACTGAATAAGGTCCGTGGCATCGGCTACCATGAATGTATTACAAGAATGACGATCAATTCCATTATTCGGTTCAAAACTTACTGTCTGTCATTCTGCTATTTGTTTCGTTAAGCCTTTACTTAATGAATCGACGAAGACAAAACAACTTCCACACTTCAAGATACTTATATAATAAGGTGATAAAATAACCAACTTAAACACTTCGATATACGTGTGTAACAAATTAAGAAAAAATAACTGCTTATTACTATCACCTCCTTCTTGTTTAATAAAACCACAAAACTATCTACATCAGTCAACTTTCATAGTCCTCTGGTGGGGCAGTAGTAAGTCTACGGATTTGCAACGCTAAAATCCGAGGTTCGATTAGCCACGATAGACATAGCAGATATCCCAATACGACTTTGCTCTAACACAACCAAAACAACTGTTATAATATATATACAGCTGTAAAAACCAATGAACAGGGCGGCGCAATACGGGACAAGCCAATCAATTAAAAAATGTGTTATCATTTATAACCTAAACCACTATGGCGTCGTTTGTATGCTATCAATAGCTGTTGTTTCCGACTAAAATGTCAGTTATCTTGTAAACAGAAAGAAAATTTGTGGTTTAGTCACACAAGTCTGTTGATAAAAAACTACCGATCAGTGTGATTTGCTGATAAAAACATATCACTTACAAATATCCGAATACTACTAAAGACATTGTAGTAATCGTTATTAAAGTATGTCTTCACTCTTTCATTTTTTAACTAAGCAAACAGAGAATCAGTTCACTGACCAAAATCTCTCCATTATCTCAGCAACAAGGCTTAGAATTTTCACTTCCGAAAAATCCAAACAAAACGGGTTTCTACAATAGAACAAAAACAATCACAGACTCTACACACGCCGGTCCTGTTAGAGATGGCTCGCGTTTAAATTGTAAATTGCAAAATGTCGAAATTTTATCTTCGAAAACTTAGAAAATCGTTCTCAGATATAAAATAATCAAGGATCCGAATCATTAACGTACGGTGATGAGGAGTCGCAACCATGAAATTCGGTATAAATCCGATCACATTTTACAGTTATTAACAAAAAAACGCGAAAATGCCCTGTCTACACATTATAAAAAAATGCTTCAACTTGTTACATAATCCAGATCCGTAACAAATCTGGGAAAGAGTAGCCCATTATGTAAAATGTTTGTGTACTTCGATTTATTAGTTTTCGAGATACGCACGCTCGGACCTGACCTGGTTTAAAATAAGTATCATTCGAAAAAAAAACTTACAACAAAACACAACATTCCAGTTAACATCAAATTTATTCAGAAACCAGGTACATAACCGAAGTCCATACTATGTGAAAACTACACAGACAAACACAACACCAACATTATTTATAAAATACAATGCAACAACTGCCACGACTTCTATGTTAGAGAAACAAACAGATAACTGGAAACAAGATTCATGTAACACAAAAATCCTTCACGTATTTTTGAACAGTGCAAATCAAATAAACACAACATAATCATAGAAAACACCCAGATACTAAGTAGGGAAACAAATATAAACAAACGCAAAATCAAAGAAGCCCTACTTATACAGCAACTAAAACAAAAATTAAACCTTTATAAAGAAACACCTTTAAACCTATACTAATTAATAACCTAACATACAATTGCAACGCACCCTACAATCCCATACCTGTTTATACTCTCGTCCCTAACATATGTGACCGGCACCAGTCAGTTGCAAACTCTCTCTAGGAAGATCGAAACGTTGTTCTCTGCTTACAATAAAAGTGTTACTACCCATACCAGCTGTTCTGAGATACAAATCTTTTGTTGTTCTATAGTGGTTCTCCAGTGAAAAAGCTGTAAGTTTACGGAACCACAACGTTAAAAATCTTGTTTCGATAGTGGAAAGAGCACAGAGGGACAGTCTATTGGAAAGTTTTGCGTTTTCCAAAATACGAATAAAAAGAAAAAATGTTATGGTGTTTAATGAATTATTCTGCGAACCATAACTCGGTAGTTTTTGTGACATTATATAAAGTAATTCTACTAATAATTTTAAAGTATGTTTCTTTTTACTTGTTCTATAGGGTCTTGAATACAAACATTGCGTATAACACGTATAGTACGGGTTGATTGTGTGATTTTAGAATATGTCCAGTCAAAGGTTTGAACAAGGCTTTATTCACTCACCTTATTATTATAATCACCAGTCTCGCTGTGATTTAAAGTTATACAATCTGATATATAAGCCAGTTATATTTTCGTAACGCTCCTTTTGTCGTGTCGCAAAGCAGCACGGTTATAACTTAATTGTTGTTTTAAGGATGCATATATATAGATAATACTTCGAACATTTACAGAAGCGGGATGCAGTTTCACCCTTTAAAATTGCTTTACGTTTAAGTCTAAGTATACATATATATAACCTGACGTTTGGCAGTTCTTGGCGAGTTTTAGAAACATCTAGGTTAGAGGTTAGTGGCCGTAATTCGTATGTTTGTTTTTAGATTTCTTAAAGTACTCACTTTTACAATTACTTTTCGTCGACGAAACATCTTTTTTTCTTTCTTTCTTCAAATCGTATTGCAACAATTCACAAGTAATGTTGGTACTTGAAAGTAATTTTTAAGTTGAAAGTTTGCCATAAAATTCTTATCATAAATCACAGGCCTACTTGTTCTGCTGATTACTTCACCGTCTGGCCCGGCATGGCTAGGTGGGTTATGACGTTCGAATCCTAATCTGAGGGTCACCGATTCGAATCCTAATTGCACCAAACATACTCGCCCTTTCAGCCGTGGGGGCATTATAATGTGACGGTCAATCCTACTATTCGTTAGTAAAAGAGTAGCTCAAGAGTTAGTGGTGGGTGGTGATGACTAGCTCCCTTCCCTCTAGTCTTACCCTGCTAAATTAGGAACGACTAGCGCAGAAAGCCCTCGTGTAGCTTTGCACGAAATTCAAAACAAACTTCATCGTCTTTAGGCATTTAAAATATAATTTTTAGGCTATACGATGTATCTCTCTACGTATATTGCTTTTACAAAACTCCAACCCGTTATGTTTTTAAGGTTTAGACAAGACAAGTAGATCTTTTCTTGGTTATTATTATTCGTGTTTTCACCATTATGAAAATGCACACAATCCTGTATTCATCACAAAAATCAGCACTGTTAAGTACATTGTTGTGATGAGAAACAGCACTTTAAAAAACACTGTTCTATTGAGAGCCAGCGCTGTTAAAAGTATCGTTGTAATAAAAAATATATTGTTAAAAAACATCCTTGTAACAAGTAGTACGTTAAAAACACTGTTGTAATCGGAAAGAGTGCTGTTAAATACACTGATGAGTTCAGAACCAGCACTGTTAAACACATTATTGTAAACAGATCTAGTACTGTTAAATATACTGATGTGTTCAGTACCAGCACTGTTAAACACACTATTGTAATCAGAAGTAGTACTGTTAAATACATTGTTGTAACCAGAACTAGTACTGTTATACACGTTGTTGTAATCAGAACTAGCACTGTTATACACATTGCTGTAATCAGAACTAGTAGTGTTATACACATTGTTGTAATCACAACTAGTACTGTTATACACATTGTTGTAATCACAACTAGTGCTGTTAAACACATTGTTGTAATCACAACTAGTGCTGTTAAACACATTGTTGTAATCAGAACTAGTGCTGTTATACACATTGTTGTAATCAGAACTAGTACTGTTATACACATTGTTGTAATCAGAACTAGTACTGTTATACACATTCAGTGATGTCGAGAAACCCACTTGTTGAGAATTTTATATGCAATAACGGCTCGTTTGGGTTCAGAAAATATTTTAAATAGAAGAGCGAACAACGTTTCGACCTTCTTCGGTCATCGTCAGGTTCACATGTTATACACATTGTTGTAATCACAACTAGTGCTGTTGAACAAACTGTTGTAATCACAACTAGTGCTGTTGAACAAACTGTTGTAATCACAACTAGTGCTGTTAAACACATTGTTGTAATCACAACTAGTGCTGTTAAACACATTGTTGTAATCAGAACTAGTACTGTTAAACACATTGCTGTAATCAGAACTGGTACTGTTATACACATTGTTGTAATCAGAACTAGTACTGTTATACACATTGTTGTAATCACAACTAGTACTGTTATACACATTGTTGTAATCACAACTAGTGCTGTTAAACAAACTGTTGTAATCAGAACTAATACTGTTAAACACATTGCTGTAATCAGAACTGGTACTGTTATACACATTGTTGTAATCAGAACTAGTACTGTTATACACATTGTTGTAATCACAACTAGTACTGTTATACACATTGTTGTAATCACAACTAGTGCTGTTAAACAAACTGTTGTAATCAGAACTAATACTGTTATACACATTGTTGTAATCAGAACTAGTACTATCAATTATTTTGTTGAAGTTAAAATATTCTCCATGTTATCGACATTTTTTAATACTATTCTCTGTTTTTGCGGTCCACGTATTACGTCATATTAAAGAGTTTCATGAAGATTCCTGTTAGAACACAAGGTGTATGACTAAAACAATTGAGTGAAGGAGACCCATAACCTCAGTAGCAATTGGTAGAATTAAGTGTGATATTTGATAGTCACATTTATTTGCTTGATTCGTGTGATACTGGGAATTCTGTAATCAACAAATATTTCTAACTCCACCCACCTAGAAACAGTTTGGCGCATGAATAACTTATATAAATGTATTTAAAAATGAGATGGGATCCAACGAAGTAGAAGTAATTCTAGAAAACATGTACAAAGTATTTAATCATAAAATTTGCTTTCAAATATGTAATGACAAACAAAAAAACAAACTCATTCACAATGGAGTCCCCCACCCCCATCTTTCTTCATCTGTGATTAGCACAGTTTGGTTTGTTTGGAAAAAAAATCATTAAAAACAAACGAAACGTACTGTCAGAATAGATGGTTTGGGTCCACTTTCAAAAAATAAGGTGAGTGTGTAAATACAAGAGGGCGAAAGATAACAAAACACAAAAGTGAAAACATAAAAACAGACGCGGCATGTTCGCACACAAGACAAGTATGAACAACTAGTTTTAAAATGAACATAGCCGAGGCGGTTCGATACGAATCCAGAAAGAATACTGTGATTTCGCTCCAAGCGTTTATAGAACGATGAATGATTAACATTAACATATCTTTGGTGTTAAGCACAAAGCTATACATACAATGGGCTTATTACTGATGCACTAATGAATTCCACTGACAAAATACAGGCCCCGGCATGGCCAGGTGGTTTGAGCGACTAACTCATGATCTGAGGGTCGTGGGTTCGAATCCCTCTCGCACGACGCATGCTCGCCCTTTCAGCCGTGGGGGCGTTATCATGTGATGGTCAATCCCACTATTCGTTAGTAAAACAGTAATTCAAGAGTTGACAATGGATGATGATGATTATCTGCCTTCCCTCTAGTCTAGCACCGCTAAATTAGGGATTGCTAATTCACAGAGCCCTTGTGTAACTTTGTGTGAAATTAAAAAAACAAATTGACAAAATATCTGGCGTAAATAACCTGGTTTCTCAGATTATAATGTATTCGGGACGTTACAAAATAAAGCAGGTGGCCTCATATTTCATGTCTTATTCTTACCTTCATTAAACTCGACTAATTTCGTCAATAGCCTTTTAAAGTCTTTGTAATCTAAGCTCTCTCAACGTTAGTAAATCAGAATTAAACATCGTATCACCAAAAATTGTACTGATGATGTGATAATGTTTAGGAAATTTACCAAATTGTTTCACAACATACGTGGTGAAAGATTAAATAAAAAAGTTACAATATTCAAATTGAACGGCACATTATGTGCACTAAACAGCCACGTCAGAAATTCCTTGTCTCTCCCCCGCCAGTAAGTCTGAGGGCCTATAACATTTAATACCGGGGTTCCATAACCCTAGTAGACACACCACAGATAGTTAATTATGCACCTTTGCGCATGACAACAAGCACATACTTATTGGGTTCAGATATGGCTGTCCACAAGTTTGATCTACTGACAAAACTGAAAGTTGTCATGCTGGACCTATTGCAGCCAAAAGATCTTTGCCCGGCTCTGTGGACCAAATAACGGGGTTAACTGTCACTTTCATAACGCATCTCGTTCCGAACCATCTCTGCAGCTTGACACATATCACACCGGTCCGTCGTCAAGAAAAGACCGAGAACTTCTTAAGGAAGCCTTTTTCTGAACATATTGCAACATGAAAGCGATGTTATTTAAGATTTGTGAATTATGTTCATATATTGTTGTTTTTAACTTGCGTGATAAACAAGTTGGCTTCAGAAACCTTTTTTTATTTCAATCATGTAATATTTTAACGTTTTTTCATAACCATTTAATCTAACGTCTTGCCCAGCACAAAAATTTATATTAGATATTTTTCTCAAAGATATTAATAATTCAGACTTTAATTGCTTTATCCAGTTCTACTTTAATTAAAAATCATTTCTACTAAATGTGAATTATCTCTTTTTTTTTTATCGTATCTTTGGCAACTATTTTTCTGTTGAGTTGTTTCACAGTAATTTTCTCTCTATTGTTCGGATTGTATCTATAGTAACAATCGCTCTGTTGATTTGTTTATCTGTCTCTCTATTAACAATAGAAATTACACGAGTTTATTGATCACATGTGATTCATTTTTAAATATAAATAAAGAGATCCAAACATTTATTGTCGAGTATTCAAAAATCTGAAATCAGGTGAGATTATTTCAGAGTGCATGTCAACTTAATGTTTAAAAACACATAACATGATATTTTTCATCGTTCAACAATTGCAGTTCGTCTTGTCGGCAACCGAGCCCTAACAAAAATATTAGTCCTAGTGAAATGTAGGCAACAGAAAGTTTATTACAAGTTATTACATCGAGATGAAAAAAACTAGATGTTTCTATAGTCAACAAAACCTCACTGATAAATGTTTCATTAATTAGTATACTCTAATTAAATGCGTTTACAACGTGAAACTTGACAGGTAACAGCGATAAGTTTGAAGGCTCCTATAAAGCTAAAACAGCGAGTTTGGAATCCAATGGGCACAGTACATGTAGCATATTGTGCTTTATCATACAGTAATTTATCATATTATTCAAAAATCTTATCTGTGTCACATACTACTGATAAAAATAATATACAAAGTATTTCAGATGATTTTTAAATATCTCCATCAGTGACCCCTGGGACTATTTTAATCTTGCATGCACTATTACTTTTCACTATTACTGAGTAACTACTGTTGTTTTCCATTCGTAAACATCTCTTAATGTCATCTGTTGATTATTGTTATCTAACACAAATTTCCTTCAGTGACATCTGGTGACGACTTTTCTATCGTGCTTGCAAATTTCCTTCAGTGACACCTAGAAACTTACATCAGCGACATCTGGTGATTACTATAATATCTTATATACTAGCTCTTCAAAGATGTTTAGTGGTTATTAATACATCCCACGTACAAACCTCTTCGGCGACAGCTTGTGAACAATGTTATCTCTGACAATAGTAATTATTTATGGAAGTAAAATTTTGTTACTTTCTTAAAATTCAAAAATTACTGTACTTCAGATAAAATTAAACTGGAAGCATTGATTTTCTTTCTCAATGATATATTTATTATTTAATTTCGTACAAACCTACTCGAGGGCTTTCTGTTCCAGACGTCCATAATTTTGTTGTTGTTTTGAATTAAGTACAAAGCTACACAATGGGCTATCTGTGCTCTGCCCACAACGGGTATCGAAACCGTCTGCGTGTAAGTCCGCAGACATACCGCTGAGCCACTGGGGGGCCCATAATTTTGAAATGATAAACTAGACGAAACGGCGCTAATCATCACCACTTGTTGCACATTCTTTATTAACGAACAATGAGATGGAGCATCATGTTAACACGTTCCCACAACGTAACATCAAGTCATGTCAGGCCGATTACTTGATAGACATTCAGTTTATTACATTATAATTTGATATTTTAGATATACAGACAAAAGCTCTCTACTCAATATTGAACGATGAATTACGGCGTAGTTATAATTAAAAACTAACTTAGTTCCGTATTGCCCACGTTAAGCTTTCAAAATAGGAATAATTAAGTTAATAATTATTACAAGTTACTCAGAGGCAGGTCCCAATCATTAAAGACTGCAAGATAGCCTTAGAACTCTATATCCGAGACTCTAACCCATCAATAGACATTCCCAGCAACCCTCATATAATTCACCACAATGAAGACAAACTTCGTGTTCAACAACCACAACTATATACAAACAAATGGCCTAAGCATGGGCAACCCAGTATCATCAGTTCTAGCCAATATTTGTATGACAGAAGTTGAAACACAAGCAATTAACACAGCATTACATCCACCACTATACTGGTACAGATATGTAGACGACACCATTGCGGGATTCGCATTAGCGCTATACATCCCAACATCAACTTCACATATGAACAGGAAGAAAGCAATCAAATATCATTTCTTAACCTCAAAATTACAAGAACCGATACACAATTTACAACAAAATAAAACAATACTTCATCAACATCAATAAGTTTCCTCCACAAGCTGTAGAAAACATTATATGCACACACATAGACATAAAGCAAAATCAACCAACAAAAGTGAATATATCTCACAAATTGAAAAATCACGAGATCATATACCGCTGCATACCATATATTTCCAACACATGCAGAAAAATAACCAACATTTGGTAAAAACTAATAACAAAATATGACATTCCAGTTAATTCCAAATTTGTTCAAAAACCAAGCACAAAACTAAGATCTATACTATGTAAAAATCTACACTGACAAACACAACAACAACATTATTTAACAAATACAATGTGATAACTGCCACGACTTCTATATTGGAGAAACAAGTAGTAAAATGGAAACCAGATTCAAAGAACATTAAAAGTCACCTTCACACGTTTTCAAACACTGCAAATCAAATAAAGACAACATATCCATAGAAAACACCCAAACACTAAATAAAGAAACAAACATAAACAAATGCAAAATTAAAAAAGCCTTACTTATACAACAACTCAAGCCCAAAATAAACCAATACCAAGAAAAAACCTATTATTAATAAACATATCCAACATATAAGGCTGCCCTCTACATTACTTCACTCAATTATGCAACCGCCTTCAAATATGTGGTCAGCTATCGGTCAGTTACCTCTTTCTTTCTTTGTGAACCTGACAATGACCAAAAAAGGTCGAAATGATGTTCGCTCCTTTACATAGTGCTTTCTCTATTCATACCATCCGTTTTTTACAAATATAAAGTGGTGATTTATATGACTCGGTGTTTTGTGACTTATTTTTCGCAGATCTTCTAAAAATAACCTATAATTTGTTGTGCTTATCATATTATACCAATAAGTTTTTAATTGTAAATAAGTGATCGTTTCATTTTACTGTTTATTCTTTGGCAGGCTGCCACGAAGGGGGAGCCACATAGCACGAGACACGGTTCTAAACCTGGAAACGAGGAAAAAAACAGCTATAAAAAACTAATTCCTTGTAAGTTGAAGCACTAGATTGTAGGAAATTATAAATTTAAAAGGTGCAGAAACAAAAACTAAATTTATGCGTGACTATAAAATACAACATTTTTTGTTTTAGAGATGGCATTCGCGTAGCACTCTTGAGCAGTACCGCAGACAAAATTTTAGGTTTAAATTCGCTCAAACTGAAGCATGTGTCATAGAAACTTGAGAGTCGATTTCAGAACATATTCCAGCATTTACTGACATAAAGACTGAGATGAAAAATAATTTAAATAATATAACTCTGTTATATACATTATTCGAACATTGGTGTTACCAGGGGGTGGAGAAGGTTTAATTTGTTTTGGATTTTGTGCAAAGCCACTTCCATACAACTGTATACATTAATCGTCCCTAATTTAGAAGTGATAAACTGAAGAGAAGGCAGTTAGACAACTACACCGTCTGCCAGCTCTTGAAATATTCTTTTACCAACGAATAGTGGAATTGTATCTCAATACGGCTGATATGGATATAAAAATTTGTATCAAAATATAGTAAAGAACAACGTTTAGACCTTCTTAGGTCATCTTCTTTGTTAACTTGATAATGACCTAAAAAGGTCGGAAGGTTATTCACTACTTTATTCTTATAAAAATGTTAATACCTATGCCAGCCGTTTTGAAATACATCTTTACTTCAAGTGGGTTTCTCGTCATCACGAATAGTGGGATCGACTGTACATTATAAGCCCCCATGATCGAAAGGGCAAGCATTTTCGGTGATGAGGATTCGAACTCGCGAATTGTGAGTCAGACGCTTTAACCACAAAGCCTATCCCAGTGTATTACTCACGTCTTAGCTACAGAATATGTTTTGTTGTTATAAGCAATGTTCTCTTAAACTGGTTTAAAACTGGGGGAAGAGGTGTTTCGATATAACGAAGTGAAATTAAGAGCCGGCCTAAAGCAAGTACTGACGTAAGAAAAGGCCTTGGGGATACAGCAGTAAGTTTGAAGGTTTATAACACTAAAATACACGTTTCGATACTCATGACTGGCACAGCACAGATTTTTTGTTTTGTTTTGAATTTCGCGCAAAGCTATACGAGGGCTATCTGCGCTAGCCGTCCCTAATTTAGCAGTGTAAGACTAGAGGGAAGGTAGCTAGTCATACCACCCACCGCCAACTCTTTGGCTACTCTTTTACCAACGAATAGTGGGACACTATAACGCTCTCAAGGCTGAGAGGGGGAGCATGTTTGGTGTGACGGGGGTTCAAACTCACGACCCTCAGACTACGAGTCGAGTGCTTTATCCACCTGGCCATGCCAGGCCTCACAGCACATAAAACCCTATATGTAGCTTTATGCTTAACAAACAAATCAAATGTCAGTTAGTGAGTGTAGTAAAGTTTAGGAACAGAGTGAGCAATGGTGTCGAAGATCTTTATCTTAATATTTTTTCTTTCATGTTAGCATGCATTCTTCCTTTGTCAAATATTCCCTTAATATTACTAAAGTTTAATGGAATACATCACAATGATTATAATACAGATTACCATAAGTATTTGAATAGCACCTATTTCTACAGAAAATTAAACTTATTTATATTTTAGGTTATAAATTACAGAGAGTAAGAACAAAAATGTTTATAAATTCGTTATATTATTGCAGACGATTACAACAGAGTTGTTTTAGAACCTATTCCTGGAGTCCCGGATTCAGACTACATCAACGCTTCCTACATTGATGTAAGTTTAAATGAAATAAATATTCTTCATTTAAGTAGCTTGGTATTTAATGTAAATCATAATTTTGGATATGCCAAAATAAATAAAGCGGTAGATGTAAAAACTATCATCCCATTTACTTATACACTTGTAAACTAGGGTTAATACTATATTTGAATACTGTGTTCTTTACGTTCAGACGAAAATATTCTAATAACGTATAAACTTTCGTGGCTGTTCCCAATCCCTCTGTACTCTTCATTTTTCTTAATTATTTATTTTTTATTTTAAGGTTCATATTAGGACTTATAGGAATATTAAAGAAAAACGAAACGGAAAGTCCTGTATAAATTCAAGATAGCTAGCTTTAGCTAAGATGATAAAAGCCAGATAAGAAAATTTACGGGACGTAACAAAATATTCGCAATTATTATTTGTACAAATCAAACTGAGACTGATAATATAAAATAACATAATTTTCTCTTTCTCACTGGGGCTGGGCGTGGCTTAAAAATTTGCGTGCCACATTGTGGATCTTAGGAATCGCTGTTCTCGTTCTTGCAGCAAAAACGAGTCCTACACTTTGAGGCCATGTCCATGTTATAAGAGTGACCCTTAAATTTTACTACTTGATTTTACTACCGAGAATTGACGGTGGGTGCTGTAATTAGCAACCTATCACGGACAGTTAATGCAAATGACCTTTGTGTGCAACTTCGCGAAAACTTCTGGATCAAGCGGTCAAGCAAATAAAAATTGCATTCATGATTGGATGGGACAAACTTGAAGTTGCGACGTAATCACCACAAGCTACTTGACATGTGTAGTTATTTCCATCGCAGTAACTAGAATGAATGTTCCACCGAGGTTAACTTTAGGTTTCAAGCTACCACTTCCATATGACATATGGCTTATGCAAGGAACAAAAGACGATGCATATATATATATCTTAATGTATGAGACTAAGTAAAGGAAACTATAGAAAAAAAATCATGCCTAGTCAATTAGTCACTTTCTCAATACACTCTGGTTTATCCACGGAACAAAAGATGATGCCTGGTCAATTCATCACTTTCTCAAAACACTCTGCTTTATCCATGGAACAAAAGACGATGCCGAATCAATTCATTACTTTCTCAATACACTCTGTTTTATCCATGGAACAAAAGACGATTCCTAGTCAATTCATTACTTTCTCAATACACTCTGTTTTATCCATGGAACAAAAGACGATGCCTAGTCAATTCATCACTTTCTCAATACACTCTGTTTTATCCATGGAACAAAAGACGATGCCTAGTCAATTCATCACTTTCTCAATACACTCTGTTTTATCCAGGAAACAAAAGACGATGCCTAGTCAATTCATTACTTTCTCAATACACTCTGTTTTATCCAGGGAACAAAAGACGATGCCTAGTCAATTCATCACTTTCTCAATACACTCTGTTTTATCCAGGGAACAAAAGACGATGCCTAGTCAATTCATCACTTTCTCAATACACTCTGTTTTATCCATGGAACAAAAGACGATGCCTAGTCAATTAGTCACTTTCTCAATACACTCTGGTTTATCCACGGAACAAAAGATGATGCCTGGTCAATTCATCACTTTCTCAAAACACTCTGCTTTATCCATGGAACAAAAGACGATGCCGAATCAATTCATTACTTTCTCAATACACTCTGTTTTATCCATGGAACAAAAGACGATTCCTAGTCAATTCATTACTTTCTCAATACACTCTGTTTTATCCATGGAACAAAAGACGATGCCTAGTCAATTCATCACTTTCTCAATACACTCTGTTTTATCCAGGGAACAGAAGACGATGCCTAGTCAATTCATCACTTTTTCAATACACTCTCTTTTATCCAGTTTTGTTTAGAATAACTTTAAAATTGTGCTGAAGTCGTATACAAACGGGTTTTATTTGTATCTTCTGAGATGTGCTTTTAGTTAGGTATATGGTTTGGAGAAGTTCTTTTTCTTTTTAGTAAGAATCTGTGTTTCTCAATCTTTAGGTATTCGTATACCATTTTTGAGACTTCAACTTTATCTGTGTACCGCAGTGGAGATAGTCAGGGGTGTCTGAGGGAAAGGATAGTCACATAGGTCAAACATCCAATTTGAAAAATAAAAGTGTTTTAGCTAAAGCCGGCTTCTACCTTGTATAAATCTCTATTTTTGTCCACTAGTTCTATAATTCTCACTGTTAAGTATGAAGAATATTGATACATCAACATTATCAATTTCTTTTACAATTGTAAACACTTCAATCAAATCCTCTCTAACGATTATTTTTTGCAAGAGAAAACAGTTTTAAGGATCTTAATATCTCCTCATATGACAAACCCTCCATCCAAAGTACCATTTTAGTAACCCTCCTATGAACCCTTTCATAGAATTTGTCTGTCTTAAGATAACGATTCCAAGACTGAACACAATATTCTAGGTGTGGTATAACCAGTGATCTGTACAATGAAATTATAACCTTTTTAGGACTTGTATTAAACATTTCTGTAGATTCAACCTAAAATCCTATTTGCTCAATCACTACCAACAGTTCTTGGATGGCTTAAGAGACTGAACAACCATTATATCAAGATATCTTTCTTTCATGATACTGTTAAGATTATTCCCATCAAATTTACACTTACAAGTCAGATTATGATAACCCATACGTAATATCTTGCATTTATTATAATTAAATCCCATCTGCCGTCTATATGTCCCACATACTAAATGATCTAAATCCTTTTGTAAATCAGCAGCATCCTCTTCACACCCATCAACATCAAGACCTTGATATCATCAGCATATTTAAGTAATTTACTCGTCATTTCTTCATCTCTGTCACTGATGTAAATAAAAAAGAGCAAAGGCCCTAAGATTTGGTACTTGTCCACTATTCAAGGACTTACAAGATATTGTGGCAAGTGGTTCACGTACCCAGTTCTGGATCTCCTTTAAAACCCTTAGAGAAATATTAATTGGTCCAGAAGCCTTATCTTTCTTTAAACTTCAAAATTTTATTTTAACAAGCTCAGAATTTTTGCAATTGTCTTGTTCAATTTTGTTTTCATCTGTCAACTGCTCAAGATAAGGAAAACTGTTTAAGATTTCATTAGTAAAAACTGAATAAAAACTAGAACTGAAAAATCTAACAATTTTATAATCATCAAATACAAGTATTCCTTTATTGTCCCTCAAGGGTCCTATCTACATCTTAACCTTTTGTTCGCCCCTAATGTACTTTAAACATCCTTACTGTAAATTTTTATGATTGTAGACAAATGTTTCTTCACTCGACCTTTCCAATGTCCTAATTTCCTGTTTGACCAACGTTCCTGATCTTCTATAATACCAGTCACTCTAGATTTTTCAAATTTGTTATGCTATTCTGTAATTCCATCTCTTATATATTTTATAAGCGAACCTGGTTTTTTCCTTGCAGCTGTCCTTTTCTTTCTGTAAGGCGTATATTTGTTTTGAATATTAAATAAAAATTGTACATTTTCCATATTTGATCAGTGTCTCTAAATATCTAAAATGCACAATTCGCAACAGATAATTCTTGCTGGATATCTTTGAAATTTGCTTTTTTAAAATTTGGAATCCAAATATCATTATTCCCGATTTCCATATGCAGCAATGATCACTTGTATCTAAGTGTTCCCCAATTTCCACCATCTCTATCATTTCTGTATTCAAAGTTAACAATAGATCTAAAATAACATTATTTCTAGTAGGTTACTTGACTAACTGATGAACAAATCCACCTCGAACAGTTTCCGGGAAAATTTTACCTCGTGGTTTTACTCCAGCATTTCCTAATCATTACGTCTGAAATCAAAATTACCCATAATCTTTACTTCATTAACAGCTGAAATCGTAATCACACTGTAAAGTTTCTCACTAATTTCAGCTTTTTCACTTTATGTCCACTAATAGAAACCCAAATAGATTCAATCTCACTGCTGTTATACTTAATATTACGAACTTCAACAATATGTAACTCACACCTTACATATAGTGCCACTCATCTCATTTCTTTACTACTATGTTCCCATTAAGTCCTATAATCATGTACTTCAAACAAATTTCTGTTGTCAAAAATCTTCACATTTAACCAAGATTTAGTTATTTCCATAATATCAAAAATCTTCTAAACTCGTCTATTTTATTATTTATACTTCTGGCATTACAATAGCAACAATTAAGCCTATTTTTGTAAGTTTTTTTTTTTACTAATTTACTATCATAAACTTTCCTTTACATCTCAATTTATTTTATTTTTGCCATCACCACTATCTCGTCCTAATTTGAAACTCCCCTTACGGCTAAGTTAATAGCCCTTGCAAGCATGCTAGACTCTTTACTACATAAGTATATATCATCCATTCCAAATCGTTCCTTCCTCCCACTGAACTTATCCCACAAATCCAACCAACTAACATGCTTACCCCTACATACTAAGTTCAGCCTAGCATTTAATCCTAATGACATATTCAAAACTTCATTTCCACAATTAATTCTTAGTAGTATCCCTGACATAATTAATTTACGATTTTTATCTTTAAATACTTTTATCATTCCTTTGTACTTATTTATTAGCTCTTGCGATTTACTCTTCCTTATATTGTTAGTCCTACCTGCACAACAAAGGCTACATCTTTGCCAGTCGTCCCCTTCATTATACATGGCTTTGCCACTTATTTCTTCCACCTGTGCTCGAGGGTAGCATAATCTCTTTTCTCCTTATTTACCCCACAGACTATTCTACTGACATTCAGTAGCAAGGAATCACTATAACATCTTTAAGTTCATAATCCATATTATTTTCTATTCCTTTTGCTTTTTCTCCCTCCAATAGTTTTTCGTCTACATAAGGCAAAAGCTGAAATATAATATAATATAATAGGGTCTTTACAATTAAGTTCACTACTCTTAACCCTAATACCATCTTTTCCAACTTCCTGTATGTCACTGTTAATCTTATCTAATTCTTTCCTTATATGTAAAGGCTTAAGCTTCTCTTGAAGTCCTGCTGTCATTTCCCACAGTTTACTATTCTCTTTATTTATTTCCTCAACTGTAGTTAGGATAACCTCCAACCTATAAACTGAACATCCTCACAACTAGCTTCCTTAAAAAGTACATAGTATTCCAGAGTTCTCAAATAAAACCCATTTATAACATCTATTATACTTAACAAGCTGCGAACGCAAGTCTTAACAAGTCTTAACCATTGTATTATTAGTAAAATTAAGTTAAATGCTCGATATGATTAAACACCAGTAGCCTTTTGTTAACAATGTTAAGCCTAAGTCTGAGAATTAATTAGTTTTTAGACTATATTTATTGAATAAAACAGTGTATTTAATTTGTTTTACAATCTCACCGCAAGTTATATTGTAACTAAGCCTAAAGAAACGTTACACTTACTAAGCTTAATCTAACGTCGTACTAGTAAAATCTAAATTAAAAGCTTATGCCTACTCTTTTATTCCCCCTGACTCAGTGTGGCACAGCAGTATGTCTGCAGACTGACACTGTTAGAAATTGGGCTTCAATACTCGTGGTGGACAGAGAACAGATACTCTATCGTGTAGCTTTGTGCTTAATTCCCAATAGACAAACAAACTTTTAATCCCAACCTTACTAAATCTGGTTACTTTTTTATTTATCTTTAGGCCCGGCATGATCAGATGGTTAGTGCGCTCGACTCGCAATCTGAAGGTCGCGGGTTTGAATCTCTGTCACAATAAACATGCTCGCTCTTTCAGCCGTGGGGGCGTTATAATGTTACGGTCAATCCCACTATTCGTAAGTAAAAGAGTAACCCAAGAGTTGTCGGTGGGTGGTAATGACTAGCTACTTTCCTTTTAGTCTTACACTGCTAAATTAGGAACGGCTAGCGCAGATAGTCCTAGTGTAGTGCGCGAAATTCAAAAACAAAAAGAAAGCTATTTAAACTCTAAATAAACTATTTAATTTCTAAAGTTAAAAATAATGAAACCAAATTGCATCCAAAAATCCACAATATTATTACTACTTAGATTTTAACGTCTTCTCTTTTCAAAGGATTTTTCACAAATCGGGAAGAAAATTACTTAGATCAAATTATTATTTCACTTACGACAATTAATATTTTGTTTAGTATTATGTTTCGGTTGTAAAACAATCGAAAATACTCTCATGGCGCGATTGATCTATAGAAATCTAAAGCCACTGGTTGTCAAAATTTTGAGCATTAAAAATATGACCCACTTTCAATGAAAATAATTCACTTATGTAAACCTGGATAGGACGTTTTATAAAAAGCATTTATTACGTGATGGAAAATGATGGATATCACTTTTGAATCCAGTGTACAGAAATTACTATAAAACTATCGCAAGCGTGAATATGATCAAACAATGCATTTTAGTCGTTATAAGTAATAAAGTAACACAGCATTTTTATTCACTTCTGGATTAATATTCAGTCTTGATCTATCTAGGAGTCTGTGCGTGTGTTTTTCGGATAGCAAAGCCACAAAGGGCTATCTGCTCAACCCACCGAGAGGAATCGAATCCCTACTTTTAGCGTTGTAGATCCGGAGATATACCGCTGTACTACTAGTAATTAGCTTTAGTCATAAACTAACGTTAAGATGCGATCCGAGGGTCGGGGGTTCTAATCCCTGTCACACCAAACATGCTCGCCCTTTCAGCCGTGGGAAGTAATAATGTAACGGTCAATCCCACTACTCATAAGTAAAAGAGTAACCCATGAGTTACCGGTGAGTGCAGATAGCCCTCGTGTAGCTTTGTGCGAAATTCAAAAACAAACAAACAATTTTAAGACCCGAAGTGAAGCTATCGAGTTAGGTGTATCTTGTTGTCGTTATTACCTTTGATTGCTTCAACTATATGCGATACGCGAAAGACAACAAAAACAAAACAGGTTACATACCACAACCCCTGTTGGTCTTATTAGGCTTAGAGTATTACCTTTACTTTTACGTGAAAGAGTTTCGTTAATAGAAACATTTGATAAAATTACATAAATAGTGTTTGCTATAAACAACGCGTGGCGAAGGTGTTTGTTTTCGTTCAATTTTTTTTTTTTTTTATGTTTTCAGTTATCATATGTTCTGCTTTCGGCAAGCCTAACACACTTATACATTTAGTATGACTTATTTAGCTATCTTCCTTAACGATATAGAAATAACATAGCATTTTTCCGAAAATTGTATATCAAAGAAAATCCCGAGCTACTTTAACTGAATCGAGTTTAAGCGATATCGGCAAAGTTTTAAAGTCACGTAATCGAAATGAACCAATCATCTGTGAGATATCCAAATATTTTCTTTCGGAAGTAAATTTTCAAACACGCAGCACACACACACATACATATATTATATACATATTTGCAAACATGCAAACGGATTCTACAGATGGATAAACCATAAAATGTTATTGAATGTGTTAAAAAAGAATTCCATTTCTCTGATGTAAATTGTGTTTTTGTTTATTTTTCTTTTTTGTTATCCGAACTCTTATTTTTTCAGAGTTTACTGAAACCAAATGCGTATATTGTGGCCCAAGGTAAGATAATTATTAAGAATATGGCTAATAATAGTTGTGTTCTGTAGACAATAACACTTAAGAAAATCAATTTTAATATAAAAAGAACAGTGGAAATAATGGTGATCAACAAGTTGATTGTATCTAAAGCTGTCTTAGAATATTTTGGAATTGGGGAAAAACCACATCAGTTCTAGACATGGTAGATATAGTGTGTTTAATATTGTTGTTCGTAACTTTAATTCTTGGTTTGTTTCGAATTTCGCGCATAGCTACGTAAGAGCTATCTGCGATAACCGTCCCTAATTTAGCAGTGTAAGGCTAGAGGGAAGGCAGCTGGTCATCACCACCCACTGCCAACTCTTGGGCTTTTTTTTACCAACGTATAATGGGATTGACCGTCACATTATAACGTCCTCACGACTGAAAGGGCGAGCATGTTAAGTGTTGCAGGGATTTAATTCTTATGTTCTTAGAATTGACAAACAATTTATCGGGTCAAAATCTTAGATCTTCACCCTCTAAAAACTGAATACCAGTTGTAAAAAGAAATAAAAATTTCACTAAGATCGTATATACATGATAGTGAACGTTCACAAATTAATTATAATTGATTTTTTACTTGCAAACATGATGATTGTGGATGAAATAATAACAAATTATACAGTCTTCCTAATTTGTTCAAGTTTAAAGATGAAAACAATGTTATTGTAATATACAGTTTTAGGCCTGATGCAGGTTAAATTGGGGAAGCTAATTTTAAAGATTGATCGATACTGAGCACAATTATTTCTGTCTAATGACGCAGTAAATGAAAAAAAATGTCTGACGAAATTCCAACAACAATAAAAAAAAATAACTCTTGTATCGGAATATCAGATACTAAACTAGAGATATTTATATATTTCCACGGTTTGTTTTAACTTTTAGTTTTTATGCCTTCTCTCAGAACTGTTTTTAGTTCCAAACAATTCTACAGTTTTGTCAAATTTATTTAGCTTCTGAAAAGGCTTAGCGTTCAATAGGTTAAATAAAGAGCTGGCATGGATGGGAAGTATTCCCTAACTACTATCTCTCAAGCCTATCACTGCTAAATTAGGGTAACTTTGCGCGAAATTCAAATCAATAAATGAAATAACTATCATATTTAAAATGAATTAATATATTTTATTTCTTTACCATGTGATGTGTAGGCAAAATTATATACACATATATAAACCGTATTCCATTTTTCAATAAAAATCTCTATTACTTCAAAAGTATAATTCTCCGCTTTTTAAAAGCACTTCAGGTGTCTTCGTTTTTCAGTGTCTAACTCTTTAAGTTTATTTAATTACATAATTGATTTTGAAACTGTTTAATAACAATAACAAAATTCAAATGCGTGAAAAAGCCTCTTTCATTTTTAGAATCAGACGCAGTTGATAAAGTTAAAGATTATTACTTGTTCTTTATCAGTGGCGTTCCATAGAGTTAGTTACTTTTAGTCAATTAAACCATATATTATTTTCCTGGTTAAATTGTTTCACAGAGATATAATTAAATAATCTTATTCTTCTGTACCATATACTTATAGATCACCTATAATGCTAATGTCGTTTGTTTTTGTTTGTTTGTTTGTTTATTAAGAACAAAGTGGGTATAGAAACTCGAGTTTTAACATTACAAACCCTCCAAAGTATCTCTGAGTCAATGTAGACTAAGACGGTATCTAACTTTAGGTAAACTCTTCAAATTATTAATTATTCCCCGAGATTTCCTGTCAAGATCTACACTTTCGTTCTTAGCTCGAAGCATTAGCCGCTTTTTGATGACGTTAGGGTTTCCAGTTGCGCTACTATTTTTTTGTTTTTACTAATACTATCGTCAAAACGATCCAGGAGGTACTTTTTTGCCCATTTCCTGCCCGCTTAGTTGAACTACCAAGAGGAAAAATGACGCTTTTTTTTTTCTATTTAGTAGTTTGGCTGTTCATCAAATAAAAAAAATCTCGAGTTTTATTTAGTTAACTTTCTTTGTATCCACTGATTCTGATTCGTTTCGTTAGTTTTTTTAATACATTAATACCCTAATTAATGAAATCAGAAAGCGTGAACGATATCAGCCTATACACACCCACATATTAATCTGTTAAAGTTGGGACAAAATATATTAACTTTATTGCTTGGAGCTTTCACTTATATTATAATTACGAATATACGTTTTCGTTACGAAATTATTTTGATTATATTTGGTTCCTTCGCTCTAATAATGCTTTTTTATTGTTATTATAATACATAGATTAGAATGTTTCCAGTTTCTAAATATAAGAATAAAACATTTAATACGCCTGATAATATTTGTGATAAAACTTGCGTTTTCATCTTAGGCCCAAACGAACACACTATCGCTGATTTTTGGAGAATGGTGTGGGAGCAGAAATCACACGTAATCGTGATGTTAACCAAAGTCTTTGAATTCATCCGGGTAAGTGTATCCTACTGGAATTATTCACCGTTACCCTATTTAAGATTTAGAAATAACTAGTGTTGCTCTCGGTGGTAACAACACTTATCAATAGGCGGATAACATTAAAATAAATTGAAAAGCAAGGCAGGAATTTTTATGATTGTTTTATTTTTAAAATTAGTTTATTGTTATTGTTAATTTTTTATTATTAATTTTAGCAAGTTTTTAATTAGTCTATTACTAAATTAAAATTTAAAATAACTATTCTATACTTAATTTTAAGTTTTATCTTAGTTAATCGCTAATTTTAAATTTCTAAAATGTAATTTTAGTTGGCTATTTTACCCTTCATTATACCTCCCAGTGGAGTAGCGGCATGTTTACGGATTCCCACCGCTAGAAACTGTGTTTCATTACCAGTGGGCTGAGCACAAATAGCCCACTGCGTAGCTTTGCGCTTAATTAAAAAACAACAAAAAACAACATTAACTTATATTAATTGTGATTTGTGCTTCTCTTATAACAAAGTCACATCCGGGCTACCTGCTGAGCCCACTTAAAGGAATCGAACCGGTGATTTTAGCGATGCAAATCCGTAAGCTTACCACTGGGGGGCACCTATATTAATATAAATATAAAAACACAAGCAAGATTAAAAGAAAATAACAGTTGTGACAGTAATTTGAATTATTTAATGACTATAAATACTTTACTTATGATAATTAATAGTAACAACTGTATTAAATACAACGGTGTATTTTGTTTTCTATGCTGCATAAACATACTTGATTGATGTATATCGCTATAAGTCTTATTAAATTGCTTTTGTTTTTTTTTATTTTCACTGTAAACATATTATATTCGGTATGTGGTTTATAGGTATTGTACTGACCCCTAGTGGCAAAGCCATATGTCTGAGAACTAACAACGCTCGAAATTGGGTTTTGATACCCTTAAAGAGTACAGATAACCCATTGTGTTGTTTTTTGATTAATTACAGACAAACATATCTCCTGTTCATCGTTGTTTATTGTAATACTGAACTCCTTGAAAAATATTTGGCATGAGTATTTTTAGATAGTGGGGAGAAAATAATTCTTTTTAAGATATAATTAATTTTGTCCGTTTATTTTAGAATATCGCGCAAGGGTAGACAAAGGGTATCTGCGCATTGGTTTCTCTGATCGTCAACTGATGATCTAGAGGGAAGGCAGATAATTAACAATGTCCACTGTTAATTGTTAGGCTACTTTAGTCTAACCGCGTAGTAGATATTGACCGTTAGTCTTATAATATAGTTAACTGTTTTAGCAGAAACGATTTCGAGCCCAGACATATTAACTAGTATGCCACGCCTCACACAACCTTAACGTCAATAAAATAAATCGTCTTGTAGGGTGTTTTTTTAGTATTATTTTCTAAATTATTAACACTTTTTGCTACATGTTTTGTGAAAGCAATACATTTTGAGTACGTTGGCTTTGAAGTATGAAATAGGCTAGAAGCTGACCACCAAATTAACAATTAAAGTTCACTACGTTTTCCAACCATGACCTTCATCGGTATCTAACATACACGGCAGAAGCGGGAAAGTCGTTCTCCCAGTTTGAGCAAACTCTAAAGCGAAAAAACATTTGAATTTTTGTCTATACTTATTTGAACAGTATTTATTCCTTGCGAGATAATTCCGAATGACAGTTTCTTAATCATGGTTTAAAATAAATATTCCAAACATCTGTTTTTTGCCTCTCACTTTCTAAAAATGTTCGGCACCCCTGACTGTATTTTGCACTTGAATGTAGGTGAAAGGTTAAATATTCCAGACCATTAAATTTTTTTAAATATAATTTATATGTGTATCTCATGGAAAATTATGACCGTGTAGTGGGCACTGAAGTAGAATACTAAAATACATATTGATTAGTTTTTGTAAGCAACTCAATGTAAACGAAACTAAATTAAATTATTAAAATACCGGCATAACAAGTTTGGTATCTTTGGGTATTCAAAGTATTTTCGTTTTAGTATACATAGAGCGCGTCACCTGGTGTTATATAGACGCAAAAAAAGTTCCTCTCTTATCCTGCCATTTGGATAGCATAACCAATCATTCTTAATCTTAGCCTCAAAGATATTTCAGACTATTGTAAAATGAGAAGACACATTCACGTTTCCAACAACAACCGATTTTATTTTTAGAATACTCCCAAATAACTACCGGAACCTAACCTAAAAATTGGCCCCCTTTCCACCATTTCTTAGTACAGTGGTAGAACGTCAACAGTGCTTTATTTTACATAGTTAAATGTTTTGTATTTAAAGTAAGACAGAAGCAGAAAAATATTCCAATGTAAGTACTCACAACATTTTCATTTACAATATCTCTTACACATTACACTGAAAAATATATGTATGCATAATCCCTCAAGTCATTGTTACAGTGACGTAATCAATTTGCTTCTGTGAATTTATACGTTAATGTTGCTGCAAATATCTTATATGTACATGTATATATTTATGCGATAACACATATATTGTATCTACACACTAACATGTGCATTACATCCATTTTTATATAAGATCTCAACTTTCGTGTATTGGTGTGCGTCAGTAACTTTAAGCAACTGGGGGAGAGAATAACGATATTAATTTCTTTAAAAAGACAGAAGTAAGAACAGCAATAGAAAAAATATATAAACTGGACGGCTAGCTTGTAATACAAAGAAAACTGTTTTATATTTGGCTTTTGATAAGTATAAGGAACTACTTTGTTAATGGTTCCTTACTTAACATATTTAGATATTGTAAACACACCAGGGTCGTTATAAGTAGACTTTTGTTTTCAAAATGAGTTACTGGCAGCCAACGTTATAAAAAGGTGAACTCCAGATTGTTAATGAGAATAAGAGTTTCTGCAGCGTAACATCTTTGTCAAAGGTTAAGTCAACAGAGAAAATCCTTTTCCATGGGAAGTGGACCAGCTTTGTTGTTCATTTGAATGATGCATCACGTCCACAGTGGACTAAACAGATGAGTCAGACCTCCCTCTTCCCAGTGATTCTGATATAGCCGTCCATAATAATGAACTGCGGAACAGCGAAAAGTAATCTAGAGGAAAGCACTCACCGCCTGAAGTGGATGCTCTTAACCGAGTAATAAAATTGAATATCACCCTTGCAATGCAGCGCTTGGTCGAGTTTCGAAGCAAGTGATTTCAGTAAAACTAGGTAAGATAAATCAGCTTTTATAGTACAATAAATCTATTTAGATCACAGAATCCGGATATATGACGTCACTTTTAGAGTTGTCCAACCAGTAGTTTATTCTGTTTGAAATTGGATGCGGGTTGGTCATATGGTAGAGATCTGAATTTTCAATCTTTGCTCTCTTGGCATTGGGATTTGGTCATATAAGACATGGGAGGGTTAGGTGCATTTGACCTCTTTCTTCCTACAGCATATATTATAGGTTCCTGAATGATGCTGTTATAATTACTACAAGAGGATCAGAACTAGTTTGGACTTCCGATCTGGCAAACCCAATTTGAATATGTGCGACACCACCAAATATTCTCCTCATTCTTGTATGCGTTATAAGAGTGAGTAAATCCCTTAGAGTTGCTGCTGGAAAATATGATGTTACCAGCTGACTGTCTTTCCTCTATTTTTTTCTGAATTAAGCACAAAGTTACTTAATGAACTATCTGTGCTCTGTCAACCACGGATATTGAAACCCGCATTTTAGCGGTGCGATTTCTCAAACCTAGTTTTCCCTCTAATCTGTAGTCTGAATTAGAGACGGCGGCAAAGAGGCTTCCCAGCTTTGTCATAAACGTAAGTACCAATGATTGAAAACTTACATAGAAACCTTAAAAATAGTTATTAAGTTATTTCCAATATTTGTTAGTTTTATTTAGTTTAAGAATTTTATGAATGATGTACTAAGTCAAGTGTGTAGAAAGTTCGTGTAAAAATTGTTAAAAAATTCTCAAAAATATTTTATTTTTTGAAAACACCTGCAATCATTGAAATTTTGTTTTTTGTCAACAGGTCATGTGTGTCCAATACTGGCCAACGGAGACAGACAAGCCTGATGTTTACGGAGATTTAGAAATTACTTTGTTATCTGAAGAAAGTCTTGCTAATTTTCTGATTCGAACTATACGTATTCGTAAGGTAATTTGCATAAAGCATGGCATTCTATTGAGTCAAATAGATCAAAGAAAATGTTAATCCACAATAAATAAATTTTAATGCATTTAACTGTTACGTTTGCCTATTTGCATCCCATCTTGAGAGCAAAATTACACCATTAAAGTTGTTGTTGTTTTGAATTAAGCACAAAGCTACACAATGGGCTATCTGTGCTCTGCCCACCACAGGTATCGTAACCCGGTTTTTAGCGTTGTTAGTCCCTAGACATACCGCTGAACCACTGGGTGATCTACACCATTAAATAATATATGGAAAATAATCAAGAGTTTGTTCTTCCATGCATTAAAAAAACGTCAGGGTTAATATTTATTGTATAAAAGGTTTTATTAATAAATCTTTGAATAAAAATATGTTTTAACCATAAATTTTGATCTAATTGTTAATTCTAGCACACTGTGAACGAAATCACCAGTGTTTGTCAATTTTCTGAATTTTATATGCGTATCATAGTCATAAAGTAGGTGGAAAGTAATAATATATTTGGACAAAATAACGCTGATTTGACCTAGTAACTTGAACACTATGGTAGTTTTATCGATTTTTAGCCCACTCACTGTTTAATTAATATAAGTAACACATCTTTTAAAACACAATTATTTATCACTGCGAAATATGAAATATTCTGTTACACGTGTGAACAATATTTCTCTGGGTCATCGTAGTGACTCGAAGTTTTCCAAACCTTGCTTTATTATTTGGTTGTTTATTTGAATTATAAAACTGAAGTAGGATAGAAAATAAATGCTTTTTGTTTAAAAAGACGAGGTAGGCTTAGTTAACTACTTTTGCCACAAGATATATGAGTAAACCAATAAATTACTGTTTCTCAGCTCAGTTGTCATAGTGTGATGTAATGGCCTGTATCTCAGCTTCGATAAACCATAGACTTTTTAATAAAAGCTTCTTTTCTGTCTTTTTCAGTTATGTAATAAGCCAATATGGAGATTCGCTTAGAGATCGGAATAAAATATGTTTCCAGAATTAAAATAAAAACAATTTAATTTTTATAGCTTGCAGAAACTTAGTTTCGTCATTTAATATCACATTTGAATTATAATATTACAGTACGATAGAAAATAAATGTTTTTCATTAAACGATAGAGAGTTAGGCTTAGTTTTGCACTCTTACTACATCAAGGTTCGTGTTGTTGACACGGTGGCTGGGATAGGCTTTGTATTGCATTAAAAAGTTACAAGACCGTCTTTATCAAAAAATTGTTTTATTTACTACATTTTAAGTATATGCCCTTCTTCGGATTAGGTATTATAATACAAAATATAAAGAAACTATTACATCATCCAATCAGAAAGAGCGTGTTTTTTTTCTTATAGCAAAGCTAAATCGAACTATCTGCTGAACCTTTCGCCAAACAGAAAGTAAAATTAGTAAATCAGCAAGTATGATCGTTCTTTATCATAGCATAATACATTAACCCACCCATTCACCTTTTAAAGCTTAGTTTGATAAATATCTATACACATATCAGAGCTCTGGTTGTTATGTTGCAAAATAAAAATTATACATCGATATATTATCATACAGAAAAATGTA
Source organism: Carcinoscorpius rotundicauda (assembly GCA_011833715.1). Classification (NCBI taxonomy): domain Eukaryota; kingdom Metazoa; phylum Arthropoda; class Merostomata; order Xiphosura; family Limulidae; genus Carcinoscorpius; species Carcinoscorpius rotundicauda. The sequence continues at coordinate 19,071,576 of CM022391.1, forward strand.
AAATTATGCAATACTTATATACAATAAAAGAACAGCTTAGAATATCAACATTTAAAAAGGTACTAGACATAACTAACGTAATTCTACCACCAACAGGAATTTAGCACTTAAATACTTTTGAGATTTTGTTTGTTTGTTTGTTTGTTTTGGAATTTCGCACAAAGCTACTCGAGGGCTATCTGTGCTAGCCGTCCCTAATTTAGCAGTGTAAGACTAGAGGGAAGGCAGCTAGTCATCACCACCCACCGCCAACTATTGGGCTGCTCTTTTACCAACGAATAGTGGGATTGACCGTCACATTATACACCCCCACGGCTGGGAGGGTGAGCATGTTTAGCGCGACGCGGGCGCGAACCCGCGACCCTCGGATTACGAGTGCACGCCTTAACGCGCTCGGCCATGCCAGGCCCACTTTTGAGATAACAATAACAAAAACACAAATCTTTCAACGGAACATTAATCAGATTATCTGACACCACTTACCAAGGAACAAGAAACAAACTCAGTCAAAAGTTATAAATCTGGTGACATTTACCTAGACCTAATTTTACTATGACTAGAAGTTAAGACTTTAATTATGCAGCCTACTACTGATTATGTTGTCATATGTAAGTTATGCATGAAACACTGGCCCGTGTAATCGAGTTAAACAAGAAGTCCTGACAGACACACTCGTATAAATGCGTCAAGATTCTTAAGCTATCATTTAAAAGCACCGCATGTATGCCTATAAACTTTGTAGTTTGAAACAACTCATATGTTTGTACTGTACAAAGTTAACGCTTTCGTGAATGTATTTATAAAAAAAAGGTTTCAACAATTATTAAGAAATATTGTAATAATCCGTAAACTTAGACTGAAACACACAAACAAACCATACAGTTATATAGTTTACTATATTTCTAAACATGAAACTTAAAAATATAACAATCGAGTGTATATTTATTTAAAATATATATAGTTTTTCTAATATATAAACTCAAAATATTAGCAACAATTTTTATATTTACAAGCATTTTAAATCGGTGCTATTAAAATATTACTTGCAAATAAAACGTATGGTATTTAATCTATCAAACCTAAAAGCTCGAATGTTTTAAAGTAGTATTTGAGCAGTTTTAAAACGAATAATTTTAGTACGTAAGACATCACTTTAATTTCACACAATTTAGTTAAATTAAAAGTCGTTTGGCCCAGCATGGCTAGGTGGTTAAGACAATCGACTCCTAATCCGAGATCGCTGGTTCGAATCCTCGTCACACCAAACATGCTTTCACTCTCAGCCATGGGGGCGATATAAAGTTACGGTCAATCCCACTATTCGTTAGCAAAAGAGCAGCCCAAGAGTTGGTGGTGATGACTAGTTGCCTTCCTTCTAGCTAAATTAGGGACGGCTAATGCAGATAGCACTCGTGTAGCTTTGAGCGAATTTCAAAACAAATAATGAATAAAAGTCGTCACGTAAGCTGTGAAGAAAATTTGAATATGTTTTCCAGCAGTGTATTTTCAGTCTCGGTGACTTTTACTTTTAAACAGAACACCTCCAATTATGTCAATACAGTATCTTTTAAAAGTAGATTTAACAATAGCTGGCAGCCGTTAGTCTATAAATATATTTCAGAACGTTAGTTCTTCTGTAACTATTTGATATATATTATTATTACTAATGTCGGAAACGTTCATGCCCACTTTGTGGACATATTATATTCTCAAAATTAGACTTAATACGAAAGAAGAACAATGTTGCCAGCTAGCATGAATATTGAAAAAAATTGTATGCATGACATTATTACTTATATATGCATGCATGCACACATAAATAAATAAATATACATATAATGTCATTATAGCTCTCCAGAGAGAACAATTTTAAAAATATCTCATTCTTATAGATAATGAGATATAGTACTTGTTAATGTTCTGGTTTACTTAACATGTTCATGCTTATCCTTTTAACTTAGGCTTAACTTTATACTACGTGTACATATTTATGTATTCTTTCTTCTCGTTTTAATGACGTTCAGAACGAGGAAGTACGAGAGATTATTCAAATGCATTATACAAGTTGGCCAGCACATACAGTTCCATTCCCTGCTTCCTTGCTGGAATTTCGACGAATTGTTCTTCTCTACATGGACCGATACCCTAAAATAGGACCCCTTGTCGTTCATTGCAGGTATGCTTAGCACTAACTATTATGATAAGTAGCGGGTCTAACTAATATATACATACTTTTTTTTTTCCACGGAGTAACTCTGTGACGTTAATCCTAAAACTGATTACGTTACATTAAAACGGTTTTGGAGCCTTGTCACGTCGCCACACTTTATGTCGTCACGTCTGGTAATATTTTATCACATTTAGTGTACTGAAGATGATGGTTACACATCATCATTTCTATGAGCTGACAAGTATATATAGATTAGCATGAATGTCATCCGTTTCATACTCCAGTTGTTTCAAGTATGCAATGTGGAAGAACATCGTGTACACGAGAAATGTGTCGCTTTTCTAGGCAGAGATCCATCTTGATTATTTGGCGCAATGTTGTCTGGGGCTCATGGACGACATTTGCCACTGATCTTTTTTTCTAATTTATCATCACCGGATACAAGATGCCAAACTTTGTTTGCCATATTTTTTTTCAATGGCATTAACTACGAGGATATTCTTTTCTTAGAAATTCTAAATCCTCAGTCTGAACACATTTTTATGATCTCAGTCTATGAATATTTTGATCAGAAAGATCTGTTACATATACTTTCAAAAAAGGATCAGTTTTTCGATGGCATCACACTACATGCGAAATGACAAGTTATGTACAGATGTAGTTCTGATACATTCCATCCCACCGCAACCCTTACATCAATTGTGTCATTCATGTGACTTGCTAATTTGCCTATTTAAAAACGTTTGAATATAATGTACTAAACATTCCACATATAATATATATATATATACTGTAATTAGCAGCCATTAGTAATCGCATATAGGTAATCGTATAGGCTATTAATCATAACAAAGATGTGTGCAAGATAGAAAGTAACATAAATTTATGTCTTCCTTCAAACATTTGTCGATGGCTTTCTTTTATACCATGGTTAATGTCATTAACTCAGAAAGATCTGTATGTATTGTTTTTGTAAGTATTTTGACCGGTAAAATTTTAACTTGTATACAACAATAAAAATCTGTTTGTTTTTAACGATTATTCCTTCAAGCATCGCTCCAACCAGAAAACGAGTAAGAATATTTCATTTCTTTGAATTAACACCACTGTAGATATTTCTTAATGAAATATTCTACTATTGTATTTTGATCGTGAAATTTACTTAACGTAAGAAACAAAATTGACTTTTGTGAAATATAAAGATAGAAACAAATAGATTATTGTTTGTTATTAAGCACAAAGCTACACAATGGGCTATCTGTGCTCTCCCCACCACGGGTATCAAAATCCAATAAAATTGTTTGAGAGATCTGCATGTTTTGCAAGTGCAACATGTGCAAAATCCCTATAAAAATGACGGGTTCTCGGTTTCCATAGCTCAGTGTTAAGCTACCGACGCGCAAACAGTTACGCCAAGACTGACTGAAGCACAACGCAACAACGCCATTGGTTGGTTGGAAGTAGGCGAATCTCGATCAGATGTTGCCAGAGCTGTGAATGTCAACCCAAGCACCATTACAAGGCTATAGAATCGTCATCAACAACATGGATCAACTCGTGACCGTCCACGATCTGGCAGACCTTGTGTAACAACGCCCGCAGAGGATTGTTACATCCGATTACGTCACCTTCGGGATAGGACCACCACTGCGACGTCTACTGCCTCAACCATACCAGGGCTGCGTTTGATTTCCGATCAGACCGTACGCAACCGTCTACGAGATGTAGGAATCCGACCTCGACGTCCAATCAGAGGCGTCATCCTCACCCAGCAGCATCGTCAATCACGGCTGCAATGGACTCGGGCACATCGGGTATGGCCTCATCGACGATGGAGGCATGTTTGGTTCAGCAGGATGGAAGGACCCGTGTTTACCGTCGCCGAGGTGAACGCTTTGCAGCAAACTGTGTGCAGAATGTTGACAGATTTGGTGGTGGCAGCGTCATGATGTGGGCTGCCATCGCCTACAGTGCCAGAACAGACCTTTTGCACATTCAATGGAATCTTACGGCTCAACGATACGTCGACGAGATTCTTAGGCCCCGTGTGCAACCCATCATGGTGAACGTCATCGACGTTTTTCAACATGACAACGCCCGTCCTCACACAGCCCGACTCACCACTGTTTTCTTGAGACACCACAACATCAACGTTTTTCCCTGGTCCTCAAGATCACCAGATTTAAACCCCATCGAACATCTTTGGGACGAATTGGACCGACATCTGCAACGGCAACAACCTCAACCGCAGACTCTATCTCAGCTTGCAGCAGCTTTGCAGGCTGAGTGGACAACCATTCCACAGGATGTGATTCGTCATCTCATCGCTTCCATGGGCAGGAGATGCCAAGCAGTTATTGATGCTCACGGGGGGCATACTTGTTATTGATATTGAGTAACGTTCAACTTCAACTAGTGAGCGTGGACTTCGCTTTTGTAGACTTTGGATGTTCAGCAGTGAATGTGCAAAGTTTCACACATATCATACAGAACTACCAGGAATAAACTTGTTAACAATTTGTCTCATATTTTGCCTTTTGCGTGTTTTTTTTTTAAGATTATATTTTAAGTATTGTTTTTCGATAACTTATTGTATTCAATAAACTAATGTTTTAGAACAGCATATCTTTGTTTTAAAATTTTAATATTACATTGAATTGCAAAAACAAAGAAACAAACAGTAATTTAGAGAGAAGATTTATGTTTTTATTTATCTTTTGTTGGCTTTGGTTGGGGAGAAGCCTGCAATACAATATTTGGTGCCTGTTTCTTTTTCTCTTTTTTTTTATTATTCCCTAATCTTATATTCAAATTCTATTCTGTTTTGGACAAAAATTAAAATATATAAATTCAGTTTCCTGGAGAATAGAAGCAAATTGTAAAATTAAGCCGAAAAATAGAGAGTATTTATAATTTCTGATTTGGTATAGTCGGAATTATTTAAAATGCATTAAGTAATTTGCGAACGGTTCCTTAAATTTATTAGTACTCGGGTTGTTTTTGCACTAATGTATGTAGATGGATTAAAATTGTAAACATATTTTGTATGATCTGCTAATGATCATGCTAAATAATTTGTTGTAGTTTTTTTTTATTTCTAGCTTTATATATTGTTATAACAAGTACGACACAGAAAAGGGAAAAAACAATCAAGTTTAAAGTTCTATAATGTTATTTGTTTGTAATATGATGTTACTTGTATGTAATTTAGAATTGCTCCCCATCCTTTTTTTTTCAATAATAATGTTATTTTGTCATAGCAAGTGGTTGGCTCTATTATCTTATATATCTGGTTTTAATTTATTTTAACAGTACTAGTTTATTGAGTATCGTAAACAACTCTCCTTAACTTTGTTCGTGTTGTGTATTTCTATTCCCTAGCGATGGATGTGGGAGGACAGGAACGTATCTCGTTATTGACTCCAACCTAGAATTAGGTGAAGAAGAGGGCATTTATGACGTGTTTGGATATACAAAACAGATAGCTTGTGCCCGGAAAGGCATGGTAGAGACGCAGGTCAGGCTTTAAAACGTTATAATTGATGAATAACAGCGATAATTTAGATACACGTTGGTATTATCAATGTTTGTTATTGTTTTTGAGCTTCATATAATATCTGTTTAATTTTCAGTATTTATTATGCGCTGATGGAAAGGAATAACCATATTTTAAAGTATTCCAATTTTGTTATTATTATTGCGTGTGTGTGTAATCAATCGTGTTTGATCAACACCATCTGATTTTAGAACACCCACGGCACAGTACGGCACTGGAGTGATTGATTAGGGACTTTTTTATTGTTAAGTCAAATAAGAATAACTGAAGAAATCATAAAGAACAAAGTAGTTCAAGTTACTGAAATTATATTGCTTTAAACAAATATAAAATTAGGGGCTATAAACATGCGGCTTGCATGTAAATACCGTATTTTTTAAGTTTTAATATAAAAATGAAAAAAGTCTGCTGTTGCTAGACGGCATAACAAATTATGTTAAACTGTGTGTAAGAGACTACAAGTATAAGATTTGTAATTAAAAATCACGTAAAATATTCAATACCACTTTCCCATATATCCATTTTGGTAGTGACTTATGGAGGCCAAAAGTTAGATCTGAAATTATATTTTACTTACCTCTGATTTGAAATATGAAACAGATAGATTAATAGGAAAGTTGAAAAAATCTGCAATTTACGTGATGTTTATCAGAAATGTTAGGCCTAAGATTTCAGATGTTTCACTTTCTTTACTTGCAATATTTGATAACAAGTAAAAGTACCTAATCATAGTGATGAAGAAGCTCAAGTTAATCTATTAATTTATATTCTTTCGTGGACTTTAGAAAGTTTAAATGTTGCACTTTTGAAGAATAACGAAATGCATTTCAAAAAAACAAATAACTGGAACTCGAGCGCTTTTGAAGAGAAGTGTAGCCAAATATTTCAAATCGCTTGAGCTTTAGTTCTTTTTTTTTTAAATTCGTTCCAAGTTGTGTATGCGATCCTAAAAAGAATACTTGAATATTTTTTTCCCAGGAGATTAATTTATTTCACTATTTTCTAACGATTTTTGGCCCTTGTTAAAAAACTGGTAAGGGAAAAATCTTTCAATACATATATGACACATTTTTATCTTGTTGGTGCTTATGATGTATTGAACAACTTTCCTGTACAGGAACAGTACACGTTTATTTACGAGATGTTAGAGGATCACTACATCTGTGGAAAGACTTGGTTTCCTGTGAGTGATTTGGTTCAGCAGTTGAAACACAAATCTCAGAGAACTGCTATCACGAGAAAGAATGAGTACCAGAGAGAATATGAGGTTGTTTTTGTTGTTTTTTTATATTATGCAATTTTCTATTAATGAGTTTGAACTTCTCTCTAATATAATAGTTGTGTACCCACAATTTTTAGTATATTTCTGGAAACTGGGTCAATAGTATCACTATTCATTTAAATAAAAGAATGTAACTAGTTGACATTGATTATCGGGGATAGCAGCCTATTTTCGAGTAGGAACCCGTAACTTCAGTTAACAAATTCGAGTGCAAAGTGACTTTCCTTGATGTGAGAATGGCTCATCTGTCTCCCATAGCATTACTGTTACTCTAAACTCTTGTAATTTTACCATCGTTCCTTAATAGTTTGCTCACTCTTTTACACAATGCTTTCACAACGCGTGAACTTCAGAACCGAGTAGTTTTTCCAAAATTATTTTTTTAAAAAGTCTCTCGCTAGAGGGGCCTTTTAAATTTCTCCTGACTGTGTATTCTAATTTATTACTGTTGTTTCCAATTACGTTATTTTTTCTCCCTCACAGTTCAGCTTCCCTTCTTCCCAACTGACGAGTTCTGATATTGAACGAAATATTATTGGGTCTTGACTTGTAGCAACCAGAAATATATCTTAAATGTGTGTTTTTTTTTTAACTCCTACGATTTCGAGCCGCAGGTGGCAAGTTAATAATAAAATGAAAAGAAAATTCAACATTTGCAGCTAACTTATTGTAATAGCAATTTTTATGATTAGTGGTTCTCCAATATTTTGCTGGCTTTTGGCATTTAAACCATACATTCCTAATACTTTCAACGAAAATAAATATACAGCTTGAAAGTACTTTGAACTCCACATTAATAATAAATGACAACAAAGAAGACAAAATTTTCTTTTAATACATTTAGTAATCATGGTAACGGTACAACTTCTTCACAAGCAAAAGAATTTTTTGGATAAATAGTTCCTTAATAGCATTATAATTTTTTTTTCAGATTATAGTTTTACAACACAAATGTCCAGTTGGATATTAATGTAGCAGTTTAAGACTTGGCTTTTTTTTTACAAGCTTTTCTACATATTCTAAAGAACTTTAAGAAAGTTTTCGAATAATAATTGATGCTATTTTAAATACTGGAGACTTAGGAATTACAATGGTTTAGTATTAAAAATAACGCAATCTTATAACTAAGATAAGTGTTGAAATGTAAAAACACATTTGTTGAATTTGTTTCTATCGCATATACCATGTACAGTATGTTATATCTGAAATCGTATTTGTATGTTTAGAGTGAATATTTGAAATGGATTTTAAATTTTTAGACAATTTGTAAAATGTCCTGCAAGTTCTCCATTGGTGATTGTGCTGGTGGTCACAGGCCTGAAAACAGGGAAAAGAATAGAGACGTGGCAACCGTACCTCGTAAGTTAGCGAAGCTTACAGAACGTTTATATCTGCCATTTAATAGTGTTATAAGCTATAGTTTCAATGTTTTGAATTAGATATTTGCTAGAAGGGGCTGCTAATAGTGATGATGATGTAATAATCGAGAAACTCAGACTAATAGCTAAAATAGTACGTTAGTATTAAAATATTAAATAAATAATGAAGTAGCATTTCCTTGATTAATAATTCCGTGCAGTATGATCGAGTACAGTTTTGCAGTAAGAGCTGATGCTTATGTAAGCTAATCAATAAGTTAGTCAGTATTTGTTATAAATCAAAGAAGTTTCTGTTAAATGTTTTTAACGAATTAGGCCTACGATAGTTTCTGGTGAAAAGTTTTTGTTTGAAGTTAGGCCTACAGGTAAAAGCGGTTGTAACAGATTTAAAGAAGAAATAAATTAATTTGTCATTGTTACGTTTGCTGGATATAGCATTATTTTTACCAAATAATGAAAAAGTCCACCCAACGATGGAACACGTTTAATAAAAACAAACAAAAATTACTAGAGAATTTAACTAAAGATTAAAAATATCTGTCAACGTCTGAGTTGGTAGGTAAACAACTGCAATGTGTGTCTTCTCATACAAGTGTATTGTAGTATTAGTTTGTTTTAAAGTAAAGCCGCATCTGCTGTGTCCACCGTGGAGAATAGAGGCCCGGAAGTTATCGTTGCAAGTTTATAAACTGACTGTTGTTCGACAGAGAACCGTGGTACCAGTTAAACACGTTTCCCTGAAGATTTTTATTTACAAATTGAAGTATTTGACGATGTTCAATATAACATTGTGGTAGTATACCCAGATGTCCGTTCACTATACATTACTAATTTACATTATATGTGGGTAGGCTTACGAAGTTATATTTTGTTAAACCTTTGTTTTGTAGTGCTGGGTTTTTTCTTACTTTCTAGCTGATAACTTCCGGCCGTATCTAACTTCTTATCAAAGCAATGACAGCACTGACTATATTAATGCAGTATTTGCTGACGTAAGTATCATGAAAGTTTTTAAAATATATATAATTTATATGTATGTTTTTGGTCGATTGTAACTGGAGTAAGTAAATGTAAGAAATCAGTCCTCTTTTTTTGTAATGTAAAGCAATATGACGACTGAATAGTCGTTGAAAAATACATGAGGGCGCTATCCCCTAACATTTTAAACTAGAATGACAATTTCAATTAGTGGAAGGTAAGATATGAGGAAACAGAGTGAGAAAACAAAAAATAAATAAAATTTAGTTGGAGGGGGAGCATTTGTCTCTGAAAATATTTAAATTAGAATGGAAATTTTGATCACTGACAGTCAAGATACGATAAAGCTTTCTAACAAATGCAAGCAAAATTGTGATGCAGGCGGAGTGTTAACACTCTAAAAGTTTGTTTTTTTTGCAATTAGAATGGCACTTGTAATGAATGGGGGGATAAAATATGATTAAAATTACCGAAAGAAAAACACAAGTAAATTTAATGTGAAAAAGAAAACCTAATATTGAATTCAAATGTCCTGCAATTTATTACCTTTTATCTTTGTCTTATCGTTACCACTAGCTGCTAATTTCTGTCTATGGTCATTCTTTACTTAATCCAGAAACATAAACCACTTTTGGAAATCGTGAACTTATCTAAAGCTATGGGGCCCGAAGTGGGTACTGCCCCCCCCTCTCACACATCTGTTCCGGCGCCTGACTTGGTCGTCAGACTTTACTCAAGAATCTTATAGCTTATTCTTTTATTCCATAAATAAACACGATTATTTTGTAAATGCATCAAAATTACTGACGTTTAATATAAAAAAACTAATAAAATAATGAAACATATTAACGTTTAACATTCTTAGCGGTTAATAACACATTTTTATAATCAACCAGAATTTTAAAATATATAACTAAAATCTAGCTATGACCTACTCCGTTATTTGTATAATGGCCATTTTTATATCTAGGGTTACACTAGATCTAAAGAATATATCGTTACTGAATGGCCAACTTACAAGACGATTCCCAATCTTTGGTCTCTGATATACGACCACGACTGCAACTCCGTTATTGTTCTTTGCAGCGCCCTCACCCCTCCAAACGTAAGTAAGCATCAGATTTACATTAAATATGATAATATATATATATAGTCTTGGTTTGGTTTGAATTTCACGCAAAGCTACACGAGGGCTATCTGTGCTAGCCGTTTTTAATTTAGCAGTGTAGGACTAGAGGGAAGGCAGCTGCCTACTCGTGGGTTACTCTTTTAACAATGAATAGAAGGATTAATCGTCACATTATAACGCCTTCACGGTTGAAAGGGCAAGCATGTTTGGTGTGACGGGGATTTGAACCCGCGACCCTCTGGTTACGAGTCTGGTGTTTTAAGCACCTGGCTAAGCCGAGCCTTTTTTTTTTTTTGTCTATCGTGTCCTCTTTATAGCGTTGTAACTAATTTCTGCGTTTTTATATGTACATTTATTACACAACTAAAATATTGGTAGATTGAATAAATTGTCATTTAGTTATTGCGTTTTTAACTGATGAAGAAAAAAGGCCTGGTATTATATAGTGGTTAGGGCGTTTGAGTGGCAATCTGCTGATAGAAAGTGCGAATCATGCCACTATTTTAGCTGTGGGAGCCATTATATCGTGATACTCAATCGTACTTTTTGGGTAAGATAGTTATACTAAAAAATATGATGTGGATGAGGTTAACAAGCTGCATTCCTTCTACTCTGTTAGTTCTGAAGTAGAGAGAGCTGGCAAAATAGCCCTTGTATAGCTTTACGAAAATTATCAAGAACAAACAACTCAAAAGAAAAAAGTCAAACTGTTACACACGATTTTTTGAAAGAAGAGTGTTAGCTTTCCTGGTCTGAAGCTGGAATAAAAAAGTAGAGTTACTTCTCGGAGTGATTTTCTTTCCCCACATTCCAAAATATTAAAAATATATTCTGTAAGTTGTCTAGTTATTATTCAAGCTTGAAGTTTAGTTGACAGATCTTAACGAAACTTTATAAAATTATATATACGTAATACTTGGAGTATCCATCCAGAGGACAGAAGATATATAAATACATGATTAATGAAAGGTTATTTTAGGATATGAAAAGTTGCTTCCTTCATATGTAATTGTTAAACAACAAGAACAACACAAGAACAGCCAAGCACAAAATCTAAATTCATGATTAATGAAAGATTGTCTTAGACATGAAATGTTGCTCCTTCATAGGTTATTTAAAATACACAAAAACCCCTACCCCACCCCAGAAATATTTCTGCTGACGCCCATGCCTACAGATAATGCAGAAATGATATTACAAGAATGAGTTGATGAGGGCTATATTTATAGACGATGTAGAAATCACATTATAAGAATCAGTTGATGAGGGTTCTATTCACAGATGATGTAGAAATGATATGAGAATGAGTTGATAAGAGTGATATTTATAGATGGAGAAATGACATCATAAAAATGAGCTGATGAGGGTTATATGTATAGACATAGAAATGACATGATAAGAATGAGTTGATGAGGGCTATATTTATAGATGACGTAAAAATAACATTATCAGAATGTCTTGATGAAGGTTATATTTATAGATGTAGAAATGACGTTATAAGAATGCGTTCATGAGGGTTATATTTATAGATGTAGAAATGACATGAGAACGACTTAATGAGGGTTATATTTATAGACAGAAATGACATAAGAATGAGTTGATGAGGGCCATATTTATAGATGACGTAGAAATTATATTATAAAAATCAGTTGATGAGGGTTATATTTATAGATGATATAGAAATGACATTATAAGAATGAGTTGATTAAGGTTATGTTTGTAGGTGATGTAGAAATGACATAAGAATGTATTGATGAGGATTATATTTATAGACGTGGAAATGACATGATAAGAATGAGTTGATGAGGGCTATATCTATAGATGATGTAGAAATGACAAAAGAATGACTTGATGAGGGTTATGTTTGTAGATGTAGAAATGACATAAGAATGAGTTGATGAGGTTATATTTATAGATGTAGAAATGACGTTATAAGAAGGAGTTGATGAGGGTTGTATTTATAGACGTGGAAATGACATGATAAGAATGAGTTGATGAGGGTTATATTTATAGACGTGGAAATGAGTTGATGAGAGCTATATTTATAGATGTAAAATTACATTATAAGGAAGAGATAACGTGTTATATAAATGGCATTATAAGAATTAGATGATATATGTTTTATAAATGGCATTATGAGAACGAGATATGAGTGTCATATAAATGGCATTATGAAAACGAAATGATGAGTATTATATAAATGCCTTTATAAGAACGAGATGATGTGTGTTATATAAATGACATTATAAGAATGAGATGGTGTGTGTTTTAAGTGATTACAAAATTGTTCCATTTGTAATAATTATTACAAAACAAACCAGTTTTTTAAATTACTTGTCTTTGTAATATCTTCTAACAAATAATATAGTTATTTGTGCTTTCATCATAAGTACCATCGTTAGTTGTGATATAATAAACATGAAACTACTTATGTTTACGTGCGTGTTTTCTTATAGCAAAGCCACATTGGGCTATCTGCTGAGTCCTCCGAGGGAATCGAACCCCTGATTTTAGCGTTATAAATCCGTACTTACTTCTATACCAGCGAGTGACTTACGTTTACGAATAGTATCTGTTAAAAATGAAATAATTGGTTAACTCAGTACATGGCGTAAGTTTAAAGTAATACCAAAAACTACGAAATAGGCAATATGGTAGTGCTACTATATACTTTAAAATAATTTTCAAATAAAGCTAAAATATGTGTAAAAAATTATCTTAATTTTAAGCCCCCCACCAATGGCACAGCGGCAGGGCTACGGAATTCCGCTACAAACCGGGTTTCGATCCTACGGTTGGCAGGGTACTAATAGCCCAGTGTTTACTTTTATGTTTAACATCAAATAAACAAGTCAACTAATCTTAATTTTAAGATAAATCAATTCATTGACAGGCCTACTGAATTTTGTTTTCAGATTTAAAACTATTTCTTATTAACTCAAATTTATATTTGTATTTAAATATAACTTTCGACACGTTTAAAGCGTTAAGAGAGACGTATTTATACATTCCTTATCAACATTTTAACTTTTAAGGCTTATCCGCCATTTTGGCCTACAGAAAGAGAAAGGAAACGAAAGTTTGGGCCTGTTTTCACTGTCGAACTTGTTTCTCATAACCATTACCAAAATATCAAAACCTGGATTTTCCGAGTACATAAAAAGGTAAGTGACTTGACATAAATAGGTTATAAAAAAGAAAGCATTTAAATATGTTTGTGTAGTTGAAAAAAGCTTGTTTAAAAATCGCAATAATGAGGTACCTATTTCCATATAGTAGAGTTATCTGTCTTTTCGATTCAAATGGATAAGCAATTAGACGAATGCCTCGAGTTTAGCAGCCATTTTAAGTTTATCGGCTATGAATTCAACTATGAGGGGAATTTGGTAGCAAAATGCGTGATCACATAGCAAACGTGTGCAACATTTAATGCCACACGGCACACTTTTATCGGACGAACGGACTGTATACTACGTACAGCAAGAAACTGGCCCACGCATCCATTTATATTGTAACTTCTTAAAATCGGTAATGGCTAGGTACTTTTGTTCTTATTATTAACATATTCTTGCTTTTTAAAAGTTACCAAAAATATGCGACTGAAATCATGCTAGACTTGAGATTTTTTACCACGCTTCCTTCACATTGTTTAACGCAAATGTGAATCATAAGTGTGTAAAATTGTCATTTCAAATGTTGTTTTTCTACCATGAGTTGCTACTTGGAAATATTTTAGTTCATATTAGCCAAGAGTGCCTACATATCGAAAGCAAAACGTGGAAAAAAACAGATAGCTCTTGCACACGTTAATTTTACATAAGTATTTACGATTCAAATCTACATCGAAATTATTTAGGAAAATTTAATAAGAAATTACTGCAATCTGCCACATTCTTGAGGGCCGAAAAAGCCATATTTTGCCAGCCCGGATGCTTTACACCCTTTCAATGTAATGTACAGCCATGTGTACAGACAGATATAAATCTACTATGACAACATATCTAATCGTATTATGTGTAAAAATACCATTTCAGAGAAATGTAGACAAAGTCTGCAGTCAAACGTGATTTTTATTCCAAACGTTAGGCGCTTTGCGTGTTTTAGACTGTGAACGGTGCAACACTTCATAACCGTAATTTTGATGTATATTTCTTTTCCATGTCTTCATTTAGTAGCGTTAGAACAGCGTACGGATTTATAAAAGAGATATTACAGATGAAGCTGAAAAGCATTTCTAAAGTAATGTACGAGACAGAAAGAGTTTTCTCAGTGTGTAATACACACATAATAAAATAGTGGTTTTGTTAGAATCTAATCTGGCCCAACATGGCCAGGTGGTTAAGGCACTTGACTCGATTTCCCCGTAACACCAAACATGCTCGCTTTTTCACCCGTGGGGGCGTTATAATGTTACGATCAATCCCACTATTCGTTGGTAAAAGAATAGCCCAAGAGTTGGCGGTGGGTGGTGATGAGTAGCTGCCTTCCCTCTAGTCTTACACTTATGAATTAGGGACGACTAGCGCAGATAGCCTTCGAGTAGCTTGCGAGAAATTCAAAACAAACAAACAAGAGTCTAATTTAATGTAGACAGAGAGGGTCAGGATGGATTAGATTTCTTCGAGATCTTAATTAGGTACATATATATTTATATATTAAGTACATGTATATTTATGGCTCTGAAATAAATATTAACTATTTGTTCTCCTTAAGTTGGTACAATGCCATTTCTTGTATCTATGGTACAGCATTAAATTATTTAAGATCCAATCATTTTTATTTTCTATAATTATTATAAGAGATTTGCCTTAATCTTCTACAGTTATATATGTATATACGCATGGTTTTAATTATAATGCTCTTAACTCGCATTTGTTTTACTTTAATAAGGTTGTATCCCTCACTGAGCTCATGGCTGGTGTTAAGGGTGAGACTAAAACAACCCAATTATTCCAAATCACTTGCTGGCCTCAAGATCACAAAGTCCCAACATCAACCAATGCGCTTGTCGAGTTAATGAACATGGTCGAAAGATGGCGGCAGCGCAGCACATATGGACCAGTGGTTGTAGTATCCATGTGAGATTTTTAATAATATCTATCGTAAAACTAACTCTCTTTAAAACTATGTGAAAACTGAGAAAGTTCAAAACAATGCTTATTATAAACTTTTGTTTTTATTGAAACGGAACATTTGTTAATGCTATTACAATAATTTTTCCGATAGGTCATATATATCAATAAACATGCTTTGCAATTTAGTCGTTTGAGGTTGTTTCGTCAAGACTGTTTACTTTAGTTGAACGTGT
The DNA here is from genome assembly GCA_011833715.1 of Carcinoscorpius rotundicauda. Classification (NCBI taxonomy): domain Eukaryota; kingdom Metazoa; phylum Arthropoda; class Merostomata; order Xiphosura; family Limulidae; genus Carcinoscorpius; species Carcinoscorpius rotundicauda. Next base: position 19,087,378 of record CM022391.1, read on the forward strand.
GGCTAAAGTCTGGAGTTTTCTTAAGCACTTAGAATACTACTTGAACAATATGAAACGCGTGGTAGATGACAGTAAATTAGATTGGTGATCTACTTATTAAGTTCAGCGCTTTATATTTTGGATTTGGGTATCCATAGAAGTAACGGAGATAAGAAAAAATATTATGGTTACGAGAAAATTAATAAGTGAGTTAAAATTTTACTGAAACATAATTTATTTGTGAAGTTAGGCCTATTATTAATTACACGTTGTAAAAGTTGTAGTAGAAGAAATAATGTGATTCTGCTGTTATTAACAATGTGGAGTACCCATCCTCTGGATGAAAATTATGTAAATACATGTTTAATGAAAGGTTGCCCTTGTATGTAATTGTGTAAAACGCAGAAATGTCCATAAAAACTGCAAAGCACAAAATATGAAACCGCAAGTTTGCCGGTGATTCAGCATGAACCAAACAAACATTCATACCAAATTTGATGAAGATCTATGCACAAGTGGGGAGGTAGAGGTAAAAATCCGCAAAACTGAAAATGTGAACGTATCTCCCCGCTGTCCCTTCATACTAGGGGACGAAGTAGTGGGAAAGAATGCAAAAAGCATTCATAAAATCACAAAATGCAAAACTAAAAAGTCCCCAGTGGCATGTCAGCGGGCCTATACTCCTAGAAAACTAGGTTCAATACCCCGTAGTTGATAGAGTACAGATAGCTCATTGTATAGCTTTTCATTATTCGTTTTGCCAAATGACCAAAAAGAATTCCCTCATCAATAGAAGTTGTTACAACAGTATAAATTCATCGTGGAATTAAAAGATATTCGTTTTAAGTCAGACTAGCAATGAGAACTTTTGAATGTTAACAACTATTTAAATTACACACGCTCTTTGCTTTTATAGCGTTAATTTCTATGAAATAGGTTATGTATGAAAATACATTTAAATGAATCTTGTAGGCCTAATAAGCCAAAATGTAAATTCACATTGGCAGAACCTTCTAGTTCTGATCAGTCCAAACGTGTATTCACGTAAGCTGTTTTCATGAAGTTAGAAAAACACGTAGGTTCAAAGGGTTTTAAGAGAAATGAATAAAACTGGAAATGGCCGTGAAGAAGAAGAAAGGCCCTTCTTTCGAAATCGCTCGGGTTATATGGTTTTTATTCATTTCACATAAGCTAAATATTGTAGTCCTAATTAATCACAACGTATATTTACATGGGCTGAATCTTATAGACTTAATATATCCAAACGTATATTCGTGTAGGATTAATATTATAGCCTAATATTTCGACTTTTGATGATTATTTCATCGATTTTACACTTTCATAAAAGTTATTTCTGAAATATATGAACTTTCTACAAATCTCCATTGATATGATTGTGGCTTTCGTTTCATTAAAATTTGCACGTCATTAAGCCTATTGCATCATGTTTTTTATTATATAATGTGTCGCTTATTCTACCCTATCACGTTGTCTTTGGAGTTTTTCTACTTAAGGTTTTTTTTAAAAGCTAAATCCATTTAGAAACACTATTTACTCCAATATTAGTTGTTTCTTCCTCTTTTTTTTCTGTCGATCGTTTGCTCACGTTTTCGTAAAGAACTTTCATAATATGTGTTAAATTTTGTTGCTTATCCAAAAGAAAAGAAACGGAATATTTACATCCTGCTCCATATAACAATCCATGCTAAATGTTACAATTGAAGCTATATGCTATAAAGTAGAAGTGAGTACGTTTGATATCATAGTGTTTTCTCATCATATCTTTAAAGGAATGGCCGATCTCGAGCAGGGGTCTATTGTGCAGCAAATTTTGCGATAGAACAAGTTGTTCAACATGACGAAGTTGATGTCTTTCTAGCAGTTAAGACAGTGCGAAGGCACCGACATCAGTTGGTGGAAAACTTGGTGAGAGATACTTCAAATATAGAGCTTGTGTTCATACAGAAAATAAATTTTAGTTTCTTTACAACGAATAACAAACCAATATTATGTGTAATTCCTTTGAATACCCTCAAAGTAGTAAGTTGATGATTGTTTACAAAATGTGTAAAGAAAAGTAGAAGTTAAAGTCAAAAGATTTATAGTGGACTATAGAGACCAGTGATTATCCATACTTGTTACATCAGATAATAACCAGAGAGCCAAGGACCAGAACTAGACTTGTTGAGGAATAAATTATCTGAATACAGCCTTACTTACATTTGAGAATTATAATAATATTGAAAATCCACTTAACTGGTATTGTAGTAAGTTATTAAAAAAAATTTTTTAATAGTGTTAAATTGTAAAGTTAAAAAAAAATTAAACACGTGGTGAATTTTAAAAGTTGAAATGACTCTTTTATTCAATAAAAAGTTTTTTTTTCAGGTATGGTTATAAAAAAACATTTTAGTATAGAGTTGAAATTTTTTTTTTATTATAACAATTAATCTTACATGAGGACAAACCTTCAACACTAAATGACCTTTACATTTTTCAAAAGAACTAAAATTTTAGACAGTGTGGATGTCCATGTCACAATTCCTAGGTTATCATTTAACTCCAAACAACAAATTAATTTAAATTTATTTATTTTCACCAGTAACATTAAAATTACTTAAAATTTAGTAAACTTAAGTGGGGACATGTCAATTAGGTAATCAATATATCTATTTTTGCTAGGTTGGGTTATGCGATGATTTTGAAATGGTTTCATTGCACCAATTTTGACTGTGACCAATAAAAACTGTTGCGTTTAAACTAGAAATTGAGAAGTATTTTGAAACATGGTGCAGTAAAAATCTATCCTGTTATTCCATTATTATTATTATTATGGTAAAATGTGTTAAGTCAAGTTAGCTTTCTTAATAATATTACTTTATTTTCTGTAGTTGTTAGTTCCATTATATATAATATTTTCTATTTTATTGAATAAACACTGTTGTTTTGAATTAAGCACAAAGCTACACAATGGGCTATCTGTGCTCTGTCCACCACGGGTATCGAAACCCGAATTTTAGCGTGTAAGTCTGCAGACATACCGCTGAGCCACTGGGGGGCATTGAATACAGATCAAACTTTTTAAGGCATTGCTTTCACATGTACTAATATGTTTCAGTCACTTTTAGCCCTAGTAGGAAAGTTTAACAAATACTCAATTTCTTTTTCATGTCAATGTACCTAATAGTATGGGAAAATCAATAAAAAAAGATATCTATAGAAGCTGAAACTTTTTAATGTTCAGTATTAAAGAGACAGACACTGAGTAGAAGAAAACATTATTTGAACTGATAAAGAGAATATCTTTATATGTTTTCTTGTGATTTCATTTGTTCTTCTGAAGGATCATTGACCAAGATCCTGAAGAACTGTGAGCTGTATGGATAGGTTCTCTATTGACTAGTTCAGTATATAAGTATGAATGGCTTTTAACATTTTTAGTTCAATATTTTGCATAAAGTTGGAAAACTACGCTATTCATTTAGCATTGTAGCTTTGAAACTGCAAACAATTCATCCCTTTATAATGTTTGTACTTGAACATAGTTATTCAATCATTATAATATACTTACAGTATCATGAGAAAATATAACATCTGGTGTTTTTATAAATATGTTTACAAATATTTTTAATGTCTCATACTCATTTTTTACACGTAATGTTTTTCTTTTCCAGACAGAGTATAAATATTGTTATGACTTAGTCATGCATTACGTTCTCCACTTCTTGAATAAAGAATAAATCAAGTAAAGGCCTTCTGTGGTGTCAGTACCTTCATCCACATATGGAATTAATAGATAGGAATCTCCCACAGGAAGTTTTAAACTGCTGATGGATTTACTACCACCAGTTTGTGATTTTGTGAATATTCACCAGAACTTGGAGAATGGAGAACCTCAAACCAGAATCTGCACATGTTTATTTGAAGAATAAGACAGTTAAAGAGAACTCAATATACAATAAGAACAGTCCATAGTTGATTTCATTCTTTTTCTTTTTATAAATAAAATGTGAAAAATGTAAATTGTAAACAAAATTTAAATAAACAACTGCAACTAAAACTGAGTGAAATGACAGAGTAAGGTATAGGGTATTTAATATGTATACATTGTATATTTTCACAGAGTTTTTGAAGCTTGTGAGGTGAACAGATCTCATAGTGAACATTATGTTCAGTGTGCATCCCTTGTATTAAAAGATCTGTTATTAGAAACGTGAAATAAAAATGAGGCTTTACCTTGGTTTCCTTTTTCTGTATAGATAGGTAATTATTAGTTAGATGCTTGAATTTCAGTAATAAAATAAAACAATATCATTGTAGTTTGTACAAGTCACACTATTCATATTTTGATACAATCCAACTTGGAAAATGTTTTAAATAAAAAACATCATTTGACACTGTCTTAATAAAATAAATAAACTGCAAGATGACAGAAACATAGTTTATGGTGTGCAACCTAACTCATAACTTTAAACTTTTAATATGATTTTTATCATTCATGGAATGATAAAACTGGGAGAGGACTCGCACCTCATGCAGTCCTCCGTTTTTAGACATAAATCTCACATTTTAAGTGTCATTTAAAAACATTTACACTTGTTTAAGTTATAAGAACTGGTACGACCTCAAATTATTCCCACACATTTACATGTGGAATTCTGTGTATCTCTTGCAGCACTGGAGAAGATTTAGAACCAACTTGGTAACATTTAGAAGGTACAACTCCATAGATCAGTATTTCAACTTTTATCGATAACAGTAAATTCATCTTAAAGTGTGCTTCAGATACAAGTTTCTCAAAATTTTAAACCTATTAACAGTATATCAAATCTTACTCCCACTATCACACACTCACATTAAGCAGTTGTATTTTGTACACCTCATCAATATACACACAAAACCATTCTTATGTATAAAAAAAAAATCAACTCTAAAACAATTATTTCAACAGTTAGGTATAATCACCAGCACTATTTGTCTTTCAGTTAAGAGTTATTAGATTAAGGTTAAATACTGGTTAAGGAATGCAAGTTGGCAAATCTAAATATTTATCAATTACTATTTAAAAAATAAATATCCAGTCATAAATTTTACCACTTTATATACAATTTAATGTGTTCTGTCATTTCCATAAATTATTTCATTTTAAAATAGATGCATTAAAGTGGTATACACCAAAAGTAATAATTTAACATTTACCTTTTTGTTACAATAATCATATCCTAAGAATTCTCTTTCATTCTCCAACAAAATACAGTAGTCCATGCTTTTATATGTAGGATATGTCATATGTAACTTAAAACATTTGTGTAAAAAACATCACTGTCTAAAAAATAATTTGATATCCTTTCATTATAAAGCTATTATCTGACATAACCCTTGCATACTTATGACACAAGTCAATTTTTTTTACTTCTTTAAAAATTAATTTATAATTTCTAAACAGCTGTTGATACATCCAACTTTTACTGTTACTTTTATGCCATTTATCTTTCTGATAATTTGTTTTGAAATGACAACTGTTGAATTTTTTTTCAAAAGCTGAGAAATGATGGTAGGTATTAAAACAATAAGTCACAAAACATGCATGTTTCTCTTAAACACCAATTTCAGAATAAACAGCACTGAAATGATTAATTTTACACAGTGTGATTTTCTTTAATTATAAAAACCTTTGTTATTATAAAAACATTATATTAATTATCCAAGTAACAATAACAAGAAATCTGCTGTCTAGAATGAAAAACACAGATTTTGTTTTTAAATTATTATTTCAAATAAAATATTTGGTGTTTAATATTCATATTACACACAAAGTTGCTCTAAAGGCAACCATTTTTAAATAAAAATCAGAAGTAATCTGGTTAAATACAGGTCGACATAACAGTGGCATACTACTAGTGTAAGTCCATGAGACTGATTATGCCAGTAACACCTTCACATTCCTGTTCAAGGTTCAAAATATTCAAACCACGTCACGAAATTAAACAAAAAAAAACCTTTAAAAAATCAGAGATATTTAGAAATATCAAGGTGAAAAGATTTTTGTATGGTCCCGTAATATTCTTTAGTTTCATCAACTTATAAGCACATGTTAATAAACTTTTTTTTTATTACTCGTATTTGTAGATATGCACTTTAGAAGTTTATTTAACCACAACTTAGTTATTATTTGTTAAAATTCTTTAGTTTTGAAACAAATTTCTGTTAAATTTACAATAAATGATTTGGAATATACAATCTAATAGTTCTTTGTGAAGGAACATGAAAACTAAAATCAGAGGTATAAATGTTCTAATTTTTTTGTCTACACATGTAAAAATATACATACTTTATCTACAAAATTGATATACAAATTAAAACTATTTCATACAAATTTTTAAGCCCAGACATTCAGCAAACTACATTTGAGTCGCTGGCCCTTGAGCAAGTTCTAACAATGCTAAAGCACCAACCAGCTCAGCATTGTGACCACTGCCATAGTTCTCATTAGTAAATGATGCTTCTAACAGTTCTTCTTGAAGGTTTCTCTGTCGAAGAAGGCTGTTACCATTCCCATGCCATTTGTGCCTTTAATAAACAATTAAAAATAGCAAGTAACAGGAAGAAAACCTTTATTTTTAACCAGGTGAAGATAATTATTCTCCAACATTTACATTTATGCAAATCAGCTAAATGAGAGTTACTGCAACATATGGAGTAAAGGTTACTGACTGATGAACTCATGTTTATACAAGGCTTTACAAATTTAGAGTCTGACATTTTAATTATGGTATCTTTAGTGTGGTCAATAATTGGGCATTGATATTCTCTGCTTTAAAATCAGTGTTGATAAAGTAAGGACAAGCCCTCAATTAAATCTTTAAAATAAAAAGGAAATTACAAGTCATCTTAAGATTCAGAATTATTTTATAGAATACAACACGTCCCCTCAAGTCATGGATTGGAGTGTAATGATCATGAAGTAATTCTGTCTTCAAAAGTTAACTTAACATGGGGGTAGGGTAGTAATTAACAAGGTTGAAGTCAATTATAGAAGCATATATGAGCAACAAAGGTTGGAGGATATGATACATAAACGTGTTATTAATAACACCACTTTCACAATGTGCATGTTGATACACACACAGTGTGTCACATGTTTATCCCAAAAAAGAGTGAACCTGTTTCTAGATTCTTTCTAAATGATCATGTTCGTCATCTGGTTGTAGAATAAAGAGCAAGTTACATGTTTAAAGTGTTACCAGTTCATTGAACGTGTTCTTGGAACCGTCACTCACTGGGATTCTAAGATTTACTACGAGCATAACAAACTTCATTAAGCTTCTGGGCTAGTCTTAGCTCTACCCATCAATATTGTGACACACTATCCAGTTGCAAGTATTTGATTTCATTTAAGACCAGGTCCCAACCATCGTGGCAAGTTGGAATTGAGAGAAATGACAGTCATTTATTTGCTTTGGGGATGATAACTTGTTCTGTTTTGATGCTCAAGCAGCTTCACAATCAGTCTGGTTCTATGTCCTGTTAACAACATTAGAGAAATTATAGACAGTTTGTCCTCATTGGTCAGCTTCCGTTCCACTTTAATAGTTCTCTACACAAGTGGAAACATCCAAGTTTATTTTCTGAGGTTTAACCATGATTCCAGAACACATTGGAACAATTTAAAAACTGTCATTCAGTTAAAAGTGACATCCAATACAACTTATGTGCAACGTACACACATACACACATAGCAGAAACTAGATAACAAATAATATGCATTAAAAAACACAACAATAGCTATAGTGTTACATCATTTATATTTTGTTACCTTCAGAGTAAGAACCCTAATCAAAAAGTGTATTTTAAAATAAAGAAAAATCACCAATGTTCATAACATTTAAGAAACCAATTAGTATAATCTGTAAAAAAATTCGTTTTTTTCTAGCAAGTTTACACCTTCTTTATGTAAAAACAGCTTGTTACATGTGTGAATTTTAATTAGTTTTTATGAACTGCAACTTCTCCAGACTTTTCACAAAAACAAGTTTGATCCCAGACAGACTTAATGTCTAAAATAATTTCAATATCAAACTAATAAAATCTTTCAAAAGGCTACACAAGAATAAAACACATTATTTTTAGTTTCTATTCAAATATTTGTATTCTAAAATACCTGACGTCTTGCTTGTGACTGTTTTCATTGCTGCGTAGCGATGGTGTTCCAAGCTGTTGGGAAGTAGACTGTTTTCTCTGAAGTACTGCCCAAGGGTGATGAGAACAATGACGGTTGGCATGGGTAAACCGACTCGTACATCCTTCAAGCATGGGAGAGAAGAGAGGGATTTTTTTTTTGAAAAATGAAATTAAACTTTACAAAAAATTAAACATTAAAATCCATGGACAAATAAAATTTCAATACACAACTTTGTAAAGATAATTTTATTCTAACAAGAAACCACCAGTGAAATAAAATAATGAAAAATTCTAGCTTAGTTACCATTACCAATAAAACATGTGGGAAGCTAATTAATACCCATTTTTAAAAGTAGGCATTAGAAAAGAATTATTAAAAGAACTTTAAACAATATCTCATGCCTTACATTGAAACTTTTAGATGTGAATCTGGAAATCATTTGATGGAACTGTAAAAACAAAATGTTACTGAATTTCTCACCAATTATTTCATCTTTAGCTTTAATGACAATTATAAAGACAATTTGTGAACAAATTAAAATAAAATTTGAAGATGTGTTGCCATCAGCAATTGTCAAGGCCAGTGCTTTTCAGGAGTTGGAACAATCACTAATTTCCTTTCATTAAAAATATAGTTTTAAATTTTTACTTTTTTTTTTTTTTAAATGCTGGTTGCAGAAAGAATTTGAAAGAATATGTTTAATATTGGAAACCCAGGTAGTTCTTTGTTATTTTTAAGCTATGTTTACAAGCAAGTAAGCATAACAAACCTGGTCTCTAGGATTTCAGAAAAAATATTTCTAGGACCCATAACAGACATATTTGGTCAAAATTACTGGCACACTTTAGGTTTTTACCAATTCATACTATTGCACTTACTAGCTGCAGAACAGTAGAAAGGTTTTTCTCCTGTGTGAAGCCTCTGGTGTGTCTTCAACTGACCACTCTGGGCAAAAGCTTTTCCACACTTTAGAAACTTACAAACATATGGACGCTCACCTGAAAGATTTTAATATACATCATAGAAGTTAATATTATTAGTATCACAAAACCTCATGGTAACAGTTCCTTGCTTACTTTCTTTGATTTCAATGTTTCTTTACACAAACTTCTTAACTGTGGTAAACTGTCCAGTACAATTTCATCTTTGTGAACATGGTGAAATTATGGTAAATTACTTTCAAAACTGTGCAAGGTTAGGCATACCAGATTGATATTTTCAAGAATTCTAAGATTTAGAAATTAATTTCTCTTCAAATGACTGAATGTTTTATAAACTGAATACTCATTAACACTCCTACGAAAATTGGGGCCTAATAGGCCCCAGAGCAACATGAAAGGTTATTACTATTAGGGTAATAATTTTTTATTTAAATGAAATTGCCATTAATTGACCCTATCCCTTTATATTTTAAGGAGCAATAATATTTTGACTTTTCAGACATTTGCAAAACAATATTTAAAACTTTTTTTAAAACATCCACTAAGGGTATCACTTTAGTGGATGTAAATATTTTTTTCATAGGAGTGTTAATGTTTTTTTGGTTTGTTTTCAGTAACTTATTACTTTGCAGGTTCAGGAACAGTTTGTTACACATGCTTGTACATAGTTATATCTTTATATGAAATCATTTATTCCAAATAAAACTAATGACAATAAAGCCTTAATTTGCAACTCAAGTGTCCATTTCCACATTAAAATATTCTCTAACACCCTTTACAAGATAAACGGTGTTTGTTTGTTTTTCAATTTTGCACAAAGCTACTCGAGGGCTATCTGTGCTTAAACTGTGAAATTTCCAACACTTACAAAAAACAAACAAAAAAAACGTTTACTAAGTTATATATTAGAAATAGAAACAATATTAAGCCTAAGTTACATGTTATGCTCAAAAAACAAAATTTAAGGAAAAGGGAAATGTTGGTCCATTTCGGCTGCCTGAACCACTAATAAAGTAAAATAAAAATTCGAAATTAAGTTTAACCCTAACAGTGATTTAAACTTTGGAGCTTTTATTTTTAACACTTTTGCTTACAATGAGGGATTTTGGATTTGGCTTTATTAATTGCCATGATAATAAACTGATTTATTTTTTTAATCCTATAGGCTACCTGTATGTGTCCGTAAGTGGGCCTGAAGAGACTTCCCACGGGGAAACACCCTGTTACATATATGGCATTTAATGGTGCTTCCAGAAGATGATCCTTCAAGTATAAGATTTGTCAGTGTATCTAATCGTGGCCTTCCTCGCCGACCAGGTTCTTTCTCTTGTTTTGGGGAGTTTGTTTTCGGCGGGCTTACATTAATGTTACCTTGACTCTGCGAGGAACTTAAAAGCTCTGGGGAACACAAATTACCTGGACTGAGTTGAATCTCGCTGGCACCTTCTCCCCAGTTCCATGGGTACATTCGCAGATCTTTAAGAGGTGGACTGTTCATTATATGGAGTTCGACATCCGATATAATAACTTGCTTTTTTTCACTGGCATTATTATCGCAACATTTATCCATGTTGAGCACATATGAACTGGTGAAAAAGAAACTTTTTTTCTTTTTTTTCAGAAAAAGAGCTTCATATGCTGATTGTAATACCCCGACTAAAATAAAACGTAAATTTACCAACCTAATTAGTATTGAAAAGTTCCCGCCATCGCATGGAATAGTGGGAACTTTAAAGCGCTCTCTGTACTGTGTTTTTTTTAACCAATTAAAGACAACTATTATGTGTAATAAAAGTACAATAAAAATAAAACATTGTATTCTTTTTATTCCCGTAAATATAAAAATGAATTCTTTAAAATCACTGTCAGTTTTGGTAAGGTTTTTTGCAACACAATTATTACACTGGGGAACACTTTTTCAGTAACTTTGAGTTGCATTGGATATTTTAACTCATTCTGAAGGAGTTTTAGGCGCTGATTTCAAATCTGAAATTAGTTTTTCTCTACAAGCTCTAGTTTGTATGCAATTTGAGGTTAATGAAATTGTACAAATGTGAACTTGTGTAAATCATGTATAAGCATTTTCACGTCCATCTATATAGATAGCTTCTTATATTTTGATCATTCTTCTTTTGTTTCAGATCAAACATGGCTTCCAAAAATAGATATCATTGCAGAAACAAGCCTGATGCCTTCTGCTACATATGTGGATGCTACACACTCAATCGTCAGAGACGTAACATATCCTCGTTCGTCAAGCGTGCCTACAAGGCATATTTTGAAGTTCATCTTGGTGATCAAGACAAGCAATGGGTTCCTCATGTGGTGTGCCACAATTGTGAGGAAATGCTTCGAGACTGGACCAAAGGAAAACGCAATGGTCTGCCTTTTGGTGTTCCAATGATTTGGCGCGAACCCACCAACCATGTAACTGACTGTTATTTCTGCATGGTAAACACAACGGGTGTTGGGAAGAGAAACCGACATAAGATTACGTATCCGAACATTCCCTCAGCTATTCAGCCTGCTCCGCACTCTGAAGAAGTTCCTGTTCCAGTTTTCAAAGGCTTGCTTTCACTGGACGATAAAGACATTGGACATGATACAAACGAACAAGACAGTTGTGACAGTGAATTGTCAGAAAAGTGTACACAATCGGAAAACTATTCTTCAGACACTGAACCTTTCCCCATCCCCAAGCCTCTTCCCCAGGCTGAACTTAATGATTTAGTGCGGGATTTAGGTCTTTCAAAGAAAGCAGCAGAGCTTTAAAAAATAAATAAAAATGTCAATTGCATAAAATCTGTAGCTTGCAGACAAAAACCGACTTCAGATTTGAAATCAACACACTCAAATTGACTATAGAAAGGTCTTTTTTTAAATGCAACAAAATGAGTGTTCCCCAGTGTTATTCATTTAGATTAATATATGTTATGAAAATAATGTTTATGAAGTTACATGTTGCAACCAAAGGCACAGCGGCATGTCTGTAGACTTACACTACTAGAAACTAGCATTCGATACCCGTGGTGGGCAGAGCACAAACAGCCCTTTGTGAAACCTTGTGCATAAAAACCCAACAAACAAGTTAGGCGTTTCACAATAATGTGAGAACATATTACAATCTCTATACGAAAAACTTATCATTTATACTATTTTAACCTAGTAATTTCGAAACAAAACTTTTAATTGCATTCTTTTATTAATGCAGCAGAATGTATTGGCTGTTATTCTGGTAAAAACACAAATAATGTTTGTTTGTCTTAGCATAAAGCCCACAATAGGATTCCTGTGTTCTACTTATGAGAAACCAAACCATAGATTTTAGCGTTCTAAGCGTAAACTTATCGTAGATCTGATAACATTCTGAACACAAAAAATTATACATTTCATTAATGTTACAAATATTAGTAAAAATTAAAATAAATAATAAAAAACATTTGAGTTTGACAAAACGAATGATAAATGAAACAGCTTTTTATAAATTATCCACGAAGTAAAAATAGTATTTCTTACAAAAGTATTTTTGTACGAAAATAAAAGACAGACATACATACAAACTTGGAGGCAAATATAAATTCTCTCTTTTTCCTTTTATTAGCAGTAAGTGTACAGACTTATAGCGTTAATATAAGAAGAGTTAAAATCCCTGCAGTTGATAGAACTTAAATAGCCTATTGTATGGCTTGGCGCTAAAATAAATAAACTTCTTTTTTTATATATGCCATTATATTGCTCGCTTACACAACGACGCAAAATGTCGTAAAAGGTGAGATATAGAAAGCATAAAGGATTAAAATATTTTTATTTTCCCAGAATACATTAATCTGAAACTTTTTGAAATTTCTTATCGAAACTTTACTGTTATAAATCACAACAGATGAGTCCGAACTTTTTATGGGAAACATGAGGACTAATCACACTCAATTAAAGTTTGAAAAGCGTTTGTAATATATTTATTGATTTATCTGTACAAAACTTTAAATGGTTGAGTACATTTACTAAGTTTTTATTTTGAAATTAGGAGCTGTTGAAAAGGACCCATTTAATGATATTTATATAGCATGAATTGAATGATATTTTTTATAGCATGAATTAAATGATATTCATATAGTCTGAAGTATAACTAATATTCGTTATTGATATTTTATTTCTCATTCTTAATTCTTCCTGTATCCACGTATGTTAATCTTCGGTGCTAGTGAAACTATAACTTATAGATCAATTCCTACTGTGGTAAATTAATTTCTGGATTCACAGATATTCTAAAACTCATATTCTAGTTTCTCAGTATGGTTGTGAGCATTGAAAGGATTAATAATTATATGACAGAATGTTTTTTTTTATTGTGGAACAACCTAGCAGTAGTTTTCATCTTCGTCTCGTGCTATTACGTACTGTATAACTTTTCTAGTGTAGGCACTTAAGAGTCCTAGTAGGAGTTGATCTATTTTTTGTGTTCAAGTCCTAAGCTCGTGCACTGTTGGTCACGGGTATTCGTGGGATCAATAAGCTATGACAGTTACCATGGGAACACAGACGTCACTTGCGCCGTGCTTTGGAGAAGACGTCAACTGACGCGATGTTTCATCAAAGAGAAACCGATCCAAACCTTTCTCTCTCTCCCATTCATTGATATTTGGAAACTTCATCTACTTACGCTGGACGTTATGAGCCAGTATCTCAGACCTTACTTGAAATTCAACGAAACGATTGCAGAGCTGATTAGCAATAGATTCATTCCAGACTTCTTCTCTGTATTTTTGTCGAGTAACTGGTAAGTTGATATCAATTTGTATTTTGTTTCCAAGTGAAATTTCATCAAAGATTTCAAATAGCCTTGCACTACACAAAATTCACTTGCTCGTAATAACGTGGTAGTTTATGATTACAAAATATGGGATTTCGAAGATCAAAGATTAACTTCCACCATGTAACCTGAGGCCTCCTTAATCGTCAAATGAAGAATACTCAAATTTATTCATATGAGAATTAAGAGTTAGCAACTAAAAAACTAAAATTTTACTTTAAAGTTTTAAAATAAAACGTCAATTATAACATTTACAAAAAATGTAAATTTAGTAAAATGTGACCTTCTAATTTAAACAATAACAGATTAACAGATGACGTTGCAAGCTGTCCAGCGAAGGCCGTTTATTCACACACACACAAACATAGGTTTGTTTGTTTGTTTTTTGAATTTCGCACAAAGCTACTCAAGGGCTATCTGTGCTAGCCGTTTTTAATTTAGTAGTGTAAGACTAGAGGGAAGGCAGCTAGTCATCACCACCCACCGCCAACTCTTGGACTACTGTTTTGCCAACGAATAGTGGATTGACCGTCACATTATAACGCCCCCACGGTTGAAAAGGCGAGAACGGAAGATGCGAACCTGCGACCCTCAGATTACAAGTTGCACGCCTTAACACGCTTGGCCATACTGGGCCCACAAACATAGGAAAATAGACGATCTTCGTTACTCCAGTTACTCAGAAGAGGTTCTATAGGCTTTTTAGACTAAAAACTAGATTCGATACACGCGGATGGTACCGTACAGATACTCACTTGTGTAACTTTGTGCTGTTAAATATATATTTATATCGCTTCAAATATGACTGTTGAATTAAAAGACAAGGCAGAGTGTTTAGTTTAATCTTTTTGTCATACTAATACCAATATGTTTCATAATTATCATTATTTGTACTTTATTCTTACTTTAACGGGAATATGTTGTTTGAACGAGATACATTATTAAAAACAATCCTTTCTAATATCGCAAGCATTGTATATTTAGTACTATTATTGTTTTAATTTAGTTCCTTTTCACTTTTAAAAAAATCCGTTAAAATCATTGATGTTATTTTTTCTATTTCACTGTGATTTTACGTAAACTCCAGTTCCGGAATGTTTCCCATTACAACATGTCTTTCCGAGTTACTCTGTCCTACATATATGTGATAATATTTACATTTTTAGCAGGCGCATACTGAACTTTAATAAATTATACTGGGTAAAAATATATAGGGGTCCACAAATTTGCCATAAGAATAACAAAAATACTTACTTAAGAATTATATGTTACAAAGTATAGCCTGTAATTGGCACTGGAGGCGATTACGATGTATACTATACGCACTTGGATAAGACAATTAATAATACCCAGGAGCACACCCTCGGGGTCCACTTAGAAGTGTACAAAAATTCATGTTTCTATGTCATTGTCTCTTGAAGCTATTGAAGTCACACATACACGCCCTTTTATTATTACCGATTTAATGTAAAATCGCCAGTCATACACGAGCCACACGATCAGTAATTTTGTAAACAGAGGAATTTTACACAAGTTAGGAGATGACGTCTTCAACAGAAACATTCTCAAATAAATCCTTTTTGCCACACATCGCTATTAGGAGAATTAACATACATGTTAACTGTAATGTTAATGTGATGACAATAAACAAATAATATTTTCTGACAAAGCAATAATCCGTTATTTTACATAATTTTCCGAAAGGGTCCACGAGGTGTTTGTGTGTGTGTGGCACAAAAGAGTGATTGAACAGATGTAGGAGAACATACCTGTACAATGTTAAGAAAATAGATTTTTAAGTTTATTAATTACTTCATTTCTGTTATTACGGCTTTATTTGCTGGCTTCACATCATGCATTAGATATTTTGTTTACCTCCGCATACCGAATACTTTCACGAACTTCTGTACATATAGTTGGCTTTACAGTGTTTTATACATTCCTCGTCTTACTTTCGCGTACTGACTGCTGGCTTCATACTGTATGTTTGTTGTCTTCTTCATTTTAACCTATCTCTTCAGTTCTGAGTATTTTTTTCACTGTGTATTCTTGAGTGCTAGTTTATTCACTTTACACCATCAGCCCGTAAGTTGCTTTTATGGCCTCACAATTTCATATGATGTGATAATAAAGCATGAACAAGACCGCCAATAAAAGTGGGGTAACGAAGGGGGTTATTCCCCGGACCCGAGGTGTTCAAGAAACCCACGCAACCACTCGCAAAACTAACTTTTCAGAGTCTCTTAAAAGTTTGTCACAAAAGAGCTCAAAAAGTTGCATTTTATAATTAACTGTTATTTTGGGATCAAAATGGAGATTACTTTTAGAGTCCAGAATAACTCCTGACGGTCCTTGGCAAGAAATAAAAATAAACTGATTTAAATATAAAATGCTATTGTCAAAAACAAAGCTGCACATTGGTCCGCCATTAACATAAAATAAAGTGTTATTTGAATTAATTATACATAAATGTTTCATTTCGACATGATCGTGATGTATCGAATAGACGTTAAATAAATTTTACGTGTCTTAAACTTTAGAATCTCGACAATGTGAGTACAAATGACTTCTGTAAGACAAATCACAGTACATATTTATTTGACATTACGAGTTATAGCAAGTCATCCTACTATAATTCCAGCATCTCTTCATCTAATGAAAGTTGACAGAGAAATGTACTTTTCATTGAGTGACATGACGCCAATGTTTTGTAGAAACTAGGTGAACGCTATACAGTACTGAGTTTCAATATTTATTTTGGGTGCTAAGCTAACATTAAGAACAATAAAATAAAAGAAAAAGAAATGAAACCTGAATGTTATGTGTTATCAAACAGAGTATTTTGTGTCACTGTTTACCTTTCTAATTAAGTCATTGCGAGGACCAAAATCTCAGGCGGTAGGTGGTTCTTCAAATAACGCAGAGTTTTAATAAATTTCACCCACTCAATGTATAAACACAGAGTTAATATTAACACGTTGTATTGGCATATTTATTAAATATTTGAGCCTGTATTCCCTGGTTTCACTCGCTGTCACAAAGTCAGCAAAAACTTCGTTTTCTTCCATTCTTTGTGTTACTGTACTATGTCAATAACACGGATCCTGGGAGAGGACATTGGCTTTTAAAACTTGAATTAAATGGTTTGTTTGTTCGATGTAGAAACGTTACAGCCGTGATTATTTCATCAAATTTTGTCGCTAGGGAGCCTGGAATGCGTCGAGTAATACGCCCCCTGATGAGCAGATCAGGGTACTAAGTAAATAGCCCTGAAACTTCGACAGTCACTGGTTTGTTACTGAAAAGATATTGACGGAGTATTTACGTTGAAAAGATTTACTAAATAACATGCAACTAAGAGACTCTAGTCAAACACTTGAAGCATCAAACAATACAAACTATAAACCTGATATTCATTTCGTTTTAAAAGGTCACAGTTCAAAAATGTAAATTCAGCCTTGGTTTTGTATTATAATATTTGATTAAATAAATCACGTTTGTTACTAAACTTTCATATTAATATCTGTGGCTGCTAACGACCGAAACGTTATTGTATATAAACTATAAACACCCTTATGAATTACACATGTACGATTAGTTTACTGTTGTTGTGTTTTGTGTGTTTTTTTACAAAACAAATAGCTGTAAGTGTTTATCTTACTTTCCATGCTTTTCTAATTCTAAGATGAATATTTCATATCGGTTGTAAATCTTACACAATACATGTATTTGTGATAATATTTTGTCTATTTTTATCTCCTTTCCTATAATGTCATCAATTTGTAATTAATTCGTCATTTAAAAATAAATATATCTATTTATAAGTCTAATAACATTTTGTTAGCAAACCACTTGTAATGTTTTGAAAATAATTGTCTATCCTCGTTTCATACCTTTCAAGCCATTTCTATAATAATTTATTAGATATTTAAGGTTTTCGGAATGAATAAATTTCAATACACTCATAATACTATTTCATAACTGTATAATTATTATACATATATATTATTCCAGCAGTCAAGCATAAATAGAAGTAAAATGCCCGAACAAAGCAACGATTACCGGGTGGTAGTATTTGGAGCAGGAGGAGTGGGAAAAAGTTCACTAGTGCTGAGATTTATTCGTGGGACGTTTCGAGAGAGCTATATTCCCACAATTGAAGACACCTATCGACAGGTAAAGAAATCATTCTATATAAATAATCGAAGCTATTTCGGTAAATTAAGTATTTCTAAAGTCATAAATAGTTTAATATTGTATAATTACCGCAGATACATGTAATATTATATCGTGTTAGTTAAAAAGCTTATTAACCCATCAAGGGTATCCATTTTAGCTCCCAGCAATAACCACCCCTTAATACTCATATATTCATCATATATCTTTTTGAGCTCACTTAAAGTTTCTGCCCCCATTATTTTTGAACGCAGCTCATTCCAAAAGTCAACCAAAAGTAATTGAAAAGTGATACTGTCTAAATTTAAGACGACTCCTACGTTGACAAAATTTGAATTCATGACCCGTTGTCTCGTTGTTTTCACTGCTAAACACACAAAAAAGTTTGATGGATTTATTTTATCAATACCTTTAGTAACCTTAAACATTTCAACCAAATTCCCTCTGGTCCTTTTCCTCTCCAGAGAAAGCAAGTTTAGAGATTTTAGTGTCTCCTCGTAGAAATATCTTACTATTCCAGGTATCACCCTAGTGGCTTTTCTCTGAACCATATCCAACAAATCATTGTCCTTCTTGAGAAAGGTAACTTGAAACTGTTCACTTTGTTCTGAATTAGTCCTCACAAGTGATACATACAGTGAAATAATTCCGCCTTGATAGAGTTTTTAAAAACAATATGTCTTTCTTTTCAGTAATGGCAAATTTATATATTTCTGTTGCATTTTTAATACTTGTGATTTTAAAAAAAACACACAGAAATACAATTTTGTATTGTTTGTTACAAACGAGTTTTTGTTTTGGTACTCCAGGTTAGTACCGATATGGAACAAACGCATTTCGGGCTAACGTGCTGAAGGTTATTTAGTTATTACATGCCTAAGCTTAAGCCTAAAAACTATGAATGATATTAACGTATGTTGGCAGTTTCTTCTGATAAATGATATATACATGATATAACGCAATATTTTAAAAATCTAGTTCTTCTGTATAGTATAAATGAGATATTATTTCACTTTGAGACCTACTAATACCTTAGTTATGTTTGATTGGATCGTTATTGTTGTCTAATACCAAGTGGCTTGTCATTAGTTAAGTTTCAACCCTTTTCTTTTCATTTCCGTAAAATATTTATTTACAAACCACTGGAACACAATTTGGAAATGCGCTATTTGCAAATTTTTTTAAAATAATAGAAAAACATCCTCCCTAAAAAAATACAGAATCCGATAAAAATGTTGAGTTTAAAATAAAATAAATGGTATACCGAAACATAAGTTAAAATAAAAAGTACGTTTTTGGTACATTACCAAAAAATGAGTTAATAGTCAATGTTTACTTAACTTTTCTAATGTATAATGACTAGCCAAAACAAACCAATTTTATACAGTATGTAAGCGATTTTACCAAATTCAGAACTTTTTTAAATTGTTCAATCATTTCTTAGGGTTAGTGCAATTATTATACAGAATTTAATATAGTTTTAAGTACATTTTTGAAACTTAGACGGAAATACTGTATTACAAAAATATTTTTCGTTTTGTAAAATGTTTCTATTTTTTATCATGTTACTTGAAATGTTTCGTGTTCACTTTATATATATGAAACTTCAAGATTTCCGCTGATACAGTCTGCGGATTGCAACGCTAAAATCAGGGGTACGATTGGTGGACACAGCAGATATCCCCACGTGGCTTTGCTACAAGAAAACACACAAAGGCATCTTCAAACCATGTTTATAAATTTTATTCAGATTAAGTAGTTAACACGTGAGATCACCAACAAAAGTTGTAATATTTTCAAAACGAGACCCGAAACTCGAGAGCTTTCGAATTGTTGAATATTTTTTTCAGGAGAATAAAGAAAAAGAATAGTCAATTATTCGATGTTTGTTTGTTTGTTTTTGAATTTCGCGCAAAGCTACACTTTCTTAATTTAGCAGTGTAAGACTAGAGGGAAGGCAATCAGTCATCAACACTCACCGCCAGTTCTTGGGCTACTCTTTTACCAATGAATAGTGGGATTGATCGTAACATTGTAACGCTCCCACGGATGAAAGGGCGAGTATGTTTGGTGCGGTGAGAATCCGAACCCGCGACCCTTGGTTTACGAGTTATTCGAAAGCGCATCGAGTTTTAGGTCTCGTTTTGAAAACTATAATAAATTTTATGTTATTTAAGAGGTTACCGAAATTATTTCGCATTTGATCAGGTTAATTTAAACTTAAGCTTGAAGGAAACACAAATGTAAACCTGTGTTACTGGCCAGTTAACTTGTTCATATGTAGATAAAGCACTGAATAAAAACGTAATTTCTGATAAATTTGTAAAATTTGAAATTATTCTAGCACAATACCAGTGTGTAACAATCTGAGTAAGTAGCCGAAACAAAACGAATGGTATTTGCGCGTGTCTCGATGAAACGAGTTTAGTTTAGGTGACAACTGTCACGTATCGATTTTTTGGTTTAGAAATAACAGACACGTACCGTTACTATGGCAACTGCAGTTGAACCGCCATCAGCAGAGAATCTGTTCAAACAGCCAACGTAGAAAAGCTGTCAACTGGAGTTATTAGAGCAATGGTATCCAGAATTTAGTTTTGTTTTTCGTTTCCTCGTGTATTTGCCATATACATTGCCGTTTATGAACACGATTCAATTATCTCAGTTGATGCTTGTCTTAACACTAATGCAGGGATTGTAATACAAAACAACCTTTTTTGGGGGTAAAACAAATCGATAAAATGTTGTAGCGGTTGTTATCAGGCAGACTTAACAAAAATTAGTGTGTGTATCTCTCTCTTTATGTATATATTCTAATGGACATTTGTATTTGTTTTTTAAATTTCGCACAAAGCTACTCGAGGGCTATCTGCGCTAACCATCCCTAATTTAGCAGGGAAGACAGCTAGTCATCATCACCCACCGCCAATTCTTGGGCTACTCTTTTACCAACGAAGAGTTGGATTGACCGTAAGATTATTACGCTCCCACGGCTGAAAGAGCGAGCACGTTTAGCGCGACGGGGATGCGAACCCGCGACCCTCAGATCATGAGTCGCACGTTTATTTTTATATCTACGTTTGTTTCAGCTTGATGTGTGTGATGTATAATGCTGGATGTGTATTGCGCAAGTCTCGCCTGTTCTCTAAATGTGAAGAAAATTCTTGAGAATAAGAATCAAGAATTTCGTTTTTTACGAAAATGCTAGCGTGTTCGAACATTGTTGAACATTTTAGAATCTCGTTTTAAGTTGTATAAACCAACACGCCAAGCGAATATTAATATATTATTGGTCAGCTACACTTAGTGTGCTATATGCCTAGGAAGCTATAACTGCGATTGATGCTTATTAATCGGAAAACTGCAGATATAAAATCTGAAACGTTTATATATGTTTCGAACACTGAAACCATACAACTTTACTGAATTAACTTCGGACATTAGACTTTCTACGAGGACATTAAATATCTTCCTCGGTAAAAAGTCAGCTTGTAAGGGCGTGAGGTTAGCCAAGAAAAGATGGTGTTATCTTAGGCGAGGTGTAACAGTATCAACTCAGAATGAATTTGTTTGTATGGACCTAGAACATCAATAACATATTCAGTTGTATACCAGATAGAAGACTTAGTATACATTGTAAGTTTGTAAAATTCTTGTAGCCCCCCAGTGGTTCAGAGGTATGTCTGGGGACTTACACGCTAAAATCCGGGTTTCGATACCCCTGGTGGGCAGAGCTCAGCTAGCCCATTGTATAGCTGTGTGCTTAATTTAAAACAACAACAACAAAATTCTTGTATATAAACCATCATTTGTAATAACTATTAGAAGTAACCTTTATTATAAATTGCATTGTTTTTATGTTTGTAGAAAGTAAAATATATTCATGTTAAGAAAGAAAATTGTGTATCAATCTTGTTGGCAAATATCATAAATTTGATATATGTCAAAAATCAATTAGCTTTTGAATTAAAATTCCCGGTTATTTGAAATCTTAATGTGTAATATACGTAACATAACAAATTGGAGACTCGTCCGAGATTAATTATAATACATAGCAATATATTAGATAAGAAACTAATTATTATATCTGCCTATACTTTTTTCCTTCTAAAATAGCCTCGAGGGCTTGACTATAACTAAAATTTTGGGTTCGATCTTTGCGACCAGTATACCACAGACTGTTGCCCGAGTAGTGTCTCAACTTATTAAATAACAAAGAAACATAGTGCTTTCTACAAATCCCACTATTAGATCAGATGTGACTAGTTGGCGGTAAATACTGTTGTTTCGTTGTTTTCCCTATGTTATCAAAATTAGGGGCAGCTATGCGCGTACAGGCCCTTTTTTGTAGTTATGCGCAAAGTTTGCATTAGTTGTGTAACGCTAAAAAACCAAGTATTTCCGATGCCAGTTTCTGCCGGTTAATATGGTTTTTTAAACAGTTCTTTAGCGAAAAACACTTCTTAATGTAACAAAAATTAAGTGTTTTTTTCACCTGTCTTGAACCTAACAAAACAAACTTTTTTCAGTTATTTTTAACTTGCCCAAGAGTTGGCGGTAGGTGGTGTGACTAGCCTACACTGCTAAATTAGGAATGGCTAATACAGATAGCCTTCGTGTAGCTTTAGACGAAATTCCAAACAAACCAAACCGGAAAACCTAGCCTTTACATTCCGCCGCTATACAACAACCGATAAAGGGTTTGTTTTGGAAATTCGCACAAAGCTACTCGAGGGCTATCTGTGCTAGCCGTCCCTAATTTTGCAGTGTGAGACTAGGAGGAAGGCAGCTAGTCATCACCACCTACTGCCAACTCTTGGACTACTCTTTTACCAACGAATAGTGGGATTGACCGTCACATTATACACCCCCATGGCTGGGAGGGCGAGCATGTTTAGCGCGACGCGGGCGCGAACCCCGAACCCTCGGATTACGAGTGTACGCCTTAACGCGCTCGGCCATGCCAGGCCCGATAAAAGGAGTGGACACAACTGAGTTTACGCAGACCTTTGTTTCTTCTGGATGTTTATTTTACAAAATAAATGAATGCGTTATTGGAGCGATAAAGATTATTAAAACGTATTTGTCAAACACGTTCCTCCAGTATACACACTTAACTAAGCTCATCAGTGCTTCATTCAACTATTAGGAAAGTTTTCTTAACTCGACGATAATCCTCCCCCACACACACATTGCGGTTTTTTCTCTTTTCCTTTTCATTAATTAAATCCTCACAACTTAGAGTGACACTTAGAGTTTTCGCTTCGACAAATTGTAAGCCATTATATATTATGAGTTTCATGAAGCAACTGGAGAAATGCCAAATACAACGAATACATTATTCTGGTTCTGACGTAAATAACTAATACACAAACGGTGTAATCTACTAGAGGTGGATATTTATTAAAACTTCATGACAACGGGTATTTCTTGTTTTAGTGATTTTGTTTCTCTTGGAAACAAACGTTCTAGAATTTTTATTTTTTCTATCGCTACGTTCTTTTCTTTCCAGGTGATTAGTTGCAATAAGAACATATGTACACTTCAGATAACCGACACTACGGGAAGCCACCAGTTTCCAGCTATGCAACGCCTTAATATTTCCAAGGGTCACGCTTTTATTATGGTGTACTCTGTTACAAGCAGACAGAGTCTTGAGGAACTAAAGGCTATATTTGACGTTATTAAAGAGGTCAAAGGTGATTTGGAAGGGATCCCGCAGATGCTGGTTGGCAACAAATGCGACGAAAGTGAAGCCAGAGAGGTGGACAGCCAACAAGGGCAAGAGCAGGCTCGTCGTTGGGGATGTGGCTTCATGGAAACATCAGCCAAAACGAATTACAACGTGAAGGAACTTTTTCAGGAACTCCTGAACATGGAGAAGAGAAGGTCAATGAGTCTTCATCTGGACTCCAAGAAAACTCGTTCTCAGTTCAGGAAAGAAAAGCTAAAAGGGAAATGTATCGTGATGTGAGAAGTTAGCGTGGTTTCAGACGAGGGTTAAATAATGCACAGTACCTGAATCACTTTTATTAGTAGACGATCGTAAATACTTTTCAAAAATGTGATTTTTTTTTTGATGGGCTGGCAATATATATTTAAAAAGTATGAAAAAATCGTAATGCACTTTGCAACAAACAAATTATGTTCTTGAATTTTTGTATACGTTTAACCCTCTTGTAAAAGAGCTTTTAGAGGGTGTGGCCTTGCTGCAAGCGTACCGAATTGTGAATCTTAGGGTCCATGGTTCGCATCCCGTTGCCACTAAATCATACTCCGCAATTTAGAACCGTGCGTGAGTATAAGGGCAACGGTCATGTTCCATTATTTGAGTAAAGTAGTTTAAAATTTAGTAGTGAGACAGTTAAATATTCTACGTCCCCATAATTTACCAGCACCAAATAGTCCTAGCTTTGCCCGAATATCATAAGTAAAATAAAAAAAGTGTTAAACACTTTGTTCGCACCAGACGGTTGATTGTTTGTTGTTGTTTTTGTGTTTTTTTTTACTATTTTCTAACAGCTAGAACAAAGTTTCAATTAATAGAATAGTACTCTGTTTGGAATTAGACAACATGTATTAACTATTTATTTTTAATTTAAAAAATGACTTTGATAGATCAGAAATAAATAACCCAAATTTCTGTACCTAAATATGACATTGTTTGTTAAAATAATCCAGTTTAAAAGATTAAATTGGTGAAGATAACAAACATTATTTTGTTTTAAAGTTATGATGATAATGAACGGGAAGAAATAAAAAGGTCTTCCATATTAGTGCATTTATAGGCTTAACTTATAAGGTTTTACCTTCACTAGTACAGAAGTTGATTGTGTCATATTACAACAATTTTGGAGCACCGTCACGTCGTTACAGTTCAGGTCACCACGTCCGGACTTGTTCTACCTGACGATAGAATGTCTTTAGTATAACACGCTTGTTCAGTTCCGATGCAGAAAGCTCTTTCGTAAGACTAATATTCGAAGCGCATCCTTCCTTCCGGTGGGTTTTCCATAAGCCATCTAGTATACGAGAGCGAAGATTTCCTAGCTCTGATTTTAATAGTTCAATCGCACAAATACCCACAGTCGCTGCATCAAGCGACTTGATATATGCTTTCAAATGGAATTGTATGAATATCCGTTTCATTATTAACCTGCATGAGATATGCGATGGTTAAACATGTCGTTGAAGCAGTTTATTTACACGTAATTTGTGTCGCTTTTACATACGAATATCCTTATTAATTAAATTGTGTATTGTTCGGGGAAATTCTTTTGTCGTAGATCTCATATAATAAAATTCTTCGCACTTGCTTACTTGAGATGGATTGCAATTTTTAGGTCTTTTTTCTCCATGGATCTAGCGCCTCAAGTACACATACTTTTCTTCATTTTCCAATGTCATTAAGTCCAAGATTTGTGCATTTCTTTATGATCTAAATCTAAGAATAGGGAAAGGAAAGTTATGTATCATTCCCAAGAGCGATCAATTTTGGGTGACATTACACTGTCTATTAGCGCCACACAATGTCAAAATGCAGTTCTGACACATCCCGTTCTAATGCAACTTGGTTGTGGTTATCATGTAACTTTTTTTATTTGCGTATTTAAACTCTCTTTATTAGAACGTATTCAAACCTCCGTTGTTGTTTCTTGGCAATGAACTTTTAAAGTAACTAATAACAGGATGTGTGTTGCTATTGTCTCCGACTAGGTCAAATTACCCTTTAACTGAAAGAGCTCGTCTTCTTTTACCTTAAGTTAGGGATCTTCATGCAAAGTCGTCGAAATTCGAGCCTATATTTTTGGAGAGAGAATTACAGTTCTAGTTGGAAATATGGAAAAAAAATCACAACAAGTACAATGCTGTTTGGTATGACTTGTTGAATATTATTACTTCCTGGTGACAATAAAAACGAATTTTGTAAGTAAAACTGGCCATTTATCAAAGCATTTTCTTGAGTTATTGTTGCCTGGACAGGTAGAATATGTGTTATAATAAAATAAACAAATCAAGTATAATATTATTGCACTAATGCGCTATACTATTCTACATACAGTTAATTACCATTCAACGGTAAATATACGTACTAAAATCTGAGTTCGGTTTCTCGCGGTTTACACAACGCAGATAGCCTATTGTACGGCTGTACGCCGAAGCAAACAAAAATTGTGTGACGAGCCCCTCAATAGTCAGCGGTAAGTGTATCGAATATAGAAAACTAAAATCTGGAGTTCGATTCCTCGTGATAGGCAGAGCACGGATAGCTTGTTGTGAAGTTTTGTTATACAATAAACTTTCATAACAGCAGAACATCAAAGAGAGTCTTCAAACCACTCGGTCGAGAGAGAGTGAACTGTTAAATAACATTATATGTTTAGGCTTAAGGTTATAAACAAACTTTCTCAAATTTTTTCTGCGGCAACGACATAATGTAAGATTTAGTTTAGTGTCGTTTTGATGTTTAAACTATTTCAAAATATTCTTATTACAGTTATTATATTATATTACACATGTTTCTAGGAGGGTTGTTTCTCATGATGTAAATATTGTTAAACGTTAGTTGATCTCATATTTCACACAATGTGTCGGGTTCTGTAGTTTACATATATATATATATATACACACAATTGAGATTTTGAAATAGTAGTTTATATTGCCTTATATTTTAATTCGTTTTAAAAATAAACTAACACAAACATCGTTGATGACGTTGTTATCAGCCAAGCAGAGAAATAAGTGAAGGTTGCTATGGTAACAAAGTTTTCTAGTTGTTGTTGATTTTTTCTTCTGTTTTTGTATGCGTGTTAATAACGCCGCCCTAGCGTTCCGAAAGACAAAGTGTGTTGAAAACAGAGAAGTTGTTATGGTTTGTTACAGAAAGTTATCTTGTACATATTTTTGACATATTAAAAATCTTACCAAATCAACTTTGAAGTTTTTGTTCTCCTCCTATTTATTTCAAATATTAAACACAAACACACACACAGATATATGTATATGTGTATGCATATGTGTATCCATGAGAACTATATAAGTTATTGATATGAAGCACGTGATTGCGTTATAAACAGTAACCATAGTAACTTCGCAGCATTGACGCGTCCAGGAAAAAGCTTAAAATGGGTTGTGGGCATTTGAAATAAGTAAGTTTTAATCAAACAATGTACCCCCACACAAAGTTTTTGTTTTCCTTCTTCAAACATTCAAGAGCTTATTCTGAATAAACAATACTTTAAATTTACAGCAAAAGGTGTTAGATCGCAATATTGTTTATCTTGATAAATCCACAAAAAATTAAATATTTGCTTTTATATTAACTTCAAATGGAAAACTTATTCGGAACGAATTTCATGCAACTTCTGCATTATAAGAATATTTGATATTTTGTTGTTTGCAAGAGACTCAAAATTATATATTGATACATTTTACCAACGTAATATTCCCAAAAGAACCTGTATTTTCATAACTAATATAACATAAAGTGACAGCAGTTTCAACGTTTAACTGTGACAAATAAGGATTTTACAAGGGAAACACCGACAAAAATCAAATGTACCTAGAAAAAAAAGATCGCTTTATAAATTTACAAGTTTGTGTGATTAGTTTCATTAGTTAATTCAGTTAGGAAGTACATAAAGAAACAAAAATCTGTTAAGAAACTGTTTTGAAGCACGACACGTTTTATTTTTATCACGAAAAGTAACATTTATGTTGTTATTTTACAGAGTGAGTCATGATTCATATTATAACTAGCGGGTCGTGCTCATTATGAAAAGCCTTGAAATTCCAACGGTAACACAAAACGTGCTAAAAATATTAACGCTCTGTTGTTTAACACAGTGTATGTTCCAGCCGAGAACCTTAACGGTTTGTACTCGAGGATACCGAAGAGATGCTGACAGGTGTTGTAAGTACATATGATACTCAATTACCTTAAACTGTTCACAATAAACACAAATATTCGAAAGACTTTTAAAAACATGGAATTTTAGTTCAACAAATACATTTTTTTATACTAAAGACTTTGTTAGAACAATAAAAAAATTAACACCGAGTAAAGTACTTTTAACGGTTTTAGATCCATGTCCTCCTGGTCACTATGACAATGGATTCCAAACTCACTGCCTGTCGTGTCCAGGAGGGACTCACATGACATCTTTTGCTGCTGATGCCTGTGTAGCTTGTCCTGAAGACGAAATTACTGATGAAGAAGGAACTGATAATAAAGATCTTTGTAAAAGTAATGGAACAAAAGGGGCTTAAAGTTTCCTCTTGTTGTTTCCTTAACATTTTATAAATGTTTATTTCTATTCAACATTTCTTTATAACTTTCATGGTTTTAATGCATTAAAAGCTTTGCTTTTACTGGGAAATCATACCACTCGTTTTCAAAGATGGGCAGAAACATTTACGACAAATAGTATTGAATAGCTGTCTTACCACTAGTATATCATTTCAAAATTAGGAACGGTTAGCGCTGAAAGCTCTCGTTTAGCTATCCGTGAAATTGAAAAACAAACAAATATAGTTTGTTTGTTTGTTTTGGAATTTCGCACAAAGCTACTCGAGGGCTATCTGTGCTAGCCGTCCCTAATTTAGCAGTGTAAGACTAGAGGGAAGACAGCTAGTCATCACCACCCACCGCCAACTCTTGGGCTACTCATTTACCAACAGATAGTGGGATTGACTGTCACATTATACGCCCCCACGGCTGGGAGGGCGAGCATGTTTAGCGCGACGCGGGCGCGAACCCGCGACCCTCGGATTACGAGTCGCACGCGTTACACGCTTAGCCATGCCAGGCCTTACCATTAAGAGTAAAGCTACAAATCAAAAGAAATATAACATAAAGACAGTTTAAATAGCAGAAACGAATTATCCCATGTGAGGTTAATATACTGAGGAAAAGTAAAATCACTATCAGGCTATTTTTCATCATGTTGTGTTTATATTACTTCAAAACAATGGGCCTGTTCTGGTGATTGGCAGCAAATGTGTCTATAACAGTATAAATATCGAGTTGTTTTGCCTTCCTGGAGTTTACTGATATGACAACAAGGTTGCTGGTGTGGTTGTTACCACTGATGTTGTACAAGTATATCTTGAGAAGCTTCAGACATGAGAAACTTCTCTCACAGGCAGCTGAAGTGATAGGCAGGGTCACAGCGATGCATACAAGTTTGTGGAGATCCATGAAGGCATCCTTGTATAGCTCGACCATTGTTGCAAGCTCCAACAGTGTGGATATTTCCTGCCCCTTGTCTTTCTTCCTGGCAATTAGCCAGTTCAACTGGTGGACCTCCACTGCGAGATCATCCTCTGCCATACCATGGTTTGCTGCCATTCCTAAGAGTGCTTGTCCAGAAATGTGGAGTGTTTGGGGTTCGATGCAGTTGTACCCATCAAAACACTGCAGGCATCAGAGGAGAATCTTCTATTCAGCTCGTTGAGCATCCTGTCTATGATGGCATAAAAGGTGTATCTCCTGGCATCTGGTGTTGGTTCATCTCTTTGACCAGTACTATATGTGATTATGAATTCGTCTAGGTGTCTGGGGCAGATCGCTGTCCACCTTGATGCACCATCCCAGTGTGTATTCCCACTTTCTTACATATATCCTCAGCAGACTCTTTCAAGTCTTTCCATGTTGCTCCAGTTCTCATTTCTGAGAGACCAGAGATGACAGATTGTACTTGGTCCTCTGCAGATCAGGTGACTGGAGGTGGTCTGATAGCTGTTTTGTCATCAGCAGTAGTTTTTCTATGGCCAATAGACTGGTTACGAACTGCTGATCTAAGAGGATGCACAGGCTCTTTGATTCAGTGGTGCTGTGGAGATTGTCCCCTCCACAAGACGCTTTAGGGTTGTCACAATGGCAGGGAAGGTTCTTTTCACAGCCAGATAAGCAGCTTGTTGGTAAGCCCATCTTGTGTCTAACAGTCGCTTGAACTCTATGTGCTGGTTCACAGTTTCAAGCTCCTTCTGTACCTTCAGAAATTCTTCATGCACAACCGATGTAGAAAATAATTTGTACAGCTGCAGCCTGGGCGTTGTGCACAGAATCAACTAGCACATGGTTGAGCCTGTGTGCATAGCCTGGATAATGCAGGCATTATGGTCAATACCACATTTAGCCAGCCTCCATGATTTTCTTGAGCAATGAATCTGGATCCAGACTTTCAGCAGCTGTGAATTCTACGAACTTCTCGTGAAGGCTCTGTTGGTAGAGGTACCTTACCACAATGGAAAGCTGTTCTTGTTTGCTCACATCCTTTGTTTTATCCAATATTACAGCAAAATGCTCAGCCTCCATGGCCTCTTTACTGATATCCTTCCTGATCATTTTAGCTGTGATGTCAAGCAGTTTGTTTTGGATATCATGGTAGATGTACTTGGCATTGCCAGGACCACTCAGCTTCTTCTTTACCATTTCATTATACCTGGAAATCATGAGAAGTTCCAGGAAATTGCCCCTGTTATCAGACTGACTTCCTTCCCTGTGATCTCTCTGGGCTTCATTCTGGCAGGCTGTGTAGAGCAGTGCATCTATCATGGCTTTTACGTAATGTCGGTTTTCCTCCACAGATTTAGCATGGCTTGCATCGAGAGCATGTTGAATCTTTGTTTTCTGCAATTTAAACTCTGCCCAAGCTTGCATGACAAACTTGTGTCCTGCAGAGTTGTCATGGGACTTTAGTGATGTGGTCGTCTTCTTCCAGTTCTGGAAGCCTTCATGAGTGAAGGACTTCTCAGTTTTACTGAAGTGTGTGCGACTGAAAAGACGACATGCAAAACAGAATGCAGCATCTTGGGTCACGAAGTACTCCGACCACGAGTGCTGATCACGCCAATTCTTACTGAATGACCTTGACTGGCTGCTATATTCTGTGGCCGGGTATCTCTTCAAGTCTGGACAGGTAGGACCACTATCTGGAAGCTGGCTCAGGTCCTTGGTTGTATTTTTTCACCCTGGGTGTGAGTGGTGCCCTCTTGTGGCTGGGGTCCCACATTAGTCGTGTCCTCATGTTGTTGTTGTACCATCTACTCGCTGCCTCTTCTTGGGTAGCAGGTAGTGTTGAATAATCAACACTATGTGTTGTTTATATTTTGGTGGGTGATGTCTGGCTCTTGTCTTGTGTGTTGGTGTCCTTGTTTGAAAACGAGTCGCTGATTTTGATTTCCTTTTATTTTTCAAAAATGAGTGTGTGTTCCAGTGTGAGGCCGAGTACCAGAGAGAGCGAGAGTCGTGTAAACAAAATAACTCCCTTTTATACAGAGTGCGCGAACATCAAAGTGACCCCCGAGCTAACTGACTGCTAATACCACTTCTTAATTCCAAGTTGTGTTAGCTTATATGAAACGAATGGGAATTTCTATCCTTATATTAGCATTATGGCTTACAAAGGATATTCATTTTAAACATCGAAATCTAAGGAAAAAGATACAACTTACATACTATTGGGTCATTTCATGAATAAGGAACAAATAACAACTAAACATAGTTCAACATTACGAACAACTGTTCTGCAGCATTGAACTCACCAAATTATATTAACAGCATTATAAAATCCAGAACATATCCGTGAAATACTGCTAGAGAAAGTGTTTAACAATATAGCACAAGTACTTAATTAGAGGGTAATGATAATGTAAAATTACAGTGCTAATTAGGAAACACAAACACAGCTTTGATAGGACATATTGTAAAACTGTGGCAGCTAATGGCACTGAGCAGGGGAGTGTGCAGCTGGCATCTGAATCTTGATCGGGCTGAGCCGATTGTTAACCATTAGTAGAGCGTAAACCATGATCAGCGGCTCGGTGATCATAAGCTTAAGGGGTTCGAGGCGGGAATCACGCACTCAACCAAAGCAAACCCGCGACCTGGATATTGAATGGTCATAGTAGCACCAAAACAAAATGTCTAAATTGCAGTTGACCTTCACAGAAAGGCTGGTTTCTTCATAAGTTCACATTATTCATACAGACCAAACTGTAATTGTGATATTGTTCTTATTATCATAAGTGTGACAAGCACCTGTTACAATAATGTAAGTACTACATTACATTAAATTAGGCACTTAAAAATAGCCCAATGACGATTTCAAATTTCGTTCTAAAATTGTTTAGAAATATTATTTGGTCAGTTAACATGTAAGGTTATTATCTAATCATAAGTATAACATTAAATGGATTGTAAGTCACAATTTTAAGTGTATGCCACAATCATCAGTACAATTTTGGATGGCTGATACACAATGCAAAATGATCTCACAGAGGACACAACACTGGCTAAATGCTTCACAGTTTTGACCTATACACAACACACTTATACATGCATGCTATGTTTTACTTTTCAATAAAAGATAAATGAAACTAATGGGTAAATACCTGTGAAACATTTGGTTTATCAAGTAAAATCCCTGATAATCTGTGGTAACTTGAAATCAACGTGGTTGTCTAATCTTCGTCAAAGCTCAAGATAGAATGGCATTCCACAGGGAGCAGCAATATAGCACATGAATTTCAGTGTATTCATTACATTGCTATGGGATGCATGACACATACTTCCGTTTTAATGAAGACGTTGAGTTCTACAGATCTATGTCTCTTTGATGTTAATTGTTAAGCAACAACGACGATTGTGTTTTCCATATTTTATGAATATATGTAGGTAACAATATTGGGGACTGAGGGTAGCTTGGCTCATTGGGGAGGGGCTTAAGCCACCAAAGCCCCCCTTGGCACTGCCACTGTGGTTAAGGCTTTTAATCCAAATCCTGTGGGTCGCAGATTCGAATATCTGTTATCAAAAATGCTCGCCCTTTTTAGCCGTGGTGTCATTATAAAGTTATGATCAATCCCATTGTTCGTTTGTAAGAGAGTTGCCAAGAATTGGCTGTATGTGTGCATGAGAGAGGGGCTAACTTCACTCTAATTTATCGCTACTAAAATCAAGGATAACTATAGCAAATAGTTCTCAAGTAGCTTTGTACAAAATCCAAAACAAAGCTATTAATAGCATTTTTAATTTCGCAACTTCTGACTCGTAGATACGTTGTTAAGAATGACAGCCCAATCCCGCTATTCGATCAGACAAACAAGCCTGTAGCCAGAGTTAGAGAGGGGTTCTGGGTACGAACGTATCTCAACTCCCGCTGGGATGCTGTCGTCTATTAACCATTTATTTATTTATTCCTTTCTTTTTTAGCAGCGTCTCGTTAAATAATTGGTTTTGCAACTGTCTGTATGCATGCGAAAATAGAATGTTCATGAAAACTTTAGTAGAAATGCTTTATTTCTAGTGACTGTTAAGAAACCATTACATGTTTCAGATTTTTTTATCGCCCCTGAGAACTAAAGTTACCTCATAAAACGAGTTCCACTTTAAGCTAAAATGACTCTTGGACCTGTTTGTTTGTTTTGTTATGCATAAAGGGCTATCTGTGCTTTGCTCATCACGGACATCGAAACCCAGTTTCTAGCAGTATAAGTCCGCAGACGTGTCACTGGGAGGGGGGTTTGAGACATGGCTACAGGCTTGATGATGGCGTATTCTGTTTATTAGGTGCCTTTACCCTTTACCTAGAAATGCAGAATTTGTCATGCTTATATATCTCTTCAATAGTTTCATATTATGCTCACAAACCGTGAAACAAAGAAACAAACTTTCGCTAAATATCGATTTCTGAGTTTAATTCAGTAAAAATAGTCTAGAAATACTTCTGGCATTTTGACATCTCTATACAGCTACATACGTCTTAAACGCTGATGTGTAGGAAAGTGAACACACAAAGAAAGCCGGCTTGTCAACATACGGATACGTCTGGTCCGTGGAATTTCTCATATTTTTGACTTTCATTTGAAACACTTACCTTGTGTGGCCTATAATTGACTAGGCAACTCTTTTGTTGTTCAGCCACTAAAATAAATAAATAAGTGTGTGTACATTCTAAAAACAAGTTACAATTTTAAGTTTTTCTCGTCAGTTAGATAAAAAAGAAACAATAATATTCGGTACAAGCATCAGTAGTCGGGTTACTTAAATAACGTCACTTAGCAACACGTACGTCACTATACTATAATATTATTAATACGTGCGTCACTATACTATAATATTATTAACACGTGTGTCACTATACTATAATATTATTAACACGTGCGTCACTATACTATAATATTATTAACACGTGTGTCACTATACTATAATATTATTAACACGAGTGTCACTTTTCTATAATATTATTAACACGTGTGTCACTATACTATAATATTATTAACACGTGCGTCACTATACTATAATATTATTAACATATGCGTCACTATACTATAATATGATTTCGGTAAGAATCAAAACGGTTAAGCAGTCGAAGAGATGAAAACTGAAAATATAAGATAAATGTAGAGGGTTAAAGATTTTGGTTTGTTTTGAATTTCGCGCAAAGCTACACGAGAGCTTTCTGCACTAGCCGTCCCTAATTTTGCAGTGTAAGACTAGAGGGAAGGCAGCTAGTCATCACCACCCACCGTCAACTCTCGGGCTACTCCTTTTACCAACGAATAGTGAGATTGATAGTTGAATTATAATGCCCTCACGGGTGAAAGATCGAGCTTGTTTGGTGGGACGGTAATTCGAACCCACGAACCTCGGATTACAGGGTTAAAGAAACAAACACAATTTGTACTGTCCTATTGGCTACGAAGTTGATTCACTAAATCAAATAAATTGTTTATTTTGTAAACGGTGTAAGCACGTGAAATTCCATAAAAATTCAAGCGAGTTGTTCATGATGACGTAACAATAGGAGAAAATAATAATTATTATGAATTTTAGTTACGGCTTTGTTCGTGTATTAGTGGTACGCTCCTGGAGTGTAAAACGAAATATTGAATGCTTATTTAAACAAAAATAACATGTTTTCAATTAGACGGGTGACGCCTTATACAAGGAAAAATTATTTTACTTCCTATTAATCAGTTATGGATCCAGGCAGTCGAAATTAGTCCACCAATTAATAATATTTGATGATTCTTGGAAAAGTATGATGCATCGAAGAAACAACATAAAAACAAAAAACAAACGTCTCCGGTAAATTTAGTCGCTTAAAGTACCCTGCTAGGACAGCGATAAGTCTCCGGATTCTCTTTCTCTCTCTGGTGTTGGGGTATATATATTTGTATACCCAGGAGGGTCAGGTACACTAGACCTCTTCCTCCTTCCATGACTTTGTTGGAGTGACCTGATTAATATATTACGAGAAAAGACTGAATGGCTCGAATAATATGATAACTTTAGTCTGGTCCTCTTCAGAACAATGTCCATTTATATCGTTCTTTTTAAATAATTCTAGAACGTAGGTGGTCTGTTTTATTTTAGTTCTATTCTATCATTACTATTATTTTGAATGACTTTATCTTAATGATTTAATGTATAAATTTAACGGGGAGAGGTGTTTAAGTATCTCTTCATCATGTATGTAATACCTGTCTAACAACTGTCTGTCATAACAACTCATTTTTTTCGCCTATTTTTATCAAAATATTTTATTGTACTTTGTAGAAGTCTATCTGGTATTGTTTGTGTGTTTGAGTAATTATGCATGAACTATTGATGAAGTGTTTTTAGGTACTCTGTATGCTGGTGTAATTTGCGTATTTTGTCATGTTTGGAGTTTGGTTTGTATTTGTTTTACACTTACATTGATCCACGCAGAAGCTGCATAGTTTATTTCAGGTCTAATGAATGACTTGTATATTTTAATGATATTTTCTGGTGTTGTTCCGTAGTTTTTATCAGTTAGACTCCTAGCACAGTGTATTCTTCGCCAAATTTTAGTTTTTATGTTACTTACATGTTTTATCCATGTAAGTTTCGAATCATATGTTAACCCTAAAAATGTTGCAGATGTAGCAGTGTGGAGGAGCTCTCCGTCCATGTAGGTCTGAGGTTTAACTTTTTGATGTTTCGTAGATTTTGAAAATATTACTAATTGCGTCTTCGCTGTATTTATTTTAATTATATATTTAGTTGTGGTTTTAAGTTAGTGGCTGCTATTTCTGGTGTTGGAGCACTTTCCAAATTGCTACATCATCAGCGAACTGAGACGCGTATCCATGGTTTGGGTCTTTAAGTGGCATATTATTTACATATGTGATGAAGAGACTAAGGCTAACCACCCCTCCTTGAGGGACGCCAGCTTCTGGAGTGAAGAACTCCGAGAAAGTTCCCTCTACGTTTATTCTACATCTTCTATTTCCCAAAAAGCTAGATAACCAGCGAATAATTCCTCGTGGTCGACTCATTTCATACATACAGAAAATCAGTGATTCAATTTCCCGCGATGTATACAGCAAATTGCTCGAGATGTAGCTTTTCTTCAAGAAAAACACATCATTTAAACTATCGAATAATTCAGGATAAATTAATTTTGTGTTCCTCTCAGAAGTTTGTCAGATCAATAAAAGATAAAGATTCAAAACTTACAGGGAAATTAAATATTAATTACAGTTTTAAAAAAATCATATTGTAGTCCAAATTACAAGAGTAAATTTCGCGAAACTCCAGTTTATGGTTCTTTCGCGCCATCTTGTATTAGTTATGCTAGTTAATACGTAGGTTCATTTTTGACATATTGAGCTCGGTTTATTTAACAAGCTTTGAATTTTTATGTAGCAAAATATTTAAAAATGTACAGCGAATAAGGGTAAATTTATGCATCATAAAATTGTTGGTAATGCATAACATTATAATGTATTAATTACGTGGCAACTTTCAAACTTATGCAACTCTCACTTAAAATAAAAACAACTTAAATTAATAGCATCTAGGAGAATGTTAGCAACATAAAACATACTTTAAATTTTTTTAGACCTTTAATCAAATTGTTCTAGCTAAGCGACAAGATACAACCTAAATTAAAAGTTAAAATCTGTTAATAACAAAGACTAGCAATGTGTATGTTATGTGCAATTTAAGCCTGTTTAAGGATTTAGTTAAAGTTTATACTTTAAGGTTGAAAAACATTAACATTGTTATTAAAGAAACATAACTTTAAAAAAAAGTGTTATAGCTAGACTGTGGAGTTTTGGTTATTCTTTGCACGCCTGCTATCTGTAGACCAACGTTGCAACTATGCTGATATTTTATCAGTTTTTACTTTATCCTACCTTCACTACACACCGATTTGAACCATGTGTGTTCATATGAAAATACTAAATGAATTAAATGTTAGGAACAACAGTTTTGCTTTACATAGTTTAGTACATCATGAAATCATATTGATTATTTCATAAATGTTTTATAACTCTAGTTTTTCTCATCAAAATATCCCAAGTAGTGTGATGGTACTTGTACGGAATTGCAATGGTAACAACCAGGTTTTGATATTCGCGGTGGGCAGAGCACAGATAGTCCATTGTGTAGCTCTGTGCTTAACTTTAAAACAAAGAAACTCACCAAAACAAGTATGGAGAAGGGTAAAACGTAATACTTCTATACAAAAAAGACCATTATATTTAGAAATAAGTGAAATATTTCGTAAAATGTATTAGCAACATATAATTTAGTTGTCTCTTTCCTTTCATTTTGGGATAACAATTTTCAGCTTCGCGACTAAATAATATGTATATTGGCTCATTTTGTTTTGTAGGATTATATCATGGCTAAGCCTTTTCTTAATTGGCAGTATAGACTACAATTATATATTTTTTGACAGAATTATATAAATAATGGTTATTGTCATTCTTAATATATTATGTGAACAACATTTTTTTCTTAACGAAGTTGTGACAGTAAATTTTGGCATAGCAGCGCTGCAAGAGATGGCAATAAGTGAGTTAATCGCAGATTATAGTCTATACCAGAGATGCTAACTATTTCAAATGACTGAGCGTAATGATTCTAGACAGAGCCCTTTATCATTTGCGGCTACTAGGCCTGACCAATGTCTCTAAGGTGTTTATTATTATATTATTATTATAACTATTACCATTTATTACTGCTATAGATTGCTCAATTATGACTGTGTTTTGTATATTTAATAAATATATTTTTTTTAAAATTCTTTTTCATATTCTGAATTCTTACACATAAATTCTGTTACCTCCATCATTTTTGTCTTCGCCTCAGCCTTTTGTTGGTAAGATGCCGATTTTGTATGTCTGAAACAATCGTTTATCCCGCCATGCGCCACAGAAAATTCCATGTGACAAACTGTACAAAACGCATAACTGTCACTGACTTTTGATAGAATGACTGGATTTTTGCACTATACACTTTCCTAAATTTTTGATTCACAGTTTTAGTCCTTTTTCGATTTGCCAAAAACAAGACAATCTAGTGAACGAGGCCTCTTTTTTTCCAACTTGTGAACGATCGCATTGGTGTTTCTATGCCGCTTAGAAAACGAGAAATACCCATCTACGCGAGCGCTGATTGGCTGACAAGCACTGATGACGTAACTATGGATTCCCCCACGTACCCAGTATGGAGAAGCACCGCACGTCAGAGATATAAATATTTTTTATTATTTCAAGCACAAACATGATTATCGCAAGTAGCCATTTGGACTATTTCTTTTATTTATTATCAAAATTTATTTGTATCTCACTAGAAATTTTCTTTTCACCCCTTTCAAGCCCTGGGGGAACAATTTATCACTTTATTATATAGGCCTATATAATATGTAATAATTTGAGAGTTGCAACAAGTCGTTATATTTATCTGTATGAGTATATAGTCGTAATGTATACACCAAATTCCTAATGATTACGCTCAAATCGTAATGGTTGGCAATACTACCATCTACGAATTTCTCTCAGATTCCACGCTTTCCAGTTACCTGTTTAGTGTTTGCAAAATATATCTTGCAAAAGCCCCTCCCCCCAAAAAAACGCTAAAGAAAAGAGAGATGTGACAATCTAGTAGTAAGAAGAAATCAGTTAAAAGGTAAAACTAAAAAAACTTTATTACTGTTTGCTGTTGATGCTAGGTCATATATGACTTAGATCTGTAGGTCTAGTAAAAATACACATGCACATACATCCCATAAAAATATTGTTTGCACATGTTTCTTATCGTAAGAAAAACCAAAACAAAACTTGTTTTTAGTTGGATAGATTCATGATTTAATTAAAGTCATTAATAACTGACTTTAGAAACACCAATGTATAATAATTGTTTACTAATATGCAGTACGCCGAAGGGTATATTGTATTAAGGTAAACTTTTTGTAGCGTGCTAGGCCTTTTATAAAAAATTACACTCATCATCAGACGAATTTGCGTTGTAACACTCTTTTGACTAGGCCTAATTTCTGACTGCAACTCTTGTTTAATCGAGCATCTTTAATGATGAAAGAAAAACAACAACAAAAAACAAACAAAAACTAAAACTGGGCAAAAATTAGTATATTAATTAAAAAATGTTAAATTTATTTCTGTCAAAAAAGTTAACATACACACACAACAGGAGTAGGACTGAGGCCAAGTAACATGTGTACCAATGATAATAACTTGATAATTAATTATATTATAAATTGTATCATGCGTCATCATGATCACGGCTAAATAATTGTCAAAATTTAATTTATTATAATTATAAATATTTAATCGTAATTTAAATTCACCCTTAGCATATTTTAGTGCACATTTATAAGCTGTAGGTCAGTGGTTCTCTCTTTTGTAATGTCTGTTTTTCAACTGTTGTTTCCCTGGTTTTCCACCTTTAATAGGTGTTGGGACACACTCATTACACATTAAGTAATTTCATACGATGTTTCGTTTTGAAGGTAGACATTTTAATAGAATATGTGCAGACTGAAGAATCAATTTATTGTTCTAGCAGTAAATAACTTGATAATATCACCATATTAGTTAGGTGATTTGTAAAATGTGTTGTAAAAATTATTATAACAGACGAATAGAGAGGGTACTGGTCGCAACAGGGGCTTCCCTTCCTTTCCAGTTCGCCCATCATAGCCAGGTGGTTTGGACGCTCGACTCGTAAGCTGAGTGTCGCGGGTTCAAATCCCTGTCATACCAAACATGCTCGCCCTTTTAGCTGTGGGAGCATTATAATATTACGGTTAATCCTACTATTCGTTGGTAAAAGAGTATCCCAAAAACTGATGGTGGGTGGTGATTACTATCTGTCTTCTCTCTAGTCTTACTCTGCCAAATTAGGGATGGCTAGCGCAGATAATCCTAATGTAATTTTGCGTGAAATTCAAAATAAACAATCCTTTCCTGTTCCCTCACTACCACCGAATAATCGCTATTAACCTTTCATATCTTCTGGTTTAATGTTTTCATTGACTTACACAACCAGAGAGCTCTGAGACATTTTTGAAAAAATCGCGGATAGGCTTGAAATCAGCCAAACACACTACTAAACCCTAATTTTCACAGATACATCTACCGAAAAGAAGAATGTACGTCAACCTTATGGGTCTACATGACGATGGATTTTTTTTTATTTTTAACAGCATTATATAAAGCGCGGGTACGTATTTTTCTTTGGTGCAACTATACAGAATTGGCCAAAATGTTTGCGTATTTTGTAACACATAAGATTATCATTATTTATTTGTCAAACTGATGTAATCCAATATGATTCATCCAAACTTTTCACTAAAAGGCGCTGCAATTCATCTACATAGCTGGTTTAGGTCATGGTTAGCAATTTTCTGGCCCAGTTCAACACAACAGTCTCATATTCTTTATTACTATTTGGGCACTGCGTATTGCACTAGTTCTGCCTGTTCTCGGAATTTGTAAAAGTTTCTTGAAAGTAATAATCAACAATGTACTAGGTGTGTATGTAATACTAATAATTTGCAGTATTGTTCCTAAGTGAATTTTCGAAAAACTCGTGTGATCTGTATAAAAGCAACGCGCCAAGAAAAGAGATTGATTATCTTTGGACAGATACAGTCAATACGCTATAGGCCTAATAGTGTAATTGAAAATACAGAATTTGATCAAAAACGTTTATATCAAGCCATCCCTTAAGTAATGTCCGACTGTAGGTTCAGAAAAAGAGAAATGATTTCAAACGCTTTTAATGTTATTTAATGAGTAATGTACGTTCCATTATTATTAATTACTTCCTTCCAACAATTCATAAGTTTCT
This sequence comes from Carcinoscorpius rotundicauda, assembly GCA_011833715.1. Classification (NCBI taxonomy): domain Eukaryota; kingdom Metazoa; phylum Arthropoda; class Merostomata; order Xiphosura; family Limulidae; genus Carcinoscorpius; species Carcinoscorpius rotundicauda. The sequence continues at coordinate 19,128,603 of CM022391.1, forward strand.
GGTGCAGATAGCCCTCGTGTAGCTTTACGCAAAATTCAAAAACAAACACAAGCTTCTGAATGCCATTTCTATAAAATTCTTGGTGTTTGGAAGAAAAGAATGTACAGAGGATAGCTTAACATCTTCATGTGTTCCAAGCTCTTTCCCATCAAGATACTTATGCAAATTTCTGAATAGATGATAATCAGATGGAGTAAGGTCTGGAGAATAAGGAAGATGTGGAAGTTTTTCCAGTCTAGCTCTTCAGTCTTTGCAGATGTGATCTTTGCTGTACGAGGCCGTGCATTATCCTGGTGTAACACAACACCTTTACGATTGATCAAAGCAGGCCTCTTTCTTTCAATGCAACATTCAAGCGATCTAACTGTTGACAATATAAATTTTATGTAATCTTTATATTGTGGATCACACCAACAATTTTCCACCAAACGCTCAACAAGACTTTCCTAGGGTGAAGGTCCATTTTGGGGCTGGGCTTTAGCCAGTTTATCTGTACTGAGTCATCGTCTGCAGTACTTAACATTTTTATAATATATCCATTTTTCATCTCCAGTCACTAACCTGTCCAAAAAAGGTGAATTACGTTCACGAGGCTGCAGAGAAGTGCAAATGTCCACTCTTGCTCTTAGGTTGGCTTCTATCAAATCATGGGGACCCATTTTCCAAGTTTTGACACCTTTCCAAGGTGTTGCAAATGACGGTAAACTGTTGAATTGAGCTTCTGTGCTAGTTCTTCAACTGTTACAACATAATCTTCATCAAGTGCAGCTAGCAGCAAGTCATCATTAAATTCAACAGGACGACTTGAACGTAACGAATCACTTAAGCTGTAGTCACTTGATCTGAACTTCTGAAATCACCTTCGACATTTTCTTTCATCGAGGAACTCCGCACCATAAACACCTTGAATGTTTCATATAGTTTTTTGCTGCAGTATTGCCTTTTTAAAACTCATAAAGCATTATATGCTTAATGTGCTACTCAGACACGTCTATCTTCATAAGGGTTTATTTGATTAATGATCATAAAAATGTAGTTTCGTTAGTTTCTTTTATTTGTCTGAGCATTTTTATACACGTCCTACTACATATTTTAGTCATTAAAGCTTTCTACCAAGACAGACATGATAATGCACTTTCTATATCAGGGGTGAGCTGATATATTTCAAACATTATAAACTGTTTAACTTCAGTGAATTACCTGACGTTACTGTTTCTAAGAGGACAGTAAATATCTTCTTCGGTAATAAGTGGTTTTCTAATCGGTGTGAGGCTAGCCAATAAAGACAACGTTAGCTTAGGCGAGGCGCAACAATATCAGCTCAGAATTAATTTGTTGTCGTAGTCCTGGACCATTGATAAAGTATTCATTTCTGCACCAGAGAGAAGTCTCAGAAAAGTTTATAAAACTTTTGTATATAAATTATTATTTATAATAATTCTTAGTAATATCCGTTATTATAAATTGTATTGTCTTTTGTATTTGCATATTAAAATATATTTATATGAAAGAAGGATATTGTGTGTATCAATTTTGTTGGCAAATAACATGACTAGCTGCCTTCTTTTTAGTTTCACACGATAAATTATTAACGGCTAGCCCTCGTGTAGCTTTGAGCGAAATTCAGAAAACCAAACATGTATAATGAAACTGCGGGTCAAAATATCAAATATCTTTTTTTGTTCTTCTTTTATTTAAAATTAAATAAGTAAACAAATATATATATATGTGTGTGTGTGTGTGTGGGCGTATTGGACAAAAACACATACTCTTCAAAATTCAAGACGATTGGCTCAGGAATTGAAAAGTTGCCCACAACTGAAACTGTTGAAAAAATGAAGAAAAAAGAAACACGTAATATACAATGTCTCTATCACGACTAAAAGGGTATATTAATAATAACAAACGTGAGGTACAGTATTTTATGGACTGGTAAATATTATATATTAGATTAATACTGTCAATAAAATCACGTAAACATCTTTTCAGAAAATAATCTGTATTGTTCTGCTGGAGAACATTGTCGGTTGTATGTCTATGTAACTACTTGGATGGATTTTTATCAACGGTGGACTCAGCAAATAGCCCGACGTGGCTTCACTACAATAAAACACACGCACACATCTTTTTCAAAATTGGCATAGAGGTTTACTGGGTTCATGGGGAGATACATACAATTTTTTGTTAATCATGACTTTACATAGCATCCGTCCAAGGGACAGATACTCCGGCTAGTATTAAAATATATTTGGTAGTGGTAAGTTTAACATGGTATTATTTTAATTTGTTTAAATAACAATTTAATATAATGTTACTAGATGGCGCTACAATAACAATTTCAGAATGTACTTGTTTTTTTTATGTGTTGACTGTGTATGTGTAATTGATCTGTTTCAAATGTTTGTTTCGTTTTCATATATAGATCCAGTTGTTTATTTGATCGAACAACAATTTCATTGTAAAAACAGCTTTGATGCTGCGTTATTGATTTGTGTTATAAGCGGAGAATAACCGAAATTCTCAGAATTTCTGACTGCATTTAAATTCTCATGTTTTTCATGACGTTTGAATATAGTTCAGATCTCAGTGGCACAGCTACATCTTTAAATAAGTTATTTCTTTTCATTTGCTTTGCTAGCTGTCTATCATGGCCCGGCATAGTTTTGAAATTTCGCGTAAAACTACATGAGGGCTATCTGTGCTAGCCGTCCCTAATTTAGCAGTGAAAGACTAGAGGGAAGGAAGCTGGTCATCATCACACACCGCCGACTCTTGGGGTACTCTTTTACCAACGAATAGTAGGATTGGCCATAATATTATAAAGCCCCCACGGCTAAAATAAGCATGTTTGATATGAGGGGAATTCGAACTCTCGACCCTTAGATTAGGAGTCGAGCATCCCAACCACTTGACCACGCCGGGCCACCAAGTTAGGAAACTTTAAAAAATAGTCGTTTGGATATATGACAAAACTGGGGAGAACATTTTTCATCCATGTTTTACGACCTTAATTTTGTACCTTTGTTTCTGTCATGAGCGTTAACCTTGTCCTTGTCAGGAGATCTCGGATTCAACCTCTTTACAGTTGAGATTGCGAGTCGAGCATCCTAACCACCAGTCCATGCTAGGCTTAACTCTTCCGCACACATTTCATCTACCTATCTATTCTAGCTATACTCATGTTTTGGGTGACTACAGATTTGATAAATAGTTAACACCTACCAGCAGTGGTTCAGAAACTGCTACAGATCTTATAACAACAATAGCAGTAACTTCACGTCTACCTATATTTGCTCTTGTAAAGTGGGTACTGGCATGAGACTTGAATAACGTGTAGTAACAGAAAGCTGATATCTCGTGTTGGTTTTTTTTAACCAATATTTTGAAAACATCAGGGCGTTACTGTTGCTCAATAATACGTTTTCGGTTTCGCTGAATTCTGGAAAGAACTCGAATTTTACAATTTCATTTGTTTCTGTATTAACGACGTGTCTTATAAGAAAAACGGTTTCGAGCTGGTATCACTATGCTGCCATATGTTGAAGTGACAGAAAAACAAAGAAAGTTTGATATACGGGAAGACAGACAGATTAATATATAGATATAGAGGTGGGTATATGATACACAGATTGGTGGGTAGTTAGCTAGGCAGATACACTGACTGTTAGCGAAATAGATAGCGGGATAGTTATATTAATAAATGCATATATATCACTATATATACGTATATACTGCATACATACAAATAAATGGATAAATAGGGGTGATAGGTAGACAAAATGATTGGTAGATAAATAGATAGAGAGCTAGGTAGCTCGGTAAATAAACAGATACGCAGATAGACAAATTGATTGATAGATTGATAGATTGGTAATTTTAATTTTAGTGAAATGATAAGTAGTCTTCAAATGAATATCGATATTTAAGTCTGTACGTGGTAAGTTTAAACAGTTAATGAAAACACTGATAGGTGTCTTACATTCAGTCCTCCTCGCGAACAGTTCTGGTAATGTTCAACAGATGACTTAGATTCTGTTTTTGTTGTTTTCGAATTTCGAACAAAGCTACACGAGGGCTATCTGTGCTAGCCGTCTCTAATTTAGCAGTGTAAGACTAGAGGGAAGGGAACATTTCATCACCACCCACCGCCAACTCTTGGGCTACTCTTTTACCAACGAATAGTGGGGATTAACCGTTATATTATAACGCCCCCCCGTCTGAAAGGGCGAGCATATTTGGCACGACCCTCAGATTACAAGTCGCACACCTTAACAAGGCTCAGATTCAGCAGCAAGTCTATGGGCTCATAACCCTAAACATCGAGTTCGATACCCGTAGCTTTGTGCCTTATACTAAACAAGCAATTTTTGGTGATAAAAGCACAGTTTAAGAAAGAATTTATTAGTGACAGAAAATGTGTTATTGATTTATGTTGTTTAGTTTTCCAAATACTTTTCATAGAAAAAAGAAAGTCCAAAGAATGGTCAACTCAGAACCTTACAAAGAATTTAATATACCTTCCTGACTATCGATTTAACCACTGTTGTTACACGTAAAATGACTATAACAAAGGATAGTTTTAAATACATTTTCCAATCGCCGTTACCATTGTTCGCAACAATGACATCCACTAGTTTCCTATCGTTACTGAAACTGACAACCATTCCTCAATCTTTCTTTCTGCTGTTTTCAAGAAACTAATGACAATAATTCTGTTATCATTGTTTTCAACGATGACGACTATCTTTTACCAATACTTAAAAAAAAGGTAACCTTGTTTTACTATTACTTCTTATAAAGACAACAGTGGTTGACCAATATTTCTAACAATGATAGTCACTCCGTTACAATTGTTTCTGACAGTGACAAACCTGTTTTACCAGTATTTATAACAATGACAGTTACACCGCTACTATTGTTTCTGACAGTGACAACCCTGTTTTACCAATATTTTTAACAACGACAGTCACTCTGCTACCATTGTTTCTGACAGTGACAACCCTGTTTTACCAATATTTCTAACAATGACAGTCACTCCGCTACCATTGTTTCTGACAGTGACAAACCTGTTTTACCAATATTTCTAACAACGGACAGTCACTCTGCTACCATTGTTTCTGACAGTGACAAACCTGTTTTACCAATATTTCTAACAATGATAGTCACTCCGTTATCATTGTTTCTGACAGTGACAAACCTGTTTTACCAATATTTCTAACAATGATAGTCACTCCACTGCTATTGTTTCCGACAACCATTCCATGTTCGTGTAACCTGGAAAGAATGAACATAAAGAATGGAGGATATTGACTTTCATCGGTATTATTCAATCTATTACTCTCAACATTATAAGATTGTCACACACAGATATAAAGTTAAATGAGATGGAAACTTTAAATTACCGTATCGAACTTTTAGAAACTAGACAAACGACAGTAACAGCTGTCTTTTGTTTCCACGAATTTTCGTGTTTTTGAAAAAAACAAATCTTGCATAAGCTGAGTGCATTACAATCCTAGCATGACACACACATCGCGTTAAAAATAAAGTTGCGATCTTCGGGAAATGAGCAGATAATAGGACATTTTTATTAAATCGATAGAGAAACGTAGACATACACATAATGGCAACGTGATTGTGTTCTGCAGAGACAAGGGAATTCGACTCTTCTTCAGTCTTTATCGAAGGTACAAAAATGATTTGAATATGATTACTTTGCGAACAATCAGTCTATCTAATCAAGAGTGTACAGCTGTATGTAAAATACATGTGAGGACTAGGAATGCCTTCCGTCCTCATTCCTCTCCTTAGGTATTTCCTAAAGGAAATTTCAATTTTTTTATGTAAAATACGTGTGAGGACTTAGAATGCTTTCGGTCCTCATTCCTCTCTTTACGTATTTCCGAAAGAAATTACAATTTTTTTATGTAAAATACGTGTGAGAACTAGGAATGCCTTCCGTCCTCATTCCTCTCTTTAGGTATTTCCGAAAGGGAATTACAATTTATCTATGTAAAATACATGTGAGGACTAGGAATGCCATCCGTCCTCATTCCTCTCTTTAGGTATTTCCGAAAGCAAATTACAATTTGTATTTGTTGTTTGTTTATTTTTCGAATTTCGCGCAAAGTTACTCGAGGGTTATCTGCGCTAGTCGTCCCTAATTTAGCAGTGTAAGACTAGAGGGAAGGCAGCTAGTCATCACCCCCACCGCCAACTCTTGGGCTACTCTTTACCAGTGAATAGTTGGATTGAAGGTCACATTATAACACCCCAATGGCTGAAAGGGCGAGCATGTTTGGTGCGACGGAGATCCGAACCCGTGACCCTCGGATTACAATTTATGAATATTTCCTGAATTATTAATCTAAATGAGAACGGTCTATTGCTATTAATCAAAATAAACGCTAGAGGGAGGGACGCGTTTGCTCAATAACCCATTCTTGTCTTATGCTTAAGGAACTGTTTGTCATTCGTCACGAATTTCAATTCAATAGTTTGGAGTTTATGCGCAACGTTTTTTTTTTCAAGTTTCTTGAAGGGACATAACATCATGTCGTCGTCTACAACATTAATGATATTTTACCGATAAAACGTTCGATGATTCTAGGTTGTAGTAATTGGTGTGTATCTCACAAAATAACTCGAAAACCGAGGTATTATTACTTAGCCACGTTAGTACGCTGCTCTTTTTATGTGACAAGCTAGAAAAAAGTCTGCTTGCCATAGCTCCAAGGAGAAAGAACCTATAATCTGAAATTTTGCACCCATTCTAAGTGAATCCTGAAGGTGTGTCTCTAGGTATCAGTTAATCATTAATGAAAAATCGCATAAAAAAGTGTGACTGCCAAAGCACCAAGAAGAAAGAATCTATAAATATGAAAATTTGCCTCTATACCAAGTGGAACGTGTGCGTGTGTATCTAGGTATTAGTTAATATTTATTGAAAAACCCCATAGATAATGAGTGATTCCTTATATTACGAAATAGTAAGTAGACCCTGAGGGTGTGCGCTTAAGTATTATTACTTATCTCTCCTACCCGTAATTTCTCATTTAAATTAGCGACGAATAATGCAAATAGTTATCTGCTGATAGCTGATATTATAACAATACAGATACTACAGTATTAATTACAAGAAACTAATGAGTCGCGTCAAACATACTCGCTCTCCCAGCCGTGGGGGCGTTGTAATGTTACGGTCCATCCCACTATTCGTTGGTAAAAGAGTAGCCCAAGAGTTGGCGGTGGGTGGTGATGACTAGCTGCCTTCAATCTAGTCTTACACTGCTAAATTAGGGACGGCTAGCACAGATAGCCCTTAAGTAGTTTTGTGTGAAATTCCAAAACAAAACAAACAAAAGAAACTAATGCCTACACAGACATCTGATATTTGTAATGGAATAACTAGAATTATTACAAAATGTATTTCTATGATACACAGCAGCATGGATCTGACGTACTGATAGTCTTACGTAAATTATCTGGGAAAGAAATAACATTTATCTGTGAGCGTAAAATTAATACTTTGAGTAAACTGGAAACAGTGGCGTAACTGTATGAGTGACAACACTGAATTCCCTTTATATATACACATATATATATATCGTTTATTGAGATACACCAACATTCCAAGTTTATTTCTGACGGAGAAATATTCTTCTCTCGAAGACACTCGGATAATAATTCTCATAAACTGATAAAATCAAAAGTCAAATTTACGTTTATTTAAGGTGTTCGTACAGCGAAGTGACAAAAATAATGCAAATGCTTAAACTGTGCTAAACGGGAGTTTGTATTTGTTTCTTTTAAAGTACAAGACAAAACAACGGACTATCTTTGCTGTGCTTAGTGCAGGTATCGAAACCCGTGTTTTTACGTTTCAAGCTTTAAGATTTACCACCGAGCTAAATCACACTAGCAGTTAAATGTTTCTATCACAAATTTTAAAATCTGTGAATTGTTTGATTATTCGTGTTTATGTTCGTATAAAATATCTTAAAAATTCGAATTGAACGAGTTGCCTAATTTTATATCATATACGGTCATGGGTGTTAAAAAATGTATGTTGCAACTTAAAGTAATTAGTAACTGGTGTGTAAATTCATTAAGAGACTGAAATCAAAGATTATTTTAGAATACATGTAGACAGAACGAAATGGTAAATTGTGTGTATTTTTTTCTGTAGCAAACCCACATTAGACTATTTGTTGCTTTCACCAAGAGGAACTGAACACCTGATTTTAATGTTGTAAATGGTAAATTTAAAAATGAATTCAATAATGTCGGTTGTTCATTGAAGATATTCTGAAATTCTCATCTTTATAATAGTTTTTGTATGGTATATATAAGAGTGTTAGTTATTTGTTTTCAAGTGATTATTACAGCATCTATTATGTACGTAAATCGGTAAGTTGACGGGTTGAACGAAACTTTTAAAATAAATAAATGATTCATTCAACAAAACTATCAATTTTTTTTTTTGATGCTATGAATGTTCGGAAAGGAGGAAGAGGTCAAATGTACCTGACCCTCCTGGGTATTTAACAACAATACTCAAATACCGACACATCGGACGTAACGCGGTTTTATGATAAATGTGTGCGAGTTTGTAGTATATACTGTGTCAATCACAATGAGTCGTCTGCTCTCTGAGCTCAGTATAGCCAGGTGGTTAAGGCACTCGAATCGTAATCTGAGGATCGCAGGTTCGAATCCTCGTAGCACCAAACATGTTCGCCCTTTCCACCGTGGGAGAGGGGGAGTTTTAATGTTACAGTTAATCCCACTGGTGGGTGGGTGATGATGATTAGCTGCCTTCCCTCTAGTCTTACACTGCTAAATTAGGGAAAGCTAGAGCAGATAGCTCTCATGTAGCTTTGCGCGAATTATACACACAAGCAAACATTTGTGCTCTGTTCGTCTCGGGTATCGGAACGTAATCTTTGGTGCAGTTATAATGGTGTAATAAAGGCTACGTTTACCTTTTTTGTTAAATTTTTGTTTCGTGAGTCAAAACTGAAAAACTGATTTGGTTGTTTTTAATAAAAGATATAATAACGTTTCTGTTACCTATATATCACTTCGACGTAAATACAATAACTAGAACACTGAGTTGAGTAGTTGTCTCAGAGGACATATGTCATCAAAAGGAAATTATTTTCTTATGGTTATAAGTTTATGTTGCTCCTTGTAATAATGGTTTCAAACCTTTCTGCTGTAAGAAGGATATAATTTTCTACTCTAAAGAAAATTTATATAAAGCTTTATCTCGAGAGGATTCTAATTTCTTGTTTGAATTTTTTTTATTATACTTTCGTGTCTGTTTCAGTGATAAACGAGCACATCAATTTCAAACCGATAGCAAAGAAAATGAAACAGACCAGCCTGTTGTATGTAACGTGTCTCAACACAACCGCCTATTGGACAACCGCGCTCTTTTCAATTTCACAAACACGAAGGAAATACCTTTATAAATACCATTATAAATACCATTCCCTCATACGAACTTCTGTCGAACAGGAGGTGATGTTTCCACAGCAGGTTCCTTCAGTCTAGCTCTTCCTAAACGTGTTATTGAGTAGGCAACGAAGAAATTTTTGTCTTTCAGAGGCTTGAAGCTGTAATTTCAAACACTTTGACGGGATCAGCTCAGTTTGCACGGCTTATACACCCAGCTTAACAGTACAGTATGTGGGTGTCGAGGGGATGCTAGCGCTTTTAATGATGTGGCATTTCTGAGTCAAAAATGCCATTTAACTTTGAGGCGCATTCATTATTTCTAACTCTAACCAGGGAGGAGACAAAGAAAGGTGTTTAATATGCCCCAAAATGTACCATAGCCTCCTTTGTATCCCCTTCACTCCATACAAATCTCAGATATTACATTATGTGCCTCCACAAGGTTTATAGTGGAACCCCTAAATATTTTTGTTTACTCTCCTACCCCAGGCATCCTCATCGTTAGGAGGGTGGCTCTGCCTCTGCCACTCACAAAATGTATAATGTTTAAAATAACAGTTTGTCAAACATATCTAGCCTCAATATTAAATAAAGAAAATGAGATGAGGGTTTTGATTTGTTTTGAATTTCGCGCAAAGCTACACAAGGACAATCTGCACTAGCCGTCCCTAATTTAGCAGTGTGAGACTAGCTGCCTTCCTTCTCGTCATTACCACCCACCATCAAAGTTTGAGCTACTCTTTTACTAACGAATAGTGGGATTGACCGTAACTTCTAACGCCCCCACGGCTGAAATGGCGAGTATATTTGGTATGACAAGGATTCGAGCCCTCAACCCTCAGATTATGAGTCAAGTGCCTTAACCACCTGTCCATGCCGAGCCGAGATGAGGGGGACAAGTCACTGACTTCTTCTTACTGTATAGTTTGTTGCGGGAAAGTGAAATGAGGTTTCCCACAAGCCTGTAATTGGTCAGTAAGCAGACATAAGGCTTCAGTACATTAAAATTGTTTGGATATGTTATAAATATTCTTACGTTCAGGTCCACCTCTCACTCCATTCTACCGAAATTCACTTTACGATTTTATCTGTTTTGTTTCAGCGCAGAGTTGCACAGTGGGGTGTTTGCGCAGCACCCGCCATGTTTCTTAACACACTTTCATTTTGACTTATGCTCTGGCCAAAGAACCATTGTATAAAGGAACGTAGAAGAATACGGAAAGTCAAAAATGGTTAAGCAGTTGTTATTCTAAATATATCAGTGTCTATCTTGATGACGAGAAACCCATTTGAAATAGAAATGTATCTCAGAACGCCTGGTATGGGTATTGACACTTTTATTGATAAAGAGAGAACAACGTTTCGACCTTCCTACGTAATCTTCAGTTAAGAAAGAGAGAGTTTGCAAGTAAACGTTGCCGGACACGTCTTAGGGACGAAAGTATAAACGGGTATTGGATCGTAGGGGCGTTGCAGTTGTATGAAAATTTATTACTTAGTATAGGTATAAAGGTGATCCTTTTTATTGGTTGAATTTTGGTTTTGGTTGTTGTATAAGTAAGGCTTCTTTGATTTTGCGTTTGTTTATATTTGTTTCCCTACTTAGTATCTGGGCGTTTTCTATGGTTATGTTGTGTTTATTTGATTTGCACTATTCAAAAACGTGTGAAGGTGTTTTTTTGTGTTCTTTGAATCTAGTTTTCATTTTCCTACTTGTTTCTCCAATACAGAAGACGTGGCAGTTGTCACATTGTATTTTATAAATAATGTTGGTTTTGTGTTTGTCAGTGTAGTTTTTACGTAGTATGGGCTTCAGTTTTGTACCTGGTTTTTAAATAAATTTGGTGTTTACTAGAATGTTGTGTTTTGTAATAAGTTTTTTTCCAAATGTTGGTTATTTTTTTCGCTGATATCAGGAACATATGGTATGCAGCAATATAAGGTTTTGTAGTTTGTTGTATCTTGGGAATTATTGTTGTTTGTTTGTTGTTGGTCTAGGGGTGTGTGTATAATTTTTTTCCAGTGTTTTTGGAGGAAGTGTGTTGATGAAGTTTTGTTTTATTTTGTTGATGTCATCGTTTATTTTATTTGGTTTTATTTGTGTTTATTTAGTTTCTTAATATGTTGAGTTTTTGTTTTGTTTCATGTTTTGAGTCCCAGGGAATGTATAATCCAGTATGGGTGATTTTACTGTGGATTTCTGTTTTGAATTGTGTATCAGTGCTTGTGATTTTTAGATTAAGAAATGCTACTTGGTTAGATTTTCTTGTTCACAGGTGGACTTAATGTTGGGGTGTGTAGAATTAACGTGATTGAAAACACTGATATGTGTGCTTTTTAATAACATATTAATAACCTAACATCTAATTGCAACGCACCCTATAATCCCGTACCCGTTTACACTCTCGTCCCTAAGACACATGTCCCCTAACGGTCAGTTGCAAACTCTCTCTGAAGATGACCTAGGAAGGTCGAAACGTTATTTTCTTCTTATCAATAAGTGTTAATACCCATAACAGCCGTTCTGTAAGGTGTGTTCGAAACTGGTTTAATGTATTAGGTGTGTATGTAACTGGTTTAATCTATCAGGTGTCCATGTTACTGGTTTAATCCATCAAATGTGTATGCAACTGGTTTAATCTTTCACGTTTGTATGCGACTGAATTAATCGATCAACATAACCAAATCCGACGAAATAGTTTACTAACTGATATGACTTAATATTATAAATGACGTATATATATGATTGTACTTGTTAGTTTTCTGTTTACACCTGTCGCATTACATTGTTTGATAAAATGCACCAGGGATTAAGGAAATCCGATAAAATGTTTATATGTTTAAAAAAATTAAATTATTTTTAGGGGTAATATTACACTCGGTTTACTCAGATTATTTTGAACAACTCTTTCTGTTTTTTTTTAGAGCCTCGCTATATTAATTAATCCTTAAACCAACTCCTACTGGAGTTATAAGTGTTACTACACTTTATAAGAGAAATCTCGCCACGCTAATGTCTTGTGGTTCCATCTGCACCCACCAACCATGTGAACACGTGGCCCTTAATTACGACTGTAAAGGGTCAAGGTGGTAGGTTTGAGCGCCCTGGTCGTGAAAGTGGGTTTTCTCGGGGTACTCCCGTTTCCCCCCACAGCAAAAAGTTCCGTTTGATAGGATCTATAGATCCCAGCCCTGAAAAGAGGTTCGTCATTTTGGCCTATAATACGTAACACAAGTGTTGTTACCAACATTAGAATTTTATTAAATTTTAAATAACCACAACGCCTTACGGTCACTAGTCCTGCTCATGTCGACGCACAGTGTTTGCATCTCCCCGCTCTCCCAACGTCAATCAATCAAAGCACATATCATCGTGAGCCTGTGGATGTGATGCTGGATCTTCCTTCGTCCTTTCCTCCTCCCCTCTCTATGGCGGGCCAAGCCGTCCGGACTCTCAGCTTTTCATGACGCTCCTCCTGAGGAAAATTTAAACTATATTAGAATTGTGGTCATCTATGACCACCACATTCAGAAAAGCATTCACCAAAAAAGGGTCACTGAAATTTTACTCCATCACTCCTATTCTCACTTGCACTAATTATTCTTGCCATGTGTGGGGTGAAGAGAAACAGAAGTTTCTGACCGCCCCTGGTTATTTTTCGTTCGTAATGAACGAAATCATAATTTAACCAAAATTCCTACCGTGTCCTAAGGGTTTGATAAGCCGATGGTCAGTGCTGTTGATTGTTTATGACTGTCAGACAGTTGTATGCTATGTTGGATACTCTATATTCAATTTTTGCCTGAAGGTAGCAATTGTTAGATACGATTGGTAGCTAGTTGGAACGGTCCAACCAAACAAGCCAGTTCCTCCAATCGCTGTCAGTCTCTTCTACACCACAAGAGTTCTTGTTGTACGAGTATAAGCGCGTGGTACACGGGCCGTTTGGGTCACAACAAGCTTCGCGTACGAGGCGTTAAGGTAATTCTGCACGTTATTCGACGTGTTTTGCATCTCGTCTTGTGGAGCACGATGCATTCATTCGCTTCGTGAGTTGGATTAGTGACTGCTAGGCCTTGCAGCTGATAGCTAGCTGTTTCAAAGGTTAATCTTTCCCCGGTGCTGTATGTGTGGAGAACGGATTATTCCCATTTATTGCTCTACTTATTGAAAATTCACCAGGTTACTTAATTCTAGACCAAAAAATAAAAGAAACAAAACGAATGACTATCGTTTGGACGAACTAAGTTATAAAAGTTCATGTATCTCTCAGTAGACAAAGACATCGAGTTACTTATTGGAAGATTGTGAATAAAAATAAGACGAATCTCGTAAATCGTGGGGTTGTGTGTGAGTCCGGTCCCCATCGTGCCACGTGTTTTCCGCCGGAATAACTATCCCCAGAAGTCCGCACTAATTTGTCTTGCGCTACAAGTTCGAGTCGGTTTGTTCTTCCAGCACTCACCTGTAGGAGTGGGCGGTATGCAACAGGCCGTAGAGCTGTGATTCATGTCAGAGCTAACAACAAGTTCCAATGAACTGAGTCCGAATTTTGTGTCCAACATGATTCAACAAGTGGCTATTTTACTGACCATCATATCAACGAGAAACAACATTGTGTTCAGTGGCCCTTCTTCAGACCGTTCAGGTAAGTGGTTCGTCTGTTTGTTTGTTTTTCTAAATTTTGCACAAAGCTACACGACGGTTAACTGCGCTAGTCGTCTCTAATTTAGCAGTTAGTCACCACCACCCACAGCTAACTTTCGGGCTACTCTTTTATAAACGGATAGTGAGATTGATCAAAACTGCATGACACCTCTAGGCTAAAACGGTGGGCATTTTGAACCCGCGACCCTCATATTGCGAGTCAAGCGCCTCTAACCTCGTAACCACGCCGGGCCCCAGGTGAGTGGAATTAAGGACATTTCTCTTTCAGAAACGATGTAAATTATATGAACACGAGGATCGCTTTCTACAATCGTGCATTAAAAAGTAAAATATTACGGCATGTCCTAACTTCGTATTGCAAACGGTGATTTTTCTCGAAATTAGTATAACTTGGTAAGATTTCAACAACCTGACACTGCGACAGGTCCTAGTTTGTACACGGATCGCCCATTCAACAACCTGACACTGTGACAGGTCCTAGTTTGTACACGGATCGTCCATGTTTAGATATGTGATCAAAGTGGAATCAGTTGTCGACGATCTGGAAAAAATTATATTTATTCCCAATGTTGTAGAGATAAGTTTACTCCGCGTGGATCAGGGTTTAATGAGCGGTGTCTCTACTTTTATTACAAGTTCATCACGAACATGTACTCGCATATAGTAACGCACTAGTGTCAGGTCGTGTCTGACCTTCGCTGGTAACGTTTCATCGAATCTGTTATCACTATTAGCCAGTTTGTTTTGAAAATAATTTTACTCCCGCTGTTAATAAATTCGATCCTCAAGTAATTAATGAATTTCGCGGAATTCATTCAGTTTCTTTGTTTTTTTCCCGACAGCTTCATGCTTGTTATTTTAAATTCTTTTTGGTTGATGGTTTTTTATCAAATGGTAGACGTCCAGTTTCTGCTTTGCTCTTCCTTCGTTCGATCATCTAATTATTGAAATTCCTAGTCGATTCTTTTTCCGACAGAATACATTTGGTTTAGTGACGTCTTTCCCTTAGTGATGCTATGAAACCTCTTCGAAAAAAGAAGTAGTTTCTTTTTCGATATTCTTAAAGTTGTGTTGAACACTTTTAAATGTAGAGGGAAGGGACAATCGTCGTTTGCTCTCTCTCTCTCTCTCCCGGTGTTTGGGAATGATACGTTCGTACCCTGGAAGGTCAGGTCCTCCTCCCCGTACTTAGGTGGTCTTGCAGTATTTAATATTGAGAGTTACTTCATTTTTGGGTCACATTGAACTGAATATTTCTCCGACGCTTTTCAGGGTAATGTTAATGTATTGTGATACATATATGGGTATTAGTTCGCCCTATTGGCAAAATGTCAAGTTTGTTGGTGGCGCTTTTATATATTTTTTAAAATCATTATATACGCGTGTGTGTGTGTGTATATATATATATTTATATACGTATATATATGTGTGTGTGTGTGTGTTTTGTAAATTTTTAGTATGTTGTCTGTAGATGCTCCACTGTTCTTGCCAGTTAGACTCCTAGCATAGTTGGTTTTTCGCCAGACTTTGCTTTTAATTTCATTTACATGGTTAATCCAAGTTAATTTTGAATCATAGGTTAGGCCTAAAAATTTTGCCGATGTGGCAGTCTGAAATAGTATACCAATCACGTATATTTCGTAAAGACTACGAGTTGTGTTTTTCCTGTGTTTATTTTTATTCTATGTTTTTGATAGTATTCACTTATTCTGTTTGGGAAGGGACAACCGTAAATCCGTGTTTGTTTTTTTTAATTTCGTGCAAAGCTACACGAGGGCTATCTGCGCTCGCCGTCCCTAATTATTGCAGTGAAAGACCAGTGTAAAGACAGCTAGCTTACCAAACGCGACTTTTATGGATGCATGTTGATTTGTGCGTGTTAATTTTGGTTTTAACTGAATAAAGTTTGGGTTTCGTAAAATATCCCAAGTTTAGCATGTGATTTTATTCACGAAATTCGGGAAAAAGACATATTTGTCAGTGCCTTATAGATGCTGTTTGCTTGCTACTATAATCTCAAACGCAGGTTCATTTGCGAGGTATGAAATTATACTTGCTTGACCCTTACCACAGTAGCCACTCCTCCCCCCCCAATCTTTTGATGTGCTTCTTTATAACTGAACCCTTTGATAGTGGGCGCTGATTTGTTATTTTACACTAAATGCGGGAATACCTAATTATAACTATACTATTAAACCTTTATTTTGTCAGGAGGTTTTGCTATATGTTACATATTGCGTACCACAATATATATATATATCACTATATATTGTTTATATAGGCCAGATTTCTCCAAGCCCGTTCCCTTGGCTGTGGTTTTGCTAGATAGTAGATAGGAACAGTGGAAACAGTTAAAGTTAAATCATCGTATTTTGAAGCCTGTTGACCCATAGGGGTTCGAGAGAATACTCCATGATATCCGCGAGTTATATCGGAAATTTCATTAAAATATTTTAAAGAATATGATGTATATTAAGAAAATATTCCAAAATGTTAAATTTGTGATTGGTTAATACTTCCTTTATATTTCATGAAACAGATTAAATTATGGGATTGGTTCGCTCAAGTCCTTCAACAAAATGGTAACGAATCTTATTACTGTAATCTGACTTTTGAAAAGCAGCTGCGATTTGTTGTATCTATTGTTGTAACGGATACAACGTCCTATAGAAAGCTTGTATCTATTGTTGTAACGGATACAACGTCCTATAGAAAGCTTGTATGTATTGTTGTAACGGATACAACGTCCTATAGAAAGCTTGTATCTATTGTTGTAACGGATACAACGTCCTATAGAAAGCTTGTATCTATTGTTGTAACAGATACAACATCCTATAGAAAGCCCCTTTCACCGATTTTTAGTTCTTTTATAAGCCGTAGACGCTTTGAAATCGACGAATTCAAGTTTTATTTATTTATATAATATTGTTATCTGTGGAGGTGTGCCTTCTTCTGGTGAACACGAGGTCTCTCCCATAACCCACGAAAATCGTTTATCACGGATAGAGAATTTCTAATTTTAATAGTAAGACATTTGGTAAGTTTGTTGTTGTATCTAAATAATTTGGGTTATAATAGCGACTGATGACATGAATCATAAAACGGAATAAAATAGTACTTTTTTAAGTATATGGGGACGTGAAAGGGACACACCCCTATTGTAACGGTATTATATTTTAAAACAACAACTTTACATCTATTATGTGTTACCAAAACTTACTTACTACACCCACAATCTCGTTTAACTCCTCTTTATATGGGTAACGTTTGATTTTGAGCACCATACACATTGGACGTCTTGTCAACATGTCTCGTGTAGATGTACACATGTTCTAGTACACCAATCTACGACAGATGACAATTGAACCAGTTATAAATGGTACATTTCTATGAGTCATATTAAATTTTTAGGCGTGTATTTTTTATTCAAAATCGCTTAATCTGCTGTTTGACGCTCTGAAATTATTGATATTATAAATGTCAAATTTTTCATTTTATTTACGAGTTTATCGAGAGAATAGATAAAAAAATTTAAGTTATCTCGAATGAAGGAAGGTTAAAACCACCGTACTCTTGTAAAAATCTTCTCTTGTTTAATTACTGGTATTATTTTAGTAGAGATAAGTCTACGTTCTGTCAGACTCTGTAAGTGGTTAAAGTCATCGTATTTTGAAGCCTGTTGACCCATTGGGGTTCGAGAAAATACTCCATCACATCCGCGAGTTATATCGGAAATTTCATTAAAATATTTTAAAGAATATGATGTATATTAAGAAAAAAATTCCAAAAAGTTAAATTTGTACGAATTAAAATGTTAAATTTTGGAATCAGATTTTCACACAGACGAAACTTTTTTTTATATATCGTTTAAATAGTTTGGGGGTTTTAAATTGAAAGGGGTCCTAGGGTTACCAAAGTTTGAGGACTGCTGGGTTAGGATAATAATGCAAATCGTGTTGATCATCTCCTCATTTGCTTCTTGATGGCTCAGTGGTGAGTTTGAGGATTTAACTTTACAAATCTGGTTTCGATACCCACAGTAGGCAGAGTTAGTCCAGCCTACTGTGTAAATTTGTGTATAACACACAGACATATCTCATGTATCACAATGTGGTACTTTGGTATGGGCTTGTTTATAAACGTATTAACTGTGCACGTTTGCTATTGAACTTTGACCTATAGGTTATGTTGTAATTTTGCGACCCATAACGTAACAAAAATCTGTCTTCATTTTATTTGAAACTTATTTTTAATGTTACGCGTATGTTAGAGGTCAAGATTATGGCGCCTAGGATCAGTGTTATTTTCTAGGTCACAACTGTCGTGGTGAACTTTCTTACAGCACTTGTGATTGAAAGTAACCATCATGGAGTAGCGTCTGTTGTGTGGGAACAGACTGATTGAAACATTTTCAGACAGAAACAACTCGGTATAAATCAAGAAGTCAGTCTTGTACGCACGAAGAACGATAGATTTTGTTGGAAGTACCGTTTTCGTCCACTTAACTCGTGCTTCGAGTTCAAGCTCGGAAGACGTTATGTTAATGTTAGTATTACGCAGCAAAATTTGCACATAACAGTAAGTTAAGATGGTTTAAAAATATAGCTATTTGCAATGACAATAAATTACTGTTTTTATGCAACGTTTCTAAAATTGAGGACGTCGCATCTTCCACGAGAAAGGATGGTATTCAGTTAACAAAAGTTATCGCGATTGCTTCAAATGTAACAAAAGCAAGTAAGACCTGTGTTGCATGCACGCGCACGCACGAGAAAATTTCTTATTTTGATTCTCTACACTTAATGCATTTCGTGTGCTTTTAGTAAGATGATGTATTGATTTGGATACGATATAGTTAAATGTTTGGCATGTAGTTGATATTTCGAAGCAACCTGGATGGTGAAATATATCTCAAGTTGTCAATGAAATATTAATTTACTTTAAAAAGCAATTTCTCCTAATGTAACTGCTGTCACATACGAGAACAACTGCATCCACTGTTTGGAAGGTTTATTGATTTATAGTAATGGTTAAAATATAATAAGTGCACTAAAATATCAAGATAAATGTTTAACCTACCAATCATTGTTAGGTAGTCAATAATAATACTTACACACACACACACACACATAAATGTAAACTTCTTTAGCCTGGTTACACTCTTTCTAGTTTGCGTTTGAGGGTAGAAAAGGATGAGAATAATTCATTAATAGTTTCATTTTGAGTTTACTGAAGGATAAAATACATTCCTTAAAACTTGTGTACTTGAGGATGCTCGCACTGGAGATCGAAACCTCTTACCTGTTCTGAAAAATAATCGTACTTATTATAAAAGCTGTAAATTGTAATAAAATATAAATAGGAAAAATAAAACATTGAGTAATAGTAAAATAACTGGGAACGTACGTTTTCAGTATATATATATTTCTATAAAAAACCCATAAACAACGGCTGACTTTTTTATTTTGTTATAAACATCTAAGACTTGAATGTTCACCACAACATTCATTAAACAAATACGTGATTCTTAACGATGTTGGTTAGGAATTTATTATTCTTGGTTTACATAGTAAGATACGAAATTATTCAAACTACTTTACGCGGATTAACATAGCACACAAATGTCCCTTTGGTTTAAATTCAACATACAATAAGATATTAACTTCCCGTTAATGTTTTTAACACGCGTGTAGTAACCCCTCTATTAAGACACAGCAGTAGGTAACTTCCTGTGATGTAAGAAAGTGTTACGTTCTTTTGGAAATGCAATTAGTTTAGTTAACGTGACGGATATCGACAGTCATATCCGTATGATGCCGGAACCGTAATTAAATCCAGATGTTCATAATTTGGAGCAACGTTTCTCCTTGCTGACCAAAGTGATGCAGTTTCCACGTCGTCTTCTACGAGTTCGGAAACCGACGAGTACTGACTGGTCTTGTTGAGAGAATTGAGGAAAAATTTAAAAGTAGGGCGAACAACACTTGAGTACGTGGGTGGATAGTGTCAAAGAAATGTGTGCCTTTGTCTGTATCAATTTACTTTTCTGTTCATCTTCTTTCTCTTTTGTTTGTCGGTTCACAGACACATCTGTCTATCTATCCGTGTTTCTTCGATGTCAGCCCTTCCATCCATCTTGTCCTGGTATTAAGTAACGTGTGGTGTAAAGATTCCTTCTTTCTGTCTAGTGTGTATACAGAGAGACTCTTTGTGAACAAATATTTCATCCAGTTGACGTTCTTTTATATAGGTATGTGTGGTAACAGGTGTTGTCACAGAATAACTGCCTCACCAACAAGTGTTCAGTGGGAAATCGCTCGGTCTGAGTGCAACAAGTGCGATCTGCGAAAAAGGGATTATCACACATGCAGTTAGTTCCTTTCGTCAGGAGCTCGTGCGAATCGTCACCGGTGTTCTCTCAGCTCGTGTTAAGTGTGCATCACACTAGACACCTGTGTTTGATTTGTTTAGTAGATATCGCGCTGGACAACTGGTCGTGGGTCAAGCTTGTCACTTGACACTTCATGAAAAACAATGCATGTGTACACGAAGGCCAGGAGTGACCACTGCAACTAAGGAATAGTTATAATATAAATAATCTAGTTCACTGGGTTTTGTTTGTCGTGATTAACGAAACATTTCACTCTGGTGAGATATGACTCAATTTACCATAATTATTTTCTTCCTTATGTGTGCGTCTAGAATAAACAGAGCTATAGACACCAATCTCTACCCTCTTACCTTTCCATTGTTTTACTCTTAACATTCTATTTTATGAGATGTGACGTCATTACGCGTCTGGGTGAGATCGGACATAGTTCACGTGCTCGACAAATCGACCTGACATTCTTCATCAGTCCGTCAACAGAAGAAGTGAACGTCGCGTTGTTTTAATCTAACTAATTTGTAGGCAGGGCGTGGCCTAGTACAGTAGTTAGCTTGACGGGCTGCTTAGTGAGAAGTCTGAACATTCTCCTTGCTTACAGCTATGGCTGCGTTGTAAAATTAACAGCTAGGCCTTATTCGGTCTATAAATAGATCTAGGGGGTACTGTTGATTGACTGGCCTTTCTGTGTCCATTAGTGACGACTATATTTGAACTCTAAGGGTTTCTATCGTGGCTGCTTACTTTATATACTGCACTACTCGTTGTTTGTGTTGTTTTCTATTTGCAACAGTTTCTGTTTAGCTTAGAAGAATGACGTCAACTGCTTTCAACCCTCGAGATAACGCCCGTGAACAAAAGTTCCGGGGACAAGTTTTAGACCCGGAGATATAACTGCTATTACTTCTAAATACTCCTGTTCCAGTATGACTTCTCTAACACAGGTGTTTTGAATAGAAATATCGCCATCTTGACATCATTAAACTCTTCGCTTTGATTCACGTGATGTATAGAACAGGAAAGGGATAGCGTGTTTTGAACTGTGCTCTTTGACTCACGTGACACAAAGAACACGAACAGATATTTCAAGAATAATATATTTAATAAAGATACACGAACGTTTTTACCTTCGGATTAGCGAGGCGACTATCACAGGTGTCTAGTTGTTTTGTACTGCCGTGTTCGTCGCATGTTTGTCTCTCCTTACATCATATGGGTAGATATTGTAGTGTATTATAAGTTTTTGAAACAAAACAGAAACAACTCC
This sequence comes from Carcinoscorpius rotundicauda, assembly GCA_011833715.1. Lineage (NCBI taxonomy): Eukaryota > Metazoa > Arthropoda > Merostomata > Xiphosura > Limulidae > Carcinoscorpius > Carcinoscorpius rotundicauda. The sequence continues at coordinate 19,150,386 of CM022391.1, forward strand.
ATAAATTACTTTTAACATACACGACAATACATCTACTGGTCTTTCACTTTAGATGGTAGCAGTTTTTAAGTTTAGTAGGTTAGTACAGTTACGTTTAGACGGTAGCAGCTGTTTAGTATAGTAGGTTAGTACAGCTAAATTTAGATGATAGCACCTAGTGAGTTTAGTAGGTTAGTACAGTTACGTTTAGACGGTAGCAGCTGTTGAGTTTAGTAAGTATCTTGTATTAAGATGTCGTTTTAAGGTAATTTGGTTTAAAAAGAAGGTGCTTAAGTGTTCTGGGGTTTTCTCTCTCTCGTTGTCTAATTTCTTGAAACTGTGGCAGGTCTGTACACACTCGTTGGTATATGAAGATTTAGCCACGATAGAATAGTTATAAGTTACTTTATATATTTCAAGTTCGAACCTTTAGCTTACAGGTCCGTCATCTCTTGACTGGTATGAGACATATTTACAGTTTAAGACTCTGGATGTATTTAACCATGTTTAAGGTCTTGTTTATTAATTTATTCTATTCTGCCTAAAATAATTTCAGTTTGAGGGTAGATAGGTAGAAATACTGATGAGTAATAAAATAGAATCAGACATACCCGCACACCATGCTTGGTATTTCTGACCCACAAAAATGTAGCTAATAAGAAAAAGGAAAGAAAAAAATCTCTTGTATTAATTTACTTTCATCCTGTACAAGAGAATTTCAAGGGCCGAGGCTGTTGAGGTTTCCTTCTTTTTCTCAAAATATTTGATTAATCGTTATATAGTGTGGCTCTGTCATCAGCTCTGTTAATTTGTTATCGAGGTTTTGTATTCTATTTGAAGTGCTCACGTCGTGAAAAACCTCAGGAACGACGTGAGGGAAATCTTGATGCGGTTGGTCACACACAAAGGTACGACAATTTTAGTATATCGTATTGGAAGTGAGCGATGGGCCACTTTGAATACCGGCGACTCGGGGAAGTGTACTCTGTCAGTGTGAACCATTTGAGTACTGCAGACTGGGGTAAGTGTTCTGTATCACCATGGCCCTCTTGAGTACCGGCGACTGTACAAGTTTGTATTCTATTGGAGGACTTACTAAGATGTATTATTTACTGACACAACACTTGTGAGTAGTGCAAATTAACAGATACTTCGAATCTTTAAAGAGCAGCGAAAAATCTGTGACTGTTTGGGATAGACATTAAACCAATGTCGTATTCTGTTACAGAAATAAAGGATGCTGACAGCAAGAGAGCTCAAAAGTGTTTTGAGGCCGTAAAAGTTTGAAAAACGCTGGATTAGAGGGAGGGAAGCTAATTAGTAGCACCCCCAGCCAACTTTTGTCTCATTGAATATTTATAGAACACCCACTATCTCAAAGTGCAACGTCGCGCTTTTTAACAACGGGAAGCGAATCGGTAACCCTTCAGAACCACTGTATTATGCTCAGTCTGTGTGTATAGTCGCTATATGTATTGTAGAAGTTGTTATTAACACAAGTTACGTGTTTCGTTTATGGCTGTGAAGAAACTGACAGTAAACACGAGCGACGAGGAAAATTTTGATCACATCTATTCTCTGAATTGTTTTGTTGAGTTTTATTATTTGAGTCCTTATATTTTTTCTCTCTATCTCAGTTGGGTTATCTAAGATGCCGTTCCCGAAACATGTGCACAAGAACTAAACGAACATGTAGATCACAGTGGGAAACTAATAAAGAATACAACGTTTCACGAACATGTTTTAGAATAAAACGTTTCAAATATAAAAGTTTCGCTTAATCTTCTTGAACCAGTACCAACAAATAAAATGAAATAAAGAAAGAGACAAAAAAAAAACTATTTTATTTAAAATCAACCACCAGGTGGCTTGTAAAACGTGCACACCAAACATATTGATAACAAGAAGAAAAGGTCGGTGAATGGTAACACTTCCGTCAAACAAACTGATAGCATAATTGTTCTGTGTCTACTATTCAAATGTGTAACCAGTATTTTTTACCGGGCTATTTATAATTGTTCTGTGTCTGCTGTTCAAACGTGTGACCAGGATTTCTTTCCGGGCTATTTATAACTGTTCTATATCTACTTTATCAACCTGTCACTAAGTTTTCTTAGACAATTCATAACTGTTCTGTGTCTACTGTTCAAACGTGTGACTAGGTTTTCTTACCGGGTTATTTATAACTGTAATAGTCCAAAACACAGATATTTCTATTTTTAAATCGAGATATAAAACGCAGCTGTAACCGTTATTCTTAACTCACCTGAACTCCAGAGTGTGTGTTTTCTTTCCTTAATATATGTTGAATAATTCGTGTATGGTTATTGCAATTTTCAGATTTTTTGTACTTGTAGAATTACCTCTAGACGAAACACGTGTTTCAAGAGAACCCGTTATTTTTTTTTATTTTTCTAGTACATTAATGTTCGTCATAGTAAAGAACCGAGCACCGTAGGTAACCAGAGTTCATGGGATTTGATAGTACTCGTAAGATATCAATTGTTCTCTAACAAGTGAGGGGAAGCTGACAGAGCCACCTAGCTTATCGCATTATAATACCGGGTCTGATAAACTATTAATCTAAGCTTGTTCACTAATAAATAAACCCGCATTCTTTAGTCCTAATCTAAATCATTCACGTACAGAAACTGGGACGGAGTTAAAACGATCTTGCAGTTGACCTTTCCTGACCTGCTTTACTGAATGTTTCCCAAATCAGATCGTTAACATTCCTATTTCAATCGCAACATTGATTTGGCTTTGAAGATTTCTTGGGCCTCAGGGGTATCTTTGGGGCCGAGAGACAACCTGGGATGTTCAGAAGCCTTAGCTTCTGTTCAACCGGATAAAAGGTTTGCTTTGAATTTCGAACCAAGCTACACGAGGGTTGTGTTCGCTAGCCGTTCCTAATTTATCAGTTAAGACTAGAGGAAAGACAGCTATTCATCACCACCCAGCGCTAACTCTTGGGCTACTCTTTTACCAACGAATAGTTGGATTGACTATTACATTATAACGCCTCCACGATGAAAGGGCGAGCATGTTTTATGTGATGGAGATTCGAACTCGTGACCCTCAGTTTACGAGTCGAGCGCCTTAACCACCTGACAATGCCAGCCTCGATAGAGGATTATGAATAGCCTAAATGAGTATTTTTATGAAGATATTTCAATTAACTGAGCCATTGGGGCCGAGTAGGTTAACATTAGTATTTCGAGTTACGTTTTATGATATTTAGATTTCCTCGAAAGGCTATCTTTCTCTCTAATTGGCTCGTTATCCATCTCAATCGTCTAGGTGTCAAGGCGGGCGTGGTGTTGATAAACACTGGTTGGGCGCTACCTTCGTTAAACTAAGACGTTTTATTTGCAACTGGAACGCCCTGCGATTTGATCTTGGTCAATTTCACGTACAGCGCCCCTTACAATTAATTTGTGAAATTCATTTTGTATGCAGGAGAGAAATGGGGTTTTCCATGGCAGTTTCTTAATTAATGAATAAACCAATCTGTTAAATTTCGTTTCGTGATTTAGGACGAGGTTCAAGTACACACTTGTGCACGTGACTCGGAATTGGATCAAGCACGCGCTAACAACGCATACACGTCAAAGGTGATTGTTTCGTGGATTTCGCGTTAAGCCACAGGGGGCCTTGGAAGATAAGTGACAGTTTGGAAGCAGAACTAAGCCGATTGAGGTCTGTCTGACTAAGCTGTCTTCCATGCAATTTATTTATTCGACGTTCCAAAATTTCCATGTACTTTAAGCAGTTTTACTGTCGTAGAACAGAGATAATCTTGCTTGTAAGAAGTACGCGTAAATTGATTAGCTACGTTTAATGTTTTCAATGAATCAATGTAGTATTTATACTTGAAGACAACCACGTTAAAAACACACGGTAGTTGTGTATGTATACAGGACACTTTTCAGTATATTGTTAAATTATATAAACGCCTAATATCAAGTCATTTTCAGGTAAGAGTTACATTAAAACCTTGCTCGATAAGGTCTTTAAACAACGAGGGGACGTTGTGTAGTGAGGGATGACTCGTGAACTTGTCCAATTAGATTAGACCTGATGATAGCCGATAGTGAGTGTGGATAGCAATCAGTGATGTCGAGAAACCCACTTGTTGAGAATTTTTATATGCAAAAACGGCTCTTCTGGGCCCAGAAAACACTTCACGTTGTGAACCTGACGATGACCGAAGAAGGTCGAAACGTTGTTCGCTCTTCTATTTGAAGTGTTTTCTGGGCCCAGAAGAGCCGTTTTTGCATATAAAAATTGAGTGTGGATAGGTTGTGATCACTCAACCTAGAACTTACCTATTGTAAAGGCCTGGCGTGACCATGTGGTTAAAGCATTCGACTCGTAATTTGAGGGTCGCGGCTTCGAATCTTCATCACACCAAACATGCTCGCCCTTTCAGCCATGGGCGTATTATAATGTGGTGGTCAATCCCACAATTCATTGGTAAAATAAAGACCAAGAGTTGGCAGTGGGTGGTGAGGATTAGCTGCCTTCCTTCTAGTTTGGTTTGTTTTGTTTTGAATTTCGCACAAAGCTACACGAGGACTATCTGTGCTAGCCGTCTCTAATTTAGCAATGTAAGACTAGAGGGAAGACAGTTAGTCATCACCACCCACCGCCAACTCTTGGGCTGCTCTTTTACCAAAGAATAGCTGGATTGACATTAACTTTATAATGCTCCCACGGCTGAAAGGACGAGCATGTTTGGTGCGACGGAGATTCGAACCCGCGACCCACTTGGCCATGCCGGGCCTTGTAAAATTTTTTTTAATTGATTATTTAATTTAGAAGGTTCATCAGTAAATATTACCAGTAGCTTTTGTTTGTTTTTTCAAATAATCGCAAATTGACCGATCATTCGGAAAAAGAGGTTTGTTTTGAATTACGCGCAAAGCTACACGAGGGCTATCTGCACTAACTGTCCATAATTTAGTAGTGAAAGACAAGAGAAAAGACAGCTACTCATTACCACCCACCGCCAACTCTTGAGCTACTCTTTTACTAAAGAATAGTGGGACTGACTAACTTTTAACGCCCCCACAGCTGAAAGGACAAGCATGTTTGGTGGGACGGGAATTCGAATCCGCGACCCTCAGATTGCGAGTCAAGCTCCCTAACCACCTGATCATGCCGAGCCAGATAAATAGGAAGATAATTCTTGCATACAAATTTTAATATGTTTTTAACATGAAAGGTCATAATTGATTTATCTTTTATGTAAACGACGAACTGTGTTTTATAAAATACAAGTGTTTTCTTTAAATGTTATTCGAATAAGAAAAATTGTGGTAACACACCGACGTATAAGATATCTAAATTCATTTTTATATGGGGTTACTAAGACGACCGAAAAAGTTTTTCCGGGTTACCTTTTTGTTTTACTTCTTGGTGCAAAGCCACACAATGAAATAATCATAGGGAATCGAACCTTAGGGAATATTTTATTACTGACCCATTAGGAGAATTTCAGGAGAGAAACTTGCGTTTTTCACAAAAATTATCTTGTTACACCCCTTCCAGCCGTCTTACCTCCCCCACCCATTTGTTTGTGTCTGTAACTTAGCATACTGATATGCACGTCTTAATTTTAACTCAATATTCACAGAGCAAAACATAGTAAGTTAAATGGCTGTTGTCATATATACAAAATTCACCGACTCTGGCAATCTTAGATCCTGCCAGAATACATCTACTGCAGTGGAATGTTCAGCATTAAGTCCGTTCGGATCAGACTCTCTGATTACTTTCATCGTATCAGTGTGTTAACCTTCTGAACCAGTTCATCTAGTGATAGTAATAGTAGAAGTGTGTTAGGACTAAAGAGTTAGTTTTCAATCAGTTCCTCTAGTACACCTAGTACCGTCTACTGTTGTTACACCGAGTGCTGTGTTGGGTTATAATGGTCTTCTGTCAGTGTTTAAGTGTTTTATCCAGTAAAAGTTAAACTTGGAGAGTGGGCGTGTCTTCAGAACTGTTACTGTTTGTGTACACCATACAAATGAACCACTTACAAATACACCATATTGTTTGCCGTTACTAAGTGCGAAGCTACACCAAAGATTATTTGTACTGTACTCACTCAAGGATCGAAATCTGATTTTTAGCGTTATAAACTCTTAGACCTGCCGCTGACGCACCCACGAAGAAGGAGAGGGGGCGAGTTATAGATTTAAATAATTCTCATTTGCCCTGTTGAAATTGATTTACACTTAAGCGCTCCAAGGTCGTCGTCTGTTTCATAAAAAATTGACTCGGTTCGCTTCACTCTTCAGTTTCAAAGAAACATTACAGTAATTTGATACTCCCTAAGAGTCAGTAGAAATAAATTTGAGACGTAAATTCAGTTTCAAATGTAATTTTCATCATGATAGTAAACAACTTGACAAGTCATGTAAACACGCATTCATATTTGATCCCAAATTACTTTTTGTGTGATTTGCAGATAGCCTAGCTGCTTTGTGCCATAAAACGCCAAATTAACCAACATATAGTGGAACAAGAACATTCATCCTCCTCCCCCCGTTACAAAATATGTAGCTATAAAACTAGTTTCCACATTTCCTCCAATCAATGAAAGTTTCGACGCTGAGTGCTTTAACAGTACTGGGCAAAAGCATGTGTTTTATATTTCATCTTCCGGAATCTCATTTATAAGCTCAGAATTTAAGTTTTGATCCCTGCTAGCTGTTCTTTGTACAGTTTTGTGCTAAAACAGGAAAGTTTTATTTTAATGTGATTTTACCAGCAAATGATTTAAATCAGACTTAACAGTCTTATCTGAACTCACTCATATCCAAAGATAAAAGAACTGAGTTTGTTTTTTTAATGAGGATTTTACCGTGTTTTGTTCGTTCTTTTGGAAGTTTTTAAAATTTTATGTCTTGTAATTACTTTAACAAATATTTTTTGTAGTAAATGGATGGATTCTTTTTGTACCAGGTTCAAATACGCTTGTCTGATGGAATCTTTAATGAAACAACTGTTTACAAAGCCGGATGTGGCAGCTAGACAAAAGCGTGTTTGCTTTGTTTTGCGTGTCATAGACACGTTGTGGATTCAGGGCAGTGTTGTTTGTTAATTATTACTTCCGTTAATGGGAATGAATACGTCATTTATTTGGTATTTACACAAGTCGAGAAGGACAAAGGAAAAGGGGGAGAAGGAAGAATGGCATTGCTACGTTCCGTTTCGCAACAGCATGACCAAGTAAACGTTTCGGCGCATTATACAGATGGGTTAGTGCCTTTAGGATCACCTTTCTTAGGCCTGTCTCCATATATCAGTCAGTAAACATGGCAGGGTTCTACTTAATAAGGTTTGACGGTTTCATGTTTCTCCACAAGGCCTGATGAACTAGAGACAGGCGTTTGAGTCTAAATACAGTGAATAACTGTGTTTTCCCCACTTTTTAACGTTAAAACTAATGATTCGTTTAAAGTCTTGATGAACTGGATACTGAGGACTAAATACAGTGAAGGGTTTCTTTTCTTTTCTCCCTTTATGTGATTCATGTTATATTTACAAGCTCGAATACAGAGTTTCAACTGTTTCTCTGTACTTCTTCTGACAGATTTAGTATCGCTAGGAGACATAGTTCAAAAGTCGTATATCCACGATGGAAAATCAAATGTCATAAGTGTTTTGGAGAACTATACGGGTAAAGCTAGCTAGACCGCACATTTTGTGTTGCTTGACGTATGACAAACAGCATAAGTTGCGTAAGGACTCGTTACAATGAGTTTTTGTAAACACTTCTTTGTCTCACATTGGCTCAATAGGAAGTCCATCAACTTACATTCCAAAAACATGTTTTTGACACTTGTTATGGGTCCAGCAGATATGCTTCGTTGAGTAGCTTTTTGCTCAAGAGATAAACAAATGATTGTCGTATTAAATTAGGGGTTAGTTAATCTGAGATTAGTATAGATTAAATAGATTTAAATCATGAAATGTTCTACGGAACACATAAAGGGGTTGTAAATATCCCACAGTAAATAATTTGGTTCAAATCAAGGATTAATCTATATTAAATAGGTTCAGATCATGAAATGTTCCATGGAGCAGATTAAGGGGTAATAAACATCCCCCAGTAATTAATCTGGTTCAGATCAAGAATTATTATAGATATACGTAATAGATTTAAGCCATGAAGCGTTGTACGAAACAGATTTAGGGTTAACAAAGATTGGTTATGATGTACTTGTCAGGTTAGCAATTATTCACGACACGAATTATGTGTTTGGTCTCCGTAAGTAGGTAGTATGTGTCTTACAACTGTAGGAAGTGTAGTAATAAATCATATTGTTTTAATAGTGGAAATCTATTTTCATAACGCTTTATTTAAATACCTCGAATTCACTTAGGAGTTAGAGGTAATGGTTTTTACTTTAGACGCACGGTGGGCTGAAGGCATGAAAGTTTATAACGACAACATTCTGGGTTCAGTCCAAACCCATTGTTTAGCTTTGCACTTAACAACAAACAAAATTTCTACCAGAGTGTAATAGAGTTCTGAGTGACACGTGACTGTGTGGGTAATTTAACTGGCCAAACCACTTATGTTTAGTGTTACGATTATATGTAATTGCTACTTTAGTTTATTATAGCACTGAGAGAATGTCATGTGACTGTATACGTAGCGGAGTTTATGTATTGCAAAGATGCTTCGGGCTATCTGCTGAGTTCACCAAGGGAAATCGAAACCCTGATTTTAGCGTTGTAAATCCGTAGGCCCACTGCTGTACCAGCGGGGATCAGTGCAGTTAGTTAGCACATTTTCATATTCAGATTGTACCAGTATCAACTAATGTCATTATAATATCCTACGTTGGTAGTACAACTTTAAATTACTTACATATCACCTTGAGAATCATGAGAACTGGAAATATCGACTTACCTACCACTCACCTAAGTTTATTTGTTTCCATGTAACAAAAACACATTGGGTTATCTGCTGTGTCCACTAAGGGGAATCGAACCACTTATTTAGACGTTGTAAATCCAAAGACTACCGTTATCGCACCGGGGGACATCACTTATGCAAGATAATCAAAGCAGATTGAAGCAAACTCCAAAATTTGTGGATTATTCAAAATACTAGCATTGATTTTCAAAAAGCCCGAATACGTAATAATGACGTCACAGATTATAATTACAGTGTTCTATTTTTTGTTAATAATTTTCATGTGACATTACACAAGAAATGTCTGTACATTACCACCTTTCACTTTCAACTGATACACTGAGGAAAGGTTGTGAGCAACACCCACCGCCAACCAAAATGTGGAGTATGACAGTTTTATATTTCATACACAACCACGTGGGTCCCAAAGTGCAGAGCGTATTTGTAAATCATTGGGAGGTTTTGATTAAAACCCAAAAGAAATAGGAATACTGGTTTTTGGAAGACGGTATACGTTGAGGTTATTTGCTTTTAAACCATATGTTGTTGTTGTTGTTTTCACCTTGGCGGCACGAAGTTATACTTTTCGATTTCACCCCTTCTGGATTATCCAAGTCTCACAATTCAGTGAGACACTATGCTGTTATTGGTTTTCAACCCCACGCTGCTTTTTATGGTTATAAGTATTCTAACTAGGGTCTGCCTTTAGAAAACAGAGATGCGAGTTGAGGATTTGTTGGCATAAACTTCAAGACATAATACCGAGATAACGTGATTTGAAAAATTGAAATCTGGCGTAAACGGTTTGCGTGTAGTCCTTGGACGTCTGAATAAAAGGATGGTTGAAATTGAATTTTTTTCGGTGGGATGGTGCTGAAGGATTTGTGTTCTCTACAGAATAGGCGTGCTGTTGTTGTTTTGAATTAAGCACAAAGCTACACAATGGGCTATCTGTGCTCTGCTAACCAAGGGTATCGAAACCCGGTTTTAAGCGTTGTAAGTCCGTAGACACATTGCTGAGCCACTGGAGGGCAATAGGTGTGTTATAAGGTAGGAAAAAAAGGTCTGAGATCCAGTGTGTATACGGCTTTCTTGTTAACTACACTTCTGTAATCGCAGGGAGGGAAGGTAGAAAAATAAATAGCCAATTCAGTATTCTTTATAAGAGTAAAACACGATGTTGTTAGAAACTAAAAACAAATCACCGTAAAAATACATAGATAAATCACAAGTGTAGATAAATTACAGATGTAAGCGTATATAGACCATCTGTATGCAAGACATTGAAGGAGGAGGAAATAGACCATGTAGTGCTGGGATACACTGTTTATCTGCTACATATCTGGTGACTCAGATATAAACTTAAGGGTTATAGTATGAAATTGAGGGGCTCAACTCTCTTGTGTGGAACCACGCTGAAGACAGACAATTTGAATTAAAAGAAAAAGTGTTTGCTCAATAAGCTGGATATACCAACATAGGATATGACGTAGGCTGGATATGAAAACCCAGGAAATGACATAATTTAGATATGCCGACCTGGGAAATGACGTGGGCTGCATATGCATATTTAAATTATTTTTGTGCAAAGCATGAGCCAACCTTATCTTAATTGAAAGGGCTAATGCATAAGACACCAGATATAGAAGAACAGCAACTGGGTATGGACTTGAACCAAATCTAAGATCTTAGATTAGCAAAAACACCAATCCACAAACGGTGAAGATTCTACATAAATACCTAAAAATTATAATTTTGGGGTATCGTTCCATTTACACGTTTCTCACGTACCTTCTGGACCTAGGTGTGCTCAGTGGAGCACAAGGGGGTAGGGGAGTTCACCGATTTTCTTTAACGTAATCGAAAAACATATTTTCGTTTTGAGGTAAAATAGCGGTAAGATTATGAGTAAGAAATTGGGAATCAAAGGAACTTTGGTTAACCTCACCTGCTTCTCTTTCCCTCCCGTTTCGGTTGCTACCGCCCTTGCTGTTTTAAATATATTTTCAGAATGACAATCCTTGGAATGTTAAGTACTGTTACAATAGGGGGTCAATGACACCTATTACTCCCATAGTTTCATGTGCACGGTATGCTGTCTAAAATTAGATATCTTTAAAAGCGTTCAAACTTTGCTATAAACCAGTTGCTACCACTATAGTACCTTGATTTTTAGCTTCTAGTGGAACTAGTATAAAATCATGGTACCTTTTAGTTTGTTTTGTTAACACTTTAAACCTGCACCAAATTTTGGAGAAGTTCGAACTGGACTGAGACCAGTGATTGGTTAATCCTGAAAGACATGGTTTGCCCTTAGAAAACCTCACCTTTTCTGAGGTTTGGACGTGTTGGAGACACGTAGTAGCAAAGCATTTGTACTGAGATGTGGGAACATTCGTAGTAACATGTGTATGTTACCCAAGATATTTAGTTCTCCCTTCCCCCACGTGACCAGTTAAACAATGGACTTTGAGATGAAATTGGAAAGCTTACGTGCATATCATGCAGCTTGTGGACATTTAGACTTGTGACTTTTAAAACCTACCTACCAAAACACTATTAGTTACGATCTTATCCACTAGGCTCAGGGTTTTAGAATGCAATTGTATATTTCTCGAAACGTAATTTTTCCAGGCAATCTTGAACAGTATGAAAGTAATGACGGTAATAATAATAATAACAAACAGAATTGTTGCATATACTGTTCACTTTACATGGTTTATCACCAGTCTTCATAAAGCCAGGAGTGGCCTAGTAGTTAGCTCGAAGTTGCAGATTGCGGGCCAAGTGTTCGTAGGTTGGGATTAATAGTCCATGTGAGCACTAGATATTACTGTTTTTTCCAGTAACTATAGGTTCTGGTGGTTAGGACTCTCTTCTGCTAATCTGTGGGTAATAACCATCACCGAACAATAACCCAAGAATTGGCTCATGTTGATTAGGTACCGTACTTCTAGTAGTCTATCACTGCTAAGTTATGGACGGCTAGCTCAGATATCCCTTGAATAGCTTCGCGCAAAATTTTAAAACAAACCAGACCAATCTAAACTATATACAGGACAACGCTGAAAATTCTAATTTGAAAGAGCTGAAGAATGCTACAGACTACTGTAACGTGTTGATTGAATCTGTTTTGAAATGTTGTGACAATGTACATAGCACGCGTCGAGAGACGAACACTCATCTGCGGGCGAGAGTTTCTAGAGGTTATTACAGAACTCGAGCTGTTTTAAGTTGTCATCAGACACCTGGATCCTGGCAGCACAAAGAACGTTGAGTCCCGTGTGATTGATATTTGGATAGAAATTTGTTCTTTCTTTTTTTTTTACAACTGATTGTTTTAAACTACTTTTGGAACAAAAGTCCCTTTTCTGTCTTCTCATTTTAGTTGGAGACCGAACATAAAGTCTGAAGACTTATGACGCTGAAGTGAAGTTTGGAGTTTGATCCTTGTAGCTGAGACATCGTTGACACGCCAAACGAAGCAAATAGTCCCAGATCTTTAATCACGTCACGACTCAGTGTTTTGAGCAGTGTGTCGAATGGTGTCATGCTTGTTCGTTCGTTTGCCAAGCCTATTGAAATTAAAGTGATCGGAGAAAAACTAAAATTAAAAACGTGTGTGTCCCAGAAAAACGTTGAGCTTGTCTTTCGCTTTTATTCGAAAATCTTAGAAGTAATTGGTAGGTTCCGTATCCTATGGACGTTTTTCTTTCTCAGCACATTTCCCTGAACTCTTTATTTAATAGGTACCAAATTGCTCGTAGATCTCTTACAACGTTTGATTAACGCCAGGAAATATGAACAAAACATCTTTAAGTCTTACGGTTGTTCTTACCCATGACTGTTTGTTTTCCTGTATAGGTTGTCTAGCAAGCAATAAGTAGTTTCAGTCAGGAATTTTTTCGGACAGTTTTAGACTAAGTTAAACGTTTAAGACTGCGGATTGTAGGGTTTAAAGTTCGTGCCGCAGTGCGAGGGAGCATGACGCGCACTTTCAGTTGTGAGGGCATTATAAAAGTGGCAGTCAGTTCCACTATTCGGTAAGCTCGTTAACTGTTTTCTATGTGGTCAGTAGTTGAAAACAAAGACAGCTGTCCAGAATATTGAATCCTAAGGGGTCTCTCGGATGTCGCAAAGAGCGCTGTTTAGTATAGAAATACCAAATATATCTTTACAGCGAGTTTGTAATAAGCAGAAACATGACAAATGTTCAGAATTTAGCAGTATACCAACCTCTTTAGTAATGAATAGAATATAAAAAGTCACTTGGTTAAAAATTATTGGAGGGTATACAATTACTGTAAACTTACAAACTGGTGCTTAGCCTGATACTAATTCGATGTTCCAGAAGAGGTCGCTGCAGTGTAAATTTTATGCTTCTGTCACCACTTCTACTTCCCTGACTCGTTTATTTTCTATCCTGATGTCTTCTGACTCTTTTGTTTTTCCCCCTACTCTAATTAAAAACTGTTGTTATTTTTCCCACCTGTTCACCAGTAAAGCTTCAGACAATTTGGGGTTTTTTTTGGCTCAAGAAACAGCGAAACTCTCTAATGAATCACCAATTTTCTTATTTTGATCGCAATAAAATGATCCAAAGCGTAATTAATTACGACACTAACAAATTACTAATTTAATAAGTTGTGGTGAAGAGAAAGAGATAAATTGGTCGTTTTATTTTTATAGTAATTTTTCTCGAATTAGTAAAAAAAAATATTTTTTGTAGAAGTCAAATTTATGTTTTTTTTAAAAAAGACACGGTAGTTGATCTATCTACAAATTTAAAATATTAAGGTGACCACATGGGTGCTCACAGAATTATGTTCTGGGATGGGAACAGCAATAAACGTAAATAGGGGATTGTTTTTCACAGCCTAAGCCGACAGGCTAAAACAATCTGTATTATTTATGTTTAAACGCAAACATCAATTTGCAGTTTTAATAAAGAAATTACTAAATATTTTCAGTTTAACTACGATATTACGTTTATATCATAATGTGTGCAATGTTTTGTGAAATGTAAAGAGTCTTGCCCACTCCTGCGTGTGCCCTTGAGTGAATTTACTTCCCTCCTACGTCATCATATTAAGGCTTTTCTCATGCCATGGTTGTTTACTGTGCCTATCGCGGGTATTGAAATCAGATTTTTTGGGGTTATAAACCCCCAGATTTACAGCTGAGTTTCCCAGGAGTGTTATGGCAAGTAGATCGGATCATAATTTAATTTGCTTTACGAATGTTCGTACTGATGATAGCAAAACATTAAACTAGCGAATTGAAATCTTTCTGTAAGCAGTGGTTAGTATAAGAACTTGTAGCTCTAAAATTAGGAGCTTGTTCCCTTTGTTGGCATAGTACTCACTGGGGACCTGACACGTCCGTTTGTACTTAACACATACAAAGAAACGATAAAAATAAATGAAAATCTTCGTCATTCTAAGAACAAGAGAAAGTTAACATGATATTTAAAATGGTCGTTTTTGTTCAGGTTCTAGTATGTGATAAGATAATTGATGTGTAACAAGAGTTTTTAATAACAGGAGAACAAAAAGGCTGTGAAATGATTTCAGTGCGATAAAAAGAAGATGCAGTAGTCAGGTCGCACAGTCCACTAGAGATTCTGTACTACAGGAGTATTTTTTTGGGGGACTTATCCCCCAACTCTTCTGGCTCGGCATGGCCAGGTGGTTAGGGTGCTTGATTTGTAATCTTAGGGTCGCGGGTTTGAATTCCCATCACACTAAAGATGCCCACCCTTTCAGCCATGGTGGTTTATAATGTGTTACTATTCAATCTGACAAGCGTTGACTTGCTGACCTCTGTGGTCTTTCACTCCTAAATTAGTGAAATATAGCCTTTGAGTTGCTTTGTTTAAAATTTAACAACAAAACAACAAAAAACGTTAGGCTAGTTAGCTACTAGGCCACGCTTGGATCCTTTCATAGAGTTAATAAAGACAAAGTAAATGGAGTTATAAGCAGAAATAGGTCAAGTTTTCTAAGTAACTTGAAATGCATGAGACTTGGGAACTCATTAATAATGTAGAAGAAAACTACATTTTGACACTGTAGACAGTTAAAATGCAGTCTAGTATACAGAGTGGGTAGCTTATTAAAGTGAGAGGGTTGCATAAACGATTTATTTGTTCTTTAAGTGAAACTGAGAAACGTTAAGCAATAAAGAATAATTATATAAATTATATAACAGTAAGAACAGTAGCAACTGTTTGGCTATATACACTTCTGTGTGTGTGAGGGGATGTCAACTAAACCTTTCTTTGATAAAGAAGTGTGACAGCGTGTTGGTTTTAATAACTATGTAAGGCTTGACTTGTATTAAATATCACCAAATCTCCAAGTGAGCTGTCTGCGCTAGCTGTTTTCAATTTAGAAGTGAAAGACTAGAGGGAAGGTAGATAGATAGTCATCTCCACTCACCGCCAGTGTAATGGTCATCACCATTGGTATATGTTTGGTTTGGTTTAAATTTCGCGCAAAGCTACACAATATTTATCTGCGTTAGTCGTCCCTAATTTAAAAGTGGAAGACTAGAGAGAAGGCAGCTAGCCATCATCACCTGCCACCAATTCTAGGGTTACTCTTTTGCCAACGAATAGCAAAATTGACCTAGATATAATAACACGGCACGACTGAAAGAGCGAGCATGTTCGATAGAGTTCAAACCCACGACCCTCAGATTTCGAGTCGAGCGCCCTCTACCTATATGAGGAACATTAGGTATTATTTCTCTTTGTATTTTATTTATTATTTCTAGCTCACAAAGGAGGACTTGTTGAATGATAGATGTGCGGTTATAATAAATCGAAGAGTTAAAAGGAAGCGAGAGTTGCCCTGCAGCTAGCGTATCAGATTGAAGAGTTGATGTTCCGTGGTTCACGTCCCGTTATCGCCAGAAAATGAGTAAATCGCGTTTTGTAATGTTAGGGCCTTGGGTGCATTATAATAGGACAAGCTCACTATTTGGTCTGATAAGAAGAGTCAACTTGTTTTCAGTGGGTGGGGATGACTGGCTGTCTTCCTTGTAGTTTATCATTTCAAAATTAGGTACTGTTGAGTAGATAGCTCTGGTGTAGCTTTCAAACAAACAAGAAGTTAAAATAGATTTTTTTTGTCAGTATTCTTTTGTTTTGCAGATGGAGTTTACATTAGTAAAGAAAATAATCAATTTCTTCTCAACCTTTAATATCTGAGAAAAATCAACAAATTAGAGCTACCAATGCAAGATCTATGATCGAAAAACATTGAGCTTTTAGTAATACGAAGAATACTGAATATAATTTATGTGTGGAATCATGTGGTTGGACAGTAAGTTTTATCCAATTTACTGAACACGATTTATGTGTGGAGTAATATGGTCGGACAGTAAGTTTTATCCAGCTCACTAAGCATGGTTTATGCGTGGAGTTTGCATACCATGGGGTTTGCGAGTAATGTTTATCCAAATTACTGAATGTGATTTATACGTGCAATCAAATTATTAGATAGTAAGTTCTTATTCACATTTTAACTTATTTCACTATACATTCAAAACGTCTCCAAACTTTATTAAATATCGAATCAGTTGCTAAACCTAAAAGTTTAATACGCATGTGCCAATGTCAGTAGACATCTGTGAAGTGAAAATAAATATCGAATCAATTTCGATGACGATGATCCTACTTTTCAGAAAATAAAGTTTGGAGACAACTTGATCCGATGTATATTTACTAGATTTTACTCCGTCATAAGGTGGTTTTTACATCCAGTGTTATTAACAACGACAGTATCTTGGATCAGCGTTGAAGTTTAGGTGACAAGTTCATTATCTTATATCTCGGGCCTTCTTATTTGTTAAACGTATATTTACTTTGAATTTTAAATTAGTTTTCTTTGTTACTAACCATCCTGCTTTCCCTAAGGAAATACACTTGGTTTATGGCACCAGCTACATGATGTATGTATCTTTGTGGTTGTTTTTTTTAAGTTTCCATTTTCTTCTGCAATCACTTCCTTTTGGTCCACTGGATTTTTTTCTACATTTAATAATAAATATACCATTTGTATTGAACATAAAACTGAGACGGTACAGAAGTAAAATCCACAGAGCAGGTTATGTCAGTGGATTTAGAAACGATCTTTCTGTGTAATTAAAATTTTGGGGAAACATTGTACGACCACCACACGTTTCTGCTCATGTTAAATTCATTGACGTATCCTGATTTACATGGTGGTGATCAGAACAAATAAAACTTCTCTGGGGTTGTAATTCTGTTAAATGATTATTTAATTTCATCCATATTTTAATGAAAATTGTGATCATGGGGGGGGGGTAATTTCAAGCCTCCTTACTCCTGTTTAGAAATAGTAATATAATAATAATGTAATAGCTGCACTGTTTCTTACGTGTGAAATAAACCTCCACTCCCCCTCTTTCTCTCAGTCTTAGATGTTGAAATTTGGCTTGCTTTTGTAATGTTACTTCTTAAATCTGTCACACGCTTGGCTCACTTCCGTAATGTAACCTCTTCTCTGATCTGTCACGTGGTTCATCAGTCTTGTTCGCGACAGTCATCGTGATGTCATACATTTTGACATTCTGTCTGTATTTGGGTAATCAATCATAAACCACATTATCAGAAGTATATGTTTTCTCCTTATTTCGAATGTCTTTTTTTTTCTTCGAGGAAAATCTACCTTTATAGAAATTTTACCAAGAACTAAAATCAAGGCGGCTTCGGGATTCGTTTAGTGATTGTTTAAAAATTATCTGTTACTTGAACTATCTCCCAATAAACTCTCCTCTCTCTCTAACCCACCCACCTTTATATATATATATGCTGCTTTATGCTGATTTTTTTATCTTGACTTGTAGTCCCCACAAAATGTAGTCGAGAAAATTTTACTCGCGCAGCAAGCAAAGGAAGTTTCGCGCCATGATGTTGACCACTGGTCACCAGAATTTAGTGGATCTCGCATAAAAGTAATAAAACAAACACAAAAACATCAACGTTTTTTCCCACATAAATAGCTACAGACTTTTTGTTAATCTTTGATACTGACTTTTGACCTGTGGCACTTAAAATGTAGTCTATTTCAGTCAAATTTTGGGTAACGGTTTTAACAAGAAAGAAAATATTTTTCACATACATAGAAACGGTAAAAACATAGTACTTGCACAGTTTCTCAGTACAATAATAATTACTACGTAATGCATGTAGTGGCTTCTATTGTAAACTTAGCAATTTATGACGCTTTAAGTAATTCCGTATCGGGTTCTCATAGCTATATATAGGTTCAGTATTCTCACTGGTATGGAGTTCTGGGTCTTTGTTCTCATTAGTTACTTGATAAACCGTCAGGGGCTCGGAGTTGCTTCAAATTCGCTGTCACACTTGGATCTTGAATAAGTTTTGTGGTTATTGGGTCAAAGGTGAAGTTCTCAATTCGTGTTCGTGTCATAAAACCTCTTGGGTGACCTGTTCAGTTCCCTTTTGTTGTTCTTTTAGAATAACCTTAGGTTCAGAGTTCAAAGGCTAAAGTTAAATGAAGATTGTGATATCGAGACCTGCGAGTTTTTTAAACTGAATATTTTAACCTGAGAACGTTGACACAAAGTTCTATGGGAAGAATTTCTGAATATCATTAGTTCACAGCCCTTTTGGGGCTCGTGAAACACTTTTCATGTAAGCTTTTGCTGTTTTTTAAAATGTTACTCAGGCCAAATTAAGGAAATAAAAAAAGAGAGAAAAAGTCTAGTAACGATTTTTTTGTCACTACCTATTAATTGATTGAAAAGTATCTCGTGTGAGTCTTTTGTCGATTTAAAGCGAAGTGAGCACCGGTGAATATGTGACGGCGCATGTCTTGTCACGCATTTTGTAGTTTTTGTCAGATTTTTTTCGTGCACAACCAACATCGACTGTACGTACTACACAGTGTGAGGTTTCCATCGCCCGTGAAATGTTCTATGTTCTCAACCTATCGATAAGTGTGTGTATGTGTGTCTTATTCTGATTGATGCATCCATCCATCAGGTTAAACATAGGTGTATGGTGTGACTATCTTGTGCTCTGTTGGTGTGGTATAAATCTAGACGGGTTTAGGGTTTATGTTGTGTTTAATTCTGTCCAGGCGTACGTCTGTTCGCTTCCCTAGATGTTACTTATGCTTACGATTATTTTGCTATTCTCCTTATTTAATCCTCGTTGTATGAACATAGGTGCTAGATCCGTGGGTGCATGAACACCCCACCCTAAAAAAAAAATATTAATGCAAGTTCCGTTGAGCACTCAGAAGCCGTGAAAAAATTACTGGGTGATTTTTTTTTCAAAATTTTACTCAGTATACGTAGCAACTTTGATCAAAGGGTTTTATCTTCCCCCTTGTCCGTCCGTCCACATGCTGACATTGTAAGATAACAAATAATTTCTAATTTACCTCGTATCGTTTTGATGTTCCACATTAAGTAAGTAATTCATCAGCGCTAAAAGCTCGATGCGTCTTATATTTACCCTAACCCTCTATGTCTGTTTAATTTTACTTGGTAACCGTAGGTTCGGGCTCACTGTCTTGCACGTGCCTTGTGATAGGATGTTCCAGAGATAGGTTATCCACCATTAATCATTAAGTGTCATGGTTTGTACCAGAGCAACACATCTCCATCTTGTTAAGTTCGTATACTGGATTATACTGAGAAAGGCTTGGAACCGTACACACACATCTGTAGGCTGTCTCTTTTATACACACACATACACACTGCACGTCTTGAGTTTTATGTACTATCTACTTAGTTCTTAATCCGTAGTGGAGAACCCTACGTGAGAGAGACTCATGTCACGACTGTCGTGTCTTATCCTCTCTCATATAGAAAGGAAGTGATATTAAAGAACCAACTTGTCGGACCATCTGGGACATAATCCTTCTTTTTGACTCGTTATAGTGACCCTTCTGTAATATTCTAAACCAGAAAATTCTAAGAAGAAACCTCTCATTAAATTAGTTGATAATGGTAATATTTATTGTGGACTTATGACGCACCCATCGCCCATGTGTAGGAAAGTGCGGCCTGGCTGCCGGACTGCGAATCTTAGAGTCATGTTTCGCATCCTTTTGCAGCAAAAAAAAAAAAAAGTGTGTCTGCATTACACCTCAAGGCCGTGAGTGTGTCATAAGAGTAACTGTAGCGAGCCGGGTTCGAATTCCTGCTATATTTCTTGGTATTGTCGGTGTGTTGTAAGTGTTACATTTAGTCCTTTAGTGTGAATCTCGGCATTAGTTCAAAATTATGTTTAGAGATGGATGGCTTTATTAACTTTACCATAAATACACAAACAGTCGATTACATGTACTTACAGTCATATCCTGATGTCCCACCGATTAACGATCAGTAATGAAAGAAAGCCCAGCATGGCTACGTGGTTAGGGGGCGCTTGTCTAGGAGTATGGGATCTCGTCAAATATACTCGTCCTTTCAACCTTGGAATTGTTATAATATTACGTCCAATCCCACTATTCGATGGCAAAAAGAGTAGCCCAAGAGTAAACAGTAATGACATCTTTCCTCTAGTTTTTTATTGCTATAGGTGGTTAGTGTTTGCGTAGCTTTGCACAAAATTAAAACAACATAACAAACAATAACGGAAAGAACCTTCCCACTTTATTCGAAATTTGGATGCCCGAGAATATTTTTGTAACTACAGTAATCACAACTAGGGGGTAACAAAATTATTTTTATTTTTTGGAAGACGTTTCTAAGGAAAACAATTAAACGTAATTTGTCTGTTTTATTTTGTTTGTTTCTTGCTGTTGAAAAGCAAAAGTACGCAAACCATTTATTTTTGATATTATTGTCAACGGTCTTCCACTAATAGCATGTTAGTATGAAGCAGAGTCACAAATCACAACACTAGGAGGTTATCAAGCATGTTAATATGAAGCAGAGTCACAAATCACAACACTAGGAGGTTATCAAGCATGTTAGTATGAAGCAGAGTCACAAATCACAACACTAGGAGGTTATCAAGCATGTTAGTATGAAGCAGAGTCACAAATCACAACACTAGGAGGTTATCAAGCATGTTAGTATGAAGCAGAGTCACAAATCACAACACTAGGAGGTTATCAGCAGTAATGAAGTATTGATAGTTATGTCGGATGTGGGGGAGAGGACAAGGGGGACTTTGTCTCTTCAACACTGGTTTCTACTCTTCCTTCCCCGAGGTTGTCTCCCCACTCCACTCTAAGTGTTTCCTTCTAAATAAATGCATATGTCGTTTTGGATCCTGTCAATAACTATAGTTATGTTTCCTTTTGCTGAGATACGGGTCTATTTATTTTTGCTACACTGCTGGTGTTTAAGTGCCGTATTCTCAGATACACTGATTTTTCGTGGCATAAATTAATAGTTGTTGTGTTAAAAGAATGTGAGATAACACAAAACTATGACACTAGGTTCTTGAAGTGTCAATGTAAAAAGCAGTTGAGGTGATCAACTGGCGATATAAATATTGACGAAAAAGAAGTTTTGTGTACATATTTATTAATCCACCCACCATTTTCTCTGCCTTTACTCAGGAGACAATCTATAGAGGGTGCTACAATCGATATCATCATTTATATTAAATCTATATAAAAATACCTTTTAATGAATTGAAACGTAATTTATAAATTAAATTCAATGCATAGGGTCAGTGCAAAAATAATTTATGCTTAAAACAATTGTATCTTTAAAGCTACTTTTGCAAAGGGAACAACATTTCACCAATGTTATGTGGATGACGGTAGTTTATTTAAGAAAGTTTGGATATTGCACTGAGTGTATCAAAACTACATTCATTGGTTTTGTTTCTCACCCAGCTCTCAACAATACGAGATGAGCGATTTGAATGAAACTCGTTCCAGGCAGAGTGGGACATAAATACTCTTATGAATATGATGTAATCGTGGTATCGTTTAGGGTTAGCTTACTGTACCAACTGATAATATTTAAAAGCATATTGAACTACATCTCTGGTAGTTTTCAAAGCATCTTGAACCTTCTCCAAAGTATCTTTAACGAAATTTAAATTTTTCTCTGGAGGCAAGTAGTTTTTAAAATTTAATATTTTAGTTATGAGGATTTCTTTGTATACGTTTACTGTCTTCATTCATCGTTCCACTAATCTTCACGTTTCTGCGTGGAAAATTATTTACTTCAAATTAGTATTCCCTATTATAGTCAAATATAGAAACCGAAACGTTACATCATTAGCTTTACTACACGGGGGGATTTGGAATGGGCAAATCATAGAGACAGTTTAAAACAGAAACGGACTGTCTGTTTGGTTTCGTGACCTCATCTACTGGGATTAAAGTGACAGGTTTGGAGACAGGGTCAATACACACTCAGGAAATGTATTGTATTATGTGGTCAAGCTGAAACTCGTGTCTTTTGCCTCGATTCTTAATGACAAGGTTTATATTTATTATATAATTTTGGACTTGTCAATTGATGGGACGAGATAAAACGGATTAGATAGATACTCATTTTGATTGGATTTTTAACTTGATTTTTACAGAACTTGCGTTCATATTCTATCAGAAGTTTTCAGGTATGTTACCTAGTTAATTAGCGGAAAATAATCTTCCAAACAACAACAACAACATGCTTCGTTTTACACACAATCCTGGACTAGAAGCATTACCAACTTACATTTCAAATCATTGGCTCTTTGGTTACTGAATTACCATTTGAACTCGTAATCACCTGGTTACTTATACAGATTTGGGCTGACTGGTCGCCTGGTTATGTATTTCAGTTTTAGGATCACTTGTTAATCATTTGTAGTTTCGTCTCACCGGTCCTCTGGTTACTGTTTACAGTTTAGGCTCACTGTAACCTGGTTACTTATTGTAATTTGAGATTACTTGTTTACTGGTGTGTGTGTGAATTTGTATATAGATACATAGATATATTTGTGTGTGTGAATGGTTTAACACGCAGATAGTTTACTGCTAATATTTGTGCGTAACAGCAATAAAAGCAGACTTCAAAAGATTACCTGGAAGTTTTTGTACTTTTTTACGTAGTGTCTGATCGATATTATGCGCGCGAGTGACGTGGTAAATATGCGTAATTCCGTGTTTACATTAACCACCTGCGTTTGTTTTTACAGCGAACTTTTTAAACTTTGTTTACTTAAGCCTAAAGGTATCCATTTTGCCGAATAAGTAGTTGGACTGTGTGATACGCACGCGTGTAATCTCGTTTCATCGCTAATGCGTCCAGAAGATTGGTTAGGTGGTAAGTAGCGCGAAAACTAACATATCTGAAAGGGAATAAATTGTTTTCGGCACGCGAACTGGAAGGAACCATGGAACAATGAAACACAGAAAGACGAGCGTTGCGTGATACTAAAACTTTTTTCACATAAATGTTCGCACGGCTGAATGAAAGTAACTTTAGTAATGACAGCTTTTAATGCTTCTTGCTTATTGTCTAATAAAACCCCAAAAAGTGTAGTCCTGATGAAGAGTTTTTGGTGAGAAAGAGAGAGAGACAGAAAACAAAACAAAACTGTGTAATCATGTGAATAGGTTTATTTTCTCACAACGTTTCTCATGATACTTCGTTCTAAGTTTCTTCCAAAATCTTTTGACCTGAAGATTTACTTTCCAGTGTCGGTTGTGGCCCAGATGTTAGTCTGCGAGATCTGCGAGCCCGAAGGTTTCACGGTTCGCGACCCATCACTACCAGTAGGTGCTATGGAGTTTGGGCTACGGGTGCGTTATAGGAGAGAGAGTTGTTTACATCCGACTGTTTGGTTAAATAAGATTAGCTCAAGAGGGGATATCTATATACAGAAAATCTTTTGTGTGGAGTCGGGCAAAGATTTTGAAACAATTCATTTATTATTAAAACGAAACATACAAAATAATGTGTATCAGTTTTTGAACAGAAGTCTATAAACGTTGATGTTCTGTATTGGACGAAAATATTCTGTTTGTTCATTCTAGTTCCTTGGTCACTCAGCCGCAAGACTGAGGGCTCTTCATGTCAGAATTTGGGTTTCGACACCTGTAATAAGCATGGCGCTGATAGCCCATGTAGTTTTGTGATTAACAGTAAACTATTGTTTAAAAAGTGCAGCAATCCATTAGAGAATCTGGAAAGACAGATTTAGGCCTTACATGGACGGTAGTTAAGGCACTCGACTCGTAATCCGAGAGTTGCGGGTACGAATCCCTGTTACACCAAATATGCTCGCTCTTTCAGCCGTGGGGGCGTTATAATTTCACGATCAATCCCATTATTTGATTTTAAAAGAGTAGCCCAAGAGTTGGCGGTGGGTTGTAATGACTAAAAGGAAGGCAGCTAGTCTTACACTACTAAAGTAGGGACGGCTGGTGCAGATGGCCCTCGTGTAGCTTTGCATGATATTCAAAACAAACCAAACCAAAGAAAGATTTAGAGCTACTGTCCTTCCTGTCTTAAAATTTTACGTTGATACTAACGCCCCCTATTTTTATCAGATTTGTATCATGAATATATGTTAAGTTTAAAATACTTATGAGATACGTTTTATCCAAAAAACAAAAATTTTACGGATATAGAAAAATGCTAGATTTTTCTCTTTGGGGTTATGCTATCTAAATTGGCAGACAATAAATAAGACGGGGTGTGATAGGTAATCCCAGTGTTAGAATTAATTTTGAATAGTATACACGGAAAGGTCAGCTAGGCACTCACGTGAGCGTCTCATTGTATTTCCCAGTAAATAAGTTTGGGTATATTTATAACCACATTACTGTCCATGTTGTATTAACTCTTTGTGTATGTTGTTTTTCAATAACATTAAAATTTTCTGTTTGTTTCAAAACATTTGATTCTCTTTCAATGGATCAGCTAAAACGCATGAATATCCAATCTATTAATGATCTATTGTTGTTAGCACCTCCACAAACCATTGTTACATAGCACAAAGCTACACAATGGGCTATCTGTGCTCTGCCCACCACGGGTATCGAAACCCGGATTTTAGCGTGTAAGTTCGCAGACATACCGCTGAGCCACTGTGGGGCGTCAAGTCTTTGGTATGACGGTGTTTTACCAGTGAAGCCACTTGTTTCTTTGTTGTTAGTGTTATTTTTGTGTTTCTGTGCTGTGATTTTGTACGAATGACTGCTTTCAACAATAACACAAACTCAGGAATAATAAGAACAAATATTCATAGATTTACAAATCACTGTACATACAATCAGGCAATGGCAGATTTGATTGTGGCCTCTAGATCACGTGATTTACGTATAACGTTCGATTTACTAATATATTTCAAAGTACATTATTTACAAGGCTAAAAGCGTTCAAGCCACAAGTTCACTGTATCCTACATTATGTAACGTGATACACTTACCCACAAGCACACGGTATGGGAATTGATGAGTTGTAAGTGTCACAAACATGATGTCGATTTTTAGGTAAACTCTTGAACTGGTACGTATAACCCGAAATTATTTAACATGTACAGACTTGGTTTTGTTACCTAATTCTATTGAGTGTCAATTTCCATATTTCCTAATTTTCCATTTATATCTCTCCGGATTCTGCCTCATCCATAGTGTAATATATTATATTATTATATGTAATATATAAGGCCGCCGTAAGAATCCGCCATATTGAAATGTAAGCATGGGTAAATAAAATGTTATGTTGGTATCTGTCACGTGGCCAATAAAAACAAAATGTCCTAAATTATCTTCTGACAACAACTGCTAGATGAATAAAAGCGCCTTCTGTTTTCTTTTCTTTTATGAAAACCAATCCTGGATCTACATGTGTACCGTTGGATACACTGGCCCTTTGTAACGTTAGCACACACTGTTGTGATAGTGTAGCGTTAAATGTTTCGACATAGAAAACAGGGTTCACTTTTTCTGATGATTTGCGCTACGTTAGGTTCGAAACTGATTGTTACTCATTACGGTCTCTATTTCTTCTACATTAGAGGGCTGACAATATTTATAATATAACGTTCACCCTGCCACTCGTAAGATATTGCCTTGAGAAGTCGGTGTTTCACCTTTTGATCGATTTCCACCTATGTATACCCTTCTAAAAACTTAAAGCAATTATATAACATGTTATTAAGAATCCACGATATATTGTGTGTGTTTGTTTCGATAGCCAACTGTTAGTATCTCAATGCTTAATATCTGTTTTGTGGATTCTATTTCATGTAAACCCAGGGTTTTATTATTATTTGCTGGGAATGGACTAGACTTACCAGCAGAGATAACTGTGTTATAATAGCCTGGTGTGCAAATCAACACACTGATTGAACATCGAAAGATGTGCTGTTTACACGAAGTTGGAGTATCAATGATGAACTGTTGACCTGTTTATTCATCGAAGTTTCACTATACCACAGTTATGTACAGTGTATATGTAGGCCCTAGTACGACATACTATGTATTGTTCATTTATGTATGGAATATCATACAGTTTTACTACAGTGTATATGTAGGCCCTACCACAACTACTATGCATTGTTCATTTACATATGTAATATACAGTTTTACTACAGTGTATGTATAGGCCTTACCACAACATACTATACCAATTATCTTTAGTCGAAACAAAAGATATGAATAAGAACCATTATAGATCCTCACGTATATCGGACCTTCGTAAGCTACTAGGGCGACCAAAGCCAAGTTTCTAATTTCGGTTTTTCATAATTTATATTGAGTTATGTCAACCAGCCTACTGTTGTAACTTTATTACAAAATTAGCGTGAAATTGGCTCGGAATCTCCTTTACTTTAATTGCTGCTTTCTCGTACTTTCCACAAATTTAGGGTTAACAAACCCCCTGCGAATTGCTGCAAATAACAAGTCCCATTGACTCTTTGGTAAACGGATGAACTCGATATTCATGCCCGGTTAAATCTCAAATACTAAATTTTCAGGAAAAAAAAATCTTTTTTTTCCCCTCTCCACAGCTGGTGGTCCATTCACTTATTCTCCGCTTGACAAGAAAGAATGCGCTGCCCCCTCCCCCACACCACGCGCACACCCATCACTGCCACCACAGGCACTCGTAATGGTTTAGGTTAACAGCTGAGGAGGTATTTACCTCAATTGTTAGCCAAAAATAACCGTGTTTTGCGCATAATTTATTCTTAAGAATTAGGAATTTTAAAAATCTTTCACAAGTTTAGCGTGGGATGAAGAAAGAAGAATAAAAACGGATTTGAAAATCTCGATAGAATCCTCTTTTTATACAATTTTAAAACCAACAGTAATGTAATTAAAATTAGAACAAGTACCGACTTGTAATACAAGCAACATTAAAGGCGTGTTGAGTTACAAGCAATATTTTTGATGTTAGCATCACGACAGACTAGATGTTTACAGTATCGTAAATATTAGGGTCATTTCACGGCCAATTTTATGGTAATTTTGCTTAAGCAAATCCTTATAACTGCTACCATCAGAGCGATTGCATGTATTGACTAAAAAAATCTTAAAATGCTTCGTGTACTGCAGACACGATTATGAAAAGAGCAACAGATGGCAGCACTTTAGGAAATACTATTTGGCTTAAGGTACCATTTTTCTCTTGCTAAGTTTGTTTGTTTTCGAATTTCGCTCTAAACTACAAAGGCTATCTGCGCTAGCACTGTTAGACTAAAGGGAAGGCAGCTAGTCACCACCACCCACCGCCAACTACAGGGTTACTCTAATCGATGAACAGTGGGATTGATCGTTACGTATAACGCCCCCCTCATGGCTGAAAACGCGAGCACTTTTAGTGTGATAGGGATTCGCTCCCGCGACCCTCAGATTACGAGTGGAGCACCTTAACCACCTGGCTATGCTGGGTTTATTTAGCTACCTTAAAACATACCATTCGAGTGTCAGGTTTTTGTTTCCTTTTTCCTAATGATAATTTCGTTTACTCACATGTATAAGTTAGAAACTCTTATTGATGAGATAAGTAGGGCTTTTAGGAAAGTGTGAACGGTTTAATTCTCAGGTTCACAGGTTTCATTTTGTAATAAAGTAGTAGTACAAGACAAAATTAGGGTACTTAAGAAGCAGTTGTTTGGACATGTAAAGACCCATAAAACTATAGAGAGAATTTTTCTCGCATCTTTTATGACCTTCATTTTGTACTTTGGTTTCAGTCGTGGGCGTTAACGTTTCCATGTTAGAAATTGTCAGATTCAACATATTCTTAGCTTTAATCTTATGTCGAATTGCTGTTTCACACAACGTATGCCCACGGTATATATTTGTAACATCCAAAATAACGCACCCACAGCTAAAAGCGACCCTTCGAGGGTAGACCACATTTTTTCGTATTGAATGATGTTTAAAACATTTTTAAATATTCATCTATGTGTGAAACTTAGAGATAGATTATATAGATTCTTCAAGCATGTTCTTAACACGTGACTTGTATTTGAATATTATTGACATAAAGTTATAAATTTTGTAATGATTTCAATAGAAATATTCTCTCAACTTCATCGCCTTATCTTAAGTGTCGAAGAAAACCCTTGTGGTAGAGTTCAAATTTACGGACAGATATATCTCAACTTGTGGGTCGCTGATCTGGTTGTTTAGACCATGTGTGCTTCAGGTTAGAAATCTCATTTTACACTTGTCTTGCGTACACTGTTTCTCTTTTTTGTAAATGTGTGTGTTTCGTATGATAAACAGTTCCAGCCAATGAAATCATCATCTGATTCTGATTAGATTTGCAGAAACTAAATAATGATCACCTAGTGAGAGACTATAGACCTACAAACTAGGGAACAAGAGAGACGGTAAAAGGGTTCACTCTCATTCTAATGAATGCAACAGATACTGTGCGAGCCCCCCAGTGGTGCAGCGGTATGTCTGCGGACTTACAACACTAAAAACCGAGTTTCGATACCCGTAATGGACAGAGCACAGATAGCCCATTATGTAGCTTTGTTGTCAATTACAAATAAACAGTACTGTGACTTAGTTGTGAAGTGGGCGGTAGGAGGGGAGCGAACTACATCGGTCTGGCAGAGTTAAGTAATAGGGCACTAACTGGAAAACATGGGGAGACACGCCCATTCTATCCTACGTGTTGAGTGCCACACACAAATATTCTTACTGTGATTTTAAACACATACTAAAACACAATTTGTAATTAGTGTACACATCACCCACCTTCCCAATATGACGTTGGTTAACATTCGAACTGGACCCTAATCCCGTTTTTTCTCTAGTGTCCGAAGTCACTGGGATTTGTATATATTGATGGAACGTAAAGCTTAAAAATAATTCAACATGTTCTACGGCAAGCGTAGACTTTCCTAAGATTTAGACGCTAATAAAATACACTGATCGCAATACTTTATCTTCTACTGTTATAAAGAAACCAATGTAATGCATATCAGCGGAAATTGAGGCCAGTTCTTTATAAACCTACAAACCTTCACCGATGTTATATTTCTGGTTTGGTCGCTATTTTATGTGTCTCTACCCGCAGTTTACGACCGAGCCTCATGTTTCCTATAGTCGTGTTACAGCGTTGTTATTGATTAATCTGAGCTAACAGCAATATTCGAGTTTGTTACCGTGAACTTTCCCACTCTATAGATCAAAGGATTCTACTGTTAAATATATTACCTTAGCAGTTATGGAGATTACACTTTGATCTTAGCTTCAGACACAGCGTTGTGACTTAATAAACAAAATCAAATATTTTACTGCTACATTGGAAATAGAGCTGTTTTGAAATAGAGAAAAACAACATCCTAGGTTTGGTTTGGTTTTGAATTTCGCGCAAAGCTACACGAGGTCTATCTGCACTAATATCCTAGAAATGTACGTACATTCGGTTCCAACAACGAGTTGTTTTCTGTTCTTATTGTTTAATGATATTGGAACTGTGTAAGAGTGACTGGTTGGTTGTTTTATGTACTTATTGCTTATTGCTTTCCTTATTTTGAGTTTAACAACTAAATCTGATAAGAGGTTTTCGTGATTTTTTTTTGTAATTTGTTAAGCGAAAAATTATACGATGTTTTATCGGTTCCACGTCTACCGTAGGGTTCGGTACTCGAGCTTCAGTGTTATAAAG
This sequence comes from Carcinoscorpius rotundicauda, assembly GCA_011833715.1. Classification (NCBI taxonomy): domain Eukaryota; kingdom Metazoa; phylum Arthropoda; class Merostomata; order Xiphosura; family Limulidae; genus Carcinoscorpius; species Carcinoscorpius rotundicauda. Next base: position 19,180,405 of record CM022391.1, read on the forward strand.
TTCTGTGATTTACAACCAGAGAACTTGTAAGTTTACATCTAAATAGTAATTTCAGACATTTAACGTCATGCCCTTTCTGATGACACTTGTTCTGATAAGTCGAAATGGCTTAGAAACGCAGATATCTAGTAGATCGCGTGATTCTCAGAGTGAATCCTGTATATTGGTTGCGGACAATGGAGTGTTCCAGCAGTGATCAGAAGAAAATAAAATAATGAAAAAACCTTCAGCAGACCTGACAAACAAGGCACGCCATGGTGTGGACGATATACGAACCTAAAGTGTGAAAGAAATCTATGTATTTATTCTCAAAACATCCTCTTAGTTTATGGTGTGAGCTTGTCACAGATGTCACAAAAGGTTTTGGTCTTTTCTTTGAGTTTGTTAGAGTTAAGCGTTTGGCTTGATTTCCCAGTTTACTTTAATGAAAGACTCTTGGTGTCCAAATCCCTTTGATAAAAGACTTAATGTCCAGGTCCTCTTAATGAAAGGTCTTTAACGTTTAGGTTCTCTCAATAAACAATGTTTTAGAGTAAAGGACAGACAGTTAAATCTTTATTCTACACTATAATGGAAAACGAGGTTTAATGTTCCTTTCCTTGTCTTGAGTTTTTTGCATCTTATAATTTCTTATATTTCAATCGCAACTCCTAGATTAAATATGGGTAAAAAAGGCGTACTGGAAACTTAACATGACAAAACACCATTTCGATAAAATCGAAGTATACTGCCTAAAAGTGATTTTGGTTTAATAACAACAGATTTTCCCTAATTCACTTGTGCAGATTTTCAAAATAATACTCACATTTTTTTTCTGTCACGCATGGTGGTGTTTTTTGTTTTTTTTACATTTTTGGAACATTTTTTTTACAATTTGATCAATTAGTATTTCGTTTACTACAAAAAACATTTTTAATTATTATGTTTTTAATAAAAATACAGAGAAAATGGCAGAAAACTGATGTCAAACCAATATGTATCTTCAATCATCCTGATCTTTTGGGAAATGTACATCTTTCAGTTTCAAAATTACATGTTGTGTTAGTTCTTTTATGTACTATGTCTGTAGCACCTAGTTTCAGTGACCAGCAGTACCCAGCCATCATGATGTATCCACCTTCCCTGATACCCCCCAGCCATTATGATGTATCCACCTTTCCTGATACACCCAGCCATCATGATAATGTATCCACCTTCCCTGATACCCTCAACCATCATGATGATGTATCCACCTTCCCTGATATCTCCTTCATTTTCCTGATGAAGGTTTTCCCCATTGTCGTTTGCTAACGGCACCGAGATATTCTGGAAAATAATCAGTATGGGAATATAAGAAATGACATCTCCATCCTGTATTACAATCCAATTATTTGTTGTTGATAATATTTTAGTAATTTAGGTCTTTGTAGTTTCCTAAAAAAACTGTTAATAATACATTTAAAAACAAGCCACTCTCTATCTTTAACTTTCGTTATTGCTCTTTCAATCTATTCATCCGAAGTCAATATCCTAATCTAATGCCCAACAAAAAATTACCACAAATATAACAGAATATGTTTGGGTCAGTTACAAAATCTCTTATTGCCATATCGACGAATAAGTAATACCGAAAAGAAATGTCAAAGTGCACGCAAAAACAAATACTATCCACAAATGGCACGTAAAACGGTCTATTAACCGTTTATATACTAGAGGTGTGTTTCTCGTGGTTTCTAGAATGATCAATAAGACTCGCGTCGCGATTGATTTGGAGAAATCTATAGTCATTGGTTATTAACAGCTTAGGCATAACATAATGTAACCTATTTCAACGAAAACGATTTACTGGTGTAAAAGTGCATATGGCGTTTTGTGAAAAATCTGTACCTAATGAGAAAAAAAAATGGATACCGTATTCGGACTCAGCGTACTGTAGAGTATGTAAATATGTCAAGGCAGTAAAAGCCATTGCAGGTCTGTGTTACTGTTGACTATGTTCTCTTAATGAAGACCTTTAGATTTCAAATCCCTTAATAAATACTCATTGTTCAAGTTTTCTAATAGGTTCTTGATGTTCAGGTCAACTTTGGTGTCCAGGTAGATCACTTTTACAAAGACATGATGTCCACTAAGAGGACCAAACTGAAATGCTGTAACCTTTATTATACGCTATCATGACAAGGAAAACGGAATAAGAGACTTAAATAGATGAAAATATTTCAACTCTTATGTAATTTGTATAAATTTCTGAAGAAAAGCAATTATTATTATTTTTTTTATTAAGCCTAACTGGTAACATGTAACAGGAGCCTACGTACAGATTAGTTCAGAGTCCACTAGTAATACATTTTGTAGTTCCCAAGAGTTCCAACGAGAGGTAATCAACGCTAACACTAGTAACGCAGAAACGGGTTTAAATCTTATGACATGTACACTTGTTGAAAAGGATCTTAAATGCTATAACGAACTGATGTCATCTAGAGGTCAAAGTTGAAGGAAGCATACGTGGAGCATTTCTCAGAAAAAAACTTTCGAATTTTAGAATCGTGACGTTTTTCTTTCCTAATAAATGTGTGTGTTTCCTTAAATCAAAATCACATCGGGTTATCTGCTGAGCCTACCGTGAGGAATCGAACCCCTGATTTTAGCGTTGTAAATCTGTAGACTTACCAGCAGGGGAGACCCCTTCCGTCTAACCAAATGGTTTGTAACTTAATCTAATCAATTAAAACCAAGTTAAATTGAAATGTTTCAGTCATTAATATACCCTGATTTGCATTAATCGTCGGTGTTTTCGAGGAAAAGAAATAAAAATAAAAAAGTTGTTTTTGACCAATTAAAGATTGAAAGCTGAGACGCTGAATCTTAAATTCGTACAAAATCTAAGTATAATGATATATCTTAGTTTTATAGTCTAAAAACGGTAATTACACAAGTAACGCTTAAGCTCTATTAGTCTATGCCAGGCCTACTAGGTTATGTTGAATGTACGCTAACGTGTGTCTGTCTGTAATTAGAATAAAATGAGTAATAAATCATACACGTAATTAGCACTGATTGACATTAAAGCCTTGTATTGTGGGTTAAGCCTGTTTATTGAGTCGAGTGCTAAAATCTGTCAGTGCTTGGACGTTTGAATTGAGGAACTGAAAAATAGGGGGGTGGGGGTGGCACGGGACTAACTTTCAAACCCCTATGTCTGAGTCCCCTATTCGTCAGTGTACGGTTGTCCTGTGTATGCTTCTTTCATGCATATAATTTACTTAAGTGTAGAGCGTTAGTAATAGTATCTGTGCTTCAAAGACTGAACCTGGCATTGTCAGATGGTTAAGGCACTCGACTCGTAATCTGAGGGTCGCGGGTTCGAATACTCGTTACACCAAACATGCTCGCCCTTTCAGCTGTGGGGAAGTTATGATGTTATGGTCAATCCCACTATTCGTTGGTAAAAGAGTAGCTTCAGTATTGGCGATTGGCGATGATGACTTACATTGTCTGACACTGCTAAATTACGGATGGCTAACGCGGATAACCCTCATGGAGCTTTTTTGCCAAATTCAAACCTCAAACAAACAAACAATTAAAGACTGTGGAGAGCCAAATGTAGTAGTGTAGACACTCAGTGGGGATGTGGTTAACATCTGGTATTTCACATCGTAAACATCCTGAAGAAAGACAAAGTAATATGTAGACACTCAGTGTGGATGTGGTAAACATCTTGAAGAAAGTTTTTGTTTGTTTAGAATTAAGCACAAAGCTACTCAATGGGCTATCTGTGCTCTACCCACCACGAGTATCGAAACCCGGATTTTAGTGTGTAAGTCCGCAGACATACCACTGTGCCACTGGGGGGCTCTTGAAGAAAGACAAAGTAATAAGTTTTGTGATAAATTAAACAACTTGATTGGTTATCTTACGTAGTGCTATATTATAACGTGAAATATAAATGCCTTCTTAATGGAAAAAGCTATATAGTAAACTTTAATAATCAATTCAACCAGGGGAGTAGCATTCACCCAAAACGTTTATGTGTGTGTGTGTGGGGGGGGTGTTATGGAGGACGTTTGAAATGTGTTATGACATTATATGCCGATTCAGTATAATTACTACTGAAATATGACGGGATAATCACATGCCAAATAAATAAATGGTGCGACACATCCTCGTGTAAATTATGCTTATGAATCTCATATTTGCTCGTAAAATACTGTACGTTCGTCTCCAGCACCATCACAAAAGTGATTTTTTCTTCTATTGATACTCATATCCATCATATATCTAAATATAAACTTTAACTACTTTTCTAAAGCTCTTGATGTTCGAATATTGAACACCAAGGCATGTTTAAAATTTGCAATTATTTTACAAGTCTGGAGTTCTAGATCCCTTTGTTTAGTGTTTCCAGTTTGTATATTTTATTTGAAGTTTCACTGGTGGCCCGGCATGGTCAGGTGGGTAAGGCATTCGACTCGTAATCCGAGGGTCGCGGATTCGAATCCCCGTCACACCAAACATGCTCACCCTTTCAGCCGTGGGTGCGTGATAATGTAACGGTCAATCCCACTATTCGTTGGTAAAAGAGTAGCTTAAGAGGCAGCGGTGGGTGGAGGTGACTAGCAGCCTTCCTTCTACTCTTACACAAATTTTTGTGTCCCCTTGGCGGATTTTTTAACACTTTCCAATCTTATGTCTCCCCTGGTGGATTTGTGTGATTTTTCTCAAAGTTTCGTGTTTCCCTAGTGGATTTTTAAAAATCTTTCCAGCAGTGTCTCCTCTGGTTGATTTTTATACTTTCTCGAAGTTTCGTGTCCCCTTGACGGATTTCAGCTATAATTGGCTGTTAGATTTGTTATTGTTGTGTTTGACATACACACAGTTTCTTCTGCTTTTAAGTCAACTTGTCAAGGACTGGGGCGTTGCGTTAACTTATGTCAAGATACAGTTATTAACATTGTGGTCCAGAAAAGCGAAGATGAAATTTACTGTATAATAGAAAGTAAATAAAGTGTTTATGTAATGGTGGCTGAAGTTAACAAACACAGAACCCAACAAATTCCATCTTATTAAATACTGGCCATTCTGCGGGTATATAGATGCAAAGACTATTTATACCCTGAAACCCAGACATATGGTATCTAAGACACTGATCTGAAGTCTTATGAACAAGGATCGAGAAACGTCAAGGACTCTTTGGGATGGTCAAAATACAGCTGTTATAAATGACATATTTCGAGTTATATTCCATATGCTGACTGATGTAACCGTTCGACGAACAGGAGGACATAGTGGCTACCGGATACCGAAGGTGTCAGATCCGAAAGCCGACCTTCTCCGCCACGCTTCGGGGATTCTAAGCGTACATGCCAGATTTGGTGACAATCTGTGCAGTTATAAGCGAACTGAAATGTTTGTGAAATAATTTGTACATGTATCTCGTATTAAAATGTGTTTGTATTTTACTATGTGTAGGTAGTGAGACGACAACCGAACAAAGTAAAAAGATAATCTCGGGAACATCCACCCATGAATAAATTAAATAACTTCCACGAACACGTGCAGTTGCATAACGTGACGTGTAAAATACGCAGACATTTAATGCAAGTCGAACATACTTTAATAATTAACTACTACGAACAATCTGTCTTATTTACATGCCGTCAACAATGAAACAGAAAGGAATACAAAATTATTTTTGGTGTTTACTTGTGATTTTTGTAAAGCATCGACTTTTAAACGTACTGTTGAATTAAATGTAGTACTGTTAAGACTACCTTTGAGTGTAGTGCTGGTAAGCCTTAATCCGAAGCTGTTGTTTCTCTCTTAACGAGGTACAGTTAACCCGATACTTTTAAACATACACACTCTTATATGTTAAAATCTCCCGAAGCGTATATGGCGAATATTCGTTGTTATAAGACGTCTGCATGTGTGTGTATTTCTTTTGGTGTAAGTCTGTTGAAATCTCTATGCTATTCAGCCTCTGTATTCTTATACCTCGTTATTATTTTGATTTTGACAAATATTTATGTGCGTGATCAGTGTTTGAGTGTCTTACTGTAACTAAAACCTTCTGAAAACATCTTGTTGCTGGTTTATTAGTTCTGTTTTCTTGGAGCTAACGGTCGTATAACAATAAATAACCTAGAGGTCGCTGTTTTACTACCTGATATAATTATTATGTTACATAAAACTATAGAGCACGGTGATCTAATGTATGATAGACTTTATTTATTATTATATGCCATTATAGACGTCGCTGTTCTAATGTTTTAGAGGCTTTATTTATTATATACGTATGTAGAGGACGCCGTTTCGTCTAATGACACTTATATATGTATTACCCGTAAATGTTTTATTTTATTTTCTTATGGTGCTTATTTTGTTTTTTCTAGATACACATCACGATCACGTGGTCTTGTCATCAATCGATTTATTCGATGATCTTAGTGACATAGATGTCGGTAGTGAAGATGAAACACCCAGAGGAAGGACTGGCGGGTGAGTACGTTGATGATACCGTGATGTAAAGTTTTTCAGAGATTCACTCTGCATTACGACAGATGGGGGGGAAAAAATCTTTATCTACATTTCAGGATATGTGTTATAAAAGTGACACTCACAAATTCCATTATTCGATAAGAATAGCCCAAAAGTTGGCGGTGGAAAATGTTGACTAGCTAAACGCCTTAATTTTAGTATGCTCCCCCACATGGCACAGCTACGCGTCTGAGGACTTAAATGTTAGAAACCGGGTTTCGATACACGCCTAAAGCTGAGCACAGATTGCCCGTTGTGTGGCTTTGTGCCGAACTTGAGACAAAGAAACCATCTAGAATATCTGAAAAATTAGGAGAGAAACAAATTATTCGTAAAACATGTGAAGAATTTTAAAGGGGGCGTAGCATTAAACTATGCATAAAAATGTGTATTCAAGTGAAAATCGCGAAATAAGTACGACTTTGATTTCTACCAAAACGTAAGCATATAAGAAAAATACGTAAGTTTGTTGAATTTGAATAGTGAAGTAGAAGAAATTCCTGAATATTTTTTCAAATACAATTCTTTGAAACCCAAAAACAAATTATTCCAAACCGAAGGGTGTTTTTCAGTCGGTACAGTTTTTTGTCATTGTAAACTTATATAGATTTTTTTAAAAAATCAAAGAAATATCCAAATTATTCTCCAAAAGCTTATGTTAAGTTTTTAGTGGATAAAAACTATCGTAAAGACCCGTGCATTATGAGATTGTCTAGTACCGCAGGTTTGCCCCTACCTTATGAGATTGTCTAGTACCACAGGTTTACCCCACCCCATGAAATTGTTTAGTACCACAGGTTTACCCCTACCTTATGAAATTGTTTAGTACCGCAGGTTTACCCCACCCCATGAAATTGTTTAGTACCACAGGTTTACCCACACCCTATGAGATTGTCTAGTACCACAGGTTTACCCACACCCTATGAGATTGTCTAGTACCACAGGTTTACCCACACCCTATGAGATTGTCTAGTACCACAGGTTTACCCACACCCCTCCTCTTCTTCTCCCACTCAATGGGTCACTGATAATTTTTGGACTTGGAACAGATTATAGATTTTTGCTCTGAAAACAACATAAACAGTGGGATTGGGCGCTGCTGGACTTCTGGGACTCAAGGTTCGAGTCTCGGATTACAAACTTTGAAACCAGGGACGCGTTGAAAAAGTTGCAGTCAGAACTCACTACTCAGTTAAGAGTATTCCAAGGGTTTATTGGATAGTTGGCTGTTTTCCTCTTAATTTTCCAGCCCAGAATTACGGACGACTCTTTGTGAAGCTTTGAGCTAAAATTCTAAAATAAACAAACAGACGTCTCCTTCAAATTATTAACATACTTTGGCTCGAGGTCGTCGACAATTAGACGCCACTTGACATTCAATATGTACATACCAGCAGCTGTTAGAAGGCTGGCTCAAAACAACTTCGAGATATTATATGATACGAAAGTAATTAGTATGAAGGAATGGTGTTTGTAGGACCCGAGTAATGATGGTGAGATATATTACTTTATTTTCCTCTTTTTTTAAATTTCTTGTACTGTATTAGTGAAACATGTATATTTTTAAAGCTACAACCGCTCGTGCTATTTCCGGAACTCCGGAGTTTCTTATATATAAGTAATCTACACTATAACGTCAAATATTTTAGTAATTTTCACCTGAACGCCACCTCATACGAACACGTAAGATGCCGGCTGGTTAGAATCTTCCCTTAAAGCTCAGTCATAGCCTTTCCTCATTTATAACTGGGGAATTAGCAGTATCCTCCCCCGTCCACACTACTCCTCTCAACCGAATGTCGAGATTGACTGTCATGATTATAACACTTTCTCCCATATCTAATAGTGTGAAGCGTATTTAGCAGAATAACCCGACTCGAATTTTGGGCCATTGACTAGCAGCTTGTATACTATATTTTCTAAGCCACACCGGCACCCAAGAAAACAAGAAATTGTAAATAACAATTAAGTAACAATGTGTAGTAACAAGTACGCAATGAATTGTTTTTCCTGGTGCCTTAACAAGACAGAGAAGCTGCGAGTTAAATGTAACTGGTTTATTTCAACAGCTGGTCTCGGCGTGGCCAGGTGGTTAGGGCGCTTGACCCACAAACTGGGGATCACGTTCGAATTCCTGTCACACCAAACATGCTTGCCCTTTCAGCCGTGGTGGTGTTATAAAGTTATGGTCAATCCCACTATTTGTTGGTAAAAGAGTAAGCCAAGAGTCGGTGGTGTGTGATAATGACTAACTGCTTTCCCTCTAGTATTACACTGTTAAATTAGGGACGGCTAGCATTGCTAGCCGTCGTGTAACTTTGCGCCAAATTTCAAACAAATAAATAAAAATTTCAACAGTCGATTCGTGCCTCCTGTTAGTACAACGGTAAGTCTACGCATTTATAACGCTAAAATCGGGGGTTTGATTCCCCTCAGTGGCTCAGAAGATAGCCTGATGTGACTTTGCTATAAGACAAACATATAATCGCACACAGTTTTTTCATTTACTGGTATTTCAATTGTTTTTTGTTTTTCTTTTGTGATAAAGTATTTGAAACGTTTTATTACTAAGCTTATGAAAACAATATTCCAGGGGTATATGTTGACCTTTGGACTGTAAAGTATATATCTATACACATCAGGTCATCCCTCAAGTAATGTCCGATTTTAGGTTCAGAAAAAGAGAAAGAATTCAAATGGTTTTGTTATTTAATCAATGTTCCATTATTATTAATGACTTTCTGCCAATGTTTCACAAGATTCTGAATACTGCTTCTATAAAATTATTGGGGTTTGGAAGAAAATAAGGTAGTTTTGACATCTTCATGTGTTCCAAGCTCTTTTCCATCAAGATAGTTCTGCAAACTTCGGAATAGAAGATAATCAGATGGGGCAAGTTCTGGAGTGTAAGGAGAATGTGGAAGTTTTTCCCAATCCAGCTCTTCAATCTTTGCAGATGTAATCCTTACTGTATGGGAATGTACATTATCCTGGTGTAACACAACACCTTTACGATTGAAAGCAAGTTTTTTTTTATTTGATAGATTGTTTAGGCCGCTTTTCTTTCAGTGCAACATTCAAGCGCTCCAACTGTTGACATTAGAAGTCTGATGTAATCATTACATTGAGTGGCAGCAACTCAGAGTTGATGACGCCAACAGTATTACACCAAACGCTTAAAAAAACTTTCCTTGGATGGAGGTACATTTTTGGCTACACTTTAGCCAATTTACCTACATTGAGCCAATGTTTGCGGCGCTTAACATTTTTATAAAGTATCTATTTTTCATCTCCAGTTACTAACCTGTCCAAAAAAGGTGAGTTACGTTTACGAGAGTGCAGAGAAGTGCAAAGTGCAAATGTCCCTCGTGCTCTAAGGTCGGGTTCCAAGCTGTTGCGGATGACAGTGGACTGTTGAATGGGTTGAACTAAGCTTTACTGTTAGCTCTTCAACTGTTACAGCACAATCTTCATCAAGTGCAGCCAGCAGCAAGTCATCATTAAATTCAACATGACGACCTGAACGTGACGAATTCATTAAGTTGTAGTCACTTGATCTGAACTTCTGAAAACCTTCGACATTTTCCTTCATTCAGAGACTCTGCACCATAAACGCCTTGAATATTTCGTGTAGTTTCTGCTGCACTATTGCCTTTTTTAAACTCATAAAGCATTATGTGTCTAATGTGCTTCTCAAACATATCCATCTTCTTAAGGGTTTATTTAATTAATGACCTGAAAAAGTGGAGTTGGGTCAGTTTCTTTAATTTGCCTGAACATTTTTATACGCTTCCTTCTACGAATTTAAGTCATTAAAACTTCTACAAAGACAGAAATGATGATTCACTTTTTGTATTAAATTTTTGGACATTACTTATGGGATAACCTGATATATCAACAACAGTATTCTGGATGCTGATCGTAGGACTATTCCTCTGTCGTTGTTAATTCGGTAATCACGAGTACGTTCTATTTTGTCAACCGGCGCTGCACGTTTCATTGTAACTTGCTTCTACCAAGAATAGCAAGGCTACTCCACAATTATTCTGCTGTGTATGAATCTGTTTTCAGACTATAGTTCAGGAGAATCAAAGGCATAAAAATCATTTGGACCTGTGTCTGGTAGGATGCTTGAATGAGATGACCTGGAGTGTTGATTGTAGTTTTTTGTCATCTTTTTCATAAAAGTAATTGTTACTTCCAAGATGTGTTTCAAAGATTAGAAACTTTAAACTTGTAATCCTTGACCACCTTCATATATTTATCATCTTATCAACGATACCAGGACATATGCTCTGTTCCGTTTCTTTGGTTGGACCTCCATGCAAGTAACCATGTCTTTAAGCGGCCGGATGTTTTCTTTACATTACTATATTATTTAAGATGCCCAGCTCCATCGTTTGATGGTTATAAAAATAACAGTGTTTGTTTTTAAACAGTTTTTTGTCCTGACAGTTTACGTTTTCACTCTCTCAAATTGGTGTTTTCTCATCTTTGGAAAGGCCAATGACAGTTAGCTTTATTAAACATTATCTTTCACTGTTTCATAATTTCAAGACAAACAGGCTTATTTCATCGAACATGATTAAAAAAAAAAGACATGGATAAGAAAAACAAAATACGCTAACTGTGAAAAAGCGATTTTTTTTTCACGTACGTTATATTGAAATAATGTTTTGTAAATGTTAACGACGATAGTGATGAATCTTTCATTGAGAACATGTCAAAATTGTGCTTCTCTCGTTCAAAATACTGAAAAAAAGAATAAAAGAAACGACCGCAACGAAAGAAAGAAAATGTTTGATAATTTATCCCGGTTCCTAATAACCTCCCCCCTTCTTTGAAGATGTGCAACACCGACATTTTTCGATGGTTGAGAATCTAGAATTTTATTAGTTTATCCGCAGTTTCACAGAGCTCTGAGAACAGCACTAGCCATCATCTAATATAAAATCAGCCACAAATACTTCGAGTTTTGAAGCTGAATAATTTGCATCCAGTCAAAGCGCTAGATGGACGGGAGTATTCGTTTGGAGTTCATAATTTTCACATGTGTGGAATATGAGAAAAATATTCGTAAAAAAAAAGAGAGAAGAAAATCAGCCGCAAACATTTTTTATGTGTTTTTTTTTCAGTTGGTAAAACCTTGAGGGTTCAGAAAGAATGGAGAGAGAAGGAAGTAGAGATATCACTGATGAAAATTAAATATATGTTTGGATAATATTTCTGTGGAATTTCTGTTATAAGCTATCGACGCAGTTGGAATGCTTGAAATTCTCATTGTGAATATGTTGTGTACTTCGTGGCCTTATAAATACATATTGTGTATTTCACAAGGATGTTGCACGCCTTTAAAGTGTAATACGCACGCGCTTAGTTACCCCAGGAAAGCTCCCTTCCCCGTGGTATAGCGGTAAATCTTCGGATTTACAACGCTAAAATCAGGAGTTCGATTCCTGTTGGAGAACACAGCAGATAGCTCGATGCGACTATAAGAAATAACACACACACACACACACACACACATGAAAAAACAACTGCAATTAATACAACAGAAACGCCATCTGTGAGGAATTAAATTTCAAACTTTAATTTTCAAATAGCTTTCTGTATAATTGATGAAAATTCTGAGGGTTAAGCCCTTAGTCCCTTTTTATAGGGCTCATCACCCAACTTCTTATCTAAAGAACATCCCTAAACCCCTGTTTGGTGTGGTCACTTAGTTGATGTCATTATTCTTGTTACGTAGATGTTTTTTCGAAGGTTAGCGTTTTTAAAAAAACATCAAATAATCGTGTTCGTTGTATTTTTCCATTTGTTAAGTTTTTTAGAGTATGCGTTTTCTTACAGCAAAGCCGCTTCGAGTTATCTGCTGTGTCCACCGAGGGGAATCGAACCCCTGATTTTAGGGTTGTAAGTCCGAAGAGTTACCATTGTCCCAGCGGGGAACAGTTCTTAGTCGATTTGGGGAAGTGTATACAAAACGATAGTATGTTAAATTATGCATAAAGAAATCATCTGTAATAAATTAATGAATGTAAAAAACAAGGCAACGTTACACTTGTTAACTTTTTGTTAAGTTACTGTTCAAGTTATTGATTTCCATCGTAACATGCTAATTGCATATTCATAAATGGGAAATGAAAATGTTATTTAATCCATAAACAAGGTTTATAAATACTCGTAAACATTGCAAGGACACTGACAGCACGTAACATGTTTATTTGTAGGTCTGACGTCGATTTCTCAACACCTCTAGCACGTGACGCGAGTGGAACAACAGCGAATGGTATGTTGATGTTTTTTTTCTTTCTGACTTTTTAAAAAATAACTGTTTATTTCATGATTTTTCAGATATGTAACAACAACAGAGGAGTAGGTGTTAATAACTACAAGGTTTTTCTACAATTCACATAAAACCACGCAGTGTCTACAAATCGCAAAATGTGTATTACATACGTTGAATATGACGCATCGAATTATATAGTCTACAAGTCACATTGATTAGGACACATATGAATTATAAATTACCTGAATCGCATTGAATAGGACACTCGAGAATTATAAATTATACAATGTAACACAACTTTTGTTACTGAATAGTATGTATTATTTCTGAATTGCTTATGTTGTAAAAGTACAGAAAATGGTCATTATTCCCTTCAAACTTTGCTTTTGTGACCAAGTTAATGAAGTTTAGAAATTAACCAATTTTCTATGTAAAAACGAACAAATTTACACATTTTCATTTACATAAGGTCTGAATAAAAGAACATGTGAATCAAGATTTACACACATTTATACTAAAGTTATATAAAAATGTTTAGAAGCGAGTAGTTTTTCGAGATTTGCGACTGTAATGTAAATCACTTTCACGTATTAGCCTCTAAATATAGTCACCCATCATGTTTTCGTTATACACTCCTTGGTAGCGGCGTTCAAAGTCCAGTATATCTTGGTGGAAGCACTCGCCTTGCTCCTCTGAGTTTGCTATCATGTTCTCCTTCAATTTATCAAGATGAGCATCAAGGATATGGACTTTTAGGGACGTCCTGCAGCCCATTTTGTGATTGCCTAAGAAACCCCGAACCACTGCGACAAAGCTGTCCCAAACTTTGTTTTTTCTTCCTAATGATCTTTTGACCTGGCATGGCCAAGCGCGTAAGTGGTGCGACTCGTAATCTGAGGGTCGCGGGTTCGCGCCCGAGTCGTGCCAAACATGCTCGCCCTCCCAGCCGAGGGGGCGTTATAATGTGACGGTCAGTCCCACTATTCTTTGGTAAAAGAGTAGCCCAAGAGTTGGCGGTGGGTGGTGATGATTAGTTGCCTTTCCTCTAGTCTTACATTGCTAAATTAGGGACGGCTAGCACAGATAGCCCTCGAGTAGCTTTGTGCGAATTTCCAAAAACAAAAACAAACCTACTGAGCTTCTTGGGGAATTCTGTGCACTCCAGGATCTTCTTCATTGGTGTCCAATGAAGACACCAGCTTTAACCTTTTGCCTCAGACAGTTTAGGGAAGAAGTCTCAAAGGTACTTGAAGGCTTCAGACTCCTTATCAAGAGCTGTAACAAATTGTTTCATAAGACACAATTTTATGTGCAATGGTGGGAACAACACATTCTGGAGGTCCACTGTTGGCTCACACTTGACATTGTGAGGCACAGAAAACTCGGTCTGTTATGGCCAGTGCTTTATGTTGTAGTGCACTGCGGTGTCCCTGCTGTCCCAAAAGCAAAGATAACAGGGAAACTTGATAGAGCCGCCTTGGATAGGTCTATGTGTTCACTTAGGCAGCTGGAACTAAACTGAAGAGGTAAGTCACTGTATATATTGCTTTAAAAAGTTCTTGAAAGTTCTCGTAAACTCTACAACATTCTAGATAGTTCTTGAAAATTCTACATCATACTAAAAGTTCTTAAATTCTTATAAGTTTGAGAAAATTCTCTACCAGCAACTCAGCAGTGAATCTACCTGGAATGTTCTGGAAAATGGGTAAATTTGAATATTTCATTACTTGGGTCCCAAAAGCAAAGTTTGAAGAGAAAAATGGGTCTTTTCCAATTTTTTTTAGGCATAAGCAATTAGGAAATAACATTTTCTGCCCAGGAACAAGAAAAAGTAAAAACTTTGTTACCTAGTGTTATCTATGAGTCACGTTGAATAGGACACACGTGAATTTAAACTTGGACTATTTTTTTCTTTTTTAGGTTCACAAGAACAATTTCTGCGCATTGAACGACCCCTTGTCAACGTCACTCGATTCCCAGGTCAGAAAACGAAATTAATATGTTCTTTTATTGGACATCCGACGCCAGTTATTCGATGGTACAAGAATGAGGCGCCTCTTCAAGAAGAACGCGGTCGGGTTGACATTAAGATGGTTGACAAGGGTAAAGGTCATATGACCTCTAAACTGCGACTTCACTACCTTGATACACTAGATACAGCTTTTTACAAATGTGAAGCCAACAATGGCTTTAAGACTACGGAGACAACTGGAGTATTAAAAGTTAGCGGAGGTAAGAAATGTTTCTCTATTGAGGTTAAGTATTGGTATCCATTTTGTTCTACACCTGCTATCGGTGCATAGCATAGACAGTAGAGGGCGTGTCAAAGTTTGTTTACTCGTGATTTTTTATTCTTGCAGTCGCAATAATGGCGAATTAACTATGCTATTATCTCTTTCCTTTTGTAATGTTTGAGCACATAGAAGTAAAAATACGTTCGCTATTTGTTTTCTTTATATATATATTCCAGTGCTTGCCAACCATTTAAATAATTGGTTAAATGTATCTGTTTAGCCCACTACTGGGAGTAACTTTTTTTTAACTATTTAGTTTATTAACCTTTTGCTTTCTCTCCAGGAAATGTTGGACCGCCAAAGAGCTTGCCCGAATTCCCACCAGTTTTAGTACCGGATTTTCCAGCGCTTTATGGAAGGTATGTGGCCCAGTTTTATAGTTTATTTTCTATACATTTTTTATTTTAAAAAAACAAAAAAACACGAACGTTTTCCTTACCTAACTGTTTACTAACAGGTGAAAAAAAAGATACTTTTCTTGAGTAGATGGATAAATAAATTTAAAGAAAAAGTATTAAGGTAAAGAAACGCCAATGAAGTTGTAGTTAAAAGGACAATTTTTAACTAAAGAAACGCTAGTGAAAAGTTAGGGTTAAAAGGAAAAGGTTTAACTAAAGAAATTTAAGTGAAGTTAAGATTGAAAAGAAAGTGCTAAGAAAAATCAAACCAGTGAAGTTAGGGTTAAAAAAGTGTTTAATTAAAAGAGTAAAATCAGTTTAAAAAGATTTATTTTTAGAATCGTTTTGTGTGTGTTTTTTAAATGTTCAGATTATTTCGTCATACACTTCATTATTCCGTGTCGTATTAAGAGATGTTTTTTTCTCATACTAGCTGTAACAGATTAAGCAAGACTTAATTTCTAAGGTTTGCTTCACAAGTGTATGACAAGGTTTAACCGAGTTGTACTTTGAACCATATTGAGAGTAGCGTCAATTGAGATCTATTAGTGAAATATTTTTTGCTAAAAATTACGAAAACGAAGGCCAGACATGGTTTAGTCAGTTGATCTACGTATCGGACGGACTAAGACTCGAGTGCTATACGTTAGTAAGCATGCTCTGTGCTTAATGCTTTGATAGCGTTATATATGTAGCACTCAAATCTGCTTTACTTTTTTAAGAGTAGCATCACAGGCAAAGGGCACTTGGTTTGTGCATATAACGTAGGGCTGGGTTAGTCAGAATCGTAGGGGCCTTGGGGTTGTCCTTTAAGCCTACTTGTTGAATAAGGTGCCATTTCTGTTGAAAATACCAAATATGTTAATTTTGCTTCATTATTGTCTATCCCAAGTTGTTCTTCATATTGAAGTTTTGAAGTAATAGATTGGAGGAAGAGCAAATGATAACACCTCCCGCCACCCAACATTCGGTCTGCTCTCGTACAACGAATTATATTAATTTTTTGTTTGTTTGAGCGATAAGGAGACTCGAACCATGGATCTAAACTCCACTCTTTGTTCAGAACGTTAATCATTAGACTGCGCTTTTCTGTAATAATACTGAAGGTGACATGTACTAATTAAACTATCGTCGTGTCTGTTGCGCTAGTGGAATGAGAATAATTATGGCTGACGAAAGAAAGGAGTCAGTTTTTATGTTTCTTTTGAATTTCTTTCAAAGCTACACAAGGGCTATCTGCGCTAGCCACCCCTAATTTATAAGCAAATGACCAGAAGGAAGGCAACTAGTAATCAACACCCACCGCCAATTCTAAGGCTACTCTTTTACTAACGGATAGTTGGATTGACTGTCACATAATAACGCCTACACGGCTGAAAGGGCGAGCGTGTTTGGTATGATGGGGATTCGAACCTACAACACTCAGATAACGAGTAGAGCGCCTTAATCACCTGGCTATGCCAAGCCTCGATTTTTGTAAACTGTTATTTGTGAGATAAAAAGTCAATTTATAAATATATATTATTGTGTGGCTTGTATTGACAGCTTATATTTATTATTGTTGTATGGTACTTTTTGAATATAGTTTGCAAATCAGCCGATAGGGGCTGATGTTTTAATAAAATCGGATCGTCCCACGGACTGAACAGATACACGTAAGGATGTTACAATGTTTGTAAATAAATAATGAAGAGTGTTTGAAAGAATACAAAGAAATTTGAACAAAAAACTCTCGTTCTGTTTTATTAATTCAAAAAAGATTATATTAGCATCTTCCCTAATTGATGTCAGGTCGCTGGCAGAATAATATGGAACTGCGTTGATACTTCGGGATTTTGAGAGTTATTCTCGAGGCAGTGCAAATTGGCTTTTTCGCAGCGACACTAGTACCCTCTACAATCGTGATCGATTAAACGAACGAGCGTTATTTAAATTTAGATTCGCATTCCCTGTCGCAGGTGATGTAGATAGATCAATTTGTGGAGTGACAAGCTCGCGAGGTCTTTCGCGTGACAAAAGTGTCAAGTTTCATTTACAGCTGAATTTGTCATGTGATAAGCACGTGAGCTGTTTCGCGTTTTAAAAACAACTGAATTCGATTCCTGCAAACGCTGCTTAAAACTGATGAATGACTTTTAGGTTTCTTCGAGGTCAAGGGTTATGATCTCGGTTTCAGTCAGGTTTTGAAAGTCGAATAATCTCAAAATAAAACCTACATTTAAAACATTGAGTACAAGAAACAAGTACAATCGTAAAGTGTCAACGTAAGATTGCAATAATATTAGTGAAAACAAACTTCACTTTAGTTTTTTCATCGTAAATGTTTCTAAGAATTTCTGAAAACTGCCACTAGGTACTTAGTTCTTTAAAGAAGTTTATAACCAGGTGGTTAGGGTTCTTGTCTCGCAACCTGAGTGTTGCAGGTTCAAATCCTCATTCCACTGAGCATACTCGCCCTTTCAGCCGCTAAGGCGTTATAATGAGACGGTCAATTCCATTATTCGTTGGTAAAAGAGTAGCCCAAGAGTTAGTGGAGGGTGGTGAAGACTAGCTACCTTCCTTCTAGTCTTACACTGCTAAATTAGGGACGGCTAGCGCAGATAGTCCTCGTGTAGCTTTGCGCGAAATTCAAAACAACTAACAGATAAAGTAATTGTAGACAATTATAACCGACTCAATCATATGATTATGGGTAAAAACAGTAACAGCGTGTCCTCTAGCGGTAATATGGGAAATTTATGTAAAGCAGTTACGTATTATATTTGAACTGACCAACTACTTCTTTATACAATTATATGGAAAGAGCAGTAATAGTTTTTACACAACTATAGTTACACTATTAGTTCGACTTTTAGCGATAGTGTGAAAAGTTTCCTCTTTCTGAAAATGTTGTCGTTGCTGTTTCATAAAATAATATCACACTGAAAATGTGGTAAAGGCCTCTATACATACACTGTGTGTTTAAATGAAAGTGTTGGAGCAACAGATAATATTGCTAAAATCGATTAAGTATTACTAACGGTGCAACACGTTGGAGAAAAATGATTCTGGCATTTTAGTGCTAACTGAGATTCTGGAATATTTACAAACAGACAATAAAATTTTCCTGTTTTGCAAAGTTTTTATTAAAAAACACATACACAGATCAATGAACAGACAGTTGATTGAAGTCTTTGAACTTTCAACTGCGTCAGAGTTAAGAGTAGACGTGTGGGGGGCGGACTCTACTGTCTAGTTGCCTACACTGTGGTCAGCAGTTCAAGGCTAGAGATGGCTGTATCTGAACTTGAGGGATCTCTGGGTCAGTATGTTAGCCCCTGTACTGGACAAGTTTGAAAGCACAAAATTAAACTGACCTGTTTAACTAGCACGATAAACGTTCTGTGAAAGCCAAACATATGTGCAAAAACCAGAATCGGAATTCCTAATGTGTAAATTGCTATTCCTAAAATATTTGTGAAGCCTAATTTATATTGTATTTTGTTATATTATTGTATGAGAAATAACCTTAAGGATGTCAGGAAACAAAAAGGTCTTGATGTTGTGGCTGATCAGTCTCTTAAACCACCCAAGCAGCCTGTTGTTGCTAATGTCTTGATGTTGTGGCTGATCAGTCTCTTAAACCACCCAAGCAGCCTGTTGTTGCTAATGTCAGGGCAAATAGAATTTTAGGTTGTATCTACGGAAATATCGAATACAAATATAAAGAAGTTATGATTCCATTGCTATTAGAGTACTGTGTTCAGCCTTGGGCTCTTTACCTTAGAAAAGACATTAAATTCTTAGAAAGGGCTCATAGGAGGGTTACTAAAATAGTACCTGGGATTGAGGGTTTGTCATATGAGGAGAGATTAAGATCCTTAACAATTTTCTCTTGAAAAAAAAACAATTGTCAGAGAGGATCTGATTTAAGTGTTTGATATTGTAAAAATAATTGATAATGTGTTGATGTACCAACTTTCTTCATACTTAACAGTGTGAATTATAGAACTAGTGGATATAAATATAGATTTATACAAGATAGAAGCTGTCTTCAGCTAAAACAGTTTTATTTTTCAAGTAGGGTGGTCTACCTATGGAATGGGATGCTTTTGGAGTGAATTTAAAAGAAATCATGGTAGATATTATGAATGATAAAGGCTGGCTTTAGATTTTTTATTTAATAGATTCAGTTTGGCATAGACGATGGGAAGCCAAGATGGGCCAACAGGTCTCATGTTGTCCCTCACCATTATGCTATCAGTAACTTAATCTTTATTCAACATATACATGCAAATAAAGGAAAATGTACATCACGTTCAAAGACAAATAATACTAAAATATATATGCCACATGAAGGCCGTAGGAAGTGGTAAATCCAATGGCCCGACCATTTTTTCAACGCATGCATAGATACAACTTCTGTATTAAAACTTTCTTATTTTAATTCAATATATTACGTCGTGTGTTATCTGGTATTTGTGGTTAAAACTCTTTAAGATTCAATCTCGTTACATTTTCCAAAAACATGAAGGGGTCAAAACCCCAGACACCCTTGGGGTCTTATGCTTCTTATGGCAATCAGTGACATATAAAACACACAGTCGAGCTTATCAAATAGATAAATAAAGCCTTATTTAGGTAGCTTATTAGCAGAAAATACGTTTCAAATAATGTTGAACGAACTACTTAAACTACAAAACTGAAGTGATATTGGCTGTAGGGTTAAGTGACGATTGCCGAAGTTTCCTTTTAGGTTGGAAAGTTTTTATTTCACATCTTTTACTCGAAATACTCCTCTAATTCTAAGGGTTATTATTACTAAAACTAGGGTTTCGATACCCCGGGTGAGCAAACAGCCCATTCTGCAGTTTTGCGCATGTCAGTAAGCAAACAAAAATTCTCTTAATCAGAGGGGGTCTCTGTTTAACATTCACACTGTTTTACAGTAAAGATGTGTTATAGACAGTAACATTTGTTTTAATATTTTACATCTTGACATCATAACTTTATGTTGATGTGTAACAAATATAGCGTGACGCGGTGTTATATGGTGCTATCTCTAGCCAGGCGTCACGCAGTTGACAGACGGGTAACACTGATAAACTATCCACGTACGGCGACAGAACCTTGGTATTGTATATGATTTAAGACTGTTTTTCTTCCTCAAACTATGGTAGTTCGTAAGTAGAATATATACACCCCTTATTTTCCATTGCCCTCTCTATACAGAAACTATCAAATGATACCAAAAGGTTTCGATTCAATTTTCACGAATTATCCTCTACCGGTCGTCTATGAAAGGTGTTAAACTGCAGTTGACTGACACTAAAATAATATCAAATAGACTAGTTGTGTTTACTGAACGCTCGTAAAGCGAAACTAAAACCCTTGCTACTATTACGTGCGACATCTGGCTTCAAACGAATCTAAAAACTTCTGCAATTTAGTGCAAAATCTGGCGAAAACCGAAACCAAATCCCTCAAGTACGTGTGACATCTGGCGTAAACTGAAGTAATAATTCTTATTAAATTTATGTCAAACGTCTTGCGTGAAGTGAAACCAAAGCTTTTGTTGCTTAAAAAAATAAAAAAATGAAGCAACCAGTATTCTCGTGTGAAAAACAAAGCAATCACATTGGTGTGCAAATCTCGCATGTCAAGTGATTTTCATGAAATACACACCATTTGTTTAAAGCGTTAATTTAGTACGGTGTTGTAATTATGCGTGTGTTATTTTTGGTCGATATGCAGTGTATCGTCATATGTCAATTCTAAGTAATTTTTCCAAGTCACTGATTAAAAAAAAAAGTTGTTCTTACCAGGAGACTGTTGCCATAACGACCATTTGCTGTTACTCTGTAAGAAACAGTTGTCATAACTACCGACAGTGCTATGTGAAGATTCCTACTGTATTATAATTAATTGTTTAGATGGATGGATCTGCTAAACTAGGCAGTTGGAGCCAATGCACCATACCGCCTAAAGTAACACGTACATACCCATCTCTGTATTCAGCATATGTTGCTAAATTCATTGTCATTTCTCTCGTGCGACACTGTTTCTGAAACACCTAGCTCGTTAGCTACTAGTCGACAGAGCATCACGTAACACGCGTCTCGAGTCTTCAGAAATGTGTCGTCAAGCTAAACCACACCCCCATTTTTTTTTCATCTGATTTTAATTCTTGAAACTTTGTTGTGGTGCGAAGGAAAGTATTTTGAGGAAGAAAGAAATAGGGGTAAAAAACAAGTGAAAACAAAATAGAAACGTTAGACAATTTATATACAAAATAACATTGGAAGGAGGGTGAGAGAAAACAAAAACCTGGTACTGAAGAAAGACGAAAGAGTGTTTTAGTTTTAGTACAAAATTGCACAATGGGCTAAGCGTGGCTATTATTTAGTGTACGAAATGGTGAATTCTAGGATCTATAGTTGACATTCTGTCAAGGTGAATCCTAGAGTATATAGTTGACATTCTGTTAAGGTGAATCCTAGAGTCTATATTTATATCCTGTTAAGGTGAATACTAGAGTATATACTTTATATTCTGTTAAGGTGAATCCTAGAGTATATAGATGACATTCTGTTAAGGTGAATCCTAGAGTATATAGATGACATTCTGTTAAGATGAATACTAGAGTATATACTTTATATTCTGTTAAGGTGAATCCTAGAGTCTATACTTTATATTCTGTCAAGGTGAATCCTGGAGTATATAGTTGATATTCTGTCAAGGTGAATCCTTGAATCTATAGTTGACATTCTGTCAAGGTGAATCCTTGAGTCTATAGTTGACATTCTGTCAAGGTGAATCCTCGAGTCTATAGTTGACATTCTGTCAAGGTGAATCATAGAGTCTATAGTTGACATTCTGTCAAGGTGAATTCTAGAGTCTATAGTTGACATTCTGTTAAAGTGAATCCTTGGGTCTGTAGTTTACAATTCGTTTTTCGGAAGTGTGCTTCCTGTTGTATTTCTTGTCATACAAACCTTCATGGGCTTTAGGAGTAAAAAATTGACTTTTAGGCAAAAGTAGAGAAAATAAAAGTTCCAGAGACAGTGTTTCAACATTTTTTGAAATATTTAATTTATTTTTAAATGTCAGTTATTGCTGTTCGCTTTTAAGGTAAATCTACACAAATAGCTGCCTACGCTTTGTCCATTGTGCGAAATGTAACCCCTGATTGTGACGTTGAAATTATATAAACTTACCATTGACCCACCAGGGGAATTGCAAAACAAATAAACAAACACACGACAACAAGAACAACAACAACAAAAATAACAACAAACAAATAATTTTTGCTTATTTTAAACTTTATTATTTTTAGATTTTTTATCCACGGTGTTAACTCGAGCTAATTATAATAAATAAATACGTAACTGTAAATAAATAAATACTGAATAACTAAGATTTTCAATACATTGTTGTATTTACTATACAATAATTAACGTTATATATATATATATGTACTTTAATAACATCTCAGTCAAATATTAAATTCACATCAATCATTGTTTTATTTATCGTTTTTATTTTGTCGCAGTTTTGTGTTATTCCTTTGTAACTGTTTATTTTATTAATAGTGTTCTTTTACGAAGTTTTTGAATGTCCAGGAAGTACATTTTTTGAACATCGAGGCACTGCTTAAACCTGATATGTGCACTTCCTGTGACAGCGCCATCTGTTATCATTGCGTTTGTTAATTGGGTATGGTTGTGATGAAGTAAAAAGTGTAGGTGTCAGGACCTGAGAAATGAAGTTTATTATTTGGCTAAATTTCGTAATATGCAGCCCTTCTCTTGTAACTGGGGAACGCTTTGTGTGTGTGTGTGTGCTTGAGACAACGTGTTGTTCTGCATGTAGAAATGTGGCAGAAAACGCGCTTCACGAGGAAAGCTTACCTCCATTAAGGATCCGCTAAAAAAAACATGAAAACAAAAGAAAACCTCAGTTCGATTTATTGCAGGAAATTTGTTCTAGTTCCAATGTCTCTGTGGTATGGATCTGAAAACGCATCTTTACCTCGATAAAGTTTTTTTATGTGTTCACATAGATAACAGTTATGTGTTAGGTTTTAGTGTCACTTTACTATCAGATGTATGCCCGTCGACCTTGAACACTGTTTATTACCAAATCAGTTAAATTCGGCCTGATATAGCTTAGTGATTAGAGGATCAAAGGACCCCGGGTTCGAGACGTGCTGCAGTTCAGTGTTGTTCAAATTGAAGTTAAGAGCTGTCATACCTGAATCTCTGAAGCGCCTATGACGGAGCTATTAAACTGAAGTACGCATAAGGTGTCATTTAGAAGAGAGTTGCTACATTACATTTCTTCTCCGAAAGATAAATTCTGAGACAGAACCAAGACTGTAAATTGGACTACAAGTATTAAGAGCCTTTCATTATATATCACAACATAGGAGGAATGATTTAGCAGTAAAACCTCAAAACCGTTTTTAAAACTATCCATTCTCGATTCCGTCTTGGACATTGAGTATAGAACGAGTGAATTGTTTTTTAGACAAATAAATCCACAGTCACAGTAAGAGGCGAAAATTTATTGCATAGTTTGTGTTCTCAAAAGATTGTTTTTATTGTGTTGTGTGTTTTCGTGAGCATGAGTAATAGGCTTTTTATTTTATGATTTTTGTTTCTGATTTGCTTTAAGCAGAATACGTTATCTAGGAGATTTGAAACGAATAAATGGTTTCTTCGTCGTTACATTCAGGGTGATAAATAGGGATATTAGCAAGTTATTTCTTTCAAATTTCCATTTCATTAAAAGTGTAGCTGAAGAGATGAAAATCGCTATATAATATTTTCCTGTTTTTCCGGGCCTCATGATTTGATATTCCTTTAAACAAATTGTTGTTTTAAAAGAAAACATCTTGTTCAAATGACACGGAAGAAAAATATTTACGTTAGATCTGCTGCGTGCAGACGTTTAATACGTGTCTCGAGTTCCGCCTCTGACATTGACAGGCAAAACACATTTTCTGTTTTTAAATTCAGACGCTTGGAATTTTCTTAAGAAAGGTAGGATGTTGAGAGTTACTACGGCATCATGTTTTGCGAGTTGCCATGACAACGTACTTTAAAGTAAGAGCGAACGGTCTCAATTGATCTCAAATGGAACACCAAGTAATTGGACATAGTTTATATTTCGTCTATTGCTAGGTTTAAGAACAAAAACAAAAAACTCGTCAACTAGATACATGTGGCTTGGTACATATGCTTATATAGAGTTCGTCGTGTGTCGCTTAATATAAGTGTTACTATACTATACCAGTATGTCATGCAATAGATATGTTCTTCAAAGGTTCATCAGGAAATGTACAGATGTGAATAGTTTAGGATTTCCATGGCACATTTCTGTACCATAGCAACTGAAATAATTATTGAAACTTCCGTGTATATTTGGAAGAGGTCTATCAGTTAAGCCTTTACGTTTACATTGAAATGTTGGGTTTTTTTAAAAGTCGTAATATTGTATTTAAGGTGAATCCCCCCCACCATTAACAGACATTGGTTGCTGGATGCTTTTGTATTGAGAGTGGAAACCACTATTAACAGAAAGAAATTGATCCACCATGTTTATATTGAAGTGTTGGGTTCTTTAGCAAATGGTGTTCTTGTATTGAGGATGGAATACACTATTAACAGAAAATTAACATATATTTGATAATGAAATATCTTTATTAGGTCTTTCTTCGGTATTTAAAATCTATTCTTATCACTGTAGATTCGTAAAATAATTTATTGATTTGCATTTAAAATTTTTGCTCAGAAAATAAATATTTTAAACAATATTGGATAAAAGATGCAAATGATATAAGAAAAGAGAGTGAATTTCGTAACATGGTGACTTACACGTCCATTCTCACGGATTTTAATTTCTGTTGTTGAAGTGAACTTAGCGTCTTTCTACATTTGAGAATATCAAAATCAACATTTTATTTTGTTATTACCGTTATTAAAAGTTATCGCTCGTGCGAGTTAACACTGGGAAACATAGGTTGTTCGTGTCATCATCTGATCGTGCGTTTGGTGAAAATATTAATTTCATTAATTCTATATTTCGAAAACGCTTGAGAATATCCTTCACTATAAGCGGGCTACAAATTTGTTCGGAGGTTTTAAATATTTGAACTAAGATTTTTCTTTTAATCTTATGAGAAGCAAACGAAAAATTCTTGAATTTGGGAATACAAAACTAAACAACTGTTTTCTCGTTAAATTTCTGAAAGAGAAAAAAAAAATTCCGTTTATTGGCTGTTGAATCTGTAGGGGGCACAAGTTATTTAGTCCAATATAGCAGTTGGAACAAAATGAGTGAAACTTTTATAAACGGGATAAAATTATGTTGCTCGAGTATCTCTGTCGGTGAACTGACAGTGTTGCTAGTGGTTGAAATAAGGTATCTGCTTAGACATCTATTTCTATGTGATTGTGTCTGCATATATTTGTATATGTTTGTCTGTGTCTATTTCTGTGTTTGACTACCTGTATCTGTGTATTTCTGAGTATATCTGTAGCCATCTATTTCCTGTCTGTGTCCATGTATTATGTGATTATATCTGTGTCTGTATTTATCCATGTATATGACTGTATTTGTGTCTGTATCTGTCTATGTGTGTGACTGTATCTGTCGGTGTCTATCTATGTATGTGACTGTATCTGTGTCTGGCTGTTTGAATCTATTTCTGTGTCTGTATGATGGTTAAAGAAAACTTTAAAATAGAGGTATTTAACCGAAGGTTGATGGAGCTTGTAAGATGTACGTGACAATTACTGGACATCTTGTCAAATTCCTCTGTCTCCGTCTTTTGGTTATGTTAGACATAGAGTGACTTTTTGGGGAATAAATATGTTAGAAAGAGAAAACGTAATAGGCTAGGAAACCATAAAAGAAGTCAAGAAATTGCTATAGTAATTTTTAAGACATATTTTTTATTTCCCAGTATATTTATAATAATTATCGAATCGATTAACCACACGTAATTGAATAAAGGTGAAACTAGATGCTATAAGAGTGGCGATGAAAACTCTTTGTTCAACAAAAAAAGTATCTGAAGAGTTAAGTTAGGGGGGGTGTTTTTAGTAGGAGTCTTCTGTCTTGTGTGTCAGGTCTAAATTAGGGACATTTCAAGCAGATAACCCTTATAATGATTGTGTGGTTCAGTCGCAAACTTTAGGGTTTTAATGTTGAAATTGTGGGCTCGATCCTCGTAAACAACATGTTGCAGATGTCCCCCCGATGGGACATTGGTAGGTTTGTGGACTTATTACACTAAATTTTGAGGTTTCATTCCCTGCTGTAGACATGGAAAAGAGCCCAATGTGGCTTTGCTCTAAAAATAAAACAAACACACTGCGTGGATTCCCTTGTATAGTTTTGCGTTAAACTATATCTACAAACATTATGTTACTACATGTTGGTGAGGTCAGGTATATTATAGTTAGTGGAAACTATTGAGGTTAGGTTAGGCCTGTTATCGTTATTGGAATTTGGTTAAGGTTAGGTCAGATCTGTTATCGCTAGTGGGATTTTGTGAGTTTAGGTGAACATTTTAGGAAAACAACAAACCTTATTTGACAACGGCATGGAAAGTTTCTGCCATATCTACAAAATTTTCAAGAAATAAAGTTTTTCACTCTGAAGATACTTGTCATCCCCTTAATATTTCTGGCTAGATGTACGAAAGAAACTGTACTTTAAAGTAACATGTTCTTGCTTGAAAAAGGAAATTCAGTCACCGAATGTGTACAAAAGTGCTATTAGCTCTCCTTTGCATTATTCATCACATTCTTCTTTGTGAAAATCTATATTTACAAGAATTAGTCAGTAAACTCTGCTATACACACATAGATATTATCCTATCTTCCATTTGTCTGTGTTAGTTTAATGGGAAATCCAAACCTTAAGCTCAGCTGGATGACGTTTCTTGCAAAATCACTTAGGGTAATAACGTGCTGGACGCCAGCCCACGTGCTTTCCCTACAGTTCGGTAATATTTGTGGACCAGTTCACTTGGTTGTCACGTTGTGGAACCCAGAGGGGTCCTCAAGAGTTCGAGTGACGAGTGTTGAAGCTGTGTTTGACTGATAACTGTTACTATACTGTGTATTTCATTCCATCCTATATAATTAGGGCTTCCCATTGTTCAATTCAAATCTGACTCTTGTCAAAAAAAAAAAAAAAGAAGCGAAGGAACATGTTAATACTGCAACTGTAAGGTGTCTACTCTGAATGCCCTTTAGTTATCTCTAGTAGGGAACAAAAACATCATCTGTTTATAATTCCAAAACCCTCACATTGTTTAGATCTGTTTAAAGGGTACGTTTCAAAGTAATAACTGTCGTAGAAAAGTGTTTATATTTATACTTAAGGTGCACAAATTCTGAAGGAAAATTCATTTGGAGATACATTTGATAAAATGTTTTGTTTTTTTACTATGTGTCAGAATTTCTTTTTCTGAGTGAAATATTGTAAGAGTTTATCATTTTTGTTTTTAATAAAACAAACAAATTATGGGGTTTTGAGTTTTTCGTGTCAGATATTCTGTTTTCGATCTTTACCTTTGATGAAAAAAGAAAGAAATGGACTTTTAGCACTTTGTCTACTAATCAAGGGCTGAATTGTAGCTGTACCGCTAGAGGGACAATATGGTTGGTAGAAAAGCAACTTTAATTTATTGGGACACAAAATTTTTTCAACCTTTCCTCATCTTATGTCATCTTTAAATTTGAAAATTACTTTTTTATAATTCTAACATCGAGATTACAGGTTAGGCTTTCTTATTGCAGAGTTACACACTGGAATATCTGCTCTGTTCACCGCATAGACTCGAACCCCAAGTTTTAGTGCTGTAAGTCCATCAGGGGAGGCATAAAATAAAAGCTTAATAATAGTTTGAAAACACACAATGTTGGTATAATTAATTAATTAAACTCTTTTAACTGCATGTTAATATACACGTTTGAACGTTTTCAAAGTGCCGTAAACAGAGATCTCTTGAATTGATAGGAACTTCTAATAGTGTTCTTCTGTCGCTGCGAAAATTAAAGTTAAAATAATGTGCTTTAAAAATGGAACGAATATATGTCCTAAGCCTAAAGTAACGGCTTCTACACTCAAACCACATCCCAGTCTAGTATCATTTTCAAATTATCGACTTTCTTCCGTTCGTTACTAGTGAGGTCCAAGTATTGTAAATGCTGAACAACTTTCATTATAATGATCTGACTAAAAAATAAATCGGGCAAGTTCATTCGTTTCCTTTGTAAAAGACATAAGAAACTACAGTAGTTACTTGTAGGGTTAACTCCATTATTCGTGTTTCTTGTTTTGTTATTAGACTCTGTAACTGCGATAATCATGACGTTACAAGCTTTTTGGTTTTTGGTAGTTTAGACAAGTGTATTTAAAAAGCCGAAGAGATCCAGACTAATTGATAATTTAATATTAATAGGCTAAGCATCCTACCTAATTGTATAAGGTTAAAATATATTGTATTTTGTCACGCTTTGAAAAAAGTGACTGACGATGAACTTACCTGAGATATAAAGCAAAATACAAACATTAAATTTGTTATGAAGTTTTACCATCAGTGTTTGCTTTTAAACGTTTTTTGACTGCTTTTATGGTGCCGTTGCTATCATATAGAAAGACCATTAGCCTGTAATTAAAACCTGAACCAATTTTGTGGTAAAATTCCACCGACAGGTGTCCCTTTTGCTTTCACTTGTGTTTTTTATGCCATATTTATGGCAAAGCTACTAATATATTCTTTTACCGTCCTTAATTTTGACTTGCTAAGCAAAGGGAAAGCAACCATTTGGCAGAACTCGGGCATCCATGCTAAGGGATTCGCTTTTTATTCTTATAACGCACCCATAGTTTTAAAATGAGAGAAGTATTTTGTGGTGTTGCGCTAATTAGACCCCAGCTGACGAGCTCCAAAATCTAAAGCTCTATCACAGGGCTAACCCGCGCCCCATCTTCCAGATGGTGGCTCTTTTAAACCAATCAATAACCACGGAAAAACAAAAGGTTCAGAATAAGTAATAACTTACGATCAGAGTAAACTTTGTACTCAGAAATAAACTAAAAAATCAATCTGGCCACACAAAGCCTGATAATGTGATAAATAGAAGGCGTTGTGAGAAATATACACAGTTTGACTCCTCAAACCTGTATGTTTATTAATATGTATATCTTGATGGGAAGAAAAGTATTCAGTGTTGAAATTTAAATGCTAGAAGCGCAGTCTGTTAAGTTCAATATGTTTAAAGTTAAGAATGAAATATTCAGCCGACGTTGATTCAGTGATTTTGTTTTCAAGATGACAAAACTGTGAAAAGGATGTAGCTTGTATCGGAGGTAGTTCTCTGGTGGTTGTTTCAGTAGCAGCTGGATGCTTGTGACTGGCTTGCTATTGGATGCTTGTGACTGGCTTAAGTAAAATTTAATCATTTAGCTTTAAGATATTTTATGATTATCGCTCCACACAAGCTGACTGTTTGATTTGTTTTTGAGCGAATTTAAAGCAGAATTTAGTTTTCTAAAGCTGGTTTTTTTATTTAAGTAAATTAGTATTTAAAAAAAAAAACTGTCAACGTTACGGATATCTCGTGCTGTCATAAAAAAAATAAACATATAAAATCAAAGTCAACATTAGCGATATCTCTTGTGACTTGTGGAAAGTAGCATATTTATCCTAGAGAACAGAGGCCCCATTGTTGTCTGAAAGTGGTTTTCAACGTTGTTTGCTCATTTCAGAATTCTGCCTGTGTCTTTGTATCGCTTACGTTTCGTTTAAATTCTCAGCGTGATTTGACTGACACTAAAAACTATTCATCTTCTGCCACTGAAAACGACTTTACCTTTTCACGCTACCTAGCCGTAGTTTGCCTGCTGGTGACATGTTAGGCGACTGATTCAGAATGGGGTCACAATGGCGTCGTTCTTTGGATAATCAGAGGGAAGCAGCCGACATGAGTTTGAACTTGTAACTGATATTTCTTGTGCACTCACTGTAAATGCCTATACCTCTCACAAGAACGTTTCCAAGTGAACAAAAGCATTTACTTTGATCAGAAATTAAGGCGAATAGCGCTTTCAATTATGTCTTTTGTTTTCTTCTCTCTAACAATTCTGAAGTGATACACAGAATTCAACAAGTTTTAGCTTAAACATATGCCAACAAAATATATTTGCAGACTTAATAATAAAAGAAAATAAGAAAGTAATATATGGACCAGTTTTACAACTGGTGTATCCAGTGCTAACGATACTTTTTATAAATACCAGGACGCTCCCTTTTACTCAGACTGCTATATCTGTTCATTCTGGTGATTGTGAAACTTCTGTTGATCTCAACATGAGAAAGAAATTATTTGATTATTACCCGGGGAAAAAAAGTTCAAAGTTACCGCTCGAAATATGGTCGAGGTCTGTCTTTTTGTTAGACATCTTGTTTGCGATTTTGTCCTGCGAGTTCTGGAATGTCTAAAATGTCAGACATACGTAGAGTGAGACAGTTTCTATTAGAATTCTGAGAGACTGATAGTGTTTACGTTGGCTAATATTACTCGACTAAACTTCGATTTTATTCGGAGAACAACAACAAAATGAAGTTTAGGACTTTGTCAACATTCTCACGTGCCCCCACCCTCGGATAATACGCTGTTGAATCTGTGATTCTACGAAATGAATAAAACGTATTTAGGAAGTAGTAAAGAATTTTCGTGTCTATGTCTATATTTGACACACAGACATTCACGACAGTTTACACTTTCAAGCAAAACAGTAATAATTAAGTTTCGGAGCTTGTACCTTGAAGAAACTAGCACCTTGACGAGAATGGCACCCTGACGAGACTTTCATTGTGACGAGAATGGCACCCTGACGAGACTTTCATTGTGATGAAACTGGCACCACGGAACTCGCGCTGTTAGAAAATCGGTACCATGAAAAAAGTGATATGTTGACGAAACTGATACTGGGATGAAATTAGTATTACGACGTAACTAATACCCTGACGAAACAGGTATCATGAGATATTGGCTATTGAAAAAAATATTTTCAGCATTCCTTAGCTAAAAATTTGAAAAATGTTTGTTGTTATTATTATGTTTGCTAGGGAACTTTTGCTTCATTTCAGTTTAGGCGTGGTGGACTGGTAACGTGGTGACATGCGGATCGGAGGATTCCAGATTTGAGTCCCGATGTGTCGTAAAACATGTGCGTACTTTTAGCTGTGAAAACGGCATGATTGTGACACAGCTGTGCCTTCCGTCTGAGGCTAGGTGGTTAGGGCGGTCGACTCGCCATCTGCTGGTCGCAAGTTCGAATCCCCGTCCATACAAACATGCTCGCCCCTTTCAGCCGTGGGAGCGTTATTACCTACTGTCAATCCCACTATTCGTTGGTAAAAAAAGTAGTACAAAGTTTGGCGGTGGGTGGTGATGATGAGTTGCCGTCGCTCTAGTGTTACACTGCTAATGCACATGGTTCTGGTGTAGCTTTGCGTGAAATTCATAACGAACAAACTAGCCATCCATCTGGCTGGAAGATCTGAATTAGGGATCACTGTACCTCAACCTCTAAGTCACCATTTTATCCCATATGTCATCTAAGGTACTGTTCGGGTTAAAAATATGGGTGTTACGTTTTTATGTGGACTGAACGCAACAGAAAGACACAGATAGCAGCTTGTATAATTTATTATAATTATCTACTTATGTAATAGACACAAAATAAATTATCCAATGGCAATAACAGATATCCAATTTCAACCATCAAAACAACTTACAATACAAAAAAGTACTGGCCTGTGCTTAATAATATGATCCAGGATAAGTGTCCAAATCCGAAATCCAAAGTTCTAATCTAGGCGTTGAATTCAGTCCCACGGAGAAATTTTCTAAGTTTGAATGGGTAATTTCAAACAAAAGTTCACAGTCCAATTCCTATTGACTTTCGATAAAATCCGTAATCCGACTGAATTGTAAAGGTTGACGGAATAAAATTTTTCACCGCTTTAGTCGCTCTAGCTCTATTCACAAATTCAGTTTAAACTTTCTCAAACAAGACAAAGTTCTTGATCCGAATAAAATGGATGACTTACTTCTTGACCCGAGTAAAAGTGGATGATTTACTTCTTGACCCGAGTAAAAGTGGATGATTTACTTCTTGACCCGAGTAAAAGTGGATGATTTACTTCTTGACCCGAGTAAAAGTGGATGATTTACTTCTTGACCCAAGTAAAAGTGGATGATTTACTTCTTGACCCAAGTAAAAGTGGATGATTTACCTCGCATCGCCGTCGGTTTATATACTATATCGCGTGACTTCCCAGAATTCCACAGTACAAACACCAGGCCAATACAAGTGATCAATCTATTTAGTTTTAAGAATTTCTAAATGAATTTTAATTAATTCTAAAATGTTATTTTAAATTTCACCGATTTAAACCTCGAAACAATAATATAAATATAGAATTATAAATAATAAATATGGGAATTCAAACACGACATTACATTATATTTACATAACATATGCATGATATTTACATGACATTTACATAACACTAGACATGGTTGTCGTTTACATAACATTTACATAACACTCGACATGGTTGTCGTTTACATAACATTTACATAACACTCTCGACATGGTTGTCGTTTACATAACATTTACATAACACTCTCGACAACATTTACACGATATTTACATAACAATGGGTTACCAAATTTTAATTCTATTTATCTTTGTGTAATAAAATATTATTTTGTTTGTGTGTGTGTGTGTTTTACTGTCTTGTTTATTGTTATATTACATCCATCAAATCTAATTCTCTAACTACATAGGTTTTACAAGTGATAAGCTGTGTATATGTGTATATATATTTCCTGAAGTTCCAATTTAATAGGATTTATTGAGATGTTATTGAACATTTACCACTCATTTTGTGTGTAAGGATGCCATGACAGAAGGAGCTAGGTGTGACCCAGGGTTTACTATGTCGGACTGTGGGTCTTTTCGCATCTTTTTGCCGCAAAGCTACGTGTTGCACTTGTGCTTTTTGGTGCGATATAAGAGTAATTTAATAATGTTCAAATCCTACCATTTAATTAGGATAGCTCAAAAGTTGGCGGTAGGTACTGTTAACGATTTGCTCCCTTTCTTTATAGTGTAGATATCCGTTGTAGCTTTGCTCGAATATCCAAAATAAAAGCCATAATGAGGAGGGGCGTGTAAAATAAGGTATTCCATGTTGAATATTTGAGTTTCTTAGGGCAAATAGCAGGCTTAATAAACTTAAGTAGTTTCCTAGCTAGCGACAGGACGTTGGACAGTCAAAAAGTCGATGACTCAATGATCGAATCCGATATGCGGGTGTAGAATTTTGCGTCAAACTGCTCGTGCTTATTCTGAGTCTGTCTTTCGGTGTCTTAGGGGGGGTAATAACTTGGAGAGGTTGAAACAGTAGAATTGGAGGGCTCGATCTTCACATACGACCCGCATTCGCTAAAGATACTTCAATAAACGTGAAAAACCATCCTTTTATCCCTAGATCCGTTTTATAAAGACTTTTTTTTTGTAAACAGTTCCAAGTTTCTAGGTGTTCTTTTACAAAGGAAGAAAACAAAAAACTGTGTTTTAGAATTGTTTATTAGGCTTAAGAGCCTGCTGGGCGTGAGAAATGAGTACGGAACATAATTAAAACATGTTAACAAGTTTTACGTCACATTCTGGTTAAAATCGTTAATAATAATATAGAAAAAAAATCTGCAGGTTTCGTTTTAATATTGAAACCCTGCCCACATTTTTATGTATCAAGTTTCATTCGCTTCCAAAACAGAAGAGGCCTTTCACTTTATTTAAAGCGTATCATGTTTTCTTTTCTCGAGAAAGTTAATATTGGTTAAGTGTTGATTCGGAACTGAGGTTATTCAACAAACTAACTAACACTTCTGCTGGCGACTGTGGGGCTTCAGAAGGCCTTGTTCTCCGCCAATCACACGTGTATCTATTGGATGATGCCTCACGTCAAGAAAGTGTTTGTTTAGTACCAAAACTTGACAGTCATCCTAGCGACGAGAAGAATAATGAAAACTGGTCAAGTTATTAGGCTTTGGACTTCCTGTGCTGCAGGAAAAACAACCACCATAGGGGTTTATATCCTTTTGTATCTGTTACCAGAACTGTGTATCAGTGCGAGTTGTTTTTTTTCTTCCTTGCTGCTTTCCTTAATTGTACTATCCATTTTGTCTAATTTGAATTTCCAGAAATAATTCGTTTCGTTAAAAAAGAGAGATACAGTAGCAACGTTAAAATATCCACTTTTTTATGTCTGACTTGCTTAATTAATGAGTAAAACAGTTTATGGCCAGAATATGTGCTTATTACAAATCACGTGGTAGCAGCTTTGCCAGAAAATGATCCCCCTCCCACCAACACGCACATACACGTAAACAAACTGGTGCTGACCATGAAGTTCTTTCTTCTCTTCCGCCAAACACTAAAAGTTCGGGTTATAATCCCTTATTTTGTACATAAATACCCTTTCCTCTGTCTTCTGTCTGATTGTCAAAACACTCCATTTGACAGCAGTGTTGGATAATTACTTTATATACTTGAAACTGGGCAGATTTAATTGTTTTTGTTGGATTTATTAAACCAAAAAACATCAGAATTGGATTATTAATGTATATTCTTAAAGGCTAGGCTGGGTTAACAGTTTCTACCATCAGAAACACTACTCTTCAGGTATTACTGTGAATTATTAAAGACTTGTATAAATTAAGTTTCTGTTGAGTTTACTAAAGAGTAGAAACACCACAGTTTGACTGTTACTGGGTTTAGTATACAACAGAAACACCACAGTTTGACTGTTACTGGGTTTAATATACGACAGAAACGCCACAGTGTTATTACTACTGGGTTTAGTATACAACAGAAACACCACAGTTTGACTGTTACTGGGTTTAATATACGACAGAAACGCCACAGTGTTATTACTACTGGGTTTAGTATACAACAGAAACACCACAGTTTGACTGTTACTGGGTTTAATATACGACAGAAACGCCACAGTGTTATTACTACTGGGTTTAGTATACAACAGAAACACCACAGTTTGACTGTTACTGGGTTTAATATACGACAGAAACGCCACAGTGTTATTACTACTGGGTTTAGTATAC
Organism: Carcinoscorpius rotundicauda; assembly: GCA_011833715.1. Taxonomy (NCBI): domain Eukaryota; kingdom Metazoa; phylum Arthropoda; class Merostomata; order Xiphosura; family Limulidae; genus Carcinoscorpius; species Carcinoscorpius rotundicauda. The sequence goes on from CM022391.1 coordinate 19,216,103, forward strand.
AACAGAAACACCACAGTTTGACTGTTATTGGGTTTAATATACGACAGAAACGCCACAGTGTTATTACTACTGGGTTTAGTATACAACAGAAACACCACAGTTTGACTGTTACTGGGTTTAATATACGACAGAAACGCCACAGTGTTATTACTACTGGGTTTAGTACACAACAGAAATACCACAGTTTGACTGTTACTGGGTTTAATGTACGACAGAAACACCACAGTTTGAGTGTTACTGGGTTTAATATACGACAGAAACGCCACAGTGTGATTACTACTGGGTTTAATATACGACAGAAACGCCATAGTGTGATTACTACTGGGTTTAGTGTACGATAAAAACGACGCAGTTTGACTGTTACTGGGTTTAATGTACGACAGAAACATCGCAGTGTGATTACTACTGGGTTTAGTATACGACAAAAACGCCACAGTTTGATTATTAATGAGTCAAGTACTGAGTGAATGTTATTACGAGATGATTGGATGACAAATTGCTTTGTTGTGTGTTATCATAGGAGTTTAATGAATAAAACAGGATTAGAAGTTGGAAATGCAACTTTATTTCATGTGTTCGTCCACGACACCTATATAACGTTCTGATAAGGTTTTGTCGTTTACCAAAACTTTGTCGTATTTCGTCAAGTAGTCAAGTTTTTCTAGGATTATATCAGTAAAGTTTTGTGAGTATTGTGACATGTATGTGGTTCTTATTCTGTCTACAGAAAAAATATAAAGCACACCTGATAACAAATATGTCAAGTAGCTTCTTTTATCCACTTTTCCAAAAATATCATTATAACAATTCAAAAGAAACCATTTCTCTTCATTTTATAAGCAGATCGTGAAATCAAAGTTCATTCCTACACCAGAGACATAGAAATTGGTGTTACATTTGATGGGACATATAAAATGTGAATGATAATGACATTTATAAAACCGAGGTTGTTTTATAAACAACGAACTATAGATGGCGCTGCTGTAGGGTAACACAACGTACGCGTGTATTAACAATATCATTAGTTTAATTTACAATGTGTGCGTGTGTATGTGTGTATATATATATATAAAGATAGGGAGACAGACAGAAGTCGTAAAACGTGACATCCGCGAAAAGAAGTAAGTTACGTTAGAAGCTACACGTATTTCTCACGGTACCTGTGACGTCTTATTTGTTTAATGATAAAACCAGTGGTCTTTAAGCATAGATTTCTCTATGAACTTGAGAAAAATATTCTTCTAACTTTTTAACATATTGTTCACCTGACTACTTAGTATTTCTAGCTATTGAGTCTCTTACGCATCTAACTTACCGACCGTGTTATCCTGCTAATGATTTCAAATCCTCTAACAGGTTTAGGTGTCATGATATTATCCTGACAAGTATTTCAAGTCATTTAACTAGTTTAGGTTGCATATCGTATTAGTATAATTGTTTCTCCGTCGCACCAAACGTGCTCGCCCTTTCAGCCGTAGTGACGTTATAACGTGTCTGTTAATCCCACTATTCGTCGGTAAAAGAGTAGTTTAAGAGTTGAGTGGCTGGGGATGACTAGCTGCTTTCCCTCTAGTTTTACACTGCTAAATTAGGGACGTTGAGTGCAGATAGCTCTCGTGTAGCTTTGCGCGAGATTCAAAAACAAACCAGTCGTTGTTGAATTTGATTTAACTCTTACTATTTTTTTTATTTTTGTAAATTTCACTAGCCTTTATTTATTACACAAATTAATGGTACTGATTTAACTCTTACTATTTTTTTTATTTTTGTAAATTTCACTAGCCTTTATTTATTACACAAATTAATGGTACTGATTTAACCTTACTAAGGTACACATATGTTTACGGATTTACAACGCTAAAATTAGGGGTTCGATTCCCCTCGGTAGGCTCAGCAGATAGCCCGATGTGGCTTTGCTATAAGAAACACACACACAAACTCTTTTATTTTTGGTGTTAGTTTAAATTAGACGTTAAAAAGTAGTACCAGTAAGCCCCCCAGTGGTTCAGCGGTATGTCTTCGGACTTACACGCTAAAATCCGGGTCGCGATACCCGTGGTGGGCAGAGCACAGATAGCCCATTGTGTAGCTTTGTGCTTAATTCAAAACAACAACAACAAAAGTACCAGTAAATCACGTAATAAAAAAAAACTTTGAAAAACTCTTACCACTTGCTGTGTTTTATCGATGTTTTTGAATGGAATTATTTTTGAGCTTGTTGCTTACTTATTTTTCTTCTTCGAGGTTGAGAAAGTTTGAATTGGAGAAAATTATGTTCGTCACTTTTGGTATTGTGAAAGACTGGCTTTAGCGTGAACGACAGAATGGTAAATTCAAAGCACGTGATTCTATTGGAAGTCCAAATTATATGGAAATTAGTTTTATCGGAACTGCTCTAAGAAAATAAATGCTTGATTTAGTTCGAACTACCAAGTACTTTAACAACATCTCATAATAACTACTTCAGGCACCTGTATAAATACAAGGTTCGTTTATTGGCCCACTTTGTAACCATGGTCACCACCAGGTTACAAAAAAAATGCATTAAGCAGGTGGCGATTTTATCAAATTTATGATATTATTACACAGTGGGAGTGGGACTTGTATATACATTTTAAATTCCTAATGTAATTACCGTGGTCTGTAGCTTATATTAGTCTGGAGGACCTTTAGCTGTCAACTGAGTGGTCTGTAGCTTATGTTAGTCTGGAGGACCTTTAGCTGTCAACTGAGTGGTCTGTAGCTTATGTTAGTCTGGAGGACCTTTAGCTGTCAACTGAGTGGTCTGTAGCTTATGTTAGTCTGGAAGTTGTTGTTGTTTTGAATTAAGCACAAAGCTACACAATGGGCTATCTGTGCTTAGTCTGGAAGACCTTTAGCTGTCAACTGAGTGGTCTAAAGCTTATGTTAATCTGTAGGACCTTTAGCTGTCAGTGAGTGGTCTCTAGTTTATGTTAACCTGGAACTATCGTGCCAGAATTGTTTATTTTGTTATACATGTTGTATGTAAGGAAAGTTTTCAAGCAGTTATTTAAGAAAACTGTTTCTATATCCTTTTGAACGACACAAGTCCACGAGCTTTCATTAAACAGTTGAACTTTATTATATATTTTTGAATTAATCTCATTAAATCGTCAGATGAATTATATTACACACTTCTGAGCGCAGCATGCTTCTCTCTAGTGTATATCGAATTGGTGACCCGGGTTCGAAACCGTGCGATCTCACAGAATATCCTCTTCCATTTTAGGCTGTGATTGCATAAGAGTGACAGCTAACACTCAACATAAATGAAGGGTGGTAAGGTTATGTTGGTTGGCTGTCTTCCTTTCATTCTGGTTTGTACTTTAATATTACGAACAAGGGCAGGAGCCCTCTTAAGCTTCGCCATAGTTAGAAATATATAACACAAGGATATGTTTGTTTGTTTGTTGAGCTATAAACGTCACGAACTACTGAATAATGAATTGCTTTGGTTATTTATAAATATTATTTTAGTGCTTATTACACCTACAATAATGTTAATAATTATTTTTCATACCTATTTTTGAATTTATAGTCAATATTTTGAAAAGTTACCTTTCTAGTTTATTTGTGTGTGTAACATGATAAACATTAATCGTATTTTTGCCTCATGTTGCCTATCACCTTATAGCAAGATACCATGTTGGTTATCATACTGTTCAAATTTGTATTATTTTGCTTGTCACATAATTCAAGTTTGTATTATTGTACTTATTACTTAATAGTTAATCTGTCTTTTCCCCATAACAACATAACAAATTTGCTAGTTGTCTTATCATCTTCAAAAACAAATAAAACGTATGTGATTTCTAAGAACGCCGCAAGACATTTCGATATTTCATGATAGACAACTTTTAAGCTGAATAAAGATTTCCGTACCGAATCTGCTACAGTTCACATCTGTCTTAATGCAGTTCGAATTTTTTTTTAAACAGCTTTTTAGTGTCTTCATGCAAATATTCATAGCAACTATTGACCAGGAAAAAAACAACAACACTGGCTTGGAGGTTAGGGACTTGGAGATATCGGAGTGAGGTTATCGATATGTTTCATGTTCGTAACCCTAAGTAAGACTTACGGAGTTGTTTAACTCTTTTTCTCTTTCAGTTAACGTAGTTATATTTAAAACGAAACGTTTGTAGCATAACTAGTGACGTCGTCTGCCTGGGTAGCAACAACTTTCGATTTTTATTCTCTCAACATATCCTCACAATTCTGTAGTCACAATATGGTAACATGGTTGAACAGTATTAGTTAGAACGTCATCAGTTGTCCTGTCTGTTGACATGGGGACTTGTTCTATAATTTAGTCCCCCTCTGGTACAGCGGTAAGTCTTCGAATTTCCAACGCTAAAATCAGGGTTTCGATTCTCCTCGGTGGACACAGCAGATAGCCCATTGTGGCTTTGCTACAAGAAAATACATACATACATACACATGCACACGCTCTATAATATTGGTTAAAAATGATTGGATTTTGATGAAACATAGTGGACATAGAATATTATTTATTATTGTCCTGTCAAAAATAGTCCAAGTCCGTTAATAGCAACTGCCATACGAACGCACTTTCGTATTTTTGAGAGCCAAACATATAAGTCATGTTCTCTTCTAGTTACTATCAGTTTTGGAGTAAGAAAGTTATTGACTGTCTGTCTATTTTAGATTTTGGAAGATGTTGTGTAGGTTATAGAGAGTTGGAAGGAAGAGTTGTGTAACGTAAAGAGACTTGGAAGAAAAGTTTTGTAGCGTAAAGAGATCTGGAAAAAAAGGTTGTGTAGCGTAGAGAGATTTGGAAAAAAAAGGTTGTGTAGCGTAGAGAGAGTTGGAAAAAAAAAGGGTTGTGTAGCGTAGAGAGAGTTGGAAAAAAAAGGGGTTGTGTAGCGTAGAGAGAGTTGGAAAAAAGGGGTTGCGTAGCGTAGAGAGAGTTGGAAAAAAAAAGGATTTTGCTGCGTAGAGAGAGTTGGAGGACATTTATGTTAACGTAGAACGAAACAGTTAAGAAATGTCTGAACTAAAGTTAACATTGACTGTATTTTTGGTTCATATTAGTTTGCCAATATTATGTTATTTCATGGACCAATTTCTGTCGTTTTACTTTTAATCCGTTAGTTGCATTCAGTCTTTTTAGTGTTCCGTTGTTTTAAGATGTATTTATGACGGAATAACATTTGAAAATAATGAAAAATATAAAAAATCTGTTTGTTTGGGTGTGTATTTGTATACATAGTTTAATTCTGAGCTACTTGTTGGTTACTATATGATAACATATACTAAAATTCAGGGTTAGTTATCTGCGGTGAACACAGTGTAAATATCCTATTACGCAGCTCTGTGCTTAAACAAAAACTATATATCTTTTCTCTGCCTGTGTATCTTTGTATGTACTGTAATAGTATCTGGTGTTGCTTTTTTATCATGAGTTTCTATCTGGATCTTACGATTCTTTACGTTGTCAGCTAATCAAGCTATATTAATCATTTTCGAAGCCCGAAACGAATTTACTGCTTGCTCACGGGTACGTCTCCACTAAGTCTTCAGTGATGAACGTAAAGCTGCAGGATCCGAGAGACAGGGCGGTGAATAACAAAGAACGTTATTAGTAAGTTGAAATAGACGCGTGGGGCTCAGCATCTTGGAATTACGGTTTATTTTTTATTCTCGTTTTCAGGTCTTACTGGAGCATTTGGTTTTGTGTGAAGGCGCTTTGATAACCTCACACAGTATATTATTCCTCAGATAATTTTTTCGTTCGTGACCTTGCCGCTAGGAGCAGTTAGTCTTTGAAAAAAAGTGCACGAGTGAAACACGGCGTTTTAGTTCGCGAGTTTATAATACACCTTAATCCGCCAAGATGTCTCAATCTGTCCGCGAGTTTAGAGTTTGACCTTAAATTTCGCGGTAGTTTTGTAAGTTGCACACCCTCAATTTGATGGTACTGAACTTAATGAAAGCGGTAGTTTTGTAAGTTGCACACCCTCAACTTGATGGTACTGAACTTAATGAAAGCGGTTTATGAATATTACTTGATCATTCTCACACTAAGTGAGCACCATTTTGCGTAATAACGACCCTGAGGTTTGTTCGTTTTCAAGTACAAACTGTTAGCTCATAATTCCATTTTTTGATCGATTTGAGATCTAATTACAGTCGCAGCTACCGAAGATTCCCTCTTGTTTTAATTACAAAATCGGTCTTAGTTATTTTATTTCAAGCAATTCCAGTCAAGAGAAGTCAAGTACTATAACTACGCACATACACAGAAACAGAGAGAGACAGGTCTTAGCTATTTCAAATGTTGTATTTCTATTACCCTTGTTTCGGAACCTATGTATACACCAAGATCATGTGAAAATGACGTAATTATGTGCTTCTGTTGAGAAGACAAAACTCATAGTAAAAAACAAAGTACAAAGTTTATGGGCATAACTTCATCTACATATTCTGAGCTAGTGTTTTCAAAACTTAGATCAATTAAAACTTTTAATGTACTGTGAAGATGCATTTTCGCTTTAATGCTTTATAAAGATGTGCAAGTTAGTAACTATATTATTAAAAAGATGGCAGCACTCGTCAATAATGTCTTTAATTGTTGTGTTTTGTTGAATTACAATATCCACATAACAAAATCATTATAATTTAAATAATAATGAAACATAATTAATTAATTAATTAACTGTTTACCCTTCAGATTTGCTGAATTACAACATAGTGTCGTCTTACCAAAACACTTCATTTTAAAATCATTCAAGTTAGAAAAAAATGAACAGGTCTTATAAATATATTTACAAAAAATAGGATTCAGCGGTTATTGCACTGGTCTGTGAAGCCGAAATTCTGTGGGTTTATTCTCCGTAATCGCAAAATAATAAGAAATAAATAAATAATCGCGAACTGGACTTTTGCTTCAAAATTAGGGATAACTAACGCAGATAATCACCGTGTAGCTTTGCACAAAACAAATAATAATAATAAAAAATATGAGGGTCAAATAGCCAAGGTAAAGAAGATACAATTGGGGCAAACTATAGACAATTTATTTTTTAAGCTGGAGATGATAACTACATTAGGCTTAAGGAAACTGAAGACATTCTCGTTAGCATTTTAATAGACCTTTTGAACACTATGGGCAAAAAAAGCTATTTAGAAAACTCTATTTCATATTGTAGTGAATTGAAGGAAGATGAGACAGTGACAGGAACGCGTCTGTAATATATATGTAAATATTTCCCACCAGTTTTTAGTAGTGTATTGTAATATGGACCATGTGTGGGTATTGGAAACGTTTTATGCGACGAAGAAATATGTCGCCATAAAAAAAAAATTCGCAACATGTTTTAAGCTAGCACAATGGACTGATCTTCCGTGAACTATCAATCCGTAATTTTATTTCGGTTATTATACTATTGAGCCATGAAACTGGTGTGAAACCATACTAAATCTTGTGTTACACCCGGAACTTGCTATAAGAGAAAGGATAGAAGGAAAGTATTAATAAGGCTTAACTATTTAAAAAAAAAAAACTTTTAAAAACAGACACTAATAAGGCTTAACTCTGAAAAAGGAAACTGTAAAAAAAATTAAAATTGATTTTGTAAATTGAACTAGAAAATATTTATTATTGATAGCACTGGAAAAAAAACAGCATCGTAAAATAAATAAAAATTAATGGTACATTCGGGCTTCCGTATAATCCAATTTTTAAATTAAGCCAATAACCTCCTACTTTCCATGATTTTAAAGGCTTGGCATGGCCAGATGGATTAAGGCATTCGACTCGTAATCTGAGAGTCGCGGGTTCAAATCACCGTTGCACTACACGTGCTGGCCCTTTCAACCATGTGTGCATTATAATGTGACGGTCAATCCCACTTTTTGTTTATATAAAGAGTAGTCCAAGAGTTGACGATGACTAGCTACTTTCCCTCTAGTTTTACACTACTAAATTTGGACGGCTAGCGCAGATAGCTCTCCTGTAGCTTGCACGAAATTCAGAAACAAACAATCCATGATTTTGCTTCAGTTCAATTTGTTTGTAGAATACATTCTTTATAAATGTCTGAATTTTTTAAAGCACGAGGCACCATTTTAGTAAAAATTCTTTGTTTTAACAAACAAAACTATAAAAAACTTTTGAAGTAGTTAATACAGTCAAACAAAATAGATACTTTGTATCATTACCGTAGAAGTTTTAATATAGAACTGTCAACTCAACGCCCTTAGGAACATAGGACTGTGTTATTTTATCTCTCCTCACCAAAAAATAAAAACTATGAATATTCAGTTCATTCACTGATGGAGTAGTGTTAATAATTCACATGAGTGTCTTTACCTCATTGTTTTATCTTTCTTTCCAGTGATTGCTCAAAAAAGGTGTAATAACAAGGTAACTGTAGGTTAGCAAATCTGCTATATGGACAAAAAAATAATAATTTAATTCTACATTTTCGCGTTTCTAGTTCGATATTTTTGTAATTTTGATTTCTATCAGCTATGAGAGTTTAGCAGCGCCACTTTTCGACACAGTTTAAAGACACGAAACGAATATCAAATCGAAACCCACGTGGTTTAATTAAATATCGTACTTTATGCTTTGCAACGTTTCTTTAATGAAATATTTACAATTTGATTAATTTATTTGAAAGAAAAATGCTATAATTAAGTTGCTCTTGTTGATAACATTTAATCAACTGCAAATTCATTAATATCCTTACGCGACAATAACAATAAAAAAAGGAAAGATGTTTCACTAAATGTTCTCTCAAATATTTTTGTTTCTACTTATAAAACTACACTGAATAGTGTACAGTTCTGTCGAGAGCACAGGTAGCAAATATTGTGAATTATTGTTGTTTTAGTGCATTAGTTAACCTGTGGCTAAAAATGTACTAAAGTGTTTTTCAAATGACCAATTGTGCTTGTATTCTCTTTGAATAAATGTTTTAAACTGATCATGATATTACCAGAAGGTAATTATGGTTCGGTACGAAGGTACCAAAAATTTGGTCTTCGGTATGGTTAAGAAATAATAAAAATAATAGCGAATGTTAAAAGTTATAGTTGTCTAGTGAACAAGAATCAGTTGACAGTAAGAGTAATGAATACAGTAACTAAGGTAACTGTGAACAAGAATCAGTTGACAGTAAGAGTAATGAATACAGTAACTAAGGTAACTGTGAACAAGAATCAGTTGACTGTAAGAGTAATGAATACAGTAACTAAGGTAACTGTGAACAAGAATCAGTTGACTGTAAGAGTAATGAATACAGTAACTAAGGTAACTGTGAACAAGAATCAGTTGACTGTAAGAGTAATGAATACAGTAACTAAGGTAACTGTGAACAAGAATCAGTTGACAGTAAGAGTAATGAATACAGTAACTAAGGTAACTGTGAACAAGAATCAGTTGACAGTAAGAGTAATGAATACAGTAACTAAGGTAACTGTGAACAATAATCAGTTGACAGTAAGAGTAATGAATACAGTAACTAAGGTAACCAGAGTAATGTAGTGAACAAGAATCAGTTGACAGTAAGAGTAATGAATACAGTAACTAAGGTAACTGTGAACAAGAATCAGTTGACAGTAAGAGTAATTTTGTATTTTAAAATAATATTCCACTTTTATTTGGCATCATTGCTAACATTATCTGATTATTTCTAGTTACCCTAATCTGTCGGAGGGAGGCGTGTGTCAGGTTTACAGAGGAGCAACTTGTTCAGAGTACATCGCCAATAAAACCGTTTACTTCAAAACTCTCCGAAGTCAGGGGTTTTTAGAAGAGAAGTTGGCAGCGGCGTTTACCGTCATCGCCACTTCTCATGACGTTTCTGTCCAGTGCCAACATTTTGCCTTCCCTTCCTTCTGCCACTTCGCTTTTCCCCTCTGCGACGGAAATTCACCTGTCCCGAAACCCCGACAGGTGTGTCGCGATGAATGCGAAGTGCTGGAATATAATATGTGCAGTTTGGAGTATTCAATTGCCAAGCGTCATCCCTTGATTGGCCAACAAAATATCCTACCTGTGTGCGCGGATCTGCCACCTATCGGCTCTGTGGAGAGTCAAAAATGTGTTCGGCTGGGAGTCCCTAATGCTGTACAAGTTAACCCAAGTAAGATATTCACTTTTATGTATATTCGTCATTTTTTAACTTTCTATCATCCATACAAGGGTTTGGGTGCTTTTCTTTTAATTGCCATAACTGGCGTAAATGGAAATTATAAAGATTTAAAATATTTGTGTTGTTGTTTTGAATTAAGCACAAAGCTACACAATGGGCTATCTGTGCTCTGTCCACCACGGGTATCGAAACCCGGATTTTAGCGTGTAAGTCAGCAGACATACCGCTGAGCCACTGGGGGGCTTAATCAAATAAACCCTTATGAAGATGGATGTGTCTGAGCACATTAGACATACAATGCTTTATGAGTTTAGAAAAGGCAACAGTGCAGCAGAAACTATACGAAACATTCAAGGTGTTTATGGCGCGGAGTCTCTGAATGAAAGAAAATGTCGAAGGTTGTTTCAGAAGTTCAGATCAAGTGACTACAGCTTAAGTCACTCGTCACGTTCCGGTCGTCCTGTTGAATGTAATGATGACTTGTTGCTAGCTGCACTTGATGAAGATTGTGCTGCAACAGTTGAAGAACTAACACAGAAACTTAATTCAACCTATTCAACAGTTCACTATCATCTGCAACACCTTGCAAAGGTGTCAAAACTTGGAAAATGGGTCCCCCATGATTTGATAGAAGCCAACCTTAGAGCAAGAGTGAACATTTGCACTTCTCTGCACTCTCGTGAACGTAATTCACCTTTTGTGGACAGGTTAGTGATTGGAGATGAAAAATGGACATAATATAAAAATATTAAGTACCGCAGACAATGACTCAACGTATATAAACTGGGTAAAGCACAGCCCAAAATGGACCTTCACCGTAGGAAAGTCTTGTTAAGCATTTGGTGGGATAATGTTAGCGTGATCCACCTTGAGTTGCTGTCACTCAATGTAACGATTACAGCAGACTTCTATTGTCAATAGTTAGATTGTTGTTGTTGTTTTGGATTAAGCACAAAGCTACACAATGGGCTATCTGTGCTCTGCCCATCACGGGTATCGAGACCCGGTTTTTAGCGTGTAAGTCCGCAGACATACCGCTCAGCCACTGGGGGGCCAATAGTTAGAGCTCTTGAGTGTTGCACTGAAAGAAAAGAAGCTTGTTTTGATCAATCGTAAAGGTGTTGTGTTACATCAAGGTAATGTACAGCCCCGTACAGCAAGGATCACATCTGCAAAGATTGAAGAGCTAGACTGGTAAAAACTTCATCCTCCTCATTGTCCAGACCTTATCCCATCTGATTATTATCTATTGTGAAGTTTGCAGAACTATCTTGATGGAAAAGAGCTTGGAGCACGAAGATGTCAAATCTTCATTCTTTTCCTTCGAACCCCCAGAGTTTTATAGAAGTAGTATTTAGAAGCTTGTGAATTGTTGGCAGGAAGTAATTAATAATAATGGAACATACATTATTGATTAAATAACATTTAAAGCGTTTTAAATTATTTCTCTTTTTTTCTGAATCTAAAATCAGACATTACTCAATAGATGACCTATTACCTAACACTAAGTAAATACACATTTATTGAAGCACCTGTAATTTTGACGCTGGTAGTTATTAACTATTTTATCTCAAGTTTTACATTATTTTAAAGTATTATATAAGAAAAGATAAAAATTGAAATTACTCGGGAAGTGAAGAAGACACTGAATTAGATAACAAGAATTTTATACCTTCGAGTTTAACTGTTATTATTTTATAAACTGACAGTGGTGGTGATGTTGTGTAACTTATCGTTGGACAAGTTTATCTATTTATTCCACCTGAATTCGATCACAAATGAAACCTTTAATATAAGTAAAAGTTCAGTATTGTCTGTCATAGCGATTTTGCTGTCGTCTTGTAAAGGTAAAAAGGACTGCATTATCATCAGTTTATTTTTTAAAAATATATTAATAACAAGTGAAGTACTTTCGCTCATCTTAAAAACAATCATGTTTAAATAAATCAGTTAGTTCTATTTCTGTAGTAATCCACGTTTAAATAAACTAGCTAAGCCTATTTCTGTAGTAATCCATGTTTAAATAAACTAAGTAGGCCTATTTCTGTAGTAATTCACGTTTAAATAAACTAGCTAAGCCTATTTCTGTAGTAATCCATGTTTAAATAAACTAAGTAGGCCTATTTCTGTAGTAGCTATTAATTCCATAAATTTCTATCAGTGATGTCGAGAAACCCACTTGTTGAGAATTTTATATGCAAAAACGGCTCGTTTGGGTTCAGAAAATATTTTAAATAGAAGAGCGAACAACGTTTCGACCTTCTCACGATGACCGTAGAAGGTCGAAACGTTGTTCGCTCTTCTATTTAAAATATTTTCTGAACCCAAACGAGCCGTTTTTGCACATAAAATTCCATAAATTTCTGTTAGCTTTCTGGCAGGATTGTAAGACAATTTGTTTTTATTTTAGAACATACTTGCTACGTTGATAGAGGTGAGGGTTATAGAGGAACTCTCACCCACACAGCTTCTGGACTCGCATGTCAACACTGGAGCCATCAGATTTTCTACCAGTCATCAGACTACCCAGAGTTGACCGGCGGGCACAATTTTTGTCGCAATCCCGGGGGAATAGAGAGCCAACCTTGGTGTTTCACGGCACATTCCGAGACTCACAGGGAGCTTTGTGATATCCCTAAATGTGGTAAGTTCTTAGGTATCGTAAACACCAGCAGCTCTCATCGAAATTTCGTAGGTACATTATTTTATTACCAGTGACTCGCATTATTATCCTATGCAATTTCACACTTTAGCTAAATTAATAATTAAATAATGTTAAGAGATGTAACATGGTCTCTTTATGATGAATTACGAATAGACGTGATTGACGTTTCTGTGGTAAGTTTAGTCGGTTATAAAAAAGACGTACCATGTGATTTAGACCATAATTTCTTCGGATTTGTATGCAGACTAGTTATATCGGCTTATAGTCTCAGACATAGGAACACACAATTTACAGTTGTTTAAATTTAGCCAACTATAGGGCTACTCTTTTGCCAATGAATAGTAGGATTGACCATCAAATTATAACGCTTTATATGGCTGAAAGGGCGAGCATGTTTAATGCGACGGGGACTCGAACCCGTGACTCTCAGATGACGAATCGAACGCCTTAACCCACCTGGACATGCCGGGCCTAGCAGGAATACACGAGTCTTTGAACGGGAGAAAAGTTTATAATAATTGTAAGATTAATCTTAAGTAGGAAAACTTGGTAGTTAGTGCTACATTTAGAGGTGCAGAGCTCAATTATGTTACTAATGAACCAGTGGCAGTAAGTATCGGTTCATTGTGCGAGCACGTGTTACGCATTTTTATCCAATAAAAGTAATTGTGAATTTAAAAACACCCCATCCTGAAATGTATAAATGTGTACAGCCTTTTATAAAAGTTATACGGCGATTTTTGTCTCCAAGCAACTTTTAAAAGGGTTATAAACTGAAGATAGTTTGTTAATTTGGTTTATTAAGTGACGAAAACATTTGAAACATCTCGGAACTTTATAAACAAGAAATTTACAGTCACTTTATATAGTTGCTCCCTCTTTTGGTGTCAAAATGTACTGTATGCAATGATCTGAAGACGAAAGGCGGAACACTTTCGAAACGTCGTCTTCTACTCTTGTGTATCCACAACAGGCAGTTGTTGTCTACTCTTAATATTTTTATCATGAATACTCTGCCTGAACAATTTATCAATATCCAAACTTCAGTCGTTCCTCATATTGTTCAAAATTGTTTTCGAAAGGGAAAAAGAGGGCGTCTTTAAATAAGGGAAATCATTGAAACTTACCAGTAGTGCTGATTCACGTATTTAAAGTGTTGTTTTTATATGAATGGGAAAGTGAAAGCTGGATGTTCCATAGTAGCCAGCATTAATAATATGAAGTTCAAATTCAGTTTGTACGTTAAAGAACCTCACCTGTATGTTTTTGTAATTTTCCAACATACAACAATGCGTGGTTTAGTTTTTCTTTATGGAACGTTAAGAGACTTACTGTAGATAACTGTGCCCTCTGTTAGTGTCAGAATGGACTTCGTTTAGTTATTCAGTTCACAACATTCCATGTTGTCTGTAAAAACCGAAACTACATAGATGTTGCTTACAAACCCAGCAAATTTAATTGATTACTATAGATAGTGCTGTCATCTATTAGTGTCAAAGTGAACTGTATGCAATTGGAAGTACTTCACGTTGGCAGCGAATCTCTCTAGTGGTTTAGAATATAATATTCGGTTTTCAGATGAGCTTCTGTACTGTTAAATATTTGATATTTTTCCAGAGTATTTCACAGTTCTTCATGTTTCTTACAGTTGGAACACGTGTTTTTCCTGCGTTCAACTGTGAGATTATAAAAACAAACAAACTCGCATCTGAGTTTATCACATCAGAACATATCTGCTTATCCTAGGGATAACTAACCTAGAAAGGAGAAACGTGAGTATCAAGTTTTATTCATGAACGTTTGGATAAGGACCAGCGTTTTAGAATCTTCCAAATATGTTCTGTATGCTCTCTACCATTCTCAGGCACCATACAAAGCCTAAATCTAAATGAACCCACTCCAGGCTTCATCCGTTCTGAACAATGTTCGTTAATCTTATAAGTAATCAATTCCGTGTTTTGGAAAAGAGAGAAGAGCTGGAAAAGAAACAAAATCTGGATAATTTATGAGGAATCTGATTAAGTCATCCAGTTCAACGTTACGTTGTGACGCTCAATATGATGTCAAAACTTTTCACGATGCCAGCCATGACTTGATGGTTAGGGCACTCAAATCGCAGTCTGCAGTTCATGAGTTCGAATCCCATCGTCGAAAATATTCGGCCTTTTAGCCGTAAGAGCGTTATAATGTGTCTATCAATTCTACTGTTCGTTGGTAAAGAGTATCCTCAGAATTGGCGATGAGTGGCGTTGACTATTTGAATTTCTAGTCCGTCACTTCTAAATTAAGAACAACCAGTGGAGATAACAAAATGTTCTGAATGAAATTGTTTTCAGTGTAACATCTGATAGATTCGGAGTTTGGAGACATCGTCACTTTACTGGTTACTAGACCATAAATGTAATTCTCGTTCTACATTTCTACCACTGAAGAAACCCTAAAATTGGCCCCCTGTCGGATTTGTAAACACGCATATCTAAATTGTTTAATACACCTAACTGCTTATATATTAATGATTTTTTAGTTACACGATCACCATGTACAAAATGATATAAATTAAGATATTTTTAGTATCGTAATTAATCTTATTAATTAGTGCTATGGGTTTTCTAACCAATGCTATTTCAAACTTTTGGGTCACACACGAATACCATTATTCTGTCTGACACTTAATTTCTGAGGGTCAGTGACCTCTATACAATCCTGCCGTTAACTTCTGTGTGGTATTGTTTAAATTACATAGGCCTATATCTTATATGCCAATCCATTAACAAACTGACTAAATTGTGAGTAGCCTGTTGATATAGATGCGTGCTAGGTGGTAGATTGTCGTACAGTGAGTTGGAAACGTAGGCCCTGAGTGAAGAACTGAATGTGTTGTAAAAATTCGTTTGGTAATTATAGAGGGCTAACGTACTTTTAAAATAAGTCGAACTATAATATTAAACAACATAACATTTGTTGTTTTTGTACTCAAAATGTCGAAGACTTTCAGCTAATTTAAAAATGTGGGAGGCAAGGTTTATTTGACAGAGCGAAGTGAGGGGGAGTTTGCACCACTCCGGGGCCCAGGACTCATCTTGAGATTAGAGTTATTTCGTTCTACTATTTATCCTGAGAGTAACTTTTCTAAATCTGATACATTTTTAGTGGGGCAGATTAAAAAGTGGGAGATTCTGCCAGCACCCTTCGCGAGTCAACTTGTTTTTTATGGTAAGTTGTGTTTCCTGAGACGTGCCTGAAAGCATTAAATGTTATTGTTTCATTACAGCGGACTACACGTGGCTGTACATCTTCTTCCCTACAACTGCTGTTGTGATATTTATGGGTTTGGCTGTTGGTATTTGGTGCATGAAGCGACGTTCTAAACATCCTCCGACTTCCAGTAAACTATCCAAGATGGCCGCTTGTCCTCCCAGTCAACAAGGTCACAGCCAGAGAGTGGAAATGAACTCTTTACTGTCAAAGTCCAAAATAAGAGTTCCAGAGTTTCCACTGACCTCTATCCGTTTTCTCCAGCAGTTAGGAGAAGGAGCCTTTGGCAAGGTTTATAGAGGCGAACTACTGGGAATCCACGGACCTGGGTCAGCTGCTTTGGTAGCCATTAAGACACTCAAAGAAGACGCCACTTTCAAAACGCAGCAGGACTTCTGGCGAGAAGCAGAAATGATGTCAGGTCTTCAACACCCTAACATTGTGGGTCTGTTGGGTGTTTGTTTTCAAAAAGAACCCCTATGTATGTTGTTTGAATACATGACAAAAGGTGACCTTCACGAATACCTTATCTCGCACTGCCCCCTCTCTGACATTTCTATTAATGAAGAGAAAAGAACTCAACAACTTCTGGAGCTTCCAGATTTACTCCATATTTCTCGTCAGGTGGCAAGTGGAATGGAATTTCTGTCGGGCCATCACTACGTCCATCGGGATCTGGCCACTCGAAACTGTTTGGTTGATGAAGGACTTACAGTGAAGATTTCCGATTTTGGTCTTTCTAGGGACATCTATTCTTCAGATTATTACAGAGTTCAGTCTAAGTCTTTGCTTCCAGTCCGTTGGATGCCTCCAGAGTCCATTCTATATGGGAAGTTTTCTACAGAAAGTGATGTGTGGTCCTTTGGAGTTGTGATGTGGGAAGTGTTCAGCTTTGGTCTTCAACCATATTACGGTTACAACAACCAAGAAGTAATTGACATGATCCGCACCAGACAACTCCTACCCTGCCCAGAAATGTGCCCACCACATATGTACGCCATGATGGTAGAATGTTGGCACGAGATTCCGTCACGGAGACCATCCTTCCGGGAGCTGCATGCTCGGCTGTGTTCGTGGCAGGCAATGCATGCTCGGACCCTCAGTGTGGCCCATTCTGCCAGCACTAACAATGGAAGTCAGCACAGTAGCACAGGCCCTAGCAACAACACGGGGTCCACGAATTTGAGTAGCAACCTTTCACAAATGCCAGGTCACAGTAATGGACAGCCTCAAATCAGAGTTGGCCCCAACTCTAAACCTACTCTCAGCACCTGTAAGGAAGGTTTCCCTGTGTACCTGCAAGCTAAGCCTGGGACTCACCTGCCAAAACCTGTCGCATCATCATCATCCTTTCCAATTGCTTCTTACATTGCTGCTCAAGATGGGAAAGTGTCGAATGTGTAACTGCTGCATAAAACGGAAAATTGTCTAAGGAATAACAATGATTTGATTTAATCCTCGCCACAGGAAAACTAACTTGAGGGTTTCATAGTTATTATAAAATGTGGTCATTACTAAGAACTGTGTGTTTCTCTGTGCCTTGTTATATCTACTTTCAACTCTCCTCTTTAACACTTACAAGAGCACTCTGGAACCACTTTGGTCAGCATCAAGGACAGAAGAAGTTGTATGATAATAAGTTATGGCGTAAGAAAGCAACTACAGAATTATTATAAAGCATATATAATGTCAATACGTTGTACTTCTGTTACAAAATAGTGGAGGTTAATATAGTAAACCGATTTTTGGGAGAAATACAGTCACCTCATTTATCGTGATAATTAAAAACAGAAATCTAATAAAAGATCTAAAGCACTATAAAATTAATAATAATAATAATAACACCAAACCAGAGTAAAGGTTTATTACTTTGCGAATTTTCAAACGTTTCAATAATATTAAGCAGAACTGTCAGTTCAAGGTTCATGAAAGGATATACACAGACAGAATAACAATCTGCATTGTAATTGTTTCCCAGTTTAATTCGACTTTATTAAAAATAAATACTAAATCTGACCGCTAAGTGTGAACGTTGGAAGAAACAGAGAGAAATGCTGAGTAAGAAGAATACTACGCTATTTTAAAAGATCAAATGGATGAAATAACAAGTTGATGGCTAGTTTTATACTGGTCATTTTGAAACTGCCCCACTCTGTTGTGTTCTATATAAGGGTGTGTAAGAAGGACTGCTAATTGCAATTAGTGTTTTATAAGTTAAATACACCACGGTATTCATATTAAACCAATTACGTGTGTATTCTGTGTTTTGTAGACGAACGAGTTTACCTACAACATAAGCATAACCACATTCTTTTACAACTGTTGGATCACCGTTATCTGATCCGAACAGAGAACTTACACAGACAATGGGTTCAAGTCATTCTGATATTTATTTTCTAGGCTTAGATAATAAAATGGTTTACAAGAAACAATATTGAGTTCCAGCTACGAGTTTCAACTGGGTTTAGTTTGAACCTGCTTATTTGGTGGTTGTAGCGTACCTCCAGTCCACAGCCCAGAGGTTTAGTATCAACTAACTTTTCCTTGGTAGGTGTAACACACTCCAGCCCACAGCCTGGACAGAGGTGTAGTTTTGCTGACTTTTCCTTGGTAAATGTAACAAGCCTGCAGCCCGGAGGTGTAGTTTTGCTGGTGTCTGTAACACGGCTCCAGCCCACAGCCTGGAGGTGTACTTTTTACTAACCTTTCCTTGGTGGCTGTAACATGGCTCCAGCCCACAGTCCCGAGTAAGCATAACTAACTATACATTAACTCTGTCTATACACATTAACAAATACAATTAACCGGAGTACTTGCGGTACCCCCACAGCTAATACAATATTAACCATAAGCTACAAGTATTTGTAGTCAGGGCTATAACTTGTTGGTTAACCAAACAAACATAGTGTTTTGATATTAATTTTAAACCACTTACTACTTACTTATGTTCCCATTAATAAAAGTCTCAAAAACGACATTAATAATTATAAAACTATACTCTCTGAAACGTACAGAGTATATCCGTCTACTCGCTACGAGCTATTGAATTAAAAAACAAACAGAAATTTAAAGTTAAAAGTTTACTTGAAGTAAATGTCGTTTGACTGTGTATCCGTCGGACGTGGCACCTGAACATTTAAATGTTCAACACACCCTACCTAAATATGAAAATACAAGTATATCCATCTCTAGTTTTGAACTATTGACCAGAAAGAGAACAACTAGCCAGAAGCAACCGCCACCTCAGTGGATTTGACTCTCTCCGTGAACGGAATAAAGGAATTCACTCTTACTTTAAATAACGTGCCCACAACTTAAAAATGAAAAATTTCCTGTACCATCGTGTTTCAAACCTTGGACCTTTGTCCATATTTTATGTACTTCATGGATAGTTTTTCTTTCACATTTGTTGAATGGCTGGGGTTTTTTATTATGAAGTCTAATTATTGTAACCAAAGATATAAACTGTATATATCTGTGTAAATTTATAGCATCGTTCTTGGCTTTTCAGCATGTTTCAGCCATATGAAATTGTTATTTCATTACTGTATTTAGTCAGAGTGATCGTAGTAACAGGTTTGTTATGATGTATATGAAATTCCAGTATAAAACATGTATTTGTTGGCTTCACAGGAACGGCGGGCGTGTGTGTCGTTCATTATGTAGGTTTACTGAGTACAGGTGATATCATCAACCTTTGCTTCGCACATCATTAAATATCTCTCCATTGGTGTCAGCTTCGTGTAATAAAACTTGAAATTCGTGTAAATATCCAACTGTTTGTCCGTTTAAACTATGTTTTTGGGGTGAAGATATTCACCCGGATTGCTATAACACATTTCATTATAAATTGAGTTGATTTATCCACAGTAACTTGTGATGTGAAGGAAACAGACCAAAGGACCAGTTTGTTTAATATAAGTGTATAAATATAGAATGTGAGCTTGTTTTTCTTAACCTGCAGATGCATTAAAGCTACACAATCAAATCCTCTTTTCTGTTTTATTTAAGAGGAAATTTAACGTGTAACATTGCGAATTATGTTTGAAAAATAAAATTTTTGTGATCGTTTTTCATTGTTAATTTTCAATAAGTTTTGTAATAAGTTCTGTTATCCGTACTTAATATGCTAACCTACTTTGTTATCGTTTTCATAATTATAACCTCAAGCACTCTTAAACCTTTAACACGATTTTAATGACTTTGTTCCTGTCTATCTCTGCCAGTAGGCTTAGATTGTGATCTGTGTTCTCGAGACGGCTAACATGGGTATTAAAATATAGTACAGAAGAACATTGCGACTTTTTTAGGTCCATTTGTTCTGTACTTTTTAAATTAATGTTTTAATACCTATACCAGCGGTTTTGAAACTACATTTGTACTTCAAGTGGGTTTCTCGCCATCACCGATTAGATTGAGATTTGTTCTCGCAAAAGTTCGTACAAAAACGTGCAGAACTAAGAAAGGTCACGTTAGAAAAACGTGATTTGATAATGGCTTAACTCGTATGTTTAGGGCATCAACATTAACGTTTCTTGAGCCACATTTGTACGTATCAACGATTTTCATTATTACATCATCAGCTACAAGGGACACCTTCACTTCAAATATGTTTAATAATGAATTAAAATGTATTGCACTCGAAATGTTAACCATGAGAGCCGTCATCTTTCGTCTGCCTCTTCTCTATCCAGAATTCTGACGGCAGAAAGCGGAAATAACAAAAACAAAAAACGCACAATCGTTTAAATCCAAATTAGTAATTAAACGTATACATAATTTCGGAAGGGAAACAGAAGCATATCCTTATTTAATGCCACAGTATTTATTATAATTTTATAGGTGTTTCGAAATTGTACCAAATTATTTGCCTCTTTTTAGACATTTTAACTGTTTAAACTTCTAAAAATATTTATTTTATTTGCGTTTTTTTTCCTTATAATAAAATTATTTACATTTCTTATTTGCTTCATGTGATTAAAATAACGCAACACAAGAAACTAGTCATCTGCATTGTGAACATGAATCTAATCCACCTTTGTACATGCAGTACCACCACTAGCCAAAAAGAAAGAAGGGTCATCGAGTAGCCAGAGTGCAAGTAATTTACTTTCAATAAAGGGAGTTTCCTATTAGCTTTTAATGAAAGTTAATCAAGATACTGCGTTGACTAAATGTCGTCACTGAGTGAACAAAAATTATGGTCTGATAATATATTATACATCCCCTTCAAAAAAAAATTAGGGATCCTTATTTGCATTCGGGATTATAATTCATATTACTTTGGTATTTGTGTATTCATGCAGCGCCATCATTGAACATTTTGAAATTCGCGCAAAGCTACACTTTCTTAATTTAGCAGTGTAAGACAAGAGGGAAGGCAGCTAGTCATCACCACCCACCGCCAATTCTTAGGCTACTCTTTTACCAACGAATAGTGGGATTGACCGTCACATTATACACCCTCACGGCTGGGAGGGCGAGTATGTTTAGCGCGACGCGGGCGCGAACCCGCGACCCTCAGATTACAAGTCGCATGCCTTAACCCACCTGGCAATATTGATATATTTTCAAGTGTTACCGTGTAAATTGAACTATTTTTTATTCTAGTAAAATATAACAAAAACATACACCCACTTTAAATAAACATATAAGTGTTTTATTTTTTGTTTTAAAGAAAAGCACAAGGAACTGATATCGAAAAGCATTAAATTTTCATGAAATGCGAAATATCGTAGCTATTAATTGTGCAAATCCCTAAGAGATGGCGATTGATAAAGCTTTGTACAATGGACGGCAACTGCCTGTTGGAGAGACAAAAGTGAAGAGGACAACGTTTCGAAAGTGTTCCGCCTTTCGTCTTCAGGTCAGTCCATTCTATAAAGTTTCATCATGAATACTCTGCTTAAACAATCTATCAAAAAATGGCGCATGTAAGATACTTTTTATTTGTAAGATGCTGACTACAAAACTTAGAAAAAAGGCAGCCGCCATATTTCTCGTATTGAAATTAAATTTTCATTTCTAAATGCATAGTTTAATCGTTTTCAATGACATTTTAAATATATACCCTTCTCGGTATAAAGTATTTCAAAAGATTCAACAATTAGTATTAATAAGCAGATATTAAAATGGAATTATTTATTATTCACTTGTTTCTTTTAAAACTAAGCTCCATAATAGGCTGTTTGTGCTGTGTACGTTGCAAGGTTTGAACCCCGCGGTTTAGAGGTTATCTACTCATTGTCATAAATTTTTTTTACGCACAGCTTCTTTCCTCGGGTAAATCAATTAAAAATCCGGAGTTCGATTCCTCGCGGTTGACAGAGCGCAGATGGCCCATTATATAGCCTTGCACTGAGAAAACAACAAGGTAATATAGAATAAATAGTCTTTTTCTTTTAGGCTCTCAAGTACAATTTGCTTCAACTTCTACGTAATCTTAAAATCTTGGCCTCTTTTCTCCTCACAACATTTCGGTTCAAAATAGGACCAGTAAATTACATGATCCAGACTACAGTAGTAATACATAAAAACAATACAGTCACAAACTATGAAGTGTTTACTCAAACGATATTAAACTATTATTAGAACTCTTGATGTTACAGTTACTATTAGTAAAAGATCCTGTTTGTAATTAGATCTCAAATCGGCCACGAGATAGAGCTGTGATATAAACGTTTGTACACGAAAAAACAAATTCGAAGCAATTCCATTACTTGCTATATCGCAGTTAAAATTTTCCTACAGAAAGAAGTGTTATAAAAATTAAATTTTGTTAAATTAGTTTTATTTTCTAACGCTAGCGATTTTGTAAATAAATAAATTTATTCGTGTCTTATGTAATTTATTCATAGCGATATTTTATTTCTTAAATTTGCATTATTCATTTGTTTTGATTTTCATTTTTTACCTAAAATTTCCTAATTTATCAAAAATAACGAAAAAAGACATTAACATTTTACTGGTGAAATGGTTCATGAAACGATACAAATTTTATACTACAATAATTTAAAAACCTGTTTTTTCAAGCGTGTATCAGGTTTTGACAAAAACTCATCAAGTTTCTTAGTGTCTGCACATCCCTCTATAAAATAAACCAGATGACGCTCCTAAGATCAGTTTACAAAAATAATAAAGCCACATCTTTTTAGGGAATAGTATTTGATGAAAAAGAAAAAGTAAGTGCGAGAGTGAAGCTTTTTTAGCTTAAAAATAAAAATGGCTGACATCAAGCGAAGGTATTATTATTCCTTTTTGTTTCTCGTTAAAGTGTGTATAGGGAGTTTTATTACCAAAAAACATGTTTTGTCATAATTATGAACCACTTATAAGACTTGGTAAGTGCTTGTATTTAAAACCACTTTTAGTTTTTAACTCACCTCATCAAACATCGTCATTTCTACTGTATTACAACTTGGCGAGTTACAATGCGCTAAGCCTAAATTTGAACAAGTACCGAAAGAGAATGAAAATACTTTTGTAACCAATGACAGGATACGACTTAATTAGCTAATCAAATTGTCGAAAATCTTCAGTAAACACGTAACTAAATATGTCTAGAATAAATTTAAATACAATTCATTTGTTGCAAAGAAACAACAGCTATAGGAACAAAATGTCTTAACGAAACTTCTCGAATGATATTATTTTTCTACATACTAATATATTAACAACCTAGAATGTTATTAGTAAGATATATATCAAATAATTCATGGTAACAGTAACTTTGGTCCACAATCTAATACACTTCATCTTTTCAATTCAATATGAGTACTTTACCTTTCATACACACACAAGTAGTTTTTTTGTTCAAAGTATCCCTCACA
Organism: Carcinoscorpius rotundicauda; assembly: GCA_011833715.1. NCBI lineage: Eukaryota > Metazoa > Arthropoda > Merostomata > Xiphosura > Limulidae > Carcinoscorpius > Carcinoscorpius rotundicauda. The sequence goes on from CM022391.1 coordinate 19,239,997, forward strand.
TTCCATTCACTCTAGGTAGTACCTGTATAAACAAACAAACAAAAAACATGCGTGATATCTGTATGATGTTCAGTCCTAGCGGGTGGTTTCAGTACGTTCTCACTATGGAACGTTCACCATAATCACTTTATTTTTCAGGGTGGACGTAGAAGAGCCTTCTGAAGGAACGACAGCTTTTCTTCTAATTCATATTTTTGTTTCAAGGCCTCTGTTAATGTGTTGAACAACTGCCGCTCCGTGGCGCTCCACATACGTATAATGTCATCTTTGGACATGGAGTAGAGATGTTCAACATCCCAGACATTTTGAAGTAAAAGGGCAGACCGGTGTTCCTGGTGATTTGAAAGATCTGACTTGAACTTACTGTATTCGTCCCTATTTTTTAACTCTGCAGCACTGAGTTCTTCAAGGCGTTCTCTGCTATTTAAGGTTTTAAGGTCTGTTAAAGAAATCGATTTTTTGGTGCACCTTTCCGTGACCTTTCTGCATTGATACCCCCTTGAACCATTCGATGAAAGGTCGTTAAGACTAAAACTGGAGATACAGTCATGGCGACGAGGTAATGAAGGAAGTGCAGAGGAGGAAGAAGACACTGAAGAATTGGAAAGCGACATCGTATTGTCCGATGGTTGGACAGCAGATCTGGATAATAAAGAATGTGTACATCCTCTTGGACATATCAAAAGTCGTTCCTGACGTGGAATAATGTGTCCCAAAGGTTGATCACAATCTTGGGATATTGTTTTATTCATTAGCCATGAGGACACTTGCTTTCTCGATGATGCACTTCTTTGTTGAAGAAGGTGGTCTTTGACAAGATCACGATCGCCTGATATGTTGTCTCTTTCTACTGAGGAAGTAGGATCGTCGATTGGAGCTACTGTTTCCTGGTCTTGGTAAACTCTGAGACAAAAAAAAACATTATTCAACTTTGAGTTTTATTAAATGAGTAGTGCAGGAAGAGTTTAATTATGATTTAGTTTTTAAAAACCCCAAAAGAAAAGTTTAAAAACAGTAGCAGTTAATGAAGCGTTAGTAGATGACTACGTATACTCGTATAATCACCTGGACTTTCGGCAGAATACTAAAACCGCTAATTATAACGTCAGTGAAATAATCGAGACACAATATCAAAATCACTGCTTGTGTGAGCATCCACACAAGATGGGAGTAGCACCTGGTGGGAAATTTAAGAACTATGTTCAAGTTTCATGATAAGAAAGTTGCCCTTCACTAAAGTGATGCAGAAAGCTACAAGACGTTGTATAGCAGACTCTCAAAGCAATAAATTTAGAAGGAAAGAAACGGCCTTTACCTTTTAAGTAATGATAAACTTTATTTCAGCCAAATTTTTGTCATAGCAAAAACTGAGATTCACGTTTATTAGGTTTAGCGTTAGTGGCCGGGATAGAGAGTTACGTAGAAAATATTTATGAAAAATGTTGCTCAAAAGTACCCATATCTCTGAAGTACAAAGACATCCAACATATAGCGTGTAGATATATTTAATGGATGAAACAAATTATTTAAAATACCGTATTACTGTACAAAATGTTTGATTTCGCTAAGATTTATTGTTGAGACACACGCAACCCAACAACAATACCTGTTGAGAAACACGCAACCCAACAACAATACCTGTTGAGACACACGCAACCCAACAACAATACCTGTTTAGACACAAGTAACCCAACGATAATACTGTTGAGATGCACGTAACTCAACAATAGTATCTGATGGGACACATGCAACCCCAAAACAATACTTGCTGAGACAAAAGTAATCTAACAACAATACCGGGTGAGACACATGTAACCCAACAACAATACCTTTTGAGAAACACGTAATCCAATAACAATACCTGTTGAGACACACGCAACCCAACAACAACACCTGTTTAGACACGCGTAACCCAACAACAATACCTGTTTAGACACGCGTAACCCAACGATAATACTGTTGAGATGCACGTAACTCAACAATAGTATCTGATGGGACACACGCAACCCCAAAAACAATACTTGCTGAGACAAAAGTACCCCAACAACAATACCTGTTGAGACACAAGTAACCTAACGAAAATACCAGCTGAGACACGTGTAACACAACAACAATAGCTATATAGACACACGTAATCTAATAACAATAGCTGGTGAGACACATGCAACCCAGCAACAATAACTGTTGAGACACACGTAACCCAACTACAATACCTGTTTAGACATACATAACCTAGCAAAAATACCTGGTAAGACACACGTAACCCAACAACAATTCTCGTTTAGACTCAAATGTCTCATATACAAACTCCGGTAACCATGCAGGTTGTTAAAATTAGGAAGAGATACTAATAGTCCTAGATACTTATATCGTCTATACTTTAGTGATACAACGACTGTACTAATTAAGAAGAGTTACTAATACATCATATGTACTTATGTCATCTCTACTGTAGTGATACAACGACTGTACCCATTAAGAAGAGTTATTAGTACATCATATGTACTTACGTCGTCTCTACTTTAGTGATACAACGACTGCACTAATTAGGAAGAGTTACTAATACATCATATGTACTTATGTCATCTCTACTTTAGTGATACAACGACTGTACTAATTAGGAAGAGTTACTAATACATCATATGTACTTATGTCATCTCTACTTACACATTTCTTATTTCTTGAATGACTTCAAACAGTTGAGATTTGCTTTTCTTCCTTCGTAGCTCTTCCTTGGCTTTCTAAAAGATAGAAAAAATTACATTCGAGAAAACTTTTTAAGTTTTAGTTTAAGAGCAAAATTAGAACTTTCTTTCAAACGTGAAAATGAAAGAGGTTCATTCGTTTGGAAGTGTTACGTTGCACATTTGTTCGTACTTGTTTGTTTATTTTGAAGTTAAGCACAATCCTAGACAATGGGCTGGCTATTTGTGCTCTGCCCATCACGGGTATCAAAACCCGGATTCTAGTGTTTAAGTTCGAATAAAACAGGAAAAGCATAAGTTTCTAGCACTTGTTTTTTGGATTTATTATGAAGTGAAATAAAGTTTTCATATAAAAAGTTCTCTCGAATAATTGAGGGTTTATCAAACTGTGGAGTTAATGCGAAATTTATAAACTTTATTATAAGATGTCCAATTAGATCTGCTGTACTACCCTTTGCCAGTTTGCATAGACTCGCCATTGTTTTCTTTCCTTCAAACTGACATAAATGTAATCGCACAGTTGTGAATTTTCCAGATACAAAACAATCATATCCTTCCCATTAATGTTATTAATTTTTACTACCAGACTTTTTCGTTTGTTGTTAAATTACTCCTAGATTTGTACTTTAACAAGAAAAAGGTTTAAACCGAATGGGATACGTGAGCTGGAAAAGTTTGAGAACCACTAGAATAAATCAGGAGTATGAAATTTACTGTTATATTCCTGGTAGTAAGTTGGTGAATCATCATGCTCTTCCCAGTTCAAACCAACCAATCAAACAAATGCTTAGATTTCGGGAATGAACTGTAATTTGATAGTTAAACTGTGTTAAAACAACATAACGATAAAGTACAAGAATATATTTGATCAAAGGTTAACAATCTCAGCCGAGCAAGCGTTTCAGGCTTAGCAAATCACACCTCCTAAAAACAAAATCGTCGCAATTTGAAAAAAAAGAAAAAGTAAAATCTTGGTTAAATGGTATTAAATTTCCAACGTATTTTTTCACGAGTCATGGTGTATCCCGCATGATGTAAATCACGTGAATTCATGTACTATAGACACGTGCAATAACTGTAACTTTAGTTAATTATCTGTGGTGATGTATAACGTTTAGTGGTTACTGAAGAAAGCATTACACAGTGTCACACGTAGGGCAGGTTTTGAGATTTCTCTTTTACAAGTTTACTTATTACAAAACTGACTCGTTCAGTGAAGGATTTAAGGGGCAACATGGGATAGTTGTGCCCCCCTTTAGTCGATCTGATACTGGTCTGGTGTCTACCTTTCCAAAGATGATGTTCTCCTTGTCAAAGGGGACCGGCATGGCCAGGTAGTAAGGGCGTTCGACTCGAAATATGAGGGAAATGTGTTCGAATTTCCGTCCCACCAAACATGCTCGCTCTTTCAGCCATGGGGGCGTTATAATGTAACGATCAATTTCTTTATTCGTTAGTAAAAAAGTTGCCTAAAAGTTGGCAGTGGGTGGTGATGACCAGTTGCCTTCTCTTCGGTCTTTCATTGATAAGTTAGGAACGGCTAGCGCAGGAAGCCCGCGTGTAGGTTTGCATGTAATTGAAACAATGTTGTTGCTGTTTAGAATTAAGCACAAAGCTACACAATGGGCTATCGGTGCTCTGCCCACCACGGGTATCGAAACCCGGATTTTAGCGTGTAAGTCCGCAGACATACCGCTGAGCTACTGGGGGGCATAATTCAAACGAAGCAAAAATTGTTTTCAAGTGTTATGGAGTGTTGTTTTATTCTTATTTGAAAAAAAAGGCTTAGCATTATTTAACAAAACGCGGCATATGGTAAAATTCTGGATATCTAGACAACCTAGTAGTTCATATCTAATTAATTACACAAGCCAAATTATATTGTAAAGTCTGTTAAAAAAAAAAAGAAGAGTATATGCGTCGCAATGTTCCTCGGGCGCCCTCTACGTACAGCTGTTGAGAGTTTTGGAACGGTGACTTTAGAATACTGTTGTACAGTACCAACGGCGGAATGACCATTATGGAACACGAAGATTGGGAACCGAAAATTTAAATTGTGGTCACTTTGAGAAGTACATAGATTCTAAAGCGACTAAAAATATCTTTTCGTGTACGTAAGTTGTAACTTTAAACGTGAGTTAAGTCGCTTTACCGATTAACGATTGACTGATATGTGACTTCACGTGTTTGCACATAGCGACAACGGTAGAAAAACTTACAGGTTTAAAGCTTTACTTCTTTGAGACTTAATTTTGTGAGAACACAAATATTGCTAGTATGTAGTCTACATAACCTAACCCTAGCATATAATAAGTCCTCGTCATACCAAACTTGTTCGTCCTTTCAGCCGTGGGAGTGTTACAATGTGACGGCTAATTCCACTAATCGTTGGTAAAAGAGTAGCCCAAAAGTTGGCGGTGGGTGGCGATGACTAGCTGCCTTTGGGCGAAATTCAATAGCAATAAAAAAAGAATATATTAAAATACGGATTTTTATCCAAAGCTAGTAAAGAACGGCATCTCTATTGGTATATCTCTACTGTTTACAATTTAGACGACGAACCTCAAACGTACTTTCATACAATCACAGAAAAATTAAATAATTACATTTCAACTTTGTACCGCTTAATACTGTTTGTGAAAGATACCTTAACAGTGAATACCGCCCTATTACGTCCTTGGAGGTTCTGGTGTTAAAAATTGGTATTCAAGGTTTTAACCTTACGTACTCGTTTTACACTCTTCTGGAAAAGGCTGAAGATTTGTCCCTCTCTCAGATTGTCCACGATTTCTTTAGCTGAGTGATGAGGGGATACTAGCTCCACGGTGTTGATAAAACGGTAGAGTTTCTGATCGGAATGAGCGAAAAATACCAGACTGTAATTACTTTAAAATGAATTTTTCTTAGGCCTAATTAAACATGTATAACGCCTAAAACAGTAGTATTTAACACTTATCCGGTTCTTTGAATTCAAGCCTTATCATGTATTCATCAGCAAAAACCCATAATAGGCCGAAAAAAGACTGATGTTAAACTGTTAATGTGATCATACTGTAAATCAGAGGATCTGCTGAGACGTATTGTCATGTCGACGATGAAATTTTGAAAACTCATCCACTGTCTGTTTCAGAGAAGAAAACTCCAAGGGTTCTACGAAGATGCTGTTCGATACTACCTAGGACTAGTGTGACTCTTTGTATTCTGAAAACAGTCCTAGTCCGACCAGTTTACAAACATGTAGAATACCGTACATTAAAGTTAAACATTACACTTACATTAGTCTACTAATAACTTGTTTCTGAAGTAGAAAATTTATGAAGTAAAATTAAAAACAAAACAAAAAATTTAAACCACATCATCTTTGAAACAGATATAAATGACAACACAGCACCACCTGTCGCACTTATGTTAAAGTTTTAATATATATTTGGAATAAATTTCATTTATTCGACTAATTTTATAATACTAAATTTTGAACACAATAAACATGACAAAATAACGTAAACATCTTGGATAACTTAAACAGCCACCAAGAAACAACGTATGTATGGTCGAGTTTTAAAATTTTTATTTGTCTTTAACTGAGATAAATAAAAATATATATATTAACATGTTTTCACAAAGAAAATACAAACAGAGTTAAAGGCTAAAATTATTAATTTGTGACTTTTCCAAACTATAAAAATTTATTTTATGTCTCTGGGGTAATTTTAAAGTTTTGGATTAATGTTTTAACAGATGTGATTATTTTACAATTCATCTTGGAATTGATACGCTGTTATGTTAACTTATACCTACTTGGCTAAAAAACATAACATTAGGACTTTTCCAAACTGTGTCTCTTGGTCTTTCCCTGAGGGTGGGTAGGGCATAACGGAACATTAGATGTTCGAGCACCAATATGCTGACACCAACGAGAATTCCCACTAACAACATGATGAAAACTCCAGCCACAGCCCTGATGCTCAGGCCCATGGGCTTGGTTGGGCCACGAACAGAAGAATCAAAACAAGGGGTTTTTCCATACCATTTCTGTTGTAGCTGGTCGATGTAGCCAAACTCGTTGTAACGAAGAATCATGTCAGAGATTGCATCCTACAAAAGTCGAGACAAACATATTTATTTAGTTAAAATGAAGCCTCACAGATTTCTAATGTTGACAGAGACAAATGGCGTTCGGTAAGAAATAGAAGTCAATCATATGAGACTGCAATCAACAAACGTGTACCACATCCATGACGTCCTGGTTGATCAAATGCAGATGTATTACTGTGAATTCAATGGTTACCGCTGTTAAGTGACTAGAAGTGCTGTCTACCAAGATCATTCTCGAGGAAACGTAAAGATGGAGCTGAGATCGTTATCATTACACAAAGTGCGATAAGGAGACTTATAATATCACATATAAGGTTGCTTTAGTAACAGACATCATAAATAGAAAGACCTAATTTGAAATAATAAGTATATTGACTAACTGGGAAGGGTCCAGAGGAGGGGATACTAGGGAGAGTTGGAAGGTTATCATACACAGATATGATCTTTTATTTTCTGAAATGACTGGAATCTCAATGAAGTTAATGATAGTATTGAATTAACGGAACGTGAGTACACTAGTTTAAAGTCCGGAGAAGACAAATTAGGTTCTATTTAAAATAATTTTACTCGTATAACAAGATGAATGAATTATCGAACGAGTTGTCATCACCACTTAAGGAGTTGAAAAGCGCAATTGATGAGTTTATTAAAATAAATAGTGGGCTTTAATGTTATGTTTCTTAAGATTTGTGTGAAAAGTCTTTGGAGGATCAAGTGATCTGTTATCATGAGTGATTGTTTTAATATACGTAACCGTCAACAGAAAATGTTCTCATGTCATGCAGTTTGAAGAGAAACTCCAGATTCTTGTTCAGGAATTTTAGTAAAAACATTTACTATACAATAAAGTAATACTATTAAACAACATTGGTTGTTGTCTGTTCCACAAGCTGGGGTATTAGTTACATTTAAGTCACAATAAGTAATTCCAGACAGATTATTCAACTAAAACTGATAAACTGTAAAATGAAAACCTCGAATTAGGGTTTAAAGCAATATTTTATTTTAATAAACGTAATTATTAATTAATAAACAAAAACAAAACAGAAAAACATTTATGGTAAATCTCTAAAGATAATTTCGTTAAAATTTATTAGCTCTTAGATATATGAAACTTTCCCATTATTTATTTGTAATTAAATAGAACATTTTAATAAACAATCTAGAGTTTTTTTTCTACAGGGTGTTCGGAAAGTCAGTGGCCAGTTTTGTCTGTTAATAAAAAATATATAGCGACTTTCCGAACACCCAGTACTTAAAAGCCAACAATAATACGAGGGTATTTTTATGAATCTTCACTGTAACCACTATTTGTAGTTTTATATTACAAATTCCTAAGTAAGAGTTATTTACATAACTTTCAGTGTATCTACATTTAAAAATTCATAGTATCACTCACACATTGACGTTTTATTAATCTCGGCTGATAACAAGACAGTTTTATGTACCGCCATCTGTTAAACATTATCTGAACTAAAATGTTTTTTAAGATTACCTTCATCGGAAATCCTTTTTGCATTCCTATTGCGTAGGCATCGTCGAAGATTGGGTCTCCTAACAGGTGTAAGTTGCATCCTGGTTCGTTACCACGAAAATAGTCTAGCACTGCAGTGTCTCCAATCAGTACGTCCAAATTACCTTTCCTGGTGTCAGAAAGTAAATTTGGTGAACCGTTAAATAAAAGTAAAATAGACTTTATCTTTCTTATCATATGCTTGAAAATGATTTTAACAAACTTGTCTCTTTTAATAAGAATAATGAAGAAACTTAGGGATTAAAATAAACATAAGAAATTGTTTTTTGGAATTAAGCACAAAACTACATAACGGGGAGCTATCGGTGCTCTGCCTACCACGGGTATCGAAACCCGGTTTGTAGCATTGTACGTCCGCAGACATACCGCTAAGCCACTGCGGAACAACATAAGAAATACATAGTTGATCAAAATAAGATACAACTCCCGATAATTGAACACATTTTTAATGTAAACCGTGATATTACCATTTCACTTCAACCAACGGAAATTTCTTATAGTAACTGCTTATTAAAACTAGTTATTAAGAGTTAACAGTACAACGTACCCACAGCTTAAAATCAAGGGAGCATTTTATAGCAAGAGAGTGATTCGAACCCAGATCTGTACTACAGGGACAACCAATTTATTCCGTTGTTTCAGCTGCACAACACCTGAAAAATCACTTAATAATTGACGCAGCAACTCTAACGTACGTGTAGCAGGTTCTATCTGCTTTATTAAAATCACGAAAAGAGAAGAATACAATCACGTGACTAAACTACTTGAAGTGAGCCTGCAAAAACAATCACGTGACTAGAAATACTTGACACGAGACTCCCAAACACAGTCATGTGACTAGAATTACTTGACACGAGTCTACACAATATAATCACGCGACTAGAATTACATGATTCGACACTACAAAACAGAATCACGTGAGTAGAATGATCTGACCTGAGCCTATCTAGGCCTTCTTCCAGTGTTCCAACTCCGTATTTCTGGATGTGTTGCCACAGTCTGGAGTTCTCACTGTATACGTAACCTTCTGCGGCACTTCCTTTGACAGCTCCTGTTCGCTGATTTAAAAGCTAGTGAACCGATGTAAATAATCACACTATATAACAGTAGCTAGTCTACAGTCCATATTGATAAAACATCACAGTATATAAAAATAGCTAGTCTACAGTCTATATTGATAAAACATCACAGTATATAACAGTAGCTATTCTACAGTCCATAATGATAAAACATCACAGTATATAACAGTAGCTAGTCTACAGTCCATATTGATAAAACATCACAGTATATAACAGTAGCTATTCTATATTCTATATTGTTAAAACATCACAGTATATAACAGTAGCTAGTCTACAGTCCATACTGATAAAACATCACAGTATATAACAGTAGCTAGTCTACAGTCCATATTGATAAAACATCATAGTATATAACAGTAGCTATTCTACAGTCCATATTGATAAAACATCACAGTGTATAACAGTAGCTAGTCTACAGTCCATATTGATAAAACATCACAGTATATAACAGTAGCTATTCTACAGTCCATATTGATAAAACATCACAGTGTATAACAGTAGCTAGTCTACAGTCCATATTGATAAAACATCACAGTATATAACAGTAGCTAGTCTACAGTCCATATTGATAAAACATCACAGTATATAACAGTAGCTATTCCACAGTCCATATTGATAAAACATCACAGTATATAACAGTAGCTAGTCTACAGTCGATATTGATAAAACATCACAGTATATAACAGTAGCTATTCTACAGTCCATATAGATAAAACATCACAGTATATAACAGTAGCTATTCTACAGTCCATATTGATAAAACATCACAGTATATAACAGTAGCTAGTCTAGAGTCCATATTGATAAAACATCATAGTATATAACAGTAGCTATTCTACAGTCCATATTGATTAAACATCACAGTATATAACAGTAGCTAGTCTACAGTCCATATTCATAAAACATCATAGTATATAACAGTAGCTATTCTACAGTCCATATTGATAAAACATCACAGTATATAACAGTAGCTAGTCTACAGTCCATATTGATAAAACATCACAGTATATAACAGTAGCTAGTCTACAGTCCATACTGATAAAACATCACAGTATATAACAGTAGCTAGTCTACAGTCCATATTGATAAAACATCACAGTATATAACAGTAGCTAGTCTACAGTCCATATTGATAAAAAATCATAGTATATAACAGTAGCTAGTCTACAGTCCATATTGATAAAACATCACAGTATATAACAGTAGCTAGTCTACAGTCCATACTGATAAAACATCACAGTATATAACAGTAGCTAGTCTACAGTCCATATTGATAAAACATCACAGTATATAACAGTAGCTAGTCTACAGTCCATATTGATAAAACATCACAGTATATAACAGTAGCTAGTCTACAGTCCATACTGATAAAACATCACAGTATATAACAGTAGCTAGTCTACAGTCCATACTGATAAACCATCACAGTATATAACAGTAGCTAGTCTACAGTCCATATTGATAAAACATCACAGTATATAACAGTAGCTAGTCTACAGTCCATATTGATAAAACATCATAGTATATAACAGTAGCTAGTCTACAGTTCATATTGATAAAACATCACAGTATATAACAGTGGCTAGTCTACAGTCTATATTGATAAAACATCACAGTATATAACAGTAGCTAGTCTATAGTCCATATTGATAAAACATCATAGTATATAACAGTAGCTATTCTACAGTCCATATTGATAAAACATCACAGTATATAACAGTAGCTAGTCTACAGTCCATACTGATAAAACATCACAGTATATAACAGTAGCTAGTCTACAGTCCATACTGATAAACCATCACAGTATATAACAGTAGCTAGTCTACAGTCCATATTGATAAAACATCACAGTATATAACAATAGCTAGTCTACAGTCCATATTGATAAAACATCACAGTATATAACAATAGCTATTCTACAGTCCATATTGATAAAACATCACAGCATATAACAAAAGCTAGTCTACAGTCCATATTGATAAAACATCACAGCATATAACAATAGCTAGTCTACAGTCCATATTGATAAAACATCACAGTATATAACAGTAGCTAGTCTACAGTCCATATTGATAAAACATCACAGCATATAACAATAGCTAGTCTACAGTCCATATTGATAAAACATCACAGTATATAACAATAGCTAGTCTACAGTCCATATTGATAAAACATCATAGTATATAACAGTAGCTATTCTACAGTCCATATTGATAAAACATCACAGTATATAACAGTAGCTAGTCTACAGTCTATATTGATAAAACATCACAGTATATAACAGTAGCTAGTCTACAGTCCATATTGATAAAACATCACAGTATATAACAATAGCTAGTCTACAGTCCATATTGATAAAACATCACAGTATATAACAATAGCTATTCTACAGTCCATATTGATAAAACATCACAGCATATAACAATAGCTAGTCTACAGTCCATATTGATAAAACATCACAGTATATAACAGTAGCTAGTCTACAGTCCATATTGATAAAACATCACAGTATATAACAGTAGCTATTCTACAGTCCATATTGATAAAACATCACAGTATATAACAGTAGCTAGTCTACAGTCCATACTGATAAAACATCAAAACTGGAAACGAGAGGAAATTATTTTACATTCTGTTACTAACTTCTAGAAAACGTGTCACGAATTTTGCTGTCATTTCCATTTTTAAAGCACTTTAACTGTTGCCAAGAAACTAAAACTTTGATGCTATTTCCATAGAAACAAACTAAAACTTTGATGCTATTTCCATAGAAACAAACTAAAACTTTGATGCTATTTCCATAGAAACAAACTAAAACTTTGATGCTATTTCCATAGAAACAAACTAAAACTTTGATGCTATTTCCATAGAAACAAACTAAAACTTTGATGCTATTTCCATAGAAACAAACTAAAACGGAAACAACAAAAAATTAAAGCTACTTACATATAAATAACAGCAAAATATTATTTTTTCATAAACACTTGAAAAAACAAAAAATGTCCAGAGAAACTACAATATTGAATTGATTTTCTTTTCACAACACAAAATGTGGGTCAGAATTAACTTGCATTTCGTTTCATTAAAGACACTAGAGTTTCTATTTTATCAGTTCAAATTGATAATTGCTCTGTTGTTTACCCTTTATTTTTATTTTTTATTGTCCCCTATTGTATACGTTAATTCTTGTTTGTTTTAGTCCACTACAAAACTACATAATAATAGGCTGGCTATCTGTGCTCTGCCTACCACGGGTATAAAACCCCGATTTCTTGCGTTGAAAGTCCGTAGACACGCTGCTGTGATACGGGGGGGAGGGAGTATAATAACACTTTGTAACACAAATTTTGTTCCTGGATTGCATGTGTTATTTCTTAATTGCTTATTTTGTAAAAGTACAGAAAATGACCATTATTCCCTTTAAAACTTGCTTTTATGACCTGGATAATGAAATTTATAAATTAACCTAGTTTCTGCGGAAAAACGGGCAAATTTGCACATTTTCATTTGCATAAGTTCTGACTAAAACAACACACAAATCAAACTTTACATTATTTATACTAAAGTTATGCAAAAAGTGTTTAAAAGTAAGTAGTTTCTCGAGTTTTGCGACTGTAATGTAAATCAGCCTTCAAATATAGTCACCCATCATGTTTTCATTGTACACTCATTGGTAGCGGCGTCCAAAGTCCAGTATATCTTGGTGGAAGCGCTCACCTTGCTCCTCTGAGTATGCTCCCATGTTCTCTTTGAATTCATCAAGATGAGTGTCAAGGATATGGACTTTTAGGGACATCCTGCAGCCCATTTTGCCGTAGTTCTTCACCAGAATCTCGACCAGTTTCACATAACTTTCAGCTTTGTGACTGCCCAAGAAGCCTCGAACCACTGCGACAAAGCTGCCCCAAACTTTTTTCTTCCTACTGATCTTCTTGGGGAATTCTGTGCACTCCAGGATCTTCTTCACTGGTGTCCAACCAAGACACCAGCTTTGACCTTTTGCCTCAGACAGTTTAAGGAAGAAGTCTCAAAGGTACTTGAAGGCTGCAGACTCCTTATCAATAGCTATGACAACTTGTTTCATAAGACACAATTTTACGTGCAGTGGTGGGAACAACACATTCTGGAGGTCCACTATTGGCTCACACTTGACATTGTGCCTCCTCACAGAGACCTCGGTCTGTTGTGATCAGTGCTTCATGTTGTAGTGCACTGCGGTGTCTCTGCTGTTCCAAAGGCCGAGATAACAGGGAAACTTGGAAAAGCCTCCTTGGAGACCCATCAGAAATGTCACCATTTTGAAGTCTCCGATAACTATCAGCCATACTTATCATACTTCAAGGCTTCTAGCAAGGTTTTGACCCTTTTATATTCCTATTTGAGGTGCACCGAATAAGCCAGGGGAAGAGACGTATACGTATTCCCGTTATGGAGAAGCGCAGCTTCTACAGCACTCTAGAAAGTTCTTAAAATTCTCTATCAGCGACTCATCAGTGAATCTACCTGGAATGTTCTGGAAAATGAGTAAATTTGAAAATTTCATTACCCAGGTCACAAAAGCAAAGTTTGATGAGAAAATAGGTCTTTTTCATTTATTTTAAGCAAAAGCAATTGGGAAAAAACACTTTCTATCTAGGAACAAGAAAAAGTAATACGTTTGTTACATAGTGTTATTGTTAATTGATACTTGAAATATAATAAACATGTATTTTGTTTGTTTTGTAATATTAAAAGCAGTTCTAGTATAGTTGTTCCTCTCAAATGATTAAATAGGTGTTTAATCAACCATGGTTCAAAAGCAGTACCACCTGGTGTAAACCAAAATCATTATTTTGATTTACTTTCCTTACTTATCTCATGATTTTTTCTCTATTTAAATTATACATTAATAATCAGGAAAATATAAGTCTGTCTGTCACATTGTACAGTTGATCTTCCTTTGTTAATGAAAATTGTTATGTCCTCCGCTTGGATAGCAGCAATCCTAGAGGTTCGATTTCCATCTGTGGACGCAGCACATTGCCAGATGTGGCTTTGCTGGAAAGAAACACGCTGCCACGTAGACCATTGGAAACTATGACATCATGCAATGATGTATGTTTCGTATACATTTTGTTGTTATCTGTTTAATAGGTATTCTAAGCTATTGTAATGTCATATTATTTGTCAGAGATTGGCCAAGAATAATCTGAAACATCGGTCTGTTACTTGATAAATTTTTGTAAAGTCAGTCAGAATTGATAGTCACGTTGTTAACACGTGTTTGGACAGACGCACAAAACAAATCAAGATTACAGTGGGATAAATATCAGAATTATTCTTTCATTGGGAGAAAAAATAGATGCTGTCTGTGGCCATAGTAACCTAACATAAGAACTGGTAATAGATGAATTATTCTGAGCTTTAATATCACAGTAATGTTGTATTTATTTTGCAGTGAGTTGTTTACTCTATTAGAGTGCTAATTTTAATTGCCTATGGGCAGTTAATGTATTTAATAATGTTGAACGTATTAGTGCATGTACAGAATTACTGACTGGTACTTACACTAGAGTCGTGGAAGTCGTCAACTCGAAGCTGAAAAAATAAGCCTGCGAAAAGAGCCGCTATGTTAGCGGTATAAGAGGCCAAGAAAATGACGCTGAAACACCCCCACAAATTGATCAGGACCTTGTTGGGCCAAGACTTGGGGGCTTTGAAGGCCACTAGGTGGCTGAAGAGAAGAGACCACATGACCCAAAGTGCCGAAGCCAAACTGAAGTTTTTGGTCCGCTGTCTACCCCATGGGTTCAGACCAAACGGACTCATCCATTCATAGATGGCAGCAGCGAGAGCTGCGACGTTGAGGCTAGCGAAGATGGCGACCCACAGTTGAACACTAAATGGAACCAGGAAGGCCGATAGCGGTACACTGTGTAGCTTGGAGGCAGCGAGACAAGAGACTCCGGAGTGAAAGTAAGGGACAGAGAAGTCGACGACCTCGTATCTAGAACTGGTAATGCTGTAAGATGAGAAAACCAGATGCGTGGCTCCGCTGATGAGATCTGCCGTCAAACCGTTCCACGATTTACCTCCGCGACTTGTGCCAAACATACCATCCGCCACAAGGTAGATGTCATAAGCGAAGTTCAGGTCTCGTGATAAGTCCATCAGTAGGTCCATGGTAATTCCAGAACAACACGTCACATTGTACATACTGCCTTCCGATTTACCTCGTTCGTAGTCGGAGAAGATGGTCACCAGCTCGTCTTTCCGATTGGTCAGCACCTGAAGACACGGTATTCCCATCAAGCAGCTCCCATTGCTGACCCTTGTGGACTGTTGGACAAAAGGAGGGTTGTAATTTGTTGCCACTCGGAAGCGCTGTCTAGCAATAGGTCGAGCACCCACCTTTTCTGCTCCAATCCACAGGAAGGTGTCTAGACGGACGGACGAGCCACTCACATTTCCTATGTTATGCCAGTGACGATTACCCTTGCTAGATGACGCTAGGTTCCATACCTCGAGCACTGACGACATTCCCTGTCGTTTACGTGGACGAGTGTTGTTTTTGAGATGAGTGCTGTGGTCGTTGCTTCTCAGGACAACTTTCAAAGAACTGAAAAACAAATGAAAAACATCATTGACTTCTGAAGACAATCCATTATGGTATTCCAACATCAGTGCCTGACTATTGTTTAAATTGTCTTTGGTTCGGCAGTGTAAACAGTTCGTATTTCTGTCTCGAATCTATAGCTTAAAATTCTATTCCCCGTCCCTAATCTTTGAACTACTGACCAGAGGGAAGCAGTCAGCTGGTAAGTAGTATCCTGTTGCACATCTTCTACGCTAAAGATTGACTATCACTCTTAAAATTCATTAAAGAGTATGCAATATTTTGTGCTGTTGCATAGATTCAAAGCCAATTTGCCAGAGCTCTGAAATCGAGAGTTGCTTAGGGCCCATTAAACATTGGATCAGCGTTAAATGTATTGATTTACCACTCTTAGAATCTGGGCTACGATATCCTGCGGTGGACAGAGTGCAGATAGTCCATTGTGTGCCTTTGAATTAGGAAAAAAAATCACATGGCGATCTTCCAGCCTACAATGAGTTTGTTTTTTTTTGTACACGTGGTAGTATCGCCTGTAGATGGCGTAGTCGATAAAAATTTATTATTTTTCACTTACTGTTAGGGTCACAAATTCCTCGGGTCTCGAGAACAACACATAGTATTAACTGTAGCGTATGCAATAAACCACTTACGTACATTCAACAAACAATGATTTTTTTTTAACTTCTCATTAGTGCAAGTTAAAAAGTTTGGATCTGTTCGGAAATCGTGTAACGTGATGTGAATATAGTAACGTTCTCGTTTTATTTTGGAACTCAAAACTTTCTTCAAAATACGTATGTGAGTGAGATCTCTGCACAGGTGACTAATAAATTATTGACGTATTTGAAAATGTAATGCAAAAAATTATGTTATCAGATTTTTCAGATGATTTGTTACTACATCGTTAACACTCGCGAATTTATTTGACAATATAGGAATGAAGCGAAATAGTAAGGTAACTTAGGAAAAGGAATAATGAATCAAAAACTCTTGTCCATTGGAGTGTTCAATTTTCTTTAAGAAATACAAACTATGCAAAAATGCTTATTAAGATAAAATTAAAACCCCCAACAGAAACATGTACTCAGACATACGAACATTCGCAGCAAAGTTAGATACATACGTCAATACAGTTAACCCTTTTTTGTTAGGCTTAGATTCACGAGTATGCCAACAATTCTTAGTAAGTGACGTAATTCAACTCTTTTACAAATGTTATATAAAATTATTATTTTTGTAATAATTATTGTTCATGATAAAAAAACAATCAAAATTTCATTGATCAATCTTACTAAACTCCACTTAAATGCAAAAGTCACTTAAAATTTTCGTTTTTGTTGTTTTCAAATGTAGATGGTAAGCCTAACATACATAAAGTGTGCAGCACTTGTATGAATCAGAAATACTTGTCGACTAGTACTTACCCCCCGCAATTGGGAAATAACACTTTCTGCCCAGGAACAAGAAAAAAGTAATAATTTTGTTAAGTAGTGTTATTGTAAATTGATACTTAAAAAATAATAAACATGTGTACTTACAACGCTAAAATCAGGGTTTCGATTCTCCTCGGTGGGCTCAGCAGATAGTCAAATGTGGCTTTGCTATAAAAAAACATGCACACACACTGGGACTTGTGAGATACAGTACGCGGTTGTCCCAGTTCAAGAAACCATAGTTTGAAACCTACATTCAGCTTGTAGGGTTTCACTCTTGTCTTTCTATTTTCTGAACTCTAAGTTATTATCTCGTCGGTTTATTTAGAACTTAACTTTGCAGTCTTCGTCGATTATTTTAGAGCGTTCAGTCCAGGTGAGATCCATATGACGCACGATGTCAAACAGCTTTACTTTTGCCTGCTTCATGGTAAATAATTATATGAAATACTAGGAAACCCAAACAAGTATTTATGTGTTTGTTTGTTTGTTTTTGAAATTCGCGCAAAGCTACACGAGGACTATCTGCAGTGTAAAACTAGAGTAAAATCATTACCCACCACTTACGCTTGGGCTACTATTTTACTGACGAATAGTGGGATTGACCGTCACATTATAAGGCCCCCACGAGCATGTTTGGTGTAACGAGGATTCGAGCCTTCGACCCCCACATTGCTAGTCGAGCGCCTTAACCACGTGGCCATGCCGGGACAACGAACAAGTAATTGGTGGAACTATTTGCAGCATTGTTGATGTTTCCTTGGTGAAAACCTATAAAGATTATTCTCCGTTTTATAGGGAAATCGAACTCCAAATTTTAGCGTTTTGAGCCCGTAAACTTACTGTTAAACTACCAAAGGACTTTTGTTTGCAAGCATATGACTCGTGTGTTTTTATGGACTCTGTACCCAAGATAATCACGAGCCCACAAAAAAAGTAAGTACATAAATAGTTTTAAAACTGCATTGATGTAAACGTCTGAATTTTTCATGATTTCAAAAAAGTACGACTTGTAAAGGTTTAAAGTCTCTAGCTGATAAATGAATTGTCAAAAAGAAACAAAAGAATTTGTTATCTCTTTACTGAGTTCTAAAAGTGAACGTTTTCAGAGTTTTAATTCTACCGGACTATTTTCATACACCGACAGATTGTAACGTAATGAATTTAACAAGAATATTTGATGGCGTAACCAGACGAGTCAATTACTACAGACTAAACAGAAAGCCTTCATCACTTTCTGTTAATACACACAACCAACCTCTAGAGGAGAAGTCGTCAACAGTGGGAAAAGGGGGAACTGTAACCCCCTAAAGAAATTAGAAGAACCTGAAAATAAAATATGATCAGTTTTTACACTTTTACTGTGGGTACCGTAAACTACAGTAAAACCCAGAAATTAGAAGAACCTGAAAATAAAATATGATCAGTTTTTACACTTTTACTGTGGGTACCGTAAACTACAGTAAAACCCAATAACAGTTGGCATATTACTGTATTTATAAAATCCAATAACAGAGGCCACTGGACCTCTATAATAATTTGCCCTGCCCCAGTTATTTTTCAAGTGTCGTTGCTATCTAGAAGCTGTCATTGTCAACTGCAAATCGGGACATGTCTTAACGAAAAAATAAGTTATTTTATTCTATCTTTGAAGGGTATATTTAACACAGTAAACATTTTAATATATGCCGACCTTCAACTCACCTTTACCTTTGTCAATTACAGCATCAGTGATTGAGTTTTTGATTAAGATATATTGACCTTTAACTTCACTTCAGTTATTGGCAACTGACGAATCCCAAGTATATATATATTAACACTGAACATTACCTGAATCGTTATCATTCAGTGAATCAAAGGTTAAACACTTGTTGACCTTTGACCTGATTTTAAACTTACTTCAAATCCCACTTGGGATTTCAGAAACCCAGAATTTCTGATATTTTAAAATTTCATTTTTGCGTTTAACATAAAGAACAACAAAACATTAAAACAATTAAAATGGCGTATTGATAGATATGAAGGTGAGAGAGGAGAAACAAAAGATCTATAGTTCCTCATCAAAGTTGTTGTTGTTTTTGAATTAAGCACAAAGCTACACAATGGGATTTTAGCGTGTAAGTCCGCAGACATACCGCTGAGCCACTGGGGGGCTCCTCATCAAACAGAAAAAATGTACGAACTTCAATGACTGTAATAGAGAGTTATTATAGTTATTATATTACTGAAGAAATAATAATAAAACATAATAACATTCAAATTTTATTGGTGGAGGATGTCCCAGGTTATCCTTGGTACATTCGGGTCAAATTTGATAAAGCGTGGATACGAGATTAAAACTCTTACCAACAAAGACCGCAGATTGAAGACAAGGAAGTCACACGTCACTGTCGAAAATCAGTACAGAGAGTAAATTAACTTGAGAACTAAAGTCGCTACTGATCTCCATCTATTTTGTAACCAATATTCAAAGCCTGTAATCTGACGTTCGTTTGTCACTATCAGGTTTGGTTTAAGGACTTCTTGACTAAAGATCGTTTTTATCAGCGACTCCGTGCAAGTTTTAGTTTGGTTTGGTTTGAATTTTGCGCAAAGATACACGCAGGCTATCTGCGCTAGCCGTCCCTAATTTAGCAGTTTAAGACTAGAAGGAAGGCAGCTAGTAATCACCATCCACCACCAACTGTTGGACTACTCTTTTACCAACGAATAGTGGGATTTTTCGTCACATTATAACGTCTCTATGACTGAATGTGTGGTGCGACGGGGATCCGAACCCGAGGATTACGAGTCGAATGCCTTAACCGGTTAACCTGGCTATGCTGGGTCTGCAAGTTTTAAGAAACTGTCGCATTGTCGATTGTAACAGAATTCACAATTGTTATCTGACACAGACTCGATCTATGGACTATATTCTTTATTTATTCTATACCTACTTTACTAGATCTGTGAGAGATCGTCTAAAGTGAAAGTAGTCGAAGCGCTTCGGGAAATTTATATTAATAATTTTACAAAAGGCATAGTTTGCTTTTTTGTTAGCGTAAAGCGTAGAATGGTGTATATTGGGCTGCGGTCGTCGCGGGGATCAAACTCCATATATCAACTTTACGAATCCTGCATATCAGCGGGAAGGAAACCTAATAAAACATGAATTTCAATATAATATTTTTGTTAACATTTTATTGTAGCATAAACTTACATAATGGGCTATCTTTACTCTTCCCACCACGTGTAATTGAAGCCCGAATTCCAGCCCTGTAAGCCCGTAAATTTACCGACGATTCACCTTAAGTGAAGATGTGTCAGTATTTGTAGTCTAGTAATTTAAATTAAATATATGCTAAGAATTTAGATTATTGGTTGAAAATCTAACCAATGGGCTTAAATTTCGAAATTATGTCAACAACGCGATTGGTGATGTAAATCAGTTTGAAACTCAGGTGATAACATTTACTTGTTAATTAATTTGATTCATAAGTAGTATTTGATCTTTATTTATTGAAAAATAAAGAGAGGAGTTTATTTATCTTCTAGATAATATTTGTTCGTGGTAGAAAATAGTCATATTTTTCTTTTCCATCTGTAGAGTGAAAACGATCAAAACATAGCCCATCAGCAGATTGAAAACGATCAAAACACAGCCCATCAACAGAGTGAAAACGATCAAAACATAATCCATCAATAGAAAAAGACACACTAAAAACCCAAACCTCACTATGTCTGTTTGCCATATTTATGAAATAACAATTATTTTCTAATATGTGCATGATTATAAACTGTTAGCTACTAAACTGATAACCTGGAGTACGGTTGAATTAAAACAAGCGATTAATACGTTAATTGACACGTTATTCCTCGTAGGCAGATAAAGACGAGAACGTGTTAGCAACACTTCACATGCTCATGGAGTGGCGTGTCGCCGCAGTATTCAGCCGTGACGTCAAGGATAACACGTACAGTCCATATTTATATACACACACGCATTAGACATGTCTACGCACAAGCTTCACAGCGAATTCATTATATTTTGACTGTAAAACTCTACTCTCAGTATGATTTATGACTGAAGGAATATGTCAGAATCTGTTCCAAGGGAGAACAGTCGTATATTATGATTCAGAGCTAAATAAATGAAGGAAAGCTTCAACAGTTTCAAAAAAATGCTGTCATCTACAAAGTTTAAGTCATGATAGAGACCCTTCTGACCCAAAAATATAATAAGACTAAGCTATACACGAGTTTTTATAGCGTTATGAATATAATGACCAAGGATTTCATAATCACGAAATATCAAAAGTCAGAAATTTAGAAACGTAACAGCGGAGCACCGAAATTATCATCTCTTTATGATTATGACAATGACGGATAAAGAAACTGAAACCACAGTGACACGGCTCGACTCCATGCTTGCTAAATCACCTCCTATGGAATTTTATACCTCTGATCTACCTTAATGTAATCTATGGTTTGTTGATTAACAACGTGAAGAACATTTTGAATCCCGGCTGACGTAAATACCAGTTATAAAGTTATGTTCAATGTTTTCAAAAACGAATGTTTTAAACGTCCCTAATTTATCAGTGTAAGACAAGAGGGAAGGTAGCTGGTCATCACCACCCATCGCCAACTCTTGGGCTACTCTTTTACTGACGAATAGTGGGATTGACCATCACATTATGACGCCACCACGGCTAAAAGGACAAGTACGTTTGGTGTGGCGGGGATTCGAACCCCCAATCCTCAGATTACGAGTCGTCTAGTGTCTTAACCAACTGGCCATGCAGGGTCTCCATGTGAAGTAGTTACGTGGACAGACAAGACAGTGTTATTATATTTATATTATATTATAATTAAATAATGAAATTCTTAGACAGCGTTCATTAAACGTGTCATGAAACGAGATTTTATATTCTAAAATAAAAATCTCTCTTTCAAATGCAAAACTGGACGATGACGTATCCGCGCTGTGTGTTCCCTGACTGTTAGTCACGATTACGACTGCGCCACCGGTGGGGTGTAGCTAAAAAAAAAATAAAAAGATTTTCTAAATTCCGTCTCGACCACGTGTTTTTGACAAGCTACACAAAACAGGCGTGAGCAGTAAATTGCCTTAATCTACTAACTCACTTATAATAAGATTTTTTTATTCGAGCTGCTATAGAGTTATCATGTTTTAAAAATAAAGTCTACTAATTTAGTCAAGTCTTTAAAACACACTAATTCTGGTACAGTCACGCAGAGCTCATGTGTCATGGAAATTCTTTTTTACCTTTGGCTAGAAGATCCATGGTTCCTCTCCTCTCCTTTCCAAAAGAAAGTAAATAAAACCAACTGATACACATGATCATTGTGTTGACTTGACTGATTTATTTAAACACACTTTGCTATGAAAAAACGACGAGAATTATTATGTGAAATTCAACAAACCCCCTGACTACTTCTAGTAAGGCGCGCGTTATTTGACACCCAAGTGTTTTAATTATTTGTTGTAGTTTTAAACCTAAATTTTGAGTAAATTTATTCCGGGAAATTAAGCCTAAATACACTTTAAAGTATGAAACGTGACAAATAAGGTAATCGGTTGGATGTCATGCGTTTTCAACAGTAGAAACACAAAAGGTATTTCGAAATGAAGTTAGGATCTAAGCACAAGCACGAACAAGATACCTATTATGTATGATTCGTTAGAATGAATGACATTGTTGAAGCCACTCCTAAACAGTTGTCTTTCTTGTTTAATTTTCTTTAATATGTGCACGCTAAAAATAAAACTACTTGCGAACTAAACTTTTATATTGTACTTAACATGGAACTACATGCGAGCAGATCAGAGGTTTTTATCGCTTATCATTAAGTTCTAAGTAGGGCAAGCGGAGTTCGTTTTATAGCAGAGAAACTGGGGTTATGTTCACGAACGACACTACAAGCTACAAAACGGATTTCAAATCGAAAACTGGAACTTCCTTAAAACTTTACGAACCTTTTAATATAAAACATTATTTTTATTTACATCAAGCTTGTAGATCCATGTCGTCCATGATTTTCAAGTTAAAGACAAGAGAAAATACCGCAATTCACCACCACCCCAATTCTGGCGCTACTGTTGTCATCTTGCACAGCTGGCTGGATTTCGCCGTCTTCTTCATAATGCACACGTAACCCTAAAATTTCGAGCACTTTTTTTTTTCGGCGGGACATAAACCACGGTGTCTTCTTTCGTATTATCAGTGCCCTGCATGGCCACGTGGTTAAAGCGCCTGACTCACAATTTGAGGGTCACAGATTCGAATTCCCGTCACACCAGACATGCTCGCCCTTTCAGCCATGGAAGCGTTATGATGACGGTCAATCCCAATATTCGTTGATAAAATGGTAGCCCAAGAGTTGGCGGTGGGTGGTGATGACGAGCCGCCTTTCCTTTAGTCTACATTAGGTACGCCTAGCGCAGATAAGCCCTCGTGGAGCTTTGCGCGAATTTCAAACCAAACAAACGTATCAATTCAGTCGTACGTATTGGTTTGTATTGAATTTTCATGTAAATGTTTCGTTTTTCTTTTAGAAACCCAGTTAGTTAAATTATTTATTTACACAGTCACATAACATGGTTTCATAATAAATATTTATAATACACGTTTTATGGTTAATTTGATGGCCATCTGGTAAACTTTCTGTGATATGCTTATTATTAATAGATATATTTTATATGAATGGTGAGTAAAGCTCATGTCATTGTCGGATTATGTTAATTAACATATGGATAAAGCTGATATGGATGATGGATCGTAGTGATTATCATATGGATAAAACTGGTGTGACTAGAGGATTGTAGTTATTAATATATGGAAAAAGTTGATATGATTAATGGATTATGATAACTATCAGACGGTAATTTTCTTCGTTAACTTGTAATACAGTCACATTAACTGAAACGTTATTTCAACGATTCGCCTTAAGAGTGTGAATGAATTCCTTGCTATTTTCTTGAAAGTTTTAGGATATTACTCAAAGTAGTTTAACATGTTAACCTTAAGGTTACATTCTTCCTTATAGTTCGTTTCATCACAAAATGCACGTTTTCCTTTAACTTCTGGATACACGAGAGTTTAATTCTTACTAACTGGTCGAACAGTTCAACTTAGGAAACCAACAGCATTACTAATAAGACCACAACTTCCCACCCACCATAGAGTGGAAACCTGGGAAGACGAAGAAATACAAATATACCTTTCTGGGTTTATAAACCAAGTACCTACTTAACAAGTCTAGCCAGTGGTGTACTTCGCGAAACGTAGAGGTTCACACACAGTTTCGGGATGCTCTTATGTTGTTGTTGTTTTTAAAGCGAAGCTACACTGAGCTATCTGTTATCCGCTGCCTCACTGCTACAGATAAAGTTGTTGATGTTATAAGATTTATT
The DNA here is from genome assembly GCA_011833715.1 of Carcinoscorpius rotundicauda. Classification (NCBI taxonomy): domain Eukaryota; kingdom Metazoa; phylum Arthropoda; class Merostomata; order Xiphosura; family Limulidae; genus Carcinoscorpius; species Carcinoscorpius rotundicauda. The sequence goes on from CM022391.1 coordinate 19,264,855, forward strand.
GGGTTCAGTCGGCTGTTTTTAGAATACTCGTTGTGCTATAGAATTATGATAGAGTAGTTGGAGAGTTTTCATGACACGAATACTCGATAAATTAAGTAACATCTTCGGCGAATTTCGTGGAAATTACGGAAAGTTTTCCCGTTGTTGATCTTAGCTGGGAACTAAAGTGGTGTAACTTAACAACTGTTCTTAAAAATAGAGGTGATTTACACCCGATGCTTTTAACCTCCTTCGTGTTAGCGTGGCCAAGCGTCTAGCGTGCTGGGCTGCGAGTTGGCAGGTCCGAGTCGAGACTTGCTGCTAAACACACACATACATTTGCTTCTTTCGGCTGTTAAACGTTAAAAGTATAACAGTCACTCCCGCTATATGATAAAGAGTATTCGTATAGGCGACGAGTGTTCATAAACTAGTTGTCTTCTTTTTCTGATCAACAGTTTTAAATTCGGAATGATTACGTGCTCTAACACATAATACATGTGGCATACAGGTTAAAACACCAATTTACCCCTGTATTCCTTTCCCGTGAAACATACATCTTGAAAACACGTAACTGCCCTTTACCACACTGAGGAGATCAAACCACGGTTATAACTTGATACACAATATTAATGTCACTTTTACAATAATATCAAGTGGCAACTCTCGTGATTTGATGAAATTAATGGTTTTCGTCACTAATGCCGTCAGTACCTGAAAACCAACTTCATTACTGCACAGGTTCTGTTGGTGAATAATACAGTCCAACTCCACCAACTGTCTGTTCTGCTTTCCTCGATGCTTCATCAACAGTGCTAACAGCCCGCTACTTTCTTCAGTCATGGCTGGTGCTCCATCAGTTGTCACATTTACCAGTTTCGTGAAATCCAATGAAAGACTACTACACAGTCGTACTGTTTCTTCGAATAGAGCAGACCCAGTTGTCTGACCCTTCATGAAACCCATGCTGATTAGTTCCTCTGTGACATCAAACGATGACGACACACCACAAACAAAAACTAGTAGCTGTGCTGTTGAACTGATGTCAGTCGCCTCGTCTGCTGCAAAGAGAAGTAGACAAAGTTGGCTGCTTTATTTGTAAGCTGCCTTGTCACGTCTGTTGAGAGATGTGAAATTCTGCGTTAAACTGTCATATGATACAAATCCACCGTCCGTAGCTTGCGAATTGTTTCCGGACAAAACTTTACCAATGCAGTAATCATACATTGCTTGACAAAATCACCATCAGTGAACAGTCGGCCAGATTTCGCTATCATCAACGAAATATCGTAACTGACCTCACATGCTGCACCTAAATCTGCTGACTGCTTTCAGAAAACGTTCTGCTGCTGGTTCAGCGACCGTCGCAGAGATTCAATTGGAGCTGTTTGTTCATCACCGACAACGTAGTGGAAATCTTTATGCTTCGACTCATAATGATGCTTTATATTGAATACCTTCGCCACTGCTACTGTCGAATGGCACAGCAGATAAATCACGTTCTTATGTTGTTGAACAAAACAGTATTGCACAGTCCAATCATCATGAAACTGCCAGTTTTCGTCTTCAACTTTTCTTTTACGATTATCTGCCATTTTTGTTACGAAATAATATCAAAATAGGGCTCGTAAGTAAATCTCGAAGAACAATTGGAACGCATGAGATTTCGTAATTACGGAAATATTACGTCATTGCGCCAATGATTAAATGCCTATGCATTAACGAGATTTGCTTATTAAATGTTCTTTATTGCTCGACACAAATACAGAACCATCCAGTATCTAATCTAATGCATATTCTTCTATAGCGCTTAATGTTCGCACAGGCGAACTCTCTATGTTTGACTTTCCCATTGTACATCGCATGCCACTCGGCGATTCGTCGCGGACCATACTTTGTGCACCACTGTTCTAAGCTATTGTAACTTGATAGACTGTCCTCCTACACTGTGTTCTTAACTTCAAACAAAAGGGCCCGGCATGGCCAAGCGCGCTAAGGCGTGTGCTTCGTAATCTGAGGGTCGCGGGTTCGCGCCCGAGTCGCGCCAAACATGCTGGCCCTCCCAGCCGTGGGGGCGTTATAATGTGACGGTCAATCCAACTTTTCGTTGGTAAAAGAGTAGCCCAAGAGTTGGTAGTGGGTGGTGATGACTAGCTGCCTTCTCTCTAGTCTTACACTGCTAAATTAGGGACGGCTAGCACAGATAGCCCTCGAGTAGCTTTGTGCGAAATTCCAAAACAAAACAATTCAAACAAAAGATACTGACCATCGCTTGAAACATGTCAGATAAATCTCACATCAACGTCGGATGAAAAGTGTCATTTTAAGCTACATCATCTATCACTAGTTCAGATGGGTCAATTGTTATCTAAATGGGATCTGTGCGCGTTGAACGTGGACTTTTCATTGACATTCTTTCAACTGGTAGTAATGTGAATAAAATTGTGAAATATCACTTGTAGGTTATTTAAATCCCACGTACACACAAATTACACAAATGTACTATCAATATTACTATAAATCCCACCAGTTACTGCTTCTTATTTAATTATGAAGCTATGTAGTTAAGACTAGAAACTGCTAAAAACAGTTTGTGTTCTGTTAAACCTTACCTGTACAGGAGACGAGAAAATACTTGTCTTTCTCTAGTAGGAGGAATAGAACAGCTTAATGAAGAAGAAATGTTTGTAAATGCATCCGCTAAAGTACGTTGTTCGATGTTACGAACTGCTTTTGTTAAGATTCTGATCGCTGTCCTGATTCTATGTCGGCTGAGGGTCAAAGGCCGAAGGCGAAGAACCAGTAGCCCTGTGGGGTAGCTACTAAGCGGACCCTTTGTTACGTGCACAGACTGCTCGAGCGCTATCCACAACCACTCGCCACCAAATAAGTTTAATTGTCCACTAACTTTGAAGACCTTGTCCGCTATTCGGACATCACAGTGCAACAGGATAACTCGGCTGGACCCCTTGACCATATCATCAAATTTCGTTAGAAGTTCCTTCTCACTTTGCATTTTTCGTAGTCGAACAACCTGTAAAGGGCGCCATAATGGTTTCCTCAAGAGGTTATTCAGGTGCGTGACCAATAAAGAGCTCGTTTCGCTGTCATCAGCAACTAAAGTTACGTCATACCACTTATTAAAGCTCAGCAACTGGAACACACCATCCGCTAGGTCCGTTGTTAGAGGGTCTAGACTGAGGTACATGGGGTTAATATCCTGAAATGAAGAAAAATAAATATAATACACAATAAACGATAGAATATCCTTTGTTGTTGTCCTTTTATTAAAATATATTTCTCTTAAATAGCTTAAGGCAAGGTTTTCTAGAGTGAGTAATGCTGGGAATTCTGTTTCAAATTTAATAATTTATGTAAATGTCATGTATCACGAATGACAGGAAACACAGTGGAAGATAGCTGTTTTAACAAACAAGCTCGTTTTTAAATCTTCTAACAGTAACAGCATCAGTTACTGAACAGGATCCAAGTGTGTAAATCACTTTCAATTAATTTTCACGTGAGCTAACAGGATAAGATATTGTTTGTTCGTGAAACGAGTTGTGCGTAAATAAAAATAAGGTTTAATTGAATAATTGTACGTGAATAAAAACAAGGTTTAAAACAATAACACGTAAATGAAAACAAGGTTTAAAACAATTACACGTAAATGAAAACAAGGTTTAAAACAAAACACGTAAATAAAAACAAGGTTTAAAACAATAACACGTAAATAAAAACAAGGTTAAAACAATTACACGTGAAAGAAAACAAGGTTAAAACAATAACACGTGAATTAGAACAAGGTTTAAAACAATTACACGTAAATGAAAACAAGGTTTAAAACAATAACACGTAAATGAAAACAAGGTTAAAACAATAACACGTGAATTAGAACAAGGTTTCTTGATGAAAAAAGTAGATATTTATTTGATTTTAGCATATTTAATCCCGGATAATTAAAATGTCATCGAGAGTTCAATCAAAATAAGATTACACATTTTATCACTTGAAATAAAAGAGCCCATCTCAAGAGGTACACCACCAATTATTTTCAGCGGGACATGTGTGTGTGTATGTTTTCGTGTAGCAAAGCCACATCGGGTTATCTGCTCAGGGAAATCGACCGAGGGAAATCGAACCCCTAATTTTAGCGTTGTAATTTCTTAGACTTACCGCTGTACTAGCGATATAACACATGATAGATCGTGGCGTTACTACGATTAGTTTTGTATCATGATACGTAGTATTACTCGAGGTACCTTCCAGTGGCACAACGGTGTGTCTGCGGACTCACGACTCTAGCAACCGGATTTCGATACCGTGTTTGGCAAAGCAAATATATCCCACTGTGTAGCTTTGTGCTTAATTCTAAACAATCAATCATTTACTATAAGTATGATCAGTGGTATATTATGTTATAACGAATGGTGTTACTAGGGGTGTATAATCAGTGGTATATTATGTTATAACGAATGGTGTTACTAGGGGTGTATAATCAGTGGTGGATTATGATATGATACATCGTGGTGTTACTAGGAGTACGGTTGTGATATCACAAATGTTGGTATGAGATTACAACAGTAACATGTTATAACCTTGTGATAATGTGAATGGCTACCTAAACTTTACAGAATTTAAGAACAAAAGCTTAATCAGCAACAAAACATTATTCCAAGTTCTCATACAGCAAGAAAGTGAAAGTTGCCGGTAAGTGAAAGAAAGCATTTACATTTTGAAAACAGGACATCCTGTAACGGAAAATCTATCGTATCCTAGCGAGAAATATTAGTTTTAAATCTACACTGATTTTCACAGTTACACAATGATCACGCCAAATTTGCCGCTAGATGTCACCACACAGACTAACAGTTTAAAACTGTTGTCACTGGATGTCACCACACAAACGCACAATGTTTGCATCTCCCTGCTCTCTCCACGCCAATAAATCTAAACACATATCATCGTGAGCCTGTTGATGGAATGCTGGATCTTCCTTCGTCCCTTCTTCCTCTCCTCTCTGTGGCGGACCATGCCGTCCTGACTCTCAGCTTTCCATGATGCTTCTCCTGACGAAAATTTAAACTATATTAGACTTGTGGTCATCTATGACCGCCACATTCAGAAAAGCATTCACCAAAAAAGGGTCACTGAAATTTTACTCCATCACTCCAACTCTCACTTGCACTAATTATTCTTGCCACGTGTGGGGTGAAGAGAAACAGAAGTTTCTGACCGCCCCTGGTTATTTTTCGTTCGTAATGAACGGAATCATAATTTAACCAAAATTCCTACCGTGTCCTAACTCACCACACAGATTAACAGTTTGACATTATTTGCTTGCTTTAATTAGTTTTATTTTCTTGGAAGTTTAGAATAATAGTTTTTTAAATTTGTTTTTTCAGCAAGTTTGTGTGATCTCGACACAAAGCCGTCTGTATTTTTATAAAGTTCAGACCTGCCACCAGTTACTGCAGACTTTAAAATGAACGCTAAGTTTTACAAATTACTGGCTAGTATTTTTTTTTAAATACAGACTATAGCTTTTCTCAAGAAGGTTTTCTAGTCCTCCAGAACTAGATGTTTCAAACACAGTTACTTCTTTCTTTCTACCTTATGAGGACAACACTTACTTTATAACTGAAAATAAACACATGGTAGTGGCCACAGTAGATGTCTGTTTCAGGACATACATGTGCAACTAAGAACAGAACTGTACGTTTTATACAAGGAAAAATATATTTAAATGAATATTTTAAGAAGTTCAAACATTGAAAAATAATCCTTTAAGAGTACTGCAGTCTTCAAGCAACAATATAGGTTTCATAGGTTCGCTGCGAAACCTGTAAATAAACAAGGATCAGAACTTTACGAGTAAAATAGCTGTGCAATGTCTGTTTTTTTTAAATTTATTGTACACTTAAAAATAAATTCGAGAGTCGTGATTCAAAGTAAACTAAAGAAATGTCAAAGTAACGACACATCCTCACCGTTTGTGAGGTTATCGGGGGTCGAAAAGAACACTAATGTTCCAGGTTTGGTCCCTACGATTAACACTACACAGATAGCCCGTTGCACTTAACACAAAAGATACAAAGAAAGTCTGGTAATGGAAAGACCCCACCCTTCATTTCCATACTTTCAAGGACTCTTGTATGTTTAAACTCCTATCTTGAGTGGATGGAATTCAGTAACGTACTGAAATCTTGCAAACATTTTCAGCATAACTCCCAGATTTTGGTCTCACGAGATAATAAAATCTACACACTCGCACGCATGCACTCGATAAAGACATGAAGAAGGATGAGATGCCATTGACTTGACGGTAACTGCACTTAACCCACGTCAAATTAAAGTAAAGCATGTCGAGAGGAAGGTTCGAATCTGTCCTTAGAACAACGGTTAGAAAGTTGCCCTAACTTTTAGTTAAGTTTATTTCTCATTCACAGCTGTAAAATGGGTTATTTGTGCTGTGCCTGCCGCGGGGATCGAGCATCAAATCTGAGCAGGCACTCTTGAAGCTGAATCACCAGGGGTAAGAGGAATGAGGATTATTAGCAAATCGAAAGCAAAAAGTGAAATTGGACAAGATTACCAAAATTCGTGCATAATGTTAGGAGCTTCATCTCGATGTTCCATACCTTTCAAAAGCAGATTTCAAAAATGACAATAAATTAAAAAATACAGACACAGATAAACTCACGAATTCTAAATCTACTTATAAAGTGAAAGTATTCATTTTAACGTATTTTTGAATCGATTCAAATTTCGTCACGTTTATCAACCAGAACACGTTAGACATGCTTCTTCGATTCGTAAAGAGGTTTGTTTGTTTTGTTTTTTGAATTAAGCACAAAGCTACACAATGGGCTATCTGTGCTCTGCCCACCACGGGTATCGAAACCCGGATTTTAGCGTGTAAGTCCGCAGACATACCGCTGAGCCACTGGGGGGCGATTCGTAAAGAAAAAAAAATCAACAAACTGTTCTTTCATTACATAAAAACAATTCAAAGTCCTGCTACCGACGAAAAAATTGTTGAAAGTAAACAGACCTAATTTTGACCTGACAGATGAGATGGGCCAGAAATTACTTGGTAAAGTGAGTGGAATACACTCGCCCACCCATTTTTTATTCCCTTTCTCCTGAATACTGAAATATTTAGCACAATTTGATATTCTTAACCGCTCCCCGTCACACCAAACATGCTGTGGGGGCGTTATTATGTGACGGTCAATCTCAGTATTCATTGGTAAAAGAGTAACCGAAGAGTTGGAGGTTGGTAGTGATGACGATCTGCCTACCCTCTAGTCTTACACTGCTAAATTAGGGACGGTTAGTGCAGATAGCCCTCGTGTAGCTTTGCGCAAAATTCCAAAACAAACAAACAAACATCCTATTTTGATAGGAAAACGCTTTGCTTACCTCTAATAATAAAAATAATATATGTATTTTGTTTACAATATATCTCTGGTTTACTATTCCAAGGAGCGCTGGCAGAACCGTGAAGTTATTTGGTTCTATTTAGCTAGGTTAAGAGTGATCATATTAGTTGTTCGTTACGTGGCCCTATTTAGCTTGGCCGAGAATGATCATGGTGGTTGCTCTTTGTTTTGGTCTCTGTAGCTTGGTAGAAAGTAATCATGGTGGTTGTTCTTTGTTTGGTCCACTTTAGCTTTGTCGAGAGTGTGCATGGTTGTTGTTCTATGTTTTGACCTCTAGATTGGTCGAAAGTAATCATGATTGTTGTTCTTTGTTTTGACCTCTTTAGTTTGGTCGAGAGTGCACATGGTTGTTGTTCTTTGTTTTGGCCTCTTTAGCTTGGTCGAGAGTGATCATGGTGGTGGTTCTTTGTTTGGTCCTCTTTAGCTTGGTCGAAAGTATACATGGTTGTTGTTCTGTGTTTTGGCCTCTTTAGCTTGGTCAAAGGTAATCATGGTGGTTGTTCTTTGTTTTGGCCTCTTTAGCTTGGTCAAGAATGATCATGGTTGTTGTTTTGTGTTTGGGCCTCTTTAGCCTAGTCGAAAGTAATCATGGTGGTTGTTCTTTGTTTTGGCCTCTTTAGCTTGGTGAAGAGTGTACGTTGTTGTTGTTCTTTATTTGGCCTCTTTAGTTTGGTCGAAAGTGGTGATGGTTGTTGTTCTTTCTTTTGGCCACTTTAGCTTGGTCGAAAGTGAGCATGGTAGTTGTTCTTTGTTTCGACCTCTTTAGTTTGGCCGAGAATATACATGGTTGTTGTTCTTTGATTTGGCCTCTTTAGCCTGGTCGAGAGTGATCTTGGTGGTGGTTCTTTGTTTGGTCCTCTTTAGCTTGGTCGAAAGTGTACATGGTTGTTGTATTTTGTTTTGTTCTCTTTTGCTTGATCGAAAATAATAATGGTGGTTGTTCTTTGCTAGGTTAAATTTAGCTTGATCGACAGTGTGCATGATGGTTGTTCTACGTTTGATCCTCTGGTTAAATATCGTAATTGCTAGTCTTTGTTGTCCATACTGTTAAATAAAATCTCCAACTACTTGGACAAGAGTCACCTGTCGTGGTGCTCCAAGTAGTATACATGCTGGTTACACGTTCTGAATTCTGCTTCCAGTTCATGAAATACTGGGCTAAATGTTTTTCTCCACTAACATTTGATATTCTATATTAATTTCTTGTTTAAAACACCACACTGATTTCAGCTATGTAACTTCAAGTTATCTATACGTACGATAGGTCAGCGTCCATCTTGACACAGTTGTTTTTTTACCGTACCGGAAGAGTTTGCTTTGAAATTCTTCGCTTCGCTTCTCTCTTCGTCGGGTTTTTTGGTTCTAACGACCAGGAGGGTCAGGTTCACTTAGACCCCTTCCTCCTGTCAGTGCTATTTATTTATTTGTTTTAGGATGTTCGTATTGAATATACATGCAGGTCAGTGTATGTAGTACTTTCTCTGTCCCTGTCAGGGTGGATGTCCATGTAATGATCATTGTCAGTGGTTATTTATTTTATTTTAAGGTGATAAAATGTTAACGTTAAACTAACACAAGTTTAGTAATCGATGGCCTAATTACACTTTTATTTCTGGGTGTTTGTGTTTTTCGTATAGCAAAGCCACAAAGGGCTATCTGCTCAGCCCACCTAGGGGAATCGAACCCTGATTTTAGCGTTATAAATCCGGAGACATACCGCTGTACTAGTGAAAGGGCCGTTTTTATTATTAAAATAGATACTAACAGTATAAAGGTACTTAGATACATTTTCCATCATTACGTAGTTGTCAAGTTCATGTAGTAAGCCAATTTTATCAATTTTTGTGTAAGTAATTTAGAGAATTATGCAAGAGACCATCGGAAATGATATGAATAATTGTGTATGAATTTTGATAACGTACTGCGAGGGATTTTGTATGCTAAAGTAATAATTGAGTTTTGTGTTGTCTGTAGTGTGTTAGTGCTATATTTATCCAAGCTGGACATGCATCTTCTACGATAGATCTTAAATACGTTTTATAGATTTTAATTATATTATCTGGTGGAGTTCCTTGATTTTTACCGGTTAGACGTTTTGCATAATTTGAGCGTTTCCAAATTCTGGTTAGTATATTATTTGTACGCTTAACTCACTTTATCTTCGTATCGTAGGTTAAATCTAGGAATTTTGCCGAAGTAGTGAATGGTCTGTAAAGTGTTGTTTGGAATTCTTGTTGATCGAACTGGTTTGGTTTGAATTTCGCACAAAATTACACGAGAGCTATTTGCGCTAGCCGTTCATAATTTAGCAGAAATTCTAGAGAAAAGGCAATAGTCGTTAACACCAGTGGGATTGACTGTTAGATTATAACTCCCCCGCGGCTGAAAAAGCCAGCATGTTTGGTGCGACGAAGATTCGAACCCGTGATCCTCAGATTAGTGGTCGAACGCCTTAACACACTAGGTCATGTCGGGCCAATAACAATGTTAATAACCTGTTAATAAAAAAAATCGAACGTCTGTAAATAACTATTTTATCGACTGGATACATTTAAGTACTTTGGGGTCAATTAAATACCTATGAATATAGATAATTAATATGTATATATTTACGTTGCTCAAAAACACCCTTAGACTACGATTCTAATAAAGGAGTTCTATAAATTATTTTTCTCTATTACTTTCTTTCATTACGACTATTTTTTCACCTGAATGCACACAACATTGCCCTAAAGGGCAAGGCTGATCCACAGCCGTTCCTAATTTTGGACTGCGAATTAATGGGAAGGAAATCAGTCGACAGAATCCGTCGCCTGGAGTGGCTTTTATTATCTTTATTGCATCGACTTTCACTCTTAAAACAGAAATACTACTTGAAAATCCAAAGTTTGCCACTCACTCTTACTCATAAATCACCTACAACTGGAAATCTCTCGTATTACTTCAAGTATTCGAACACGACTTGCCAGCTCCGAAATTCAGAGCTCTACGTCAGGACAAACAAGTTTTCTTAGACGTTTTAAGTCTTGTAGGGTAGTGCTTTCTCTAACTTTCTGCTACTGAATGTTTCATTTGTCACAGCGCAAAGCTATACAATGGACCTTCTGTACTGCGTCCCCGTAGAAATCAAGCCCCAAATTCTAGCGTTATACGTTCTGAATTGTACTGTTTGACTGCCTGGAAAAACGATTTAAGGTTCAGTTTGGCTCGTATATTCCTGAAAGTTTATCTCATTTAGTGGACATTAGAAAAACTGAAGTACTTTTTATGAATACCTTACTGGGCAAAGCATTCAATCATAGACCTTTAACAGACCTTTCTGTTAAAAAAAAACAGAAACAAATATTCGGCTTCACAACTAGCCATTAAAATAAGCTGGAATTTTGGGCAATTTGGGTATAATCTAAACGTAGAGGTACGAGCCCATTGAAATTAAGCCAACCAAAGCTTCTAATAAAAAAAATAGTGACTAGTACTGCTTTTGTTACCGACCATAACAATTACATAAGGTTATTTAAATTGTTAAAAAAATATTTTTGTGCGTTTCTTTATCACCAAAGTACCCAACCAACGACAGCAAATTAGTGTCACCAACTGAGCTATTTTGCCTCCTAAAAGTAAGGTATTTTATTTAACAAACGTTTACCGCTATAAGATCTCAACCGTCCACTTAATAACATCGTTTCGATACCTTTACTGTTGGTAAGTACTTGTATTGCACCATTGACAATTTTATATTTCCGTGGTTTAAAATCGCGTGTAAAAACAATACGAAAATAATCTGGGTGGAGCCACTGAGTTTCTACATAAAACACCTCCAAAAATATTCATGTAAATTACCTCATTGATTGGTTTTCTCTTCACAGTATTTTCTGTCTCATATGTTACCACAGGTCTTTTAACCGAAGACCCTCACCCACCCAACAGAGCAACTTGTGTATAAATAATTCAGAAATATAGGCTTAAAAGCAATATATTCCAACTACAATAAATCATTCTAGGGTAAACAATGCTTATAGCAAGGAAAAATAGTACCTGATACATCTATATAAAAAATTCTTTACTGTGTGATACTTTATTTGATTTTTCAAAGTATCATATTAAAAGTTTCGAATTTTTTTTCTAAAAGGTTTGTTTGCTTTGAATTCCGAACAAAGCTACTCAAGGGCTATCTGTGCTAGCCGTCCCTAATTTAGCAGTGTAAGACAGCTAGTCACCACCACCCACCGCCAACTATTAGGCTACTCTTTTACCAACGAATAGTGGGATTGACCGTCACATTATAACGCCCCCACGGCTAAAAGGGCGAGCATGTTTGGCGCGACGGTGATGCGAACCCGCGACCCTCAGATTACGAGTCGCACGTTTTAACACGCTTGGCCATGCCGGGCCTCTTTAAAAAGAAAACGAGCATTTGCTAACTCTAATTTTTCGCCAACTTGTTAAATATTTGCTATTTCAAATTCCTCTCCATCTTCTCAAATATTTCTTAACCATAATTTCTTGTCAGCTTCATAAACTAACCCTAATTTCTTGCTGTATTTGATTCATATATTTCTGAAAGTTTATTACCATAAGAGTAGATTAAAAAATAAAGTACGTATATTCACGTATTTTTATAAAAAGCGACCAATCACAGACGCAGTCAGGACTTCCTCTAAAGTATAATAATCAGTCGCTGAAAGCTTATTAGTATCGTGGAAAGAGAGAAAAGAAGATGAGATTTTTAAATTCGTTTTCAGCTGAACACAGATCCACGAGAATGAATTTTATTACTAAATTCATTCGGTTTTTGACCTTCAAATTATAAAGCATCGATCTCTAAGATTTACCTGCAAGATTTGATCACGAATTTTTCTGGGAATTCAATCCGTTTCCATCGAAACGGTAATTTGACATATATTTGTAAAAATGAGGAAGAACACAAGGTCGTCTTAGAGAATGTTGGACTTTCCACCGAGGATTGGATCTTCCTGTGTATGAAACATCTTGAATATATAGACCGAAAAGCGAAAAAAAAAAAGAACGAAAATTTATGCGATTAAAAACAGATTGGAAGTCGTTTCATTAAAGTTCTTTGTATTAAGCAGCCCGAATGTGGCTCAGCGGTGAGAGTGTTGGACAACGGATTCGGAGTTCATGGTTCGAGCACCGTTACCTTATTCAACCAAATCCATCGTGTTAGTTGTTCTGGTTTTTAAACCTCACATGAAAATCCCGAGAGGCAATCTAGGGGCACTCAGAAACTGTTGGTCAGAAGTCAGACATAACTTGAGAGGTAGAGGTGAATCTTGGTTTTTTGAATGGGAGATCTGGGAGTCAAGAAGAGCTGGGAAGAAGCTCAAAAAGATGTTAGACGTCTTTATCGCACTCAGTGTGTGTAAATGAAATTAACACATTAATAATAATGTAAAAATTCAAATATTTATCATGTTCTACATTTCATGCTATCAATCACTCATTTTCCTTTCAGTGCGCATAAAGAAGTATAAAAAATTAATGTGTATAAATTACAATATATTGACTTTGTGGTCTGGCGAGGACGAGCTCTTAAATACCTTTTATCTTATATAAATCATCAATTTTAATGAGTATTATCATGTACTAAGCTACCTAGTCGACACTACAAAAATTAAAAGGAATCATCATGTTTGTCATTTTGGCGTTAGAAGAAGGGTAATATAAAATCGATTTCATGTTACTCCCTCGGTACTCTGAAAACTATTTCATATTACCGGGGGTAACTTGAAAACTGGGGTAATTTGAAATCGTTACACCGGCATGGTCAAGTGGTTAAGGCGCTTGACTAGTAATCTGAGGGTCGCTGGCTCGAAACCACGACACACCAAACATCGCTCGACCGTTCAGCCGTGGGAGCGTAATAATCTTGCGGTGAACTCTACAATTCGTTGGCAAAAGAGTTGCCCAAGAGTTGGCGGTGGGTGGTAATGACTAGCTGCCTTCCCTCTAGTCTTACACTGCTAAATTAGGGACGGCTAGCGCAAATAGCCCTCGTGTAGTACTGTGCGAAATTTAAAAAAACAAACAAACCTTCCACCAATCACTCAGTAGCAAGTGTGAAGACTTATAACGTCAAAAAATGGGTTTCGATACCTGATTAGACACAGTACATATAGACCAATGCATGGCTTTGTGCTTAGCTATAAATAAACAGTTAAACCTTGAAGGTGTGTAGCGTAAAGAGCCTTGATAGTTTTGCGCGAACAAACAACCTCCTTTTACGTTTTTTCATATAGAGAACTTTAATAGGTTTAACCACTTTTTTCCGCTGACATGACTCATGAATACCACCGTTTAGCTAACTTAAAGAAACAATAATAGACCTGTCCGTAATATGACCTTCTGATTCTTAAGCGAATTGACAAATCAATCAGCCTGAATTGATAGCTTGAATGATTCGTTATTGTATCCACAAAAGAAATTAAAACCTAGTTTTTAATATTATTACGTTAAAGAGAAAACAGAGCCATAGAAATGAAAAAAAAAGTTAAACGCAATTACTACAAAAAACACGTGATATAATTTTTTATGCTGTACCCACAAACCGAAGGACAGGATGTAGGCCTGTTGGTTTGCACTGTGAATCCTACGATTCACGGTTTGTGTCCCTCTGCAGAAAATTCTTGCCCCAACGGGTGTATGCTATAAGAGTCAAATCCTATTATTCAGTTAAATAGGAGTAGACCAAGAGTTAGCGGTGGATACTGTTGACTAGACACCTTTTTTAGTCTATTGTTTCATACTTTGGGTCAGCACAAGGCAGCCCATTTACAAATTTACACCAATGTAAGACTAACTCCACTTTTAACAACATGGGAGTTACTTAAAGTGTAAGTTCAAGAAGACAGATGGTAGCTTTCAAACACGAAAGTTGTATATATTCACAAGTCTCAGTTCTCGTCACTCTCAGCAAAATACTTGTTATACTGCCAAAGTGCCACGAGAACGGTTAAAGACGATGTCGTTGTGCGACCTAAATTATTTATTCTAAATACGCTATTTTGAAATGAAAAATTCAAAATCGCTTGAATTCCTTGGGGAGTTTGTAAACTTAGTTTCTCAATGTTTCTTATTTCTGTTTTTTAATCTATTTTTCGTATCGCTTAAGTTTTTGCACTTGACAACTCTGAGTCACTTAGCGTTCAAACCAATAATGGGAAAACTGGAAAATGGTTCATTGAAATACAAATCAATGCACAACTATGTATGTGTACACCAAAGCATTTTCTTTTATTTGGAATTTATTTAAAGTTCTCAAACGATATAAATTACACAAAACCTTAAAACTGTGCTCATAATTTTTAATAAGATAAAATAACTTACCAAGCCTCTCTCTATCATATTAAGCAATCACTAACCCTAATTTGTTTCCACGATGTTAAGAAATTATTAACCCTAACTTGTCATCACGATGTTTAGTTATCGCTAACCCTAACTTGTTATCACGATGTTAACTAATCACTAACCCTATCGTCTCCTCACGATGTTGAATAGTTACTAACCCTACTTTCATATTACGACGTTACGTAATCATAAAGATTAATCAAAAATGTACTTGGGTACCTTCAGATTTCAAAATAATGACAATCAGTAACGAAGCAGCCTATTTCATATAATTTTTGTTTCATCACTTACCAAGTTCTGATACTGACGAAAGGTCTCTCGGACAGTGATTTATGGAAAAGAGTAGAAAGATCTGAAATGCCATTTTAACACGTTTCTGATTTTCAATTCGCAATGGGCATATTAAGAGGAGCGTGGAAACAAATGTACAGTTAATATGATTGTTATTACAGCTTTTAGACCTAGCGTTTGTGTGTTTTCTTATAGCAAAGCTATATCCGATGTCCACAAAGGGGAATTGAATCCGTAATTTTCAGCGTTGTAAATTCAAAGACTTATGCTTTCTCACCGGGAAGACAGGCCAAGTGTTATAAAGATTTGCTCCGTATTTTATGTGTATGTTAAAACAATGTTAAATGTAATATTTAAACGTTTAAGCCTATTTCTATAAACTGCGAGAGGAAGATAGTTAATGGAAAAAGGAATGCAAAAATAAAAATGCTACTATTTCTGGAGGACTTCAATATGCCATTAAAAGTCGGTTCAAGTTAATTGAAAAGAAATGTCGATAATGTGACTTTGTTTTTAATTCCTTGGATTTCGCTCAAAGCTACTCAATGGCAGGTTAGTCGTCCCTAATTTTGAAGTTTTAAAATATGAGGAGAGGTTGACACCATCCATTGCCAACTCTTGAGTTACTATTGTAAGACAGAATAGTGTGGCTTGATTATCTCTTTTGTAGTAAATCCACGGATCCAAGGTGTAGAGCACTTGTTTTTTGTTTGTTTGTTTTTTACGATAATGGAACGCCATCTAATCTCGACCCAAATAACGTGAAGTACATGAAAACTAAAGCTGATAGGAAACAAATTACTTAGAGTACAAAAAGCTAAGAGCAGAATGAACAGTCGTTGGACATTACGGGATCCAACTAAAAGTCTTTTATTGCTTGTTGTCTTTTATTGTATAAACGAATTTTAAAAGTTCACTGGTTGTTTCTGTTGAAGGGTCAAAAGATTCATCGTAACACTGAAATGATTTTGATTATATTTTCTTTAAATATCCGCCGCCATGTTTTACAGAAATTCAAATTTAAAAACACGTGTTGATAAGTATCTGTTGTTTTTGTTTTTAGTTGTTGTTTTTGAATTAAGCACAAAGCTACACAATGGGCTATCTGTGCTTTGCCCACCACGGGTATCGAAACCCGGATTTTAGCGTGTAAGTCCGCAGACATACCGCTGAGCCACTGGGGGGCAATAAGTATCTATATTTATGTTTGCAAGTACATCCTTCCAATACCTGTCCGTCCCATAAACGAAAGTTATCTCAATTCATGATTAATGTAATCTTAAAATATTATATGTGATTGTAAATCAAATCAAATAAAAACTGCAAGACACAAAATCTCCATCAAAACTCCATGTCATATTTGGTGAAGATCCATCAACAGGAGATGAACTAGTGGTAAAAACGTTAATCTAAACCGCAAAATGCAAAAGTGAATATTGTTCAGTTGGACCTAATGAATCTCTATACCAGTTTTGGTAAAGGTCCATCCACATCCTGCAAATTAGTGATATGGACATAAAACAGACAGTACTATGAAATTTATTTAAACAAATATTTAGCTTCGTCGATCAAAGTCGAATAGATAACTTCCATAGTTACTGAAAGACTAGGCGCCGACGATTACAAATCCAGAAATTGAAACTAATAAGTCACAGCGTCCTCCCATCCACCCCCAGTAGTTCATGGCTTTGAACTGGTAGACTACAGGAGAATCAGCTAGTAAACAATATGCACCGTTAGTTTATAAGCTGTTCTTTTCTGATCGAATAGTGGGTTTTGACTGTTAGTGCTATAACGCACCTGCGACTCTCTTACACAGCAAAAGACCTAAGTTTCATATCTCCATCCGTCTACTGCAGGTTTAGAGTGACGATGTTTATATTTGTAAAGGTGGAATGCAATTTTTATAGTAACGTCCAAGAATCTGATACAGAAAAGTATGTTATCAAATAAAAGTGAAGAAAGACAGTAAACAACAACACAATTATAAAATCTATTTAAAAACAGAGATAAACACTCTACTGTCATTGTTTCACAAACACAGCAAAAACGACTATACACACTGAAACTGAAATGGAAAACTACAAATATAAAACTTCCACTAAAAGACAACACCGTTCAAACACGGTCAGAAATATGTTACAAGTAACTCATAACACCAAAGTAAATAACTATAAAATCACCACTAATAGATAACACCGCTCTAACAGTGTTACAGTACAAGTAACTCAACACATGAAAGTGAAGAAGAGAAGTATAAAATCACCACTAATAGATAACACTGTAATGACAGTGTTACAATATAAGTAACTCCGTACATCAAAGTGAAGAACTACAAAATCACCACTAATATATATCACTGTTCTGACAGTGTTACAGTATAAGTAACTCAACACGTCAAAGTGAAGAACTATAAAATCACACCTAATAGATAAACACTGTTCTGACAGTGTTACAGTACAAGTAACTCAACACATCAAAGGGTAAAACTACAAAACCTGCACTGGCAGATAACACCGTACTGATAGAGTACAAATAACCCAACACATCAAAGTGAAGAAATACAAATGCAAAATATACAAGCATAAAAAAGTTAAAATATTTTACTGACTTAAATTTGAGAAGTCTTACTGTTTATGGTTTATGCACCACACCAAATTAAAACGTGTTTACATATTCCAAATATGTTTAATCGGTCAAAGCGAGTACAATTTTAAAATCGAACGCAGTATTGTCTCACAGTCTCTTCCCCTCACTAGCCTACACGCTTTATCTACAGCGCTTAGTAATTCCGTCGTTTTTAAAACGTTTTTATAAACTATTAGTGCACCAAGTTGTTTTTAAGTCCAAAACTGTTTCCAACACAGTGTCTCCCCCTATGTTTGCTATGGTAACAACCGAACACTTTTTTTTATTCCCGTTTTTCTCTCTCCCTCTTTAGGGTATAAACAACAGATCATGTGAGTGTGTTGATTTTTTTCTCTCTCTCTTTTTTAGGCCCACAAGGTTTTTCTTAATGTTTTTTTTCCTCTCTCTAGGGCCTATATAACTGATTGATAACGTTTGACAGTGAAACGAAAGAACCGAATTCATCCAGCTAGAATCGTTTACTTGGCTTTTACTTTTTAAGTATTATATATAAATGTTCTTGCGCTTGTTTACACGGAAACCAATGAGCTTGAAAGTACAGAGCCATGCTGATAAGTCAGGAACAAAGATAATCAACTTGAATTTTCAACAAAATATATCTCGAATCTACTAAACAAAAAAACTGAAGTTCGAATCACCAAAAAATGAAGAAATTAAAGTGGTATAAGTTATCAACTGTTTTTCACGATGACGTACACTTGAAGAAGTTTGCATTTCTTTAATAATGGCCTTAGGAGAGTGCTCTGTTCAAAAAGGTTCTCATAAGACATACCCATAATGCAACCATCATCAATGTTGCCCCATTTATGATATAACGAATGTTGTCCGGTGAAATTTATGATGAAAGATTGAAGGTGAAATGAAACTCAAACACATTTATCATGCGCCACCTACCGTACCGACTGAGAAATACTCTCGCATCACTGACAGGATATAAATTTGCCAAAAAAAATAAAGATTCGTATCTATTTCTGTGCAGCATATACGATATTTGTAAAATGTGGACAAAGTTTCGTGAAAAATCTTTTTTGTTTGTTTGTAAATAGGTAAGCATTAAGCGCTGCTTGGGAAGTAATAAAAATTGAAATCCAGCAGGTTGTCTGTAGATGTGTTTATTGTGATACAAAAATTACTTGAGACCCGTGCGACAATGAATCCACCAAGGACAGTTGATTTGTAAGACAATTATCAAAGCATGGTAGGGATTTCAATTTGTTTGTTTGCGTAAAAAGTTGTGCAATGGGCAGTCTGTGTTGTGCTCACCGACGCGATCAAATCCCGAATTTTAGCATTCAAAGCCCTCATAATATCGTTATTTTACATCGGGGGAGTCCAGAACTCCACATCATATACCTCAGAGGTTCTAGATTCAATTTTTTTTAATGAATCTTATCCCGCGATATAATACATAATGAAAAATAAAGAGTGACACAAAGTCGACGACCAGAGAGATAAAGACGGGTATAGATAAACATAACAAAAGAAAAACTAAAACAGGAAAGTAGGAGTCGAAATGAAATTCGTGTTTTCAATACACGTGTAAAACAGGACACGGCCGTGAGAGAGATGGCTTTTAAGCAATCTGTGAGTTTTTGGTTGTAATGCATTCTATATTTTGCTACCACTATTATCAATCGAACTGCTAGCACCTCATACTGAAGTGTATCTCTCACGAGATATCCCACACTGAATCAATATCGAAGACGCCACGCACAGTTCCAACAAAACCCGATTACCCCATGCAGTTCCTCGGGTGAGACGGCCGTTTCAGACGAGACAGCTGTTTTAATTAACCCGTGTCTTAACACGCACTGTCTACGTGAAACCAATAAACTAGAAAGTGATAGGAACCATGTATCAGATCGAATGTATTTATCACTCAGGTTTCACAGTTTGTATGATAAACCAGTACGGACGTTTCTTCTTCCACGCTAATAAGGGGTTTATCATTCGCTTGTCTCTGTTTTCGCTTCTTCGTTTGTTTTAGCACAAAGCTACACAATCAGACCATCCGCGGATACTCGAACTCTGAAATTTAGCGTTATAAGTTCGTAAATTACCGCTGACTTACTGTTTCCGCCTCTTTTTAAGTCCTTACAAAGATAATGAGAACACCCGAGGTTGAATCCGATACACCGTACCGGTTCGGCTCTGTGTTTTCAAAATAAAATTTTTGCAATCAGTATACATTTATTTTATGAATTGTTCTACTAGATGTTGCTTTTTATAGAGATATAAAAGTTTGTCCATTTATTTTAGGTCAAACGTCCCGTCATCTGTGAAATACACAACGTTTAGAAGTACTTGCAATGTAAGTTGAAAGTAGGGCGATGAGATGAAGGGTGGGGGTTATATTGATTCAAAGCTTTGACGGATAAATTATTGTATGTTTCTTGGATCTTAACAAATATTTCTTTTTCTATTGTCTCGTTAAACTCAAGTGTAAGCATCAGGATACACAGCGAGAAGTGTTAAGGACATAGGACGTGCTAGGATTCAGCACACACATATGCTTCTTTTCTTCCTTCGCAGTCTGCGAGAAAACCAAAAGAAGTAGACAGTGTATCTTGACCGTTGCGTGGGTCCTATTCTTCAGACACCTCCAAATCCAGGGTGTACTTTATATCTCCCAACTCTTGTATTATGTTACGTCATTTTATTACCACGGCTCTTCGTTTTGGGGAGGTGGTGGGAGGGTAATTTATTAATTATTCATCACGAAAGGTGTGGTCTG
Source organism: Carcinoscorpius rotundicauda (assembly GCA_011833715.1). Taxonomy (NCBI): domain Eukaryota; kingdom Metazoa; phylum Arthropoda; class Merostomata; order Xiphosura; family Limulidae; genus Carcinoscorpius; species Carcinoscorpius rotundicauda. The sequence goes on from CM022391.1 coordinate 19,285,318, forward strand.
ATTGGTTTTAACGGTTTCTTTTGTTTTGAAGTAAAATTCCCTTTAATGGAATCTCTTGTTACATATTTATTTTTTGTAAAGTTTTACAAGAAACGTTTCCACATGTATCTTCCAGTCAGTTTCTATGTACACGAGTGTTAATATTTCCTATCATGGCTCCTAAGGCAAAAGAAGCTTGAAAAATAGGAGAAGCCAAAGACATTTTCGCTGAAAACTATTTTGCAATCAAGAACGTGACAAAATACAGAATTATAAAGAATACAAGCCAACAATTAACAGGGAAGTCGCCTTCTGTAGCGCTATTACACAAAATATAAACCAACAATTACTCTACGTTGCATTATTTAACGCTATTATAGATAATATACACCAATAATTAATAGGGAAGTCACCTTCCGTAACGCTATTAAAGAGAATAAAAACCATCATTTGCTAGACGTCGCATTATGTAACGCTATTACACAGAATATAGCCAACAATTAATAAGAAAGTCACCGTCTCTAACGCTATTATAGAGAATACAAACCAACAATTACTAGACGTCACATTATGTAACGCTATTACACAGGACACACGTCAACAATCAGCGTGATCTCGTCGTACACAGCTATCACAGAATATAAAACGATATTTGGGTAATGTAGTTAATGACATAAACAAACGGTTCACAACCATTCTGGAACGCCACAAACACGTCGTTCTAGTGTAAATAAAAAAAACTTCATTAGCCAATGACTGCAGTGATCACGTTACCCATGGTAACTCCGAAAAAACCAGTGGCAGAAATCAGCAGTGAAATAATTCAAAAGAAACGAGAGCAATAGAGCAGAAGATGGGGATAACAAAATTATAAGTTTAACATAAAACACGAACCTTAATAACAATAAAAAACAACAACAAATGTTCCAATATGTTTCTCAGCACGCCAAGGACTTGAAAAAACACCATGAAATAAAAGACGCACAATAGCATAATGCGCTAGCAGTATAAGTTCAAAGATGAAGCAGGGCTTGACAAGTGACGCCAATACTTTTAAAATACTTCAGTTCGATAAACTTAAGCCTACTAAGGAAAAAGGGTTAATGTTATGATCCACTACACTTTTTCTCAAAAGTCGACTACGTTTCAAATATTTTAGTTATTACTACCCCTTACTATCCTTGATTTATTGCATTTTACAACCTATCATCGTCGACACGTAGTCTATGACACACAGAGACGAAAAAGATGCAGTGTTTCTACTCTACAGTTAACACGTATGAGTGAGTTTAGTTGACAAGATTTTATACATCCCCTCCTGTACCACGTAGCATACAGACTGCCATCACCAAACAGGTTTAGTATTGAATTAAATTAACTACAGAAAAATTACTATAGATTGTTCTGATTAAGTATTTACAAAATATATTTAGATGCTATACTGAGTGAACTGAATTACCTTTTATAAGGGGCAGTGGATACATCTTCTAATGATAAGCAGAGAACAGCGTTTCGATCTTCCTAGGTCATCTTCAGGTTAATAAACCTAAACATTTTTATTTTACGTGAGTTTCTCTTCATCAAGAATGAATATATTTTTGTTTCTACCTTTCTCTAGGTATTCTTTATTGTGCAAAGTAAAGTACGAATTTATTTTAGTTTTTAGTTAACAGGGCGCCCCCAGTGACTCAGTGGTATGGCTGCGGACTTACAACCCTAAAAACCAGGTTTAGATACCCGTGGTGGGCAGAGAACAGATAGCCCATTGTGTAGCTTTGTACTAAATTCAACACAACAAGTTAACATGGAAACTTCTCTTCATAAAATGTTGATTAATTAATGTTTTGTAGTTACCAGGGAAAATCTCTTTCGAAAGCATATTGCAAAAACGACTGGTATGGGTACTAAAAACTTTAGTTAAAATAAAGTACAGAACAATGTTTTCACGTTTTTAGGTCACCTTCAGGTTGACAAAGCCAGTTTGAAACTAACTGTCATTGGGCATACGTCTTGTGGACGAGAGTGGGAACGCGTTCGAGATTGAAGGGGGCGTTGCAATTAAACGTTATGCTATTAATTAGGCCTGGCATGGCCGAGCGCGTTAAGGCGTGCACTCGTAATCCGAGGGTCGCGGGTTCGCGCCCGCGTCGCGCTAAAAACATGCTCGCCCTCCCAGCCGTGGGGGTGTATAATGTGACGGTCAATCCCACTTTTCGTTGTTAAAAGAGTAGCCCAAGAGTTGGCGGTGGGTGGTGATGACTAGCTGCCTTCCCTCTAGTCTTACACTGCAAAATTAGGGACGGCTAGCACAGATAGCCCTCGAGTAGCTTTGTGCGAAATTCCAAAAAAACAAAACAAACAAACAAAGCTATTAATTAATATAGGTAAAAAGATGATACTTTATATTGGTTCAATTTTGGTTTAAGTTTTTAACCCTACTCAGTATGTTGGTATTTTCTATAGTTATGTTGTGTTTATTTGAGTTGTAGTGTTTAAAAATGTTCGAAGATTTGTTGTTGTTGTTTGAATTTGGTTTCCATTTTTCTGCTTGTTTCTTCAATACAGAAGTTGTGGCAGTTGTTGCATTGTATTTTATAAATAATGTTGGTGTTGTGTTTGTCAGTGTAGTTTCTACATAGTATGGACTTAATTTTGTTCCTGGTTTTCGAATAAATTTACTTTTTATTGGAATGTTTTGTTTGGTTATAAGTTTTCCCGAATGTTAGTTGTTTTATAGCTAATATCTGGAATATATGGTATTTAACAGTGTAAGATTTCATAGTTAGTTATTTCATTAAATTTACATCCAGCATAGCCAGATGTAATGTGCTGATCACAGGTTCGAATCCCCGTCACACCAAACATACTCCCCATTTTAGCTATGGGGGAGTTATAATGTAAGAATCAATCAACCTGACCATTCCTAAGAGAGTAACCCAAGAAGTTGCAGGGGGTGGTGATAGCTAGCTGCCTTCCTTTTAGCCTTACACTACTAAATTAGGAAAGGGTCGCTCCGATACCCCTCGAGTAGCATTGAATTTATTATTGAGTGTGTTGTTTGTCTGCGTATGTTTTCTGAATTCAGCGATTTTTGAAGGAAATTTATTGATGAAGTGTTGTTTTATCTTGCTAATTGTATCAGGTGAACATGGTTTTATGGCTGTGTTTATTTGGTTTCTTAATTATGTTGAGTTTTTTTTTTGTTTCATGTGCTGAGTCCCAGGGAATATATAATTCAATATGGGTGATTTTTTATGTGGATTTCTGTTTCGAATTGCGTATCGGTTCTTGTGATCTTGAAGTTGAGAAATGCTATTTGGTTAGGTTTCTCGTATTCACAAGTGAACTTGACGTTGGGATGTATGAATTTAACGTAATTGAAAAACAATGTGTGTGTTCTGTGGATGTGAATCCAGCAATTGTATCATCAACATACCTGTACCAGTATAGTGGTGGGTGTAAGGATGAATTGATCACTTGTGATTCAATCTGTGTCATAAAAATATTGGCTAGAACTGGTGACACGGGATTGTTCATGCTTAAGCCATTTGTTTGTAATTAGTTTTGGTGATAGTCAATTCTCTACGAATTGGCAATTGGTTGCTCGGGATGTGTATCAATAGGTTAGGGTGTTGGATATAAAGTCCTAAAGCTATCTTGCAGAGTTTGGCTGTTGAGACTTCTGTGAAGAGGAAGATTACATCAAAAGTGTCCATTAAGACTTTGATTTAGTTGATTAAGAATATATTTAAAGTTAAGAGTCTTTAGAAAAGGAGCGGCTGGTGTTACATATTTAGAAAATGTCCACACTATCTATTTACCAAGTTTGTAGATAAATGATTCATATGTCGACATTATGGGTCGAAGTGAACAATCGGGTTTGTGAGGTTTGGGGGTGACGTATAGCTGTGGTATACGTTTGTTCTGCGTAGTTAAGAATAAATGTTTTTCTGAGATTGTGTTGGTTTTTGTTTTATTTTTTGCATTTGTAGTGGTATCTTGTTTAATTGTTTTTCATGTGTTTTTGTTGAGTTTGTGTTTAGTAATTGAAATTTGTTTGTATCTGATAAGGTGTTGTTCATTTATTGAGTGTACTCATTACTGCTGCATTGAGTGTATCTACTTTTAAAATTTTGATGTTATCTTGTTTAAGGTTGTTTATAAAGTTAACACATTTTTGAGTAAGATTGTTTTTAAGTTTCTTTTCTGTGAAATTATGTTGATGAGTTTCTGTGAAAATTATTTGCAAAAGTTGTTTAAAATACTATTTGGGAGCATTTCGGGGAAATAGATGTTTTTATTTCTACCTAGAAAGATAGATTATTGGTTGTCGATGGAATTGTTGTCAGAGTTGTCATCTTTTCTGTGGTTAGTGTTTTCACTTTGTGTAGAATGTATCACTATTCTTCCAGCTAGGTCTTCCAGATAGGCTTTTAATGGACGGAGTATTTCTAGGTGTTATTGCGAAGCTGAGTCCTTTGTGAAACAGATGTATCTCTTCACTGCTTAGTTGTCGGTCGGATCTGTTAATTATGAAATTGTTTGATGGTTCGTCGTGTTAGTGTCTTTTTTTGTTATTGGCACCTTAGTTTATCTAGTTTTTTATTGTAATGGGTCTTTGTTTTTCTGTCTTCCTTACTGTTGATGTGATTGATGTTGCGTTGCATGAGTCCATAAATGTCTGGTTGAATGCAGGAGGCCAGTTGATGGTTCAGACTCATTTCTTGTTTTTGAAAGTCATTAAATCTTTTGTTTCTTGAGTTTAACACAGCTTTTAACAGCTATTTTTCTCTGTAGGTTACAGATAATGTCATTACACCGTTAAAAAGTTTTGGATACTTTTACTTTCACAAATCTAGGGATCAGTTTTTCATTTCGGCACTGTTTGATAAAATAAATGTCATTTCTTCTATTGACGATTTTATGGTTTAAGTTTCTTGGTTTCGTTAGGATCGCACGAGCATAAACGGTTAACAGCGGGATGATGGAAGTACGTTCGGCATAATAGAATTTGAACAGATAACACAGCAAACAAAAAAACACTATAGACATAATCATTTCAAAAATCGCCGTGTTGAAGTAATTCTTAACAGCGAGGAAACCACTTGAGGTAAAAATGTATTCTAAAGACGGCTCGTATAAAAAAACTTTAGTTAAATTACAGAATAATGTTTCGGCCTTCTTAGGTAATCTTCAGGCTGATCTTTAGGAGTATAAGGTATACCTATATTAATTATCTAAGTACGACAAGTGCCCAGTAACGGTCATTTTCACACTCTCTTTGTCAACTTGAAAATGATCTAAGAAGGCCGAAACGTTGCTCTGCACTTTATTTTAACTAAAGTTTTTAATGCCTATACAAGCAGTCTTGAGAATACATTTTTACTTCAAGTGGGTTTTACGAATCTCTTCAGAAAGCATTAATTTAATCGAGTTTTGTAGTTACCAAGGCAAACTTCTCTCCACCAAAACCCTACTTACCTAAATATCGCTTCTTATAAGAGCAAAATTTCCATTACATCTAGTAACATCTACTTATATTTATGCTACAAGCCCTCAAACAACAGCAAGGTTCTACACGAAAACTCTATTAGTTTATCAAGTTGAACAACGAATTGATAAGTGAATTAAGCAGTCTTCTTTTTCATTACTTTCCAGAAGCTAATTCAACGTCTAAGCTTATTGTATTGTTTCAAGACTTGTTAATGGTACAAGGGAATTCTATACGTTTAAAACACAGGCGGTAATGCTACCTGTTTCCCTGAAGAAGAAAAAATCCACCAACGTACGAAGCCCTTGAAATTCCACAAAGAAATTAGTAAACAAACACAAACTAAAACGTGCTGTCGTAACTTTGCAAATTCGAGGTCATCATTAGAAGGATAATTAGATCACAGAGTCCACCAATGATCGTAGGCTTGGTAATATCTCGTACAATCACTTAAGTCAACTTTTTTTTTCACGGCGAGATACCAATTTCCAAGTAGATTTTGTTTGATGTTTAAGCTTTACACCTACAGCAGTTTTCAGGACAGGATCCCCAATGAATATCAACCCCAATAAAATCAAAGAAGAAAGATAACAAAAAAATTTAGGGTTAAGGAACAATCACCTGCAACAGCAAACCACGCCAGAGCAAAGAACGTTATAATACATTAAAACAGCAAGGTTTGTATGACATGTGAGAGAAATGATGTTAAAATAAATATTTCTCATCCATCTAACTGATAACGCAGTCAACCCAGAAAAAAGAGACCTCAGACTCCAGTCGAGTGGATAATGCACACAATTTTCATCAAGTAGACCCAGGATAGAATTTCAAGCCCTGTTTTCACAGGAAACAACCTTTTCAATAAATTTTTCTGTGAGGTAAATCTCAACGTAGGTGGTAACAATATGTTATTTAAGGACTTAGGCGCCATACATTTTTCATGCATGTATTCAAGAGATAAAAATTATGTGTATTTAAAAAAAATAAATACATTTTAATGAAGTTAAATAGTAAAATAATTAAAACCACAAGGAAGGACAGCGTTAAAAATAACAAATCCAAACCTCTGACAAATTGTATTAGTTTGTTATAACTTATAAACAAGCCGAAACAAGAATAAATTAAGCAAAAACTGTTGCATCAGTTTAAAAAAAATTCAAGGGTACAAATTACAATGAGGAATTATAAAATGCACCCTAGATTTTGGAGGTAACTGGGAAAGTAGGACTCACATTGCAGTGGGGATAGACCATCTATCAGTCTTAATCTCCATTCGCCAGTCTCACTTAAGAAATAAAGAGTAGCAATAGATATAGAAATATAAATTAGGAGAGCGAGATGTGGGTGCTCAAGCCCACAACGTCCCAAATCTATATCACCCTTCACTTCTTGCAGAGAGTTGTTGAAAGGTGACTGCTCTTCTTTCTACCATATTGAGGGCTGGAATGCTAACAAACTAATATATATATATATATATATACGAATTCTGAATGTTATTTCTAAACTTGACACTTCAAAAAGATTCCCAAAAATTTATTCAGAAAACAATATGTATACACATGTCAGCAATAACTTTAAAGTTCCGGCATAGTCAGGTGGTTAGCCCAAGTGTTGGCGGAGGGAGTTTATGACTAGATGCTTTTCCCATAAATTAAGGACGGCTATCGCAGATAGACTTCGTGCAGCTTTGTGCAAAATTAAAAAGAAACCAAACCAATAAGCCTGAAGAAATGTGAGACAGGTTTGATAATCAGATAGGGCAAGGTCTGGACAATGAGAGGAACGTGAAAGTCCAGCTCTTCAATATTTACAGATGTGATCCTTGCTGTACGGAGCCGTACATTACCTTGATGTAACACAAAACTTTTATGATTGTTCCAAACAAGCTTCTTTTCTTTCAGTGCAACACTCAAGAGCTCTAACTATTGACAATAGAAGTCTGCTGTAATCGTTACATTGAGTGACAGCAACTCAAGGTGGATCACGCTAACATTATCCCACCAAATGCTTAACAAGACTTTCCTACGGTGAAGGTCCAGTTTTGGCTGTGCTTTACCCAGTTTACATACGTTGAGTCATTGTCTGCGGTACTTAACATTTTTATATTATGTCCATTTTTCATCTCCAATCACTAACCTGTCCACAAAAGGTGAATTACGTTCACGAGAGTGCAGAGAAGTGCAAATGTTCACTCTTGCTCTAAGGTTGGCTTCTATCAAATCATGGGGGACCCATTTTCCAAGTTTTGACACCTTTGCAAGGTGTTGCAGATGACAGTGAACTGTTGAATAGGTTGAATTAAGTTTCTGTGTTAGTTCTTCAACTGTTGCAGCACAATCTTCATCAAGTGCAGCTAGCAACAAGTCATCATTAAATTCAACAGGACGACCGGAACGTGACGAATGACTTAAGCTGTAGTCACTTGATCTGAACTTCTGAAACAACCTTCGACATTTTCTTTCATTTAGAGACTCCGCGCCATAAACACCTTGAATGTTTCGTATATTTTCTGCTGCACTGTTGCCTTTTCTAAACTCATAAAGCATTGTATGTCTAATGTGCTCAGACACATCCATCTTCATAAGGGTTTATTTGATTAATGATCTGGAAAAGTGGAGTTGGGTTAGTTTCTTTTATCTGTCTGAACATTTTTTATACACGTCCTACTATATATTTTAGTCATTAAAGCTTCTACAAAGACTGAAATGATGATGCACTTTTTGTGTTGAATTTTCGGATATTACTTATGGGATGATATGATAGTTAATAACTCTAAGACAACATGTTACTTAAACAATGTAAGATTCGTTAAAGTTAGTTATCATTCGTTTTAAAATATATGTTTGCGTAATCTTCACATATATTTCCGTCAGCTTACTAAAACCGAAGAAATAGTTGTCTAAAATTCGCAGCTAATAGAAACCAATAAATAAACCGAAATTTTAAACTGTGGCTAAGCAGAATTATTTTAACAATACACATGTTTTCTTACGCCTCTCATATTTGGTCCACCTCATTTAGCTTCACTCTAACTGTCCAACCATTTCCCAGTTTTATTAGGTGTTAGTTGTCCCATTATATATAACAAGGTTTTTCAACTAAATAATTAGAAATATGTCAAGTACTGTGATGCAATGGGTGCCAAGTAAATGTTGTACTTAACACGAAAAGAAAAAATATACTTATTTAAATATAAGTAAAAAAAATAAACTACTATCACATATAACCGATGGTTAGGAGTAACAGCCAAAGTTAAGTTCACTTCCGCCATTGGAAAGAGTATCACATAAATATCCAACGGATCTAACAATAACAAAAAATATTCAATAACGTGTTCAGTGGAGTACAAGTTTAAGAGAGTTTTCTAAAAAAAAGGCTTAATCGTTAGTTTAGGGAATAAAAAGCAAGAGTAGTATAAGCAAGGTAAACCTGTCATAGCTCCGCCATTATTGTGTTTAACACAGTGACGGATTCGTTTAAGCACGTGAATTGGACATTTTCCGGTGATTAATAGCCAGTCGATAAGCATTTTCTCCGTTAAATCTAAAACATAAATGTTCAGAAGAATGATTCATCAATATAGTCGGACACTTTCTAATCACCCTTTGAATTAGCATTGATTGAAGGCACGTGGTTTTACGTGAATATTGAATATTTCCCGGCGAAATAATTATAAAAAAAAAGTAGGAAAGCTTTGCTTTGCTCGGTTATTTTCACAGTTATTTAGACTTCTGATCAAAAGTTAGAGTTTCACCTGGTGTTATTCATGCTAATTTGAGATATTTAATAAATGGATCAACGAATCATACAAGCTCATGAGAAGATTCTAAGTTTCCGCAGTTTGAGGCTAATGAATTGGAAGAAGAGGACGTGAGAGCAAGATAAATAAGTGAACGAACTCCCTAGAGAATGTTAATCAAACAAGATAAACAAGTAAACGAACTCCCTGGAGAATGTTAATCAAACACATGAACAAAGAGTTGACGATCACACAAAACAAACATTTTATTTATTTGTATCAGTACACGTTTAATTAATAAATATTTCAACATACATTACATCCCTATCTCAAGTAGACTGCTCAGTGCTTTCCAAAGGATTTTGAAAATGTTTGGCTTATCATGACTCCCTTTCTGCAGCTTACATTTTCAAGTTCCTCACACATCGCTATGCTATATTTATGACGTTATTTAACACAATATTAATAAATAGGATTAAAACGATGAACTACGTGTCACAGAATATTTTGTTTATAGTTAAGCGCATAGATACACAATGTGCTGTAGCCGCCACGCGTATTGAAATCCAATGTCTAGTGTAGTAAGTCTGCAGATGTACCGTTTTGTCAGTTAGGGAAGAGAACGAACCTGTCTGGATGAATATAGGTGTTTAACTCATGGAAATGATATATCTGAATACCAGAGCAAAGGTAATCAAATCGTCTGTAATAATTACTGTTCTTGAGAACCTGATCTATACAAGACGATATCTAAAGATAGTAGTATGTTTGAATATTATCAGACCATTCCATTGTTTAAATGAGTTTATTTCAGTTTGTGGTTTTTAAAAAAAGTGAGAGAAAGAGATAAGTTATTAATAATTTATCCATCTTCAAGCCCCCGTGGAGTGGATATCCGTTGTTCAAAAATTCTGTCATAAAGCAAACCTGACCACGTGACTTTCGAGGTCCGCTCCTAACCACTCTAACCAATACAGAATTTGATCTTTATACAGCAAGTAATGTCATTACTGTTTCACAAAATTTCATAAAAGTGTTTCAATGGTAACGTTAAGCCTAATTATTTTCTATAAGAAACCTTCTTTAATGACATTAATTATTTTTATAAGCATTCATTATTAACGTTAAACCTAATCCTTATAATAAAAACGCATTTTAAATGAGCTCAATACATTTTTGAGGAATTCATCAGTGACGTAAAAATTAAAGTTATTGTAAGATTGTTTCGGTAGTAGCATTAGGCCTAATCCTTTCTATAAGAAATCTTCTTTAGTGACTTTAATCCTAACCCTTTCTTATAAACATCTGTTAGTAACGTCAAACTTGATGCTTTTTATAAAAAGCGTTCGTTGGTTTTATATAAGATCCTAAAAAGAAAACAAAAAACAAACAGGAGTGAAATTCAGTCAAAGGAAACGTCATAATGGTTTTATTAGCATCACATAATCGAGGTTTTCTTCGCAAAATTTCGTACATGATCGTATCATATGAAGTAGAAAGGGTGTGTATGTGCCTTTGTAAAGTAGCGACATCTGTAGGTAATGATAAAATTAAGGAAAAAATAAAAAGTTGGATCAAGGCATTAAGGCTGTTGAGCATTAAAATAATCAGTATAGAAATAAAGATACCTTTAAAATAACTTAAAACACTTTAAAGAATGGTAACAAAGAAATAATGTCCGTTTATATTACTGCCGTAAAGGGGCGCTCTCTATGTGTTTACATCCTTTACAGTATAAAATCCCGTACAAATTGTTGAAGTTCGCGCATAAATATTTGTTGGAGCATACCTTCCCTTTACTTTTTATTGGTACACGTACATAAAATAGTTCACAGGACCTCTACTTTAATGCTTTATCAATAGACTTACAAATTTCTTTTAGATGAATGTAAATTACTTCTGAAATAAGTGATAACGTAAATTGGATATTAACACCACAGAAGATATTTATAACAAAAACCCTGGCGAATCTGGTATTTCAAGAAAAACAGTTAAACTGTTTTTTTTACCAGCAACAAATATCTATTTGATACATCCATCTGAAATATAGATACTCGGAGAAGATACGGAAACAGATATACACAGAGGTCAACAGAGACAGAAGGAGCATCAAAATAAATACAGATACACGAGATGAAAAACATCTTCAATACAAAAATACACAGAAAGGGAGTGGGTATTAATGACATGGATGTTTGAAAATTGAGAGAAACTCAATAACTGAGTGGTATACTTTTAATAATCACTATTCAGATAAACAAAAATATAAAAAAACTTAAGCCTAATTATTACTAAAAACATGTGTACTCGTGGAGAGAGTTAAACCTATTTATCGGATGATTTTCCTCATTGTCAGCATACATTTAACAATCTGTTACAAAGATGGCGACTAAGTTTTTATATTATTTACGTCTATAGAGTAGTTACATTTATCAATTTAATTTCCAGCTTCGAATACAAAGGTGTATGTTACATTACCAATATAAAAACTGTTTTTAAAATAAATACTACAATCCATAAGAGATGGATTGCTCGTGCATTTACCGACTGTCACGTGATATTGTCAGTAAATAAACTAAACCCAAATAACGATAGCTGTTTCCATAGAAACCGTGAAAGCTAATAATATATGCAGTTTGAATAACAATGCATCAACAGCGCTATACACACACACACAAACACATATGGTTAAGACAAACGTTTGTTTATTCTACATCCACAGCAAAAATACATATTTTCCAGTTGGGTGGTGAAGTTGTGACAAAGTTATTATTGGCTATGAGCGATTGATGATTCGCCGATATCAAGTGTTTTAAAAGTAAAAACTAGCTGATTAGCTAGTTTAAACTTTTATTTGTTTATTTTACCGTCAACCTTAATGGCTGCACAATTGAAACTTCAATCGCTTGAATGAAGTGTGCTGCTTCCAAAACAGAAGAGACTTGGGAGCTCCAGTCGCTGTTCTTTGTACATTTATTAGCGGGAAGTAACGAATGTTTTATTTTCTTGAATAATCAAATGTGTTTTAGGATGTGTTTATTGTCATTGTATTTTTTTTTCATGAAAACATGAGATCTTAAGTAACTCGTATAATATGTTTCGATGTGTCGAAGTAATCGCAAGTGAATTTGATAAAGTGTGTTCCAGAAACCTACATCATAAAATAAGTCAATTGAAGAGTCATAATAATATGGAGATCCGATGAAAAGACCTCAATATGGAGAATAGGAGATCGAGTGAAGACACACTAATACGAAGAGACAATGATCCAACGAAGAGACCCAGTATGAAGAGAACCCAATGTGGAGGGACGGAGATCTAGTGAAGAGACCCCAATATGAAGATAAGGAGATCAGTGAAGAGACCCCAATATGAAGATAAGGAGATCCAGTGAAGAGACCCTAATAATCACTCTAAAACTTCTTTCGCGACATTTCACTGTCCCTGAGAAATGACACCAAGGAGTAAATTATATAAGATGGTAATGGGTTATGGCATCTTAACTAATGTTTAGTGGTCTGTACAGTAGTACTATAGTAAGTGTACCGTGTATTTTAAATGTAAAAGAAACAGTGACGTAAAGAAAGTTCTTCAATATTACGGAGGATTTTGCCAAATGTCACAAAATATACAGAAGAAATATGGCAGATGTCCGAATAGTTACGTACTATCAAACAATTTGTAGTTTTTCTACAGAATAATCACTGATGCACAGTACTGCTGGTGTCCGGATCATTTGTGATTCCAGGTATCCTACAAATTATATAACATCTACAAAACAACAAGTCTATGTATGTGACCTCTTTAGTCCAAACATTTCTTGAAAGGATATCTGCCGAGATAGCTGCTTGGCCACGTTTGAACTCTAACTGATCCTGTCGCGAGATCGAGAAAATTTTATTGTTAAAAGTGTCACTTGCAGAAAGTGTTTGAAAATAAATTTTTCAAATTGGTGAAAGATAGTTTTATATTATTTTAATCTAACGTACCGCTTTACTTATCTAATATATCTGTGTGGGTGGGCTGTGGAAAGACCAAAACATTATAGCACCAGAACCTTCATAGGCTTAAATACCCTTACAGAGTTTGGACGGAATACAATTTAGAATAACACTGGTTAACAAAGAAATTGAGGTGCTATGTAAATGTCGTGTAAATATTTTGTAAACGACAACATGTCGTGTTGTGTTTAAATTTTCATTTCTATTATTTATATTTCCATATTTATATTATTGTTTCAAAGTTTAAACTAATAAAATACGTTGTTTTTCATTTAAAATAACATTTAGAATTTTCTAGAATTAGGTAGACCAATCATATGTATTTAAATGAAATGCTGGCGACCTCGTGTCTAGACGTTTAGTCTCGCGCAAGAACGGACATGCGCGGATTGCTCTGGAGTTCTGTAGAAGTTTCGTGGTGGTTCGAGGAGTCTAGGCCTACAATATATAAACAGACGAAGATGCGAGGAGGAGAGGAGAGTCAGACATTAGTTTTATTCAAAAGAAGAGAGTCAGTCATTTGAGAAGGTTTAAGTGTTTGCTGTGATTTGGGACTGGAGTTAGATCTACAGAAGCTGTGATTTTATTTCGTCAATCTCTACGATTCTTTCGAATTAGTGGTTATACTGTAAGCCAACACGTGCGAAACTATTTACGGGAGATCGAAAAGTTGAGGGCGACAAGTTTGTGACGTTCATCGGAGGCATCGTGAAAAGAACTTCGTCGAATTTATTGAACTGTGAATTGTTTCTGAACTTCTTCATTTAAGCTTCGGAATTTCTTCGTGGGACCAAATTCACACCCTAGACTGGAATTTGAGACTTTCATTTTAGATCATTATATTAGATAAGGCCAGTACCATTTTGTATTGTGATTAATTTTGAAGGTTGAAACCAGTATCATTTTGTTTTGTAATTAATTTTGAAGGTTCAAACTTAATATCTGTCATTGTTATTATATAATTTATGTTATATCTGTTAATATTTTAGTGTAATAAATTATACAAGCTGTTATCTGTGTTTTTCTGTTGCGTTTAGTCTACATAAAACATAAAACAAAAACGTAACATGAGGCAAGCACAAAAATAACTGTTTTAACCTAATTTGGGAATGCTGAATTCAGATTTGAAATCCGTTTTTACTCATCGCCTCTAGTTTTTTCAGATATGCATACTGTACATTTTGTACACACACTGTACATTAAATCGTATATGCATTCAGGGTTAATTTCTAATATTGTGTGACTTATGTCTTCTTTTTTAGTTATTATGCAACAAATGTAAGTGATAGCATTACATTATATATAAATATATATAGCTATATATTAAGACGGATTTTGGCAGTTAAGCGTAGCCAACACATCTCAATCAACAGCCAGTAGTGCACTTGTAGTCAGCGCAGGAGGTTGGTGTCCCTCGACAATTGTGTTACACAATCTTTTGGGTATATATTTGTATTACAATTTCCAACGACGCACATAATTATTATTGCCTTATATATGATTTAATTTTACTTTTGTTTTTTTTTCAGATTCTCCAATGGCTTCAAGCTCGTCAAAACACCGAGGATGCCTCAACAAGGCCAATTCTTTCTGCTACGTGTGTGGGGACTTCACGACAGTTGCACAGCGTCGAACCATCACTTCCCTCCTCAGAACTGCCTACTTTCATTATTTTGACTGTAAAATTGGTGATCAGGACAAATCTTGAGCTCCACACATTTGTTATAAACCCTGCTACTATGGACTAACTGCTTGGTTTAATGGCAAGAAAGCGGCTTTCAACTTTGCAGTCCCGATGGTTTGGAGAGAGCCACGAAGCCATACAGATGATTGTTATTTTTGTCTAACAAATATAACTGGTTTCAATGCATCTTCTAAAAAAAAAGATCAAATATCCCAACCTTCCATCTGCTATGAGACCCGTTCCCCATTCAGATGATCTTCCTGTCCCAACACCTCCAGTAAATAAGGATCTTCTTTCCTCATCAGATGAAGAAATGCCTTCAAGGGAAGATTCTGCCAAGTCAATCTCTTCCGAAGATATTGACTCTTCTTATTCAGGAACAAGTGGCAACGAGCCACACTGGATCACGCAAGAAGACCTGAATGACCTTGCTCGTGATTTGTATCTGTCAAAACAGCAGTCAGAGCTCTTGGCTTCTCGGCTTAAACAGTGGAACCTAGTCCAGGAAGATGTAAGGATCACCAGTTTCAGGAATCGGAACAAAGACCTTGCTTCATTTTTCGACATGGAAAACAAATTGTGCTACTGCACAAATGTACCGGGCTTGTTCACTTTCCTTGGTTTGCCACATAATCCTTCAGACTGGCGTATTTTCATAGACTCTTCCAAGCGAAGTCTCAAAGCTGTGCTTCTGCACAACGGGAATAAATATCCCAGCATTCCCACTGCACACTCTGTCCATCTAAAGGAGTCCTATGACAATATGGAGCTTCTTTTAGAAGCTGTTAAGTACAACCAGTATCAGTGGAGTCTGTGTGGGGACCTATAGGTCATTGGTCATTGCAAGCGGGCTTCACAAAGTACTGTTGCTTTCTGTGTCTCTGGGATAG
Source organism: Carcinoscorpius rotundicauda (assembly GCA_011833715.1). NCBI lineage: Eukaryota > Metazoa > Arthropoda > Merostomata > Xiphosura > Limulidae > Carcinoscorpius > Carcinoscorpius rotundicauda. The sequence continues at coordinate 19,301,102 of CM022391.1, forward strand.
TCGAGCTGTATCCCAGCATTACAAGCAGAAAGACTGGGGATCTAGAAGCACTTTCGTTCCTGGCGAACACAGCGTCAAGGAGAATCCTCTGGTTAACATGAAGAAGGTGCTTCTTCCTCCTCTTCACATCAAGCTTGATTTGATGAAGAATTTCGTGAAGGCCATGGACAAAAATGGTGCTGTCTTCCAACACTTGTCTACTGTGTTCCCAGGTCTCAGTGCTGCTAAGCTCAAAGAAGGCATTTTTGTCGGACCTCAAATCCGAGAAGTGCTGAAGGATACTGATTTTGAGGAGCTTCTTACCTTAAAGGAACTGAGAGCATGGGAAGCATTTAAGTCAGTCTGTAGTGGCTTCCTTGGTAACACACGCGTACCAAATTACCAAGCCTGTATTGAGAAGTTGCTAAAGACTTATGAGGATATGGGTTGCCGAATGTCACTCAAAATTCATTTTCTCCATTCCCACCTCAACTTCTTCCCTCCAAACCTTGGAGCAGTGAGTGATGAGCACGGAGAAAGATTCCACCAAGACATTACGAAGATGGAGAGCAACTACCAAGGCAAGTGGAACCCCAGCATGATGGAAGACTTCTGCTGGATGCTCTTGCTTGACATCCCGGAGGCAAAATACACCAGATCATCTAAGAAAACACACTTCTAACTGTCTGCTGTACTATGAATTGTGTACATTGTGTCATCCGAGTATATTTATTCCGTCAATGCTCTTTATCTATCCTGTTTTATCTGTAATAAGCTGCTGCAACTGTTGAAATAAGCACGTATATACTCTGTATATACTAAAATGAGACTATTTAAAAACCAGAAAACTAGAGGTGATAGAGCAAAACTGTTTATAAATTTGAGTTCAGCACACCCAAATTAGTAAAAAACACCTATTCACATTCTTGCCTCAGACAAAAAATATTTTTTGTAAACCAGTGTAATTGGCTGGATAAAAGATATAATACAGCTTATGATTGGCTGGATGAAGATGTAATACAGCTTATGATTGGCTAGACGAAAGATTTAATAGAGTGTATGTCTGTTAAAACAACACGATACTTGTATGAATAAACAATTATATATTTTTTAATTTTTCAGTCACGCTCCAATGTTGGTTTGTCACAACACGAACTGTTAAAATAACAAGATAGCCTTCCTTTCTGATCTTATGGTTTTCTGCAGTTCTGAGAAATAATCTTTCTTCCCAAAACAAATTTGACAAGTTCGAGCGAACGGATCAAATTTTTTATCTCCATTAGAAATGCTCGAGCGACCACGTCACACGAAGGAAACAGACATTTTAGGTTTCACTTGTCATCGCCTGAGAAGTGTGATCTTGTGGTTTTGAACAGATGACCTAGTGCTACGAGTTAACACTTTGCAAGAGGTTCGTTTTACTCGTTCTTTTGTGACAGTTTGATCTCCAACCTTTGTCCTAATGCGCTAATTTTGATCTTTTTATGGTGTGATGGTTCTTCGTAAACTTGTGTAGATCTTTCTTGTTTTGAATTTCGTGCAAAACTACACGAAGACTATCTGCACCAGCCGATCCTAATTTAGCAGTATAAGATTAGAGGAAAGGCACTTAGCCACGATTACGCACCGCCGACTCTTGGATTACTTTTCTACCAATAAATAGTGGAATTGACCGAAACATTGAAATTGTGTTTAAACTGCAGTTTGTTGTTATCACAACAAGCTATTCTTGCAGGTACACAGCCCAGCATAGCTGGTTGGTTAGTGAGGGCGCGGGTTCGAATCCCAATAACACCAAACATCCTCGCCCCTTCAGCCGTATGGGTGTTATAAAGTTACGGTCAATCCCCCTATTCGTTAGTAAAAGAGCAGCGTAAGAGTTTCCTGTGGGTCGGGGTAGCCTGCTTTTCCTTTAGTTTTACACTGATAAATTACGAACGGCTGGCGTAGACAGCCATCGTGTAGCTGTGCGCGAAATTCAAAAGTAAAAACAGTTCCATAGTACGGTTGTTACATGTGGAAAACTTCCCAGTTTGTCACTGAAATGACATCATTAAACTGTATTTATAATTTGTAACATCGGAAGTTTTTCTTCAGTAGACCATATTTTACAAAATACGAAGCATAACATTTCACTTATTTGCGTAAAAACAACAAAGATAGTTTCTGTGTGTGCGAAACTCAAACTCTTAAACGAGCGTAAACATACAATCTACTTCACTTTAATTCCGGAAGGTAGCGCACAATCTCTTAAATAAAAGCTTCCGTTTATAAATAAACTACTAATGTAATTGTTATGATTTTACAGTCTAAAGCGAATAAAAAATTACTGAAATTATCTTTCTTCTCCCACTCCGAAACTATCACAGCAACGTTTGGGTACTTACATTTATTGTTTAGATCTTATCCCCCGTCTCATCTCCCTCCGTTTTTATCCAATTATGTGACAAAAAAACAGTTTATCAGAAAGTTTATTGTCATTGTGATACTAAGCCTGACCCATTAGTAGTTTCATTGTTAGTGTAATACCAAACTTGATTGGTTAATTTATTTACTGTTAGAGTGATACTAGGCTTAACTCGTTAATTTATTTAGTGTCAGTGTGATACTAGGCTTAACTCGTCAATTTATTTGCAGTTAGTGTGATACAAAACTAACTCGTTAATTTATTTAGTGTCAGTGTGATACTAAGCTAAACTCGTTAACTTATTTACTGTTAGTGTGATACCAAGCTAACTCGTTAATCTATTTACTATTAATGTGATATCAAGCTTAACTCGTTAATGTTATTTACTGTTGGTGTGATGCCAAGCTAGTTCGTTAATTTATTTACTGTTAGGGTGATGCCAAGCTAACTCGTTAATTTATTTACTGTTAGTGTGATGCCAAGCTAAGTCGTTAATTTATTTACTGTCAGTGTGACACAAAGCTTAACTCGTTAATGTATTTACTGCTAGTGTGATACCAAGCTAACTCGTTAATTTATTTACTGTTAGTGTGATACAAAAAACTCGTTAATTTTTTTACCATTAGTGTGATACTAAGCTTTACTCATTAATTTATTTCCCATTAGTGTGATAACAAGCTTGGCTCGTTACTTTATTTACTCTTAGTGTGATACCAAGTTAATTCGTTAATTTATTTACTATTACTGTGATACCAAGCTAACTCGTTAATCTATTTACTGATAATGTAATACCAAGCTTAACCAGGTAATTTAGTTACTGTTACTGTGATACCAAGCAAACTCGTTAATTTATTTACTGTCAGTGTGATACTAAGCTGAACTCGTTAATTTATTTACTGTTAGTGTGATACCATAACTTAACTGGTTAATTTATTTACTTTTAGTCTGATAACAAACTAACTCGTTAATTTATTTACTGTTACTGTGATACTAAGCTAACTCGTTAATCTATTTACTGTTAATGTGATATCAAGTTTGACTCGTTAATTTATTTACTATTAGTGTGATATCAAGTTTGACTCGTTAATTTCTTCACTATTAGTGTGATACTAAGCGAACTCGTTAATGTATTAACCGTTACTGTGATACTAAGCTAACTCGTTAATTTATTTACTGTTACTGTGATACCAAGCTAACTCGCTAATTTATTTACTATTAGTGTGATACTAAGCTTTACTCATTAATTTATTCACTGTTGGTGTGATAATGAGCTTGACTCAATATTTTATTTGCTGTTTGTGTGATATCAAGCTTGACTCGTTAATTTATTTGCTAATAATGTGATACAAACCCTGATTCGTTAATTTGTTTACTGTTAGTATGATGCCAAGCTTACTCGTTAATTTATTTACTGTTAGTGTGATATCAAGCTTGACTCGTTAATTTATTTACTGTTAGTGTGATACTAAGCTAGCTCGTTAATGTATTTACCGTTAGGGTGATGCCAAGCTAACTCGTCAATTTATTTACTGTTAATGTGATACCAAGCTAACTCGTTAATCTATTTACTGATAATGTAATATCAAGCTTAACTCGTTAATTTATTTACTGTCAGTGTGATACTAAGCTTAACTCGTTAATTTATTTACTGTTTGTGTGATACTAAGCTTGACTCGCTAATTTATTTACTCTTAATGTGATACCAAACTCGACTCGTTAATTTATTTACTGTTAATGTGATACCATGCTAACTCATTAATTTATTTATTTTAGAGTGATACCAAGCTAACTCGTTAATCTATTTACTATTAATGTGATATCAAGCTTAACTCGTTAATGTATTTACTGTTAGTGTGATGCCAAGCTAACTCGTTAATGTATTTACCGTTAGGGTGATGCCAAGCTAACTCGTCAATTCATTTACTGTTAGTGTGGTACTAAGCTAATTCGTTAATTTATTTACTATTAGTGTGATATTAAGCTTGACTCGTTATTTTATTTACTGTTTGCGTGATATCAAGCTTGACTCGTTATTTTATTTACTGTTTGCGTGATATCAAGCTTGACTCGTTATTTTATTTACTGTTTGCGTGATATCAAGCTTGACTCGTTATTTTATTTACTGTTTGCGTGATATCAAGCTTGACTCGTTATTTTATTTACTGTTTGCGTGATATCAAGCTTGACTCGTTAATTTATTTACTGTTAGTGTGATAATAAGCTTGACTCGTTAATTTTTTTACTGTTAGTGTGATACCAAGCTTTTTTATATGCAAAAAACGACTCTTTTGGGCTCAGAAAACACTTCAAATAGAAGAGCGAACAACGTTTCGACCTTCCTCGGTCATCGTCAGGTTCATAAAGAAAGAGGTAACTGGCCGGAAGCTTTCTCGTTAATGTATTTACCGTTAGTGTGATAACAATCTTGACTCGTTAATTTATTTACTATTAGTGTGATATCAAGTTTGACTCGTTAATTTATTTACTATTAGTGTGATATTAAGCTTAACCCATTAATTTATTTACTATTAGTGTGATATTAAGCTTAACCCATTAATTTATTTACTGTTAGTGTGATAATAAGCTTGACTCGTTATTTTATTTACTGTTTGCGTGATATCAAGCTTGACTCGTTAATTTATTTATTGTTAGTGTGATACTAAGCTAACTCGTCAATTTATTTACTGTTAGTGTGATACTAAGCTAATTCGTTAATTTATTTACTAATAGTGTGATACTCAGCTTTACTCATTAATTTATTTGCTGTTAGGGTGATAATAAGTTTGACTCGTTATTTTATTTTCTGTTTGTGTGATATCAAGCTTGACTCGTTTATTTCTTTACTTTTAGTGTGATACCAAGCTTGACTCGCTCATTTATTTACTGTTGGTATGATGTCAAACTAACTCGTTAATTTATTTACTGTCAGTGTGATACTAAGCTTAACTCGTTAATTTTTTTACTGTTAGTGTGATGCCAAGCTTGACTCGTTTATTTCTTTACTGTTAGTGTGATACCAAGCTTGACTCGTTTATTTCTTTACTGTTAGTGTGATACCAAGCTTGATTCGTTAGTTTATTTACTGTTAGTGTGATACTAAGCTTGACTCGTTAATTTATTTACTGTTAGTGTGATATCAAGCTTGACTCGTTAATTTATTTGTTGTCAGTGTAATACCAAGCTAACTCGTAAATGTATTTAACGTTAATGTGATATAAAGCTAACTCGTTAATTTATTTACTGTTAGTGTGATACCATGCTTTACTCGTTTATTTATTTAATTTTATGACACCAAGCTCCACTTGTTAATTTATTTATTTGTTCATCATATCTGGTAACTGTGTTTAAACTACATCGTGTTACTGTTTACTACAACTGGTACATTTTTTAAAGTACGGTGTTTTATTGTTCACTTCATGTTGTCCTGTGTTTAAACTACAGTATTTTATTGATCACTTCATGTTGTACTGTGTTTAAACTACGGTGTTTTATTGTTCACTTCATGTTGTACTGTGTTTAAACTAAGGTGTTTTATTGTTCACTACAGCTGTTAACCGTGTTTAAACTACGGTGTGTATAGTTCACTACAACTAGTAACTGTGTTTAAACTACAGTGTGTTATCGTTCACTACAACTAGAAACTGTGTTTAAACTAAGGTGTGTTTTTATTCACTATAATGGTAACTGTATTTAAAGTACAGTGTGTTATTGTTTACTGCAACTGTAATTTTCTCTAAATTACAGTATGTTATATTTTACTACATCTGGTAATTTTCTTTAAACTACAGTAAGTTATTGTTCAATACAAATTTTAACCGTGTTTAAATTACAGTGTGTTACTGTTTACCATAGATTCTCTTACAGGTACACATGCAATTATTACACAGTGATTTGAGAACACTTATCAGTGTTTCACTGAAATGACGTCATTAAATTGTGTTTGTAATTTGTAATATCGGAAGTTTCTGGAATGGACCATATGGCATATAATGTAACTTATCTACGTAATGACGACAGTCCGTGTGTGTGGATTTAACTGGATTAGTGAAGTTATATAGAATATAAATAGTTTCCTAAGAAAGCTGCAATAGTGAGCTATAGAGCATATAAAATTACTTTCTGAACATATGGGTTGTGTATTTATTTATGTTTGTAGAAATATCTTTAAACGTGTTTACGATTTCGGTTGATATTTATTGGTATATATCTTGTTTGGATTAACAAAGTTTAGGAAGTCCAAAGTGTTCGCTCTTTGATCGCACTTACTTGTATTAAATAGCAGATAATTCAAGACAATAGAATTTTATTTACTTGAATTTGGATAAAACAATCTAAGTCTGTGTTTAAGGTACCAAACTACACAATGGACTATCTGTGTTGTGTTCACGCCCTAGTGAAGTTATAACCTTAAAGATAGCTCCTCAATCATGTTTGTTTTCAAACCGCAGGGATCAAACACACAATTGTAGTATGATAAGCCCTCGGGGTTGCCACTGAGTCGCCTGGAGGACCCGAGCTGGTGTGAGATGTGATCCACAAGAATAGTTCTCTGAGCACCTATTTTTTTTATCTCGTTGCCCCCTCCTTATAAATGTGATAGATAAACTACGCTGTCTTTAATAGAACAAAATAAAACACTAAGATGAGCAAACCGACTACCAACATAGACACCTGTCAACTAGGTACACAAAATCAGTAATCTACTCACCCTTAGGAATAGGCTAATTGAAATAGCATACAAATATTACTTACAAGCAGAACAAAGAAATGAACTGTCATTATACAAATTAGCCCCAGCGCTCCTACAACATACACCTCACCATACAACATATTTCAACAATCACAAACCACTCAATAAAACATAAATAACGTGTATGTATGTTTATGTTTTTCAGCTGGGCACAGGACAGGTAAAATATTTGGCGCCTGTCCTGTGAAAGTGGGTTTTATCGGGGCACTCCCGTTTCCTCCTAAACAAATTCTTAGGCACTTGGATTTATAGATCCCAGCCACTCCGTGGCCCTGATCACGTGATGTTCCACTGATTATCTTGGAGTTGGAAAGCGGCTTGCTTCTTTTCTACCGAAGGGGTCCGGACTTGTCGACTTCATTTTTGCCGTGTTGTCTCATTCAGTGTTCTCACCCGACTTTTTCATACTGCCCAACCTCACTTCATTACCTCAAACAAGCCAAATTAAAATACAGGAAACCCATCCCTACGTACAGATAAATAATCTTCCACGACAGGGGACGAAGAACCACAACGTTCCTGACCACCCTTGTTGAGGATATAATTCATCAGTCTTTTCTCTCTAAATTAAACCCTTGCTAAGGTTTCGTTTCGTTACGCTGTCGTTTCTATTACTTACTTGTGTAACCTTTTAGTTAAAACAGTCTTCTTACGGACTAAATTATGGCAAAGCTTTATTGGTTTTTTGTATGTTTGTTTGTGAAATGCTGACGTCCCGCCTTCCTTCCAGTCTACTGAGGCCCGGCATGGCCAAGCGTGTTAAGGTGTGCGATTCGTAATCTGAAGGCCGCAGGTTCGAATTCCCGGTCGCACCAAACATGCTCGCCCTTTTAGCCATGGGGCGTTATAATGTTGTGATCATTCCCACTAGTCGTTGGTAAATGAGTAGCCCAAGAGTTGGCGGTGGGTGGTGATGACTAGGTGCCTTCCCTCTAGTCTTACACTGCTAAATTAGGGACGGCTAGCGCAGATAGCCCTCGAGTAGCTTTGTGCGAAATTCAAAAACAAAGAAACAAAAATCAGTCTGTTGGTCCCTGCTATCTACTTTTTGCTCGCTGCTTTACAAGAACAAATTACTTAATGACTGATCGTAAATCTTACTCGAATATTCCTTTATTTTTTTTTTAATCGTTAACTGTAAAGTTTTATTCCTTAGCTTAACATTACGATGTGCCCGATTTCGGGCGAGAGGACACTCGCTTCGAGTTTGTCATAGTAAAATGCAGGTCGATTATTTATCATGCGTTACAGCCATGATAATTACATTTGAAGGTTGAGTGGTTACGTTAGAAGGACACGCCTCTAAAATCAAAACGCAAGGCGTCAAAATGAGACCGGAAAGGGATAAGCACCGAACAAAAAAAAAACAATAAAAAAACTGAAACCATAACCTAATGTGATCTCTTTAGCAAATAGCAGCATCGAAATGAATCTCGAAGAGAAAGACCTTCTTAAACTCTAAACTCTCTTGTATAACTATTCTGGAACGTTGCAAAACAAATAATTATTTCACACTTATTATCAAATAGCTATTGATTTCGGCCTGGCATGGCCGAGCGCGTTAAGGCGTGTGCTCGTAATCCGAGGGTCGCGGGTTCGCGCCCGCGTCGCGCTAAACATGCTCGCCCTCCCAGCCGTGGGGGTGTATAATGTGACGGTCAATCCCACTATTCGTTGGTAAAAGAGTAGCCCAAGAGTTGGCGGTGGGTGGTGCCTTCCCTCTAGTCTTACACTGCTAAATTAGGGACGGCTAGCACAGATAGCCCTCGAGTAGCTTCGTGCGAAATTCCCAAAACAAACAAACAAAGCTATTGATTTCGATATCCTCCCTCCCTTAAAAAGGAAACCAAAACTTAATACAACATGGTAGATGAAGTAGTAAGGAATCAAGTCCAAAGGATGGAGTTTATAGATGTTTAAAACTAAAGTTACTTGGCCCCATCTACTAGTATTTTGTCAACCTTTATTGAAAGTATTTAAACAGTAATTAAGAAAATGTCCAAAGTTTCCTTCGTTACGGGTTGTTTTGACACCATTTTAATAAAGCAAAAAGACACCCAGAAATGTAAAGTATTTTCCAGGAAAATTCACACATCAGTTGATTGTTTTTTTTTAATTTCGTACAAAGCTACACGAGGACTATCTGCTCTAGCCGTCCCGAATTTAGCAGTGGAAGACTAGAGGAAATGCAGCTATTCATCACCAACTACCGCCAATTTTTGGGCTACTCTTTACTAACAAATAGTGGGATTGCCCACTATTTTGGTGTGACGGTAATTCGAGCCCGCAACCCTCGAATTACGAGTCCTGATCCTGCCGGGCCTACATCAGTTGACAAGTAAATTAGATGAATGAATGAATACATTTATACACAAAAAAAATAGCGAAACTCGTGGGTTGGGTTAACTAGCTTTTGAACTTATAAGCGTTTTTAGCGTAATAATGATATTACTTCGGGGGATGGGGAGGGTTCTTAACCCGTCAAATTTAGATTCTGTGCCCCCTTCTCGATTCCAGATGATGAAATTATTTTAAAATATCTCGCAAATATAAAATTTAGAAAAATAAATTAAAAATAAACGTAATGACAGCACTAGTTAGGCCAAACGTAAAGGTTTCAAATAACTATATACAATACCATTAATTGTATATAAAAACAACACTAGAAGAGTACGTTAATATTAAAATTTTATGACAAAGTTCTGAAATACCGTCAATCAATGAATGACGTGTAATAGAGTATAAAATACTCTTGGTTATCCTTTCCAAAATAGCCCCGGCATGGCCTAGTGATTAGGGTGCTCGATTCGTAATCTCAGGGTCGCGGGTCCGATCCTCTTTACAACAGACATGCTCGCCCTTTCAAGCGTAGGAGCATTATAATGTAACGGTTAATCCCACCATTCGTTTATAAAATAGTACCCAAGAGTTGGCGGTAGGTGGTGATGACTAGCTGCCTTCCCTCTAGCCTTACACTACTAAATTAGGGGCGGCTAGCGCAGGTATCCTTCGCATAGCTTGGCGTGAAATTCAAAACAAACAAACAAATAAAATCTTTCTAAAATATTCCCCCTTAAATAAGCGAGGACACTCCCATATCTCACATGCTATTTCTTAAGCTTTATCCAAAACTGAAATCTCCCAGTGGGTCAGCGATAAGTTTACGGATTTAAACAGTCCAATGTTAGATCCCGGCATTGTTTGATCTAACACAGGAAGCCGAAACAGTTTTCTAAACGAGTCTAAACTTGTATATCTATAATTTTACAGTGCCTTGTTTAAAATGTTTGTGCAACAAACTGTACCTTTAACTTGTTTGAAATATTTGTAAAATAGGCTATGCCTTTATCTTGTTTAAAATGTTTGTACAACTGTGGCTTTACCTTCTTTTAAATGTTTGTACAACAGACTGTGTGCCTTTATCTTATTTAAAATGTTTGTACAAAGAACTACGCCTTTCCCTTGTTTGAAATGTTTGTGCAAATGGCTTTGCCTTTACCACGGTTGCCCGCTGGTTCAGCGGTAAGCCTACGGATTTACAATGCTAAAATCAGGGGTTCAGAAGCTAGCCCGATGTGGCTTTGCTATAAGAAAACACACGCATATAAACGTGCCTTTACCCTGTTTAAAATGGTTGTACAAAGAGCTGCGCCTTTATTGCATTCTTTAAACAAAATAATAATTCTTTGTGTGAGAATTTTCCCAACAAATAAACACGAGGATAATTTAAACGTCATCAGAAAACTTGAATAAAGTACTTATCAAATTAATTATTATTATTTTTTTAGAGGGAACGTGTACTGGTAATGCATTCACTAATAACCGACAGTGTGAGTGGGAAGAGGGGGTGTTAAAACACCCGAATGTTTCTCTCTGAGTCAGAACTAGACAGGGGAATAGGTAATTTCTTATCAGTATCAGTAGCTTGGAATATTAAAATAAAAAAGTCACTAAACATATTGTAACGCATGCATTAAGTGGAAAACAGAATTGAAATAACACATAAATAAAAATAATTATAAAACTGTAATTTAGGTTTAATTGAAACTGCTGTAACCAAAACCCTTAACCTTTTTATTTTTCTCAAAACATATATATATGTATATGTGTGTGTGTGTGTATGAGTGTAATATAACATATACACATGTGAATATATATTAGTGTGTGTATTTTGTGCGTGCTACTTTGTCAATAATTCGTAGTTTCCTATTTCCAGCTGCATTTCTTGCTAATGTTGGTTTAATGCAGTACAGTCCCGCCAGAGGGCGCCGTCTGCGTCATATTCTGAAAAAACAACAACAGAATTGCTCATTTATTAACTCAGCTAGATCTCACGCAAAGAATAACGTTTCAGTTCTTCACAGATATTTAAGTGTTGGTTCTGTTTCTAACTTTGTTTCTGTTAGGACAAAGGAGATCCACATGAGACAATAATGTGGAATACAATCGCTGTTGCCGTCTTTTCAGCGCAAAGCTGTTCATGCGCTTAATCCACCGCGAGGAATCGAACCCAGGAGTTCAGCGTCTTAAATTCCTAAAGTTACTGCCGACCCACCAGAGGAAGGAAGCGTCGTGGTCAAAAATTAATTTGTGATTAAAGATTTATTTTTTTAATAATGTTTCAAAATTGTTTGGTTCCGCTGCCAAACTTTCATACGGTCTTTAGAAGAAAAAAATATTTTTCTATTTGGCAAAGATCCAAATCTATTAAACCGGCTAAGTTTCTACGGTCGTTAGCACTCGTCTTGCCAGATTTAGTTTCTTTTTGTAAAAATTTTTAGCCTCCGATACTAATAAAAGAGAGGTTCAATACCCCCTCCTCGGTGAACACGGCAGATAGCCTAATGTGGCTTTGTGATAAAGAAAGACACACATCAAATACACCGATACCAGTAAATATATCACCATGCTGTTATGTTTTAAGAAATAAGCACAGTTGTTTGTTATATACAGAGCATTCGCCAAAGTTACATGTGTATCCACTGTAAGTGAAGACTAGGAAATACAATACTTACCTCGTGTTCTAACAGATGTAGTGATAAGAAATGATATATCTTTGTTGAAGCAACCAGTACGAAACACACAATTATATCTACCACTCCACACCTTTGTTGAAATAATCAATATAAAACATACAATTATACCTACCAATTTTAGGATACCTTTTTGTTGAAACAGCCAGTACAGAACATATAATGATATCTACCACTTTCATTACACGCCTTTTTTGAAACAGTACTGTTATTCCTACTACCTGCTGACTTCTAACTGAAATTTACATTTTTGAGAATTAATTATCATGACAACCGACAAAAATACGACTTTCATGTGACTTATCAAAATGACCCTTCATACAGTCACTTCTTTTTGTTTGTGTGGACTTAAAATACCCCACAAACCTAGTTATCTAACCTCTTAATTCAACGCTAGTGAACATTTTGTTTAAACATAATTGATCCAATAGACATAACGCATTACGGGAATGATATAAGAAAGTTCGCTTTACTAATGATGCAGAACCATTTTTGTTATATGCATGCCATTACACAGGATTGTCATGGGTTCGCATACCAGTGTACCTTCAGTTTAACGTATTCAGAAATATTTAACTTCACAAACAGGACAATACCACTACAATTTCCAGGAGGTTTTATCGCTTAAAGTCACCTAGTGGAAGTACAGCTAATGATAATCATTTTTTTTTGCGCATGCGTGTTTGAATATTTAGTGACAAATAGTATATCTTTTCAGTTTCAAGAATTATTTTGACAAACTGAATAAACGTTGCGTGAACATAAGGAAAATGAATTATTACAAATAACCATCTAGCTACTTAACATCACCAACTATTGTTGTGGTCACGTTTCACTGTTCTAGTTGAAAAACTCGATTTCTCTCCACCTAGATCTATCTGCTTAATTTCGACAACGTGGTTGAAACTACCCGGTTCTATAATTAGTCCTACATCTATTTTTGAGTGCAATAACAACATGTTAAGTACCAAACATGCGCCACTGACTAACATGAATCTTTATCAACCCAACTGCTGTTAAGTGTACAGTATTTTTTATGGTATCAGATCAAAGTGTTCTATAAACAAATGTTTAATTTTTGTTATTTGTTCTAGCGTACAGCCACGTATCGTTAACCTACCAGGAAATAATTAACGTTTATTAATTTTTTTTAAATAAAAAATAGATTATTCTCAGCAAATGTGGTTAATCGTTCTATAATTTTCCATTATTATGTTTCGTAAGCCTAACCACAACAAAATTTGTGTTTTTGAGCTCCATCAACATTTTGTTTTTTTTTTGTGAATTGGATTAAAGAAAAAAAAAGGGGGTTATCCTCCAAACTTCTTCCCCCACCTTATCAAAGCATTCAAAAACTTTATTAGAGTGGTGTTTCGACCGTTCAACAGCGACAGCCATCAGGCTTAACTTAAAAACAAAAAACCTTAATTGTTTACAATTATTATTTTTTCATTATTAATTACATGATGGAACAGATCTTCATCCTGTCAATTTACAAACTTAGTCAAATTAATTAGATCTTGGCCGATGAAGAATAATTACTGCAAACATCCAGACGTTAGTCACGTCCTGTGAACACCCAGATACAAAATCCGTGAGTTACGTCCTGTGAACGTCCAGATACAATACCGTGAGTCACGTCTTCTTACGTGATTTGAATGATGACAGGGTATTTTACATCTCGTCCAATTGATTCAATATTTATGATGAAAAGTAGTTAGTAGTGTTATGTATATGTGTAAATATTTTGTAAACGACAACATGTCGTATTGTGTTTGAATTTTCATTTGTATTATTCATTTTTTTCCCATATTGATATTATTGTTTCGAAGTTAAAACTAAAATATGTTATTTATTTAGGGTAACGTTTTAGAACTTTCTCGAATTAAGTAGACCAATCACATGTTTGTAAATGAGTGCTGGTGACTTCCTGTCTAGAGTGTAGTCTCGTGCAAGAACGGATATGCGTGTATAGCTCTGGAGTTGTATGGAAATTGCGAGATTGTTCGAGAAATAGGCCTATCGGTATAAAAGACGGAGAAAAGAGTGAGGGTTTGAGTCATCAGTCATCAGTTTTATTCGAGGGCGAGAGATTCAGTCATTAATTTTATTCGAAGACAAAGAGTGAGATTCAGACACCAGTTTCATTTCAAAAGAAGAGAGTTAGTTATTTGAGAAAGATTAAGTGTTTGCTGTGAATATTCAACTTGGATTTGTGATTGAAATTAGATCTACGGAAGCCGTGATTTTATTTCGTCAATCTCTACGATACTTCTGAATTACCGCTTGTGCTGAGAAACGGCGATTTCACTGAATTGTGAACTGTTTCGGAATCTCTTCGTGGGACCAAATTCACACCCTAGACTGGAATTTGAGACTTTAATTTTAGATCATTACGTTAGATACAGGCCAGTACCGTTTTGTGTTGTGATTTATTTTGAAGTTTGAAACTAATTATTTTGTTTTGTAATTAATTTCGAATGTTATAACTTAATATCTGTCTGTCACTGTTATTATATATAATTTGTGTTATATCTGTTATATTTGTTAATAGTTTAGTGTAATAAATTATACAAGCTGTTATCTGTGTTTTTCTGTTGCGTTTAATCTACGAAGAACTTAAAACATTTAAAAAATACGTAACAGAAAATTGGGGGCTCGTCCGGGATATCGAACAAACAATTTAATTTTATTATAAAATAAGATTTATATTCTATACAGATAGACAGCTTGTATATTTAAAATGGCATTCGAACTTGAAGATTTTATAAACGAATTTAATCAGAATCCCTCTTTCGAATTAATTAGTGAATTAAAAAAATCTGAATTGCTTGATGTTGGTAAACATTTTAATTTAGAAGTGAAGCAATCAATGAAGAAAGCAGATATTAAACAAATTATTGTTGAACATTTGATCAGCCAAAAAGTTTTACCTCAAACAGTTGCACAACAATTGCCTGTCGCTCATTTTGACCCAGATTTCGAATTAAAAAAAATGGAAATGGAAATGAAATTTCGTTTAGAAATTGAAAGCAAACGACTTGAGGCAGAACAAAAACGTATTGAGGCAGAACAAAAACGTATTGAGGCAGAACAAGAAAATAAACGTATTGAGGCAAAACAAGAAAATAAACGTATTGAGGCAGAACAAGAAAATAAACGTATTGAAGCAGAACAAGAAAACAAACGCCTTGTTCTTGATGCCGAAATACAAATAGAACGCATTAAAGCTGATAAAGAAATCAGTATGAGAAAGGCACAGACAGAAGAAAAGGTTGTCCGAATGCAGTTGGATAATTTTGATGCTTCCAGACAAATTCGTTTAGTACCTCCATTCAATGAAAAAGCTGTAGATACATATTTTCAGCAATTTGAAAAATTGGCCCTGAGGCTAAAATGGCCTACCGAATATTGGACAGTACTACTTCAGAGTGTTCTCAAGGGTAAAGCTCAAGAAGTATTTTCCAAGCTCACAGCCGAGCAAAGTTATGATTACGAGCACGTCAAAAAATGCATTTTGAATGCATATGAATTGGTGCCAGAGGCATACAGACAAAAATTTCGTGGTTACAAAAAGTTTGACAGCCAAACTTATGTCGAATTTGCTCGTGAAAAAGAAACTCTGTTCGACAGGTGGTGTGATTCCAGAGAAATTAAAGAGGATTATACGAAACTCAGAGAACTCATGTTAGTCGAAGAGTTTAAAAGATGTATTCCCGTAGAGCTAAAAACTTATATTGATGAACAAAAAGCTTCCAAAATTCATGATGCTGCTGTCTTGGCAGATGAGTATGCTTTGACTCACAAAGATTTCTCATACAAAAGCAAAATAAATCACTCAACAAAGAAACCCAATGACTCATTCAAATATTATGCAAATGTCGACAGAGACAAAAAAGAGCAAACTTCTAATTTTCAAACGAAGACTCCATCTTATTCTATAAGCTCATCATCTACTAAAAACGTGTCATTCTCATCCAAAACATGTGCTTATTGTAAGAAACCTGGCCATCTGATTTCTGAGTGCTATAAGCTCAAAAACAAGCCATCACCCAATAGTTTCATTTCGCCCTTGTTTGATACATCATTGGTTCCCAATGATTTTGACCCTGTTCAGTCCACTGTGGATTCCAAGTCCAATATTATTGATGTACCTGAAGATATTGTTGAGGACAAATTTAAGCCTTTCATGACTGAAGGTTTTGTTTCTTTTGATGGCGATTCACGTCTACAACCAATTAAAATCCTGCGGGATACTGGAGCTTTTCAGAGTTTGATTTTGGAAAGTGTACTTCCGTTTTCTGAAAAGTCATCCGTTGGGGCCAATGTGCTCATTTCTGGTGTAGAAGGTGGCGTCGTTTCTATTCCTCTTCATAGATTAGATTTACATTCGGACTTAGTTTCAGGCCCAGTGACTGTGGGTATTAAAGCTTCATTGCCTGTTGAAGGTGTGTCTATGCTTTTGGGGAATGATTTGGCTGGTAGTAAGGTGGTACCAGAGGTTCGTGTTGTTGAAGCACCTGTTATTAGTCCCAGTACAGAGCAACTCGTTGAAGAGTTTCCTGATGTTTTTCCCGCCTGTGCTGTTACTCGTTCTCAGACACGTTCTCAGGAATTTAAAGAGGATTTCTCTTTGTCTGATACGTTCATGTCTCACATCGATGAGATTTCTGACTCAACTTTAAGTTCTACTGATGACTCTAAGACATTTTTCGACTCTCTTCATCGAAACAAACTTATTGAGGAACAGGACAATGATCCTGAAACTCGTTCTCTTCTACAACTGGCTGTTAATGAAAATGAAATAGGAACTGTCCCTATTTGTTACTACCAGAAGTCAGGTGTGCTAATGAGAAAATACAGACCTCCTGACGTTGCTGCTGATGAAGAGTGGAATGTTATTCACCAAATCGTCATTCCAAAATACTATCGGAGTGATATTCTTAGTCTTGCTCATGACTATGAGTTGTCGGGATACTTAGGTGTAAGAAAGACCTTAGATCGTATCCGACGACATTTCTACTGGCCAAAGATGCGCCAAGATGTTGTTAGCTTTTGTAAGGCATGTCATTCTTGCCAAATCACTGGAAAACCAAATCAAGGGATTCCCAAAGCACCACTGCAGCTTATTCCTGCCTTTGAAGAACCATTCTCAAGGGTCATTATCGACTGTGTTGGCCCAATGCCAAAAAGCAAAGCAGGAAATGAATACCTCTCGACGATCATGTGTGCTTCTACACGTTTCCCTGAGGCAATCCCTTTGAGAAAAATCACTGCTCCCAACATTGTTAAGGCTCTTGTTAAATCCTTTACCATGTTCGGAATTCCAAAAGATGTGCAATCAGATCAAGACGCAAATTTTATGTCCAAGCTATTTGAACAAGCCATACATGAACTAAATATCCATCAGGTTTCATCCAGTGCATACCATCCTGAATCACAAGGTGTTCTTGATCGTTTCCACCAAATTACTGCCACGAACACTCAAAGAACTGGGTTGAGGGTGTTCCCTTGTTACTGCTTGAAGTTCGCGAGGTTATTTCAGAATCTACTGGATTTAACCCTTTTAAGTTGGTTTAAAAAGACAAATAAGCAAAAAAAAAAAAGTTTTCACAAGTTCAAACTTTTTTTTTACTTTTAAGGGGGAGAGTGTTATGTATATGTGTAAATATTTTGTAAACGACAACATGTCGTATTGTGTTTGAATTTTCATTTGTATTATTCATTTTTTTCCCATATTGATATTATTGTTTCGAAGTTAAAACTAAAATATGTTATTTATTTAGGGTAACGTTTTAGAACTTTCTCGAATTAAGTAGACCAATCACATGTTTGTAAATGAGTGCTGGTGACTTCCTGTCTAGAGTGTAGTCTCGTGCAAGAACGGATATGCGTGTATAGCTCTGGAGTTGTATGGAAATTGCGAGATTGTTCGAGAAATAGGCCTATCGGTATAAAAGACGGAGAAAAGAGTGAGGGTTTGAGTCATCAGTCATCAGTTTTATTCGAGGGCGAGAGATTCAGTCATTAATTTTATTCGAAGACAAAGAGTGAGATTCAGACACCAGTTTCATTTCAAAAGAAGAGAGTTAGTTATTTGAGAAAGATTAAGTGTTTGCTGTGAATATTCAACTTGGATTTGTGATTGAAATTAGATCTACGGAAGCCGTGATTTTATTTCGTCAATCTCTACGATACTTCTGAATTACCGCTTGTGCTGAGAAACGGCGATTTCACTGAATTGTGAACTGTTTCGGAATCTCTTCGTGGGACCAAATTCACACCCTAGACTGGAATTTGAGACTTTAATTTTAGATCATTACGTTAGATACAGGCCAGTACCGTTTTGTGTTGTGATTTATTTTGAAGTTTGAAACTAATTATTTTGTTTTGTAATTAATTTCGAATGTTATAACTTAATATCTGTCTGTCACTGTTATTATATATAATTTGTGTTATATCTGTTATATTTGTTAATAGTTTAGTGTAATAAATTATACAAGCTGTTATCTGTGTTTTTCTGTTGCGTTTAATCTACGAAGAACTTAAAACATTTAAAAAATACGTAACAGTAGTTGTGTTTATATATGCTTCGTAACTTGTGCACATCAAACAAGAAGTGTATGAATATATACGAAATTGTAATAAGGGACAAGAGTGTTTTTTTTGGGGGGGATACTTAAATCTCCCGATAACAAACAGAACTAAACTGTCATTGTTCGTGTGTAAACTTAGAGATTTGAAATGAAGACATTTATTATTAAATATTTGCAAAAATATTTTCAATATAGGTAATTTGTGTCACATATATTAGGTCTACCAATACTTCAAAGTTC
This sequence comes from Carcinoscorpius rotundicauda, assembly GCA_011833715.1. Taxonomy (NCBI): domain Eukaryota; kingdom Metazoa; phylum Arthropoda; class Merostomata; order Xiphosura; family Limulidae; genus Carcinoscorpius; species Carcinoscorpius rotundicauda. The sequence continues at coordinate 19,320,107 of CM022391.1, forward strand.
TGAAACTACGTTCATTCACATCCGAGAGTTGTGATATTGTAAGGAACTATGTTTTATAATATATGACACAAATGATCAGCCCATTTCGTGTTTGTACGTGTATTAAGATTTATTTCAACACTTAGAACGATCAAAGTTTCTTATTTCTCCTCTTTTTTAAGTATCAATTTAATCTTATGTCAATCACGTGACTTTCTTAACTTGTTTGCATTCAATGTGACAATAAAACTGGTTATAATTGTTGTCACTGTTGATGCGATGTTGTTAATAAGCAAACACGATTTAAAACTACGCGACGCTGTTTAATTGCACAAAGAAACACCGAGTCGTAAAGTGACCTGACAATGCTCGTGAAACTATTAAACCATCTCGCCGCCAGTAATCGATTTCATTTTTCCTAGAGGGATGGGAGTTAACGGAAGCTCGAGGGCCCGTGGCACGTGACTTTTAATAAGATGCCGCATATACTATTCGAATGAAGAGAAAACAAAATCGTCAACTAACAACTGAAGAGGAGATTTAGCATGTCTTCTGTTGAAGGAAGACTACGGTAGTGTTTAGTTATTTCTATGCTCTGTTAACAGTGCATTGAGTATAAATAGAAATAACACTAGTAAATCATGATTTTAAAGCGTTACATAGTATTCAAAACACAGAATACATACAGTGATGGAAAACTGTGGAAACACACAGGAGTCTAAAGTACCGATACACAGAAAATACGAAGGAAAAGCGAACAGATTGTACTATTATTTTATAACAGGGCCATTTGGTATTAGTTGTACGGAGTATCAAACTTTGTTTTGATTCTGCCATACAATTTATAAAATGCATGATTGCGAAACATTTTTCCAAGTGTTCTCCATTACTTTTCACAGTTTAGTCAAGTTGTGTGTGTGGTCGTCTTTTTAACCTTTACAGGTTTTATATACGCCTACACAGTTTCAAGAGCAATGCATCATAATATCGTTTAATCAAGCTTACAGTATGCAGGAAGCATTCTCGGAAGTTGATCTACGCCCGATGAGGAAATGGCAGGATAGGTAAGAACCTGTATGTACCTGTAAGCAGTCAAGGTGCCATCAAGTTTGTGTAATTATTGATACCAACGGCGGCTCTAAACTTGTACTTGCTCTCGACTATGTTTCACTGTCGATGTTATGCATTAATTACAATGCTGTCTCCTCTGTCTTCATGGCCGAAACTAGGTCTGAGGAGGTCGAGGTCGTGCCCGCTGGGTTTTTTTTTAACCTTCTTCTATCTCACGCACACACATGTATTATTACAGATTATAATTTGAAACCCAAGTCTGACTCGGTAAAACACTTGCTCTAGTTACATCGTCTCTGGAATTTGGTGGACAATAAGAACTTGGAATCATCTCCAGATACGTCATCAGTCAGGATCCAAGTCGTTGTTTATTTGTTTTTGAATTTCATGCAAAGCTACATGAGGGCTATCTGCGCTAGCCGTCCCTAATTTAGCAGTGTAAGACTAGAGGAAAAGAAAGTAATCATCATCAACCACCCCCAACTCTTGGACTACTATTTTACCAAAGAATAGCGGGATTGACTATTGCTTATAACGCCCCCAAGGCTGAAAGGGCGAACATATTTGGTATAACGGGAATTCGAACCCGCAACCCTCAGAATACGAGTCGAGCGCCCTAACCACCTAGCCATGCCGGACCAATTCAAGTGACAAACCCGGTCTGTATTCACACTAGTCAAAACGTGAAAGAAGATTTTGGTCCATTATTATTTTCTAAAAAATCCATCACAATGACCTGACAACCATGATCGTTTGTTTATGTAAGAGTGGACAATACTCTGTTTAATATGGTTATTACCGTGTGTCCAAGAAAGTTCACTTCTCAAAGACATGTTTTAAGAAACGGCAAGTCTTCTCTTCTATAATAATGATTAAACATACTTATTATGGAGCAAAATGATTTACTGCAGAGTTCATTGCCCCTCGCCAGGGTCACAGCGGTATGTCCGCAGACTTACAACGCTAGAAACCGGGGTTCGATGTCCGTAATGGGAAGAGCACGGATAGTACTTTGTGTTTAACTTCAAAACAAACAAACAAACAGAGTTTATTAAATATATGTTAAAGTTACTGTGTGTCTGTTGATAGACTGAACATGTCACAATGAATCAGACTCAAATGTTTCCATGGTGTTAACAACTCACATGTGGAAATGAGAAGGTGTCTATATGCTGCTTATTGTCCCATAGAAGTTTCGATATTTCTCAAACGTAAAGAATTAAATATACATTAAAAACTATTTACAACTCTTAGCAACACTGCCCACCTTTGTAAGATGCATGTGAAGCAAATACTTACATATTAACGAAAAAAAACGTAAGTTGTAATCTTATTCAAGTAATAGATAAAATAAGTTTTGACAAAATCTTAAGGAAAGTAAGATCATGGTTTAAATAATGGTTTAAACATAACTAAATCTAGATATTAATGACGTAATCACTTGTGAAAGTATATTAAAACTGTCCACTCCAAAGTATAGTATGTAATATGAAATATTTTGTCAAGTTAAACTAGTGAAACAGTAAATTTGAAATAAGCGTCGTTTTTTGGACCATTTACATATGAATGGTCAGAAAATTTAATTAACTAGTGAACTGGACTGTGTTAATTAAAGTCATGTTGAGACACATTGATACATGACGTGTGCGTTATCGTCTCCTTTTTTCATAACCGCCTGTCATGATCACCTAGCAACGTGCTCTCTGGTTCCAATTTGTTGAACTATTACGTAGTCGTACGTCACGGCCGCTTGTAATGACTGCTCTAGTGACGTTTTGTGGAACTTCAACATTATTGTTTTTGGTAACACCATCGTCTCTCTCCATCTACCCTTTTCCCTATTGCCTGAGTTCATTCCTTATGTAACGCCCTCTAACGGTGTTTTGCGTGTGCAGGGAATAACTGCTTTGGAATATATTCATTCTATCGAATCTAGTCACGTGAGGGTTTTATTTTTCGACCTATATATATGTGCGTGTGTGTGTGTGTTTTCTCACCACTGAAGTCTTCTTCAGTATGAAGGTTAACAGGAAGAAAAGTATCTTCCATTTATGGTAAAAACCAGCACGGTAATTACCAACCAGGGCTTAGCTCAACAACGGACAGATTTGGAAGTTGTTTTTTCATTATGCTAAGACATTTCTAGGCTTTGCAGTGCAATATTTGAAGAGTGGCATTAGAAACAGTTTAATATCCATATGTCTTCAATATAGTTACTAAATATTGTGAAACATTCAGACTTGGTACCCAGCCCGTCACACATGTACAGCCGTAAAACAAAAACAGAGAGAGAGAGAGAAACACAAATAAAAATAAATACGTGTATTTACTCATTGTTCGAAATATCAGAAGACGTCACGCGTTCTTGAGGTCGACGATTCCTAAGGTGTAATCAGTTTTCTTCAACGAACCGAAATCATATCTGTAAGTCACGAGTAACGAACTTGTGTTAATGATAATCGTGACTGACAGTAGTCCAGTTCAGCTGTCAACCCCTCTGTTTGATCAGTGTCAATCGTTTACACTTGGTGTTTATTCGCGCGCAATTAATAAGTCTCACTTGCACATTATTTCCACCTGAATTATGATCCAAAGGCGCATGCGCAAGCAAGAACCTCGTGAAGTCCGGTATAAAAAAAATGTGAGTTAGAAACCCTCGAGTGAAATAAAAAAAATCTGTGACAAGTAAATGTATAAATATCTTTCCTCCTGCTATTAATTTCTACCCATCCTTGGCTAAGCCTTCTGTCAGTATGTTAACAATATCTTTCAAATTCTACGGAAGAAGTTAATTTTAACCCAGGTGCCTAATGCCGAACTCGAGGCATTGTAGCAAATAGTTTAATTTAACTTAGTAGATTTTTTAAAAACCTTATTCTCTAGGGAAAGCTAATTTTGTTATACAGACTGCTGACCCTCTTGTCAGTGAACAACATTTCTATAATATGCACGTGAGAAAAAGCGAATACTTTTATGAAATTGAGTGAAAAAGTATATTAACAATGGTTTACAGTATAGATTTTACAATATTTCTTACTTTACTTCCTAACTAACGTACGTAAACACAAAAGAAACAGCAAGCAAACTTTATCCATACAGTCAGCTGCTGCCTAAATAGAAAAACAAGTTAGCATTAAAGCTATAACCGTTACACATTTATGTACCTCACATAAATTAACCATCTTATTCTCTTTACATGGGGACCGGCGTGGTTCAGTGCCCAATCTTTGAATCCTGTTTGCGACCCGTTATCATAAAAACGCGCTCCGCACTTTGAGAAGATGAATGCGCTATAAGAGAAACAGTTAAATGTTCGGTCAGACAAGAGGTAACCCAAAATTTGACAGTAGGCGTTGTTGACTAACTGCCTTTTCTTTAATCTACAGTTTCTGACTAGGTATGGTCATGCGCAGGTGTGTAGCTGTGAGCGAAACTCAGAAGCAAATTAAAACAAAACTAATGAACTCTCGTTCTAATCACGCGTGATGTTCCACGTCAATACATCTTCCCCACAACCCTGATAAGGTCTTAACCTCGCACTGTGTTGTAGTTGATCAATTAAATAGCTTTACAAGTTTCCTTACCAGATGGAACCTATTTCTTGTCTCGCATTTCTACATTTTATGTCGTTGAGTGAAATCGGTGAATTTTAAATAGAAATCATTTTAATACACCTAATCATTCCAAACTATACACCTGGCACAGAGAGTTTCGCTGTGACGTGCCTTCATCATCTGGTATATGTTCTAAATAACACCTGAACGTGATGCGTGGTATTTTAAATATTCATATTAATCTACTTATTTTTCATGTCTCATTAACAGTTTTACGGTCTTACAACCTGCAATCTGTGAATGGAGAGAGAGGACAGATAGCCCGTTGCGTAGCATTGCGGTAAAATGAAAAGAAACAAATTTGTATTGTTGAAAAACAAACACCTAGCCAGTAATACGTTTTCGCTGAATATTTGTATCATTATTAGAGTGTTCGAGCGCCATGCATTTCGTGTGCTAATCTTCTGGTCAGCTACGTTATCGAATATATGAACATATTAGAAATTATTATGGCGTCTCGCCTGTAGAACAGTTTTCTCTGTTAAGCATATCTGCATTCCTAAAACATTATGCTGTTCAGTGACTTAAAATTCTTAAAAGAAACTGAATAAACCAGTGGCCTATTTTAACCCTTTTTAACGTAAGAAGAACTACTTTATAAAAGTGTTTCAATTCACACGACGAGACACGTTTATGGGTTTAAACAAAACATACGATGACATATAATAGGTTTTAAACAAAACATATAATGACACATACTATAATTGGTTTAAATGAAATATATGATGATACACTATAATGGGTTTAAAGAAACATAAGATGACATATAATGAGTTTTAAACAAAACATACAATGACACAAACAATACATAATACAATTGGTTTAAACAAAACATACGATGACACATACTATAATGGGTTTAAACATAACACACGATAATACTCACTACTATGGATGTAAGTACAACGAGACGATGGAACACTATTATGGGTTTAAATAAAACGATACGATACACACATTAATATGGGTTTAAAAAGGACACAATGACACACTACTACATATGTAAACAAAACGATACGATACACACATTAATATGGGTTTAAAAAGGACACAATGACACACTACTACATATGTAAACAAAACGATACGATACACACATTAATATGGGTTTAAAAAGGACACAATGACACACTACTACATATGTAAACAAAACGCTACAATAACACATTAATATGGGCTTAAACAAAACGATACGATGACAAACACTACCATGGATTTAATACAGTCAGACAATGAAACATTCCTATGAATTAAAACATAGCCGAACAATGACATATTCCTATGGATTAAAACATAGCCGAACAATGACATATTCCTATGGATTAAAGCATAGCCGAACAATGACATATTCCAATGGATTAAAACATAGCTGAACAATGACATATTCTTATGGATTGAAACATAGCAATAAAATGAAATATTCCTATGAGTTTAAATATAACGTTTTCAAATCAGTTTATTAAGTAACTGGAGTGTCCATCCATAGAATAAAGTTCTGTAAATTCACGATTTATAAAAACTTATCTCAGGATATGAAAAGTTGCTTGCCATATATGTAATTGTTAACAAACACAAAAAAAACCAACAACTGGAAAACAAAACATGTGAACTCGCAAGTTTCCAGGTGTCTCCGATGGACCAAAAAATTTTAATGCAAATGTGGGGAAAATTCATCAAGATCGGGTAGGTAGTGGTAAGAAACACGAAAACGCAAAATGCAAAACCGAAAAGTCGTAGGTCCTCTGAGTGGACCTAATTAACCTTCATAACAATCTTAGTCGGGGCTTATGCACACCCTGAGAAACAGTTACGTAGACATACAATAAACAGAAGTATTCATTTATATCAGAGATGCCAACTATTTCAAATGACTGAGCGTAATGATTGTAGACAGAGCCCTTTATCATTTGCGGCTACTATGCCTGACCAATGTTTCTTAGCTGTTTATTACTATTATAACTACTATCATTTATTACTGCTATAGATTGCTCAATTATGACTGTGTTTTGTATATTTAATAAATAAATTTTTAAAAAATTATTTTTTTCATTTTCTGAATTCATACTCATAAATATCGTCATCTGCATCGTTTTTGTCTTCGCCTCAGACTTTTGTTGGTGAGATGCCGATTTTGTATGTCTGGAACAATCGTTTATCCCGCCATGCGCCACAGAATAAATCAATCTGACAAGCTGTACAAAACGTACGACTGTCACTGACTTTTGATGCAATGACCGGATATTTTGCACTATACTCTTCCCTAAATTTTTGATTCATAGTTTTAACCCTTTCAGATTTGATAGAAACAAGACAATCTGGTGAACGAGGTCTTTTTTTTCCATCTAGTGAACGATCGCATTGGTGTTTCTATGCCGCATAGTTTGTTTGTTTTGAATTTCGCGCAAAGCTACTCGAGGGCTATCTGCGCTAGCCGTCCCTAATTTAGCAGTATAAAACTAGAAGAAAGGCAGCTAGTAATCACCACCCACAGCCAATTCTTGGGCTACTCTCTTATCAACGAATAGTGGGATTGACCGTAACTTTATAATGCCCCCACGGCTGAAAGGGCGAGCATGTTTGGTGCGACCGGGATTCGAGCCCACGATTCCCAGATTAGAAGACGAACGCCTTAACACGCTTGGTCATGCCGGGCCGCTACGCCGCTTAGAAAACGAGAAATAATCATCTACACGAGCGCTGATTGGCTGACAAGCACTGATGACGTAACTATGAATTCCTCCACGTACCCAGTATGAAGAAGCACCACACTCAAACTACTGGTAGACGTCGGAAATACAAGTATTTTTTATTATTTCAAGCTCAAACAGGATTATCGCAAGTAGCCATTTGGACTATTTCTTTTATTTATTATCAAAATGTATTTGTATCTCGCTATAAATTTTCTTTTCACCCCTTTCAAGCCCTTAGGGAACAATTTATCACTTTATTATATAGGCCTATATAATATGTAATAGTTTGAGAGTTGCAACAAGTCGTTACATTTGTCTGTATGAGCATGTAGTCGTAATGGTTGGCATCTCTGCTATATAGACGTATCTGTGATCAGAATATAAAGTAAGAATAAAAATATAGTGTTGCCTGGAGTATTTATCTCATATAATTTCATATACGTAGATAAAATATATAGAGAAGATTTAGACAGGTTTACTCATAGATGTACTAGCAGAAACCACAAACAGGATGATGACTCATAGATAGAGTACCAAACACCACAAACAGGATGACTGACAGATTGCTAGTCTAACTAACACCACCAACAGGATGACTGACAGATTGCTAGTCTAACTAACACCACAAACAGAATGACTGAGAGATAGACTAGCAAACACCAGAAACAGAATGACTGACAGATAGACTAGCAAACACCAAAAACAGAGTGACTGATAGACAGTTAGACGAGCAAACACCATAAACAGGATTACTGATAGATAGTTAGACTAACAGAAACCACAAGCAGGATGACTAACATAAACTACAAGCAGGATGACTGAGAGATTATAAGAGTAACAAACACCACAAACAGAACGACTGATAGATAAACTAGCAACCATTACAAACAGGATGTCTGACAGATAGTTAAACTCACAACTATTACAAACAGGATGTCTGACAGATAGTTAAACTCGCAACTATTACAAACAGGATGTCTGACAGATAGTTAAACTCGCAACTATTACAAACAGGATGTCTGGCAGATAGTTAAACTCGCAGCTATTACAAACAGGATGTCTGACAGATAGTTAAACTCGCAACTATTACAAACAGGATGTCTGACAGATAGTTAAACTCGCAGCTATTACAAACAGGATGTCTGACAGATAGTTAAACTCGCAACTATTACAAACAGGATGTCTGGCAGATAGTTAAACTCGCAACTATTACAAACAGGATGTCTGGCAGATAGTTAAAGTATCAACTTTCTACCTCAGCGACTAGTTAAACATATCTTAAATTGATTGAATAGCTCATTAAAGAACAAAACTTTGTTTTCAGATCAAATTCTTATAATTTCTGGTTCCAGTGTTCCTTCATGATAATAGAAGGCTGTTAGAGAATTCGTTGAGGTCGGTGAGATATGTAATGTAATTTCTGGTCTATAAATAATAACAATGAACTGACTGATCTGTCAAAATAATAACAATGAACTGACTGATCTGTCAAAATAATAACAATGAACTGACTGATCTGTCAAAATTTCTGCAGTACCAGTGCGGTTTATATATATAACTGTATCTTATATGTACTTCAGTTCTCTACTGCGTTTTACATTCAAAATATAACATCTCAGAAATACTACATTTCTGTACTGCAACTTATTTAAAAACTTTTTAATATATAAAAAAATACTATAACTGTGTACTGAGTATTATGATAAACTCCATGTGTTATTGTAATTAAATTTCACTAACATGTTATGGAGAATTAAAGAAATACATTTCGTATTTGAATAGCGTTAACAATGGAACGTCGATGTTTCGTTTTGAATTGTTTGAAAAAGTGCAGTGCTTTTTTGTATTATCTTAAAAACAGATACACTAGTTTATATTAAAACTGTCAAATTCTCTTCACCCTATTTCATCACCAGTAAGTGAGAGCTAAACAATGAAGTGTCTGTGCTAAGCCCAATGATCTACAGCTGAGTCACTTGGGGCTTTTCCACACAAACTCTTATTGCATATCAACTTTCACATGCAGAGAAAAACGTTTTTTTTCAGTAATACCCTTATTTTGTGTGCTAGTTACACAGGGTCAAGATTGGAGATGGTCACCTCTTTTTCTTGGTATATTTGGATCTGAGTACTCTAGTGTTATGTGATTTTGGTAATGCCTGCGATTTGGGACACTTAATCATATTTGTTAATGTATATGGAGGTTCGTTCTCTCTGTCCAGAACCTAATATCTGTTAAACAAAGGATAAAAAATCTCTTTTTTTTTACCTAAAATCGACGTCTGAAATCGCGTCTGATATTTACTTTGTCCGGTTTCGTATCTAGTATCTTTTCTTCAACTTAGTCAAGTCGAGATCTCCAGTTTAATTCAACGTTACATTTCCTGCCGGTCCTCCGGTTATCTGCGATTACTATTCATACCTTTAAGATTCTTACATGTAGTCATCCCTAATTTCAAACTTCAGACCAGATAAAAAATGCAGTCAACCTGCAGCATCGAAAACGACTGGTTCTTCTTTTTGAATAAATAACAGAATTAACTGTCAGTTCTTGCTAAGCCTGACACATTAACCATTAACCGACCTTATTTTGCTCCACTAAGTGTAACAAGCAACTTACGTTGCTTGATTGATGATCCTGAATTTTCAACTTCAGATTATTTATTTTTATATTCTGATCACATTCGTAATACTTATTAAAAATCTTGTCTAATGCGACAATATTTCTGAACCTACAACTTACCTGAAAACGGAACTCCGTTCTAATAAAATAGTATCTCGATAATGTATCAGACCTTAATCTGTCTGTCTCATATTTAAATTAGTTAAGTCATTCATTCGTTCAGTTGTGTTTATTTTATATATCTGACTATAAATCACAACTTTATTCACTCAGCCTTATCTTTTATTTCCTTGTACCAACCAGAAGTAAGATGAAAACTGTTTTCTTTCGTTCTATCGATCTGTTTTTGGCTAAAAAGAAAGCTCTTTCCTGGAACGAACTATTTTTTAACATCACTGTGGTTCGAGGTATTGTTGTGACATTCACTGATCCACAAAGGTTATCTTTCTACACAACACTAGATGTTGTTATGACAGTCACTATTTTACACATACGTTATGCTTTTACACGACACTAGACGTTGTTATGACAGTCACTGTTTTACACATACTTTATGTTTTTACACAACACAAGACGTTGTTGTAACAGTCACTGTTTTTCATATACGTTATGTTTTACACAACATTAGATGTTGTTGTGACAGTCACTGTTTTACTTATGTTATGTTTTTACACAACATCAAATTTTTTGTAACAGTCACTGTTTTACAGATACGTTATGTTTTTACACAACATTAGATACTGTTGTGACAGTCACCGTTTTACATATACGTTATGTTTTTACACAAAATTAGATGTTGTTTTGACAGTCACTGTTTTACACATACGTTATGTTTTTACACAACACAAGACGTTGTTGTAACAGTCACTGTTTTTCATATACGTTATGTTTTTACACAACATTACATGTTGTTGTGACAGTCACCGTTTTACACATACGTTATGTTTTTACACAATATTAGATGTTGTTGTGACAGTCATTGTTTTACACATACGTTATGTTTTTACACAACATTAGATGTTGTTGTGACAGTCATTGTTTTACACATACGTTATGTTTTTACACAACATTAGATGTTATTGTGACAGTGTGGAATGTTAAACATTCTTATTTCTTTATCCTCTTGTTCTGTTATCTCGCTACTAAACACCGATGCTATTGTTTGAAAAAACAAAAACATTAAGAAACAGACAACGGTTGATGAAAAGAACTAAAGCTTTTTCTCCACTACTTACGTCAGTGATAAACGACTTGTATTTTTAGAGAGAATTGTCATGTAAAAGATATGCGTGTCCAGTTTCTCCCTTTTGGAGAAGGATATAAAGTTTCATCTTTTTTCTGTACCATCTTTACATTTTTATTTTACCAACTGAAGTATATATAAATGCAATTTTTATAAAACCTGCAATGTCTATAAGCATCTCTTAAATATTCAACTGCAAGATATTTAAACAAAACAGAAATGCTAATATTTCACCAAAAAGGATTATAATGCTAAAAATGTTTACAGTAGAACAAAAAGTTAATAAAAAATTTACATCTATCATATGTATCTTCAATATAACCACAGTAAACAGTACTGAACCATCACTAAAAATAATTTTGAAAGGGGAAAGGTATTAGCCAATAATATTCGCTGACAACTCTGAGACTAGTCTTACCTGACCGATTAGGTCGATCGCGTTCTTATGACGCACCCACACACCTAAAATGCAAAACGTAATCTTTTTAATGGCAACAGGACGCGAACCATAGACCTGCCAGTACGTTATCATTATTCCATATTCTGTCCAGGAGTTTATTAGTGGGCTATTTAACAAAATACTAGAGAGGTGTATGTGAACTCATAGTAACATTGAAAAGTCATTGTTTTTTAAACACAAAACTGCAAAATAAGCTGTCTGGGTAGTACCCACTATAGGGATCGAACTCCAATTTTTCGCATCACCTCATTAATTTAATAATAGGTGTAAATCTGTGAAACAGCTTGAAAGTGAGAATGCAAGATATGTTTTCATAAGCTTTTAATCTTCAGTATGACATTTTCTGCTTTATAATACAAAAAAATAAAATGAAGAATAATTCTGTGAAACATCATTCAGTTTAATCGTCTAAGCCTATCTTTATGCAACACACCTGGTTAATATACAACAATAACGTGATGAAAGACAAGCAGCAATATTAGAACACTCCAGTAACATACTCCCTAAAGGATATACATAAATTAGCGAAAGAAAGAGGAAGGGTTTTGTTTTTGAATTTCGCGCAAAGCTACACGAAAGCTATCTGTGCTAGTGTCCCTAATTTTGTAGTGTAAGACTAGAGGAAAGGCAACTAATCGTCACCACCCACCGCCAACTCTTGGGATACTCTTTTATAAACGAATAGCGAGATTAACCGTCACATTACAATGCCCTAATGACTGAAAGGGCGAGCATGTTTGGGGCGACGGGGGTTTGAACCCACGACCCTCAGATTACGAGTCGAACGCCTTAACACACCTGACCATGCCGGGCCTAAGAGAAAGGGTGTACCCTTAATATTCTGTTGGAACATCACATCCATATATATATAAAAGTAAATCTATAAAAATTGGCCATTTGACAAAAGGAAGCTAAGCTGTATGCTGTCGCAACTGGTTTCTGAAACTCTATAGTTGGTATTCATATTGGAAAGTAAACGAAAATTTATTTTATAAGAATTTATTCGCTCCGCAAAAAATGCTTAAAGAATAATAATACTGATAATAAACATTTAAAATAAATAAATAAATAATATGGTGTTAATAAACATAATTAACGTACTTCTTGCCTACACTCTCGCCTAATATATAAATAGAGTGAAAAAACTCGCAGTCAAAGAATGTGCGTCAAAATTAACATTTTCCTCACATATTTTTATTTATATTATTTATATTTATTTTCTTACATATTTTTCGTTTCATTTTTGAGCATTTTTCCACAGAAGTTTATCACCAAGAATTGAATTAGGTTCGTCATGACCACCTAAAGGAGTTCATCCATTCAACCCATTGCAAATTGCACTCCGTAACACCGCAATTTTACTTTCATCAGGAGTAACAATCATTTAATCCCACCACAGAATTATAGAAAATAATCTTAATCAGTCAATTCAACCCTTAACCCTGACAATTATTCTTGGTATTTATTTCACTTCTCTTCAAGCTTGAGAATACAAAGAAGCTCCATTCTCCATCACTGATTCAGCTTACGGAACAACATATTTTGTAGCCACAGGATTTTATGGTCTTCAAGTAATTATTGGAACTTCTTTTCTACTTGTTTGTTTATTTCGACTTTCAAATTTCCATTTTTCACCAAAACACCACTTTGGTTTTCAAGCCGCAGCTTGATACTAACATTTTGTTGATGTAGTTTACTTTTCCTCTTTATTTCAATCTACTGATGAGGTTCTTGTCTTTTTAATGTACAATAGCACATTTAAGCTATTAAGCTAAAAAGCTTAATAAAATTAAAAAAAGATAATTAATCAATTTTCGTCACAACCTGCCACCCCTGTATCTTGGCAAAATACAACGTGCTTAATACCCTCAGTCTATCTGAAGGTTCACGTAACAACCAGTTCCAGCACAGCAGATTTTTATTATTCTTAATATAAGCCGACAAATAGCTCCAAAGTATCGGTCACTGTCTGACGGCAAAGTAACCCACACAGATTTATTATCACACAGCAATCGGGTAAGAACGTTATTTTTAACAAGAAACACCAAAGATATTTTAAAGAAATAGAAAAATTAATATTTACTAATGGACAGCTCAGGTCGATTCCACAACCAACTGATCCCCACCCTTTGTCTAGCTTTTCATCCCTTGAACCCCATTTGTTGTATTCGTTCTGTGGTATTTCTAGGATTGTTTACTGAAGAAAGCAGTAGAGGGAGCAATTGTTTGTGCCACTGGGGAGCTAGAAAAAAAATAGAAAATCTCTTTGCACTTTGAGGGCGTGGATACTGCCTTTCTTGTTGTTTTGTTTTGAATTAAGCACAAAGCTACACAATGCTCTGCCCACCACGGGTATCGAAATCCGGATTTTAGCGTTGTAAGTCCGTAGACATACCGCTGAATCACTGGAGGGCTATCGCCTTTCTTATAGTCCATCACTTGAAAACTTGGGACAGCTGTGCGCACAAGTTGTTTGTTTATCATTGACTGCAGAGGTTCCTAATGGACTGTTTATCTGTTCTCTGTCCACAGTGGATATCAAAATCCAAATTTTAGTGTATGAGCCCTCAGGTTACTGCGCAGAAATTGTGAATAAATAAATACAACGCCGTCTAGTGTGAAATTACTAATAGTTTCGATTAGTTATACACCAAGTATTTCACGACCATGTGCACCGTATAATCGAGTAGAACTATGATGGTCTCTGATTTTACAAGCTGTGAATACAGCGCTACCTAGCAACATGTATGAAAATATTTTTTGAAAAACTTGCAATAAATTATCAGAGACAACTTCAGACCACATCTGTTTGTTTGAATTTTCGAAGAGAAAGAACGTGTTTGAGTGCGTATAGTATAAACATTTCTACTTTACGTGTGGTTAATACAACAAATAAATTACTGTAATTTGTGTTTCTATTAACAACCTCTATAAATATTAAAATTAACTTTCAAATAAACTGGTAGTGTTACAACAAGAGAAAACTGAAATCTGTTTAAACGACATCTGTAACATCGGTTATGAGGCCTAATCTTCAATTTGATTCACTACTTTCACTCCCGGTTTGGGAGGATCCCTCGAGGACAACTGCAAGTCGGAGAAAGCAAAACTGGGCTTGATAGAGTGTTTACTGTATTGCGTTTTTAGCTGTCTTTCACTCACCATAGCTGTTCAACATTCGTAGAGGACTTGAAGGATGTACTGCCCATTCTATTAACATATAAATATAGGTTCGTTGTGATGAGTTAAACATAACTAGAACATTGCGCGCATCTAAAACCCTGGACGTGAACAAAAAGTATTTCGCAATAAAACGTGAATAAATGTGTGTTTGTTTACTGTGAATAAATATGTGTTTCTTTACTGGCTGCAACAGACGCGTCCGACGTCACATCTGAAAACGTTTCTGTCAGAATGAAAACTCGTAATTCTGCTACCAGACTATTGTACGTTTTATGTTCCACAATGTGAACGTGTAATTAATTAATTAATTAGTTAAAACTATAACACAGACAAACACACACACACACATATATATATACAACAACTTACGTTATTACTCACGTTATAAGCGATCGGACAAGTTGTATTATTTTATTCCTTGAAACAGATAAGCCAACTTTCACTTACCTCGTGTGTGTTTTTTTTATGTTAATTGTTTAATCAGAGGAAACACGCGTCTGTATACAAGGACATACAAAGGTAATATTTCTCCTACACCATAACAAGAGTGTGAACTTAATGTCGAGACTTGGAGTGCCATATAACTCATAAATTTCAACTGAAGTGCAAATACATGAAACCCATTTTACTTTCTGGTAAATTAACCCTGCTCAGTTCTGTTTGCAGTGCAAACCCACGATCGCTGTCCGAGTGCCTGTTGTAGCACCAAACAATGGATATCACTCCATCTAACCGACTTATAGAAGAACAAATAAAGATTACAAAATTTATACTTTATAAAACAAAGAAAAACAACAGAGATGAGGATCTCTAAACGAGTTTTGTTCCATGTCTCACGTGGAAAATATTTGAACACACAACAATCCTCAGCTATGTGTTAATTACTGTTAGAAAAAAACGGGAAAGACAACAATCCTGAGCTATGTGTTAATTACTGTTAGAAAAAAACGTGAGAGACAACAATCCTCAGCTATGTGTTAATTACTGTTAGAAAAACACGGGAGAGACAACAATCCTCAGCTATGTGTTAATTACTGTTAGAAACACACGGGAAAGATAACAATCCTCAGCTGTGTGTTAATTACTGTTAGAAACACACGGGAAAGATAACAATCCTCAGCTGTGTGTTAATTACTGTTAGAAACACACGGGAAAGATAACAATCCTCAGCTATGTGTTGATTACTGTTAGAAAAAGACGGGAAAGACAACAATCCTCAGCTATGTGTTAATTACTGATAGAAAAACACGGGAGAGACAACGATCCTCAGCTATGTGTTAATTAGTGTTAGAAAAACACGGGAAAGACAACAATCCCAGGCTATGTGTTAATTGTTGTTAGAAAAACACGGGAGAGAGAACCATCCTCAGCTATGTGTTAATTACTGTTAGAAAAACACGGGAGAGATAACAATCCTCAACTACGTGTTTACTTAACAAAATGAAATGAAAAATTGTGTCTCAAACTTTTTGCGCAGGTCACCACATATTTACAGTTGATTGAAAAATTCGGCTGATTGAGTGGTGGCTGTTAACTTATTCCTAGCTGATTAGTGCTTATTTCAAAATAGAAAGTAGAAACTGGTCACTACGAAACCAATTGGTCTGATACGCAAATCAAAGGAGCGGGCTAAGAATAAAGCTCAGTCATGATCATGCATTAAGGTTTTGCGTAGGTCCATAAACAGTATTTAACTGGTCACGCGCTTTTGTCACGTTTTCAATTTACAGGATCTAAGATATCGTGAAAAAAGCGACGTATACAGATTACTGGTGATTACCACAATCAGTAATTCTAATTCCGTCATTTTCAGTTTTTTGTAATCAGAAGCGATAACGTAATCACGGCTTCAGTGGCTCCCTCTGTTTCTTTCAACCACGAATAATTTGTTTAATATTTAGTTTACAACACAAGAAATGCTCTTCAAAGTAAAGGATGACCTTCTTGTCGTTTAGTTTAATTCGGTTATATTCGAATCATTGTTGTTGTTTTGAATTAAGCACAAAGCTACACAATGGGCTATCTGTGCTCTGCCCACCACGGGTATCGAAACCCGGATTTTAGCGTGTAAGTCCGCAGACATACCGCTGAGCCACTTGGGGGCTATTTGAATCATAAAACCACTTAAGCTCCTAAATACTGTACTAGTAGCTTAGAAAATAGCTTTCATTAAATTTATGGTTGTAACGTTAAGTAAGCTCACCTGACCTTTATTAAACATTAATCGATTCTTTTTATTGTATTGCTGTTAAACAGAAAGATACACAATAGGCTATTTGTTGTCTGATCATCGCGAGCACTGAAACCTCATTATTTTGCATTACGCCCTCCAGGGACACAGCGGACTCACACCGCTTAAAACTGTGTTTCGACACTTGTGTAGCTTTGTGCTTAGTTTTAAACAAACAAACAAATAAACAACTATTTTGCTTTATAAGTTTTGTGAGCTATCGTTGACTGACTAGTAGCAGTCAACATTAACGAAAGATAAGCTTTAGGCTTAATAAATTAATGGTTCCTGAGTAATGTAAGTTTATCTAACCAATGTTAAAATATTACAAATAAATTAAAGTTTTTCACCATAAATAAACGTCAATATGTTTGTGTGTATCTGTTCCTTATACACGTTTCCAATCAGCAACAAACTTGACACAGTGATACAGAATGACACGATGAAGGTAATGAGGGTTGTACCCCCATCTAATTTCAGAAAAACTACCAATGTCGTATATCTCCCAAGCATTAGAGTGAACTAAGTAATCACTATTGTCAAAATTCATATAAACAGCATGTTTTTCTTTTCATTATAGGTACCTTTATGTATTTGTATTGCACGTTTAATTGTTTTATTATGTCAAGATGTAAAATAGAAGTACAGTTTCCTATCATTTGTTACAAATAAGCTTTTATTTTACTCGTTCAGTAAACAAATATTGCAGCTAGTGTAATTAAATCTGTCATAAGACATTCGTGTAAGGCCTGTTATATTTTAAACACTGCGTTATTTATCTAGTCACCTACGAACTTTTAAAAATTTGAAGGGTGTATAATAACTGTATTCCAATCACACAATATTCTCCATATTCATCGGCGACTATGCGTTTCGTTCAGTCCAGAGGGCCAACTGGGGAATAACAAACGCAGTAACGATAGTAACACTATTTATATAAACCATTTGTTACAACAACAACTGCTGTGGATTCTGTTTAGAGACTATGACTTAATACATTTAAGGTTGTAACACAGAGGCAACTTATCAAATATAAATGAAATAAAAATGAAGTTGGAGTTTAAGAAACCTGATGCGCACGTAAACAAATAGTGTACCAAAACGCAAATTCGAATTCCCGTCACACCAAACATGCTCGCCCTTTCAGCCATGAGGACGTTATAATGTTACGATCAATCCCACTGTTCGTTGGTAAAAGAGTAGTCCAAGAGTTGGCGGTGGGTGATGATGCCTAGCTTCCTTCCCTCTAATCTTACACTGCTAAAGTAAGAACGGATAGCGCAGATAGCCCTCGTGCAACTTCACGCGAAATTTAAAAACAAACAGTTGTACCAAAAACTGACGTTAGGGGCTCCAGCTATTTTAAGTCGCTTTAGTAATTCTGACTTTACAGTCTCGGTTAAACGCAGTGAAGTCAATAAATATACGGCCCCCCAATGGCTCAGCGGTATGTCTGCGGACTTACACGCTAAAATCCGGGTTTCGATACCTGTGGTGGGTAGAGCACAGATAGCCCATTGTGTAGCTTTGTGCTTAATTCAAAACAACAAACAACAACAATAAATATACGAATAAAAAAAATAATATTTTTTTTTATTATTGATACAACGTAGTTACGTTTAGTGCTCCAAGTTTAATAATTTGATAAAGAATAATTAATATTACATTTCTTCCAAATAAATCAAGAATACAAATCTTTCGAAAAAGGCGCTTGCTAAACGGTTTGAAATTTCACAGGGCCTAAACGACGGTTAGAAATTTAATGTGAGTAAGGTGATCACTCAGTGAAACAGTAAAGATGTTCTTATATTCGAAGTCATCTATGTGACTGTTTTGTCTATCTTACTTCTACCAACCTAGATAAAGCAGCAAAATGCTTTACATTTCCGGAAACTTGCTTTTTTAATTTTCTATAAAAGAAAGTAATGTCCATTTTTATTTTCTCATTAAAATAAATACACAGGCGCACAGAAAAAAGTTTATCTACATTAAAGAAAATATTTTTACCAATACTATTCATCTGTATACTACCTTTATACGACTCTAGCCTTTTAAAGAGCTAATAATAAAATGTTTTACGTTCTGTTCCTGGATAACTGTGAATTTCAATTAATTAGCAATCGTATTAGGTTCTCTGTATTCTGATTTTATTGATCAACTTCATTACGAAAGCGTCATCTCGTGACGCTAGTAAGAATCTCTTATAATATTAATCACAATTATAACACGTCTATTTGTGAGTATGACGGACAACGATGCTACTAAACTCAACAATTCAACATGCCCCCATATAATGTACCTATAGTACAAAGCAAGTCCTAGCCAAGAAGCTGGGCAACCGAACAGTCACCAGCGTCCACGGCATAATTAGAATATAAGACTTGTCATAGATTACGTGCACAGGGCCGATCGTAGACTGGTGGTTACCGCACTAGACTTGAATCTGAGAATCTTTTTACCTGAACAATACGTTCCGCACTTTGAAAAATGAATATGTTATAAGAAAGACAGTCAGATGCTACTTCTACTACTACAAGTGCAGCTCAAACGTTAGTAGTGGGGACTGTTGGTTTACTAAGTTTCTTTACCTCTAGTCTTTAAGATAAGGGTTTGTTTGTTTGTTTGTTTTTGAATTTCGCGCAAAGCTACACGAGGGCTATTTACTCTAACCATCCCTTCTTTAGCAGTGTAAGGCTAGAAGGAAGGCAACTAGTCATCACTACCCACCGCCAACTCTTAGGCTAGTCTTTTAACAAGGAATAGTGGGGATTGACCGTCACATTATGACGCCCCGACGACTGATAAAGTGAACATGTTTGGTATGATGGAGATTCAAACCCGCGACCCGCGGATTACGAGTCGAGCGCCCTAACTATTTGACCATGGCGGGCTAAAGATAAAGAATGATAGCTTCCACGTTGCTTGGTGTGAACATTTGAAACAAATTTTTCATTGCAAGAAATGTAGAAAATATACGTGAAAAAACGAAACAAAAACGATTTTACTTTAAAAACCAAACGTTTCGAGTTCATCGCTTTGCTTACTTCAAAAAATAGAAAAAATCAACACTTCATTTTACCCATGATGCACCTTTATGTTTTGAGGAATGTGGGTATACATTAATTTTTGAATAATAACCTCCCAACTTTTACCTTTTTTTGCCATATAATATTTATCACGTGCGTTCAACAAAACCGAACGTTAATTTAGTGAAGAAAATACACTCAACAACTAATACCGTCTTGACAGTACACGAATGGATAGTGAACCCGGTTACACATATGTTCATTGATAATTGATTATACAGTGATGAATGCTATCCTAAACTCCAGAAGTCAACATAGTATTTTCAGTTTTTTAAAGATCTCTCTATGCGTGTAACTGATTTTGACCAAAACGATTACACGTATCAGTCGCCCGTTGGCACGTGTTACTGCAAAAAAATGAATGTTTAAGTTTTTCGTTTCATCCGTCCACTAAAACTGTGAAGAAACACCGAGTCTCTTCTTGCATTTCTTACTTGAGTTGGCCCAGTTTTATTTTCAACTTAAACAGAATCTTATACGATACGTGAGTGAGGTAAGAGACCCCTGTGGGTCAGGTATAAGTGTCCTTCATTTGTAACTACTCCAACACTCGCCACCAAAAGATCTTTGTCCGAATAAACGAGTCATCTTCAGCTCAAAGTGTATAGCATGTTAAGGAGCATCGCTGCTCGAACTTTGGACCTTTACAGCTGTAGCCCAGAACGTCAACCACCACACCTCATCTACTTATGAGGTACAGTTTCTGCGTAGTGTTTGAGTTTGTCGGTTAAAGAAAAACCAAAACTTTATCCACTCGCAAAGAATATCGTTTCTTTTCCTTGTTGCTTTTACTCTTTAAGTAATAACTTGAATTAACTTATTTTTTTCAATATTGGAAGATTCTCAAACGAAAGAAACATAAAACTTCAAAGTCACAAATCAACAGAAAATTTCTAATAAACTTGACTTTTTTTCAAGTTCACTATTAAACTCAGAATGCAGGGTAGTCTAAAACGTAGTTCAACCCTCACAATTCCAACCCCATCATATACACACATTTAAATATCTTTGTGTGTGTGCGTGCGAAAGGGGGAGGGTAATATTTACTTGAAGCACCAAACTTGTTGTTTCCTTGTCGTTGTGTGTTTCATGTTCGGAAATTAATTTAAAACTGGCCAAAATAAAAAGAAATAGAATACGTACTGTCCTGTCCCCCTGGTGGCAACTTCCTGTTTTATATCCGGTTTTAATTGCTTGTTTTTGTTTTATAAAACTAATATTTATTAAGTATTGTATTTTATGACAAAACTATCAAGACCATCTACACCCGACCCCTACGATCATCAGTACCCCATAATCAGCTACGCTTGTTAATAAGTAGACTGTCACCCTTTTAACGCACTCACAACTTGAAGTGTGAAGAATATTTAGTGGTGTTGCCAGACTGTTTTTTTAAGATGGTAAAAAATTAACCAATTTCAGACATTATTTTAGCAAGATTAAAATAGTAACCAATGAGCTTCGAGATTTTTTTTGCTATAACAAAACAGTAGCCAGTGATATTAAATCTTGTTCCGGATGCAGTAAAACAGTAACCAATGAGCTTCAAGCTTCTTTCTGTTATATGAATGTTGTCGGTGTTTGGGTAATATAAGTTCATACCCTGGAGGGTCAGGTTCTCTATAGCCTCTTCCTCCTCCCCGTACTTATATTCTTGGCTGATTGATATTTTGACTGTGAACATTTTTATTTGGTCCTTTTCAGGGCAATGTCCATGTATTTTGGCTCGTATACAGTTTTTATTCTATTAGCAGAATGTCAAGTTTGCTGGTGGCATTTTTTTAATAGATAAATAAATAAACTGAAGAAGATTTTTTTAATTATTATTTAAAGTTTTATATATACATATATATATATTATTTAAAATTTATATATATATATTTATTTATTTTTATATTTAAAATATAAGTTAATTGGGGAGAGATATTTAGGACTAGCTTCATCATGTATGAGGTACCTGTCTAGTTCGCATAGTAATTCGTTTTTCATCCAATTCTTATTAAAGTACATTATTGTAATATGTAGGAGTCCATCTGGTATGGTTGGTATCTTCGAGTATTTGTGAATGAACTGAGATGATATAGTTCTTGGAACTCTGTATGCAGTTGTGAGGAGTGTGTTTTGGATTGTTTGTTGTGTAGTTTTAATTATTTTATTGCTTACAGTTATCCATGCTGGAGCTGCATAATCTATTACAGGTCTGATATATGTTTTATAGATTTTTAGTATGTTATCTGTAGATGCTCCACTGTTTTTACCAGTTAGACTCCTAGCATAGTTAGTTCTTCGTCAGACGTTATTTTTAATTTCGTTAACATGATTGATCCAAGTTAGTTTTGAATCATAAGTCAGACCTAAAACTTTTGCCGATGGGGCAATCTGGAGTAGTGTGCCATTCATATATAGTTCTGGCTGTTGTTTTTTGTGTTTTGTCGATTTCGTAAAGACTACGAGTTGTGTTTTTGCTGTGTTTATTTTTATTCTATATTTTTGACAGTATTCACTTATTCTATTTAGTTGTGGTTGTATGTTCGTGGCTGCTATCGTGCAAAGCCACATTGGACTATCTACTGAGCCCACCGAGGAGAATCGAACCTCTGATTTTAGCGTTGTAAGTCCACAGACTTACCACTTGTCTTTGTTTTTTCAGGTGGTCTCCGCTTTTATTATTGGTCTCTGTGGTCAATCGCACTTGTAATAGGATATATGTTCTTCAACTGTACTGGTTGGGGAAACCTATCTATTCAAACTTTTTTTCTTTTTCGCGAGGAGAGAATATGTCTTACTTGTCTCACTCTCGCCAACCAACTTTTTTCTGCTATAGCAAAACAGTGGCCAGTGATATTAAATCTTGTTCCTGACACAGTTAAACAGAAACCAATGAGCTTCAATCTTCTTCCCGCTACAACAGAACAATGGTTAATGATATTCAAGCTTGTTCTTGATATAGCAAAATAGTGGTTACTGAGTTTTAAACTTAGTCCTGACATAATAAGATAGCAACCACTGAGTTTTAAACTTAGTCCTGACATAATAAGATAGCAACCATTGAGTTTTAAACCTCTTCGTGCTACTGGAAAACCGTATCCAGTGAGTTTGACCTTTCTTCTACAGGTATAGAAATTCCATCGGATAACAAAAAGCGTTGATTAATTATCCAATGATCGTCGAAGATTATTCCAACAAGAGTTGTTTAAGCACAAAAGGAGAATAACTGATATTTCCTGTCAGTATGTTTCAGTTTTGATACTACCTATTGGTTTGTACATCACAGATGGGTATTTGCTAGGACTATATGTTACAGTTTTCTTTATGTTGGCATCCAAAAATAAATTTGACGGACGTGACTGACTTAACAATGTTATTTCCGGTTGGTTCTATATATAGTAAACAATATCAAACAGATCAAAACGTACACTCTTCCGTATGTCAAAAAAAAAGTCTATACTCTACTTACCTTTGCTCCCTGGTCTAGGTAACCTGACGTCATACCTATTAGAGGAACGCCTGCGTAGCCTGCAATAAGTGTAGGGAAGAATGATACTGGCCTGTCTACAAAGTTTAAGATTACGGCGGGACCGTTTCTTTCTATTGCCTCACATAACACCCTCAGAGTTACTTGAATGTTATTCGGCAGGGTGGTCCAACGGGCCATGAGCGTCACGTTCTTAGATGGCTTGCTCTCAGCCTCTCCCATAGTCCTTCGGAGCACGCGCCCGAGCTGTGGACCCGAAGTCGTGGGAAAGGTTGCGAGAAAGGGTAGGGCGAGTCCCGTAACATGACCGACTAAAAACAAGAGAAGTACCATACTTTCCTCTAGTATGGACCGCATGGAATAGCCGGCGAAACTCTGCCCGTACCAGTTCCAGCCACGCTGAATGGGCCATTCAGTGGAACCTAACTACCATGGTGTTAAACATGCCGGTCAGAACTACAACTACACTAGGAAAAAGATAAACAAACAGAATATGGTATTCCTTCGTTCGGCGTGAGGCCAGATCTCGAAAAATAAACAGATGCCGCTTCTGAAATTCATGTCGAACTCTGTAACTTAACAGAGAACACGAGCCGCTTTATCAGAGGGTTATCATATCTGCACATGCTCTTACCAGTGCTCGAGCTACAATCGATACGAGCTCTGGGTAGAAAGCTTCTTGGGAGTCCAATAACGCTTCGAATGTCGTTGGAATCTGCCACTGACGCTCATTTCCCATAGAACTATTAACTTTATATATATAAACAAAGCGACTCATCCTATAATCCCAGATATTTCTTTGAATCAGTAAAATTTCGTCCTTTTTAATTCCATTCTCTGAAAACAATATTTGCAATAGATGTTCGTTGGAAGTATTTTACGCCTGAGAAACCATAAAGTTACGATCCTTCAGACACATCCAAATTAAAGAATATCGATCTTTTTAACGAAATTTAGCAGTAGAGAAAACATTACAACATGATGTAAGGACTAACTAAAATTAATACAGCGTGTTCAGAAAGACGCTGTGCAGTTTTGTAATCATATACATATATTATAAGTGCACAGTGACTTTCCGAACACCCTGTACACATAATAAATAGCAATTTGAAACAGTCACTAACTTTACATGTTTTGTTTGTCACTATTCAGCAGTCTTTTGAGGGTACTGAGGGTAGGGAAGATGAAATGAGGGTGTTTTGTTATTTGTTGTTCTGTGCATGTAAGGGAGTGATTATATATTTACTCGCGGAAGTCAAATCAATAAGATTATCACAGTCTTACACATGGAGGGATGTGCGATAATTAAACCTAAGTTTTAAACAACAAAAATGTGTTTACGCTCCAGATATCTAAGATAGCTTTTACATTAACAAATGTTTAACCTTTGCAGATGTTTCAAAGCTCGTGCATAAAACCGTACTAAAACTTTTTTCTTTCCATTCTAGCATGACATAGTATAGACATGTAAGTTTGAAATACTACTATCATTATGTCAAGTGTGATGTATTCCCATTCGTTCCAGCTCGAGAAAATGGTTGCCCTCAGGAAAACTTGATAGAACAACTGCCTCTTCATATTAAGTTGATAAAGCAGTCGTCTCTTAAACTTATAATGATCTAGCCTATTAATATTTGTATAGTCCTATACTAAATGGATCCATACCTAGAAACTATTCATTGTATCTATAGAGATATCTTTCACATAATTATGTGATAAATTAATATAATGTGTGGTGAAATAAGGTACAAAACTCAGCCAATCTAATGCTAAACTGATCCCATCTTAACAATATATTGTGCTTTGTTTTTGAATTAACCACAACTGGTTGTCTGTGTTCTACCCACCACGGGTATCAAAATCTGATTTCTAGTGGTGTGAGTCTGCAGGCATACCGCTGAGCCACTGGGGGCTTATATTGCGTAGTAATAACAATGTATGCTTGTTCGAGGGTTCATGATGAGAGAGTTAATTTCGAGATGATGCAGGTACAATTCACTTAACAGGGAGCTAACTAGCTTTTCGCTGACAATATGTCGAGTTTTTCATTGCTGAAGTTATATAATGTCTTTATAAAACTACTAATGTCTGATGGTAATCCGTTTATGTTTGTAATGTTCGAAATCCATAAGAGCTCCTGGTCAGATATCTAAAATTCCCAATTAATAAATGTTAATCACAGTTGTAGCTTCCGAGATTTATAAGTATACCAACTATAGCAAACTAATAATATATACGATCTCTTGGCGCGTCGCCTTCATTATATTAATAAGTGTGAGTAGAGTTTCTAGATATTTCAGTTTGCACAACAACATAGATGATGCACTAATGTTTGTATACACACAGATATTGTTGATTTCTACACTCGAGAATTTTCTACAACTTTAGTGAACAGGCAGGAATTTCGCAATGATTTAAAATATAACTTACGTATATTTTTAAATATAAATTTAACTTAAACAAAGATCGATATTAAAACAGATAGATAATAATAAATCCGTCACACCGGGTTTCGATACCTGAGATGAGCAGAACACAGATTACCCATTGTGTAGCTTTGCGTGTAATTAAGAACAAAACAAAACTCTGTCAAAATGCCATCATCCCCCATGAAACATGCAAAGTATATTAAGAGACATATGGCTGCTCAACCTTGGACCTTCCTATCCAGATACAAGGTACTATTTCTAAATAGCATTAAAATAATAATAAATAATAACTTTTTTTCTTCTAGTGCATATGGAAAAGCACATTATTCTAACTAGATACCATTACGTCAGTTGGGCTACTAGTCTTTGAAAACTAAACCAATAAAGTAAAATTGTTTTGTATAGGTCTCAATGTATCAGTTCAGTTTGAAAGATTTGAAATCAGTGCAATCGTACACTGACTAAAGATGAATCAGTGCTTATAACTTGTGCAATACAATTAAACCATTCATTCCAATTTATAGGTCTTTTAGGCTTTTTAACAATTCATATAGGTCAGGCCCACGTGACTCAATAAATTCATACAACAGGAACACCAAACATGTCGCAAAAGTGTAGATTACTCCAGAAAGTTTCAGAAACAGCCCAAACACTCTACAAAAACAAAAAGAGAGAGTCAAAAGCCCCCTTTAGATCTCTTTTCTCAGGCTCTGAGAGCTCGTTCTTTTAAGAATACCAACAAATCTTAAGCGATGTTTATCGTGTTCGACAAAATAAAACTGAACGGTAATTGATGTTTAACAGGTAAAGAAATCATAAATTATAATATTTTACCACAAAATCGGTAATTTTATTTCAGCATATGTTTCTATAAAAAAGTTACGTAGATTTTTGGATTTTGTAATATTATAGCAATTCGAGTGATTTCGTATGAATAGCCAACGGGTTAACATTTTCGATCAGTTGCTAAACTGTCATTCTTATAATACATCTACAACTTGAAGTGCGAAAAGGAAAATGTGGTATCGCACGGATTCAAACACTGTCCACAACATCCTAACATCCTGTTCTATCATGAGTCTGTGCCTTTACAATAGAGAATTACTCCAAATATTATCACTTTCACAACAAAGTACATTATTGGTTTTACGTATACGTGGGATCAGCCTTCCTGGAATAAATTAAATGTTCATTCTTAGCTTTCACAAACATAATACGTTTGATGATTGTAGCAATATGATAAAATGTGACTGTATCAAGAACAAAACACTAATTTCTTCGCTAAATCAAGTTATAGTTTGGACAAAAAAGGATATTGTAATAATAAAAAGAAACTACATTTTAAACAGGTTATTTACTTCTAAGCTCAATAAAATCTGGAAAATTAAAACGCAATCAAACTGCACCAACTGCCGGTTTGTTTTACCTTTCTGATAACCTATTAAACCGGTGCATCAAATAAATCATTGTCATGCTTATCGTTACATTACTGTCTTCTTTGTCTACGGTTAAACGGCTCTAATTACCTTCAACTATTTAAAATTGACTCAATAAATTCGTTATCGAACAAGGGGAACTGTACGTATATTGTTTGGAATGAAATAATAAAGTCAGAAAAACGGTTTGAACAACCAAATCAATAGGAAGCGAGTTAATGAGTCTTTTAGGAAAACATGGTCTTACACAGAATCCATATTCACTTGAAACATTATTTTACTAAAAAATATCTCTTTTTTCTGTTTTTAAAATACAATAATTCAATAAGCCATTTTGTTCTGACTGTCGTATTTTATTAATGTACAATTTATTCAAGACATCATTTTCCACACAAAAAACGTATTATGTTAAATGTTGGTAATAAAAACTTTAGTTTCTATAACACCTTATTAACACTACAATAATTAAGAAGGCTCTAAACAACTGACTGTATTACCACTAAATGGTAAAACATGTTTGAGATCCATTTAGGTTGTAACTAATTTTTTAGTGTACTAAAACCTAACACCATGGTAACAGCCTCTCTTTATTCAGATATAATAAAATAATCCTACACAACCCGATGTTAACAGCCGACCTTTCTCTAGATACAATGTAAGAATCCTACACAACCCGATGGTAACGACTTCCCTTTCTTTAGACATAACGTGAAAATCCTACACAACACTATGGTAACAGCCTACCTTTCTTTAGATATAATATAAGAATCCTACACAACCTGCTTTCTCAGTGGGTTCGTTTCACGTCTTTGTGTAAGTATCACTATTCTTTAATGTAAATAACTTTAGAATGATTCAACACAGAGACAAGAACGGGTAAATAAATAACCAGGAAAAGTTCAAACACCATCAACAAGTTTATTTATCACAGTGAAAGCAAGACGTCTCACAGAATCAATGACACCGCTTCACACAAGGTAATTTAAACATACAGGTCAAAATTCAAAATGTAAACTTCAACATCACAGGTAACGCATAGAGATTAACAGAGTTAGAATAACATTTCATTTATAATAACACAATACTTTTATCCAACCATACAAAATGAACTTTATTTCATCTTTATGTCAAGTGAGTGTATACCTACTACAGTTTGTTACTTGTTTATTTATATCAGTTGAACCCATGTCTATTATAAATCGTCATCTGTTTCCAAGTGAGTGTTTGGCTTCGATAACTTATCTTTTGTTTCGTTCTTATGCTAAACGAGACGATGACTGTTGCACTTTGTCATCTCTATCCTCAGCAAAGACTGGTTTGTTCTGATAGAACACAACAAGGACACTACCCTTGAGGTTATTAGATTTTATGTCCCAAGTTGCACCTCAAACTTTCTAATCCAACTTTCCACTGTCACAAGCATTACAATAAAATGTCTTAAGGACAAATTTCTTGTACGTCAGTATCGAAATAAAACATAGCTAGTATCCATTTAACATGACACTCTTAAACACATAGTGTCACATAAACTCTCGCTCTCACGCAATGTCTTTAACTCTTTTGCTGTCATGGACACATACATCTCCCCTCAAGAAAAATGCACTATCTTTAACATATATATATTTCCTCTGAGGAATTTAACCACCATGGACACATGCATGTCCTCTCTAGAAAACTGTACTATCACTGACACATATATATTCCCCATGACCCATTTAACCCCCATACATGTATTCCCTCTGAATCACTCAATTGTTATATATCAACACATCCATATCTATCTTTTGAAACATCGATCTTCCACGGGCACATACACATCTGCCAACTGAGTTCTTATGAGCATACATACATGTCTACCATAAGAATCATTACAACCACTACTGTGTTTGTTTGTACCAGCTGGTCTGATGACCTCTGTAATGAGTGAAACACGTCACGTCGTCGGTAATGGTAACAGAGAAAACCGTGTGGTTGAGATATTATTATCATACCTTTTTGTAATTTGTGAAAACACCTCAGGAATGCAGTGTTAAAACCCTAATAGGCCTAATACTAATGTCTGATAACTAGTAACTTAATTATCATCATGATTTACCATTTTGAAGAAGGTGCTTATACCATAATAAATATTTATTCTCTAACTACGTGCTTTGGTGCTTATATAGATAAAAATCTGGTTTCAATCCTTGCAATGGGTGGAGCACAGAAAACCCATTGTGTAGCTTTGTAGCTTAACAATATAGACAAGTGAAGAAAGCGCATTTTGAAAATTTAAAAATATTTTAAAATTCAGTTAAATTGAATTACTTTTACGACTACTAGAAAATTTACGAATATAAATTCATTTAGAAAACCGCCATTAAAATAAACAAAATTACAATAAATATGCGAGTTGTATGAAGTACGGTTTCTTTAATATATTACTGTTTTATAGTTTTATTACGGTTCTTAAATTAATTTTTCTGACTAATTCTGAAATCTCACTTTTTAATGAGTATTAACACCTAAGTATCATCAAGTGAAACTTCGATCGCACTATCGAGCTGTCAGACATTTATATAAAGCTTGAGTTTCAAAATGGCTAAAAGTTCTTGTACAATAAACCATAAAATTAATTTGGTAGGCTACAAAAGATACGTTGAGACGTTACCTTCCAAAGTACAATAATTTTCACATCATTGTGTGAGATATATCTTTGATTGGGAAGCTTTTCATTGCAAATCGATTTCAAATTTTAGAGACAATTATTTTTAAAGTTTTAGCAGGAATCAAGTTATAAAAAAAGATTTTTAAAGAACTGTTTGTTTGTTTTGGAATTTCGCACAAAGCTACTCGAGGGCTATCTGTGCTAGCCGTCCCTAATTTAGCAGTGTAAGACTAGAGGGAAGGCAGCTAGTCATCACCACCCACCGCCAACTCTTGGGCTACTCTTTTACCAACGAATAGTGGGATTGACCGTCACATTATACACCCCCACGGCTGGGAGGGCGAGCATGTTTTAGCGCGACTCGGGCGCGAACCCGCGACCCTCGGATTACGAGCGCACGCCTTAACGCGCTCGGCCATGCCAGGCCTTTTAAAGAACTAACAATTATATTAAAACTGTTCAGGACAGATGGTATCACAAATAAACATACGTCAGATAGCACGGTTCAAAATTTGTACATTTATGATTCGGTTATTTAATAGCACACAAAAACTACTGGAGAAATATTTCAAAACTTCTTAAATTCACTTGAACTACGTAAACTGTCAGAGAAAACTTATTTGTACGCATTGTTAACAATAAATGATCAATATTTGACTAATTTAAAACAACAATAATAACATGACACGTTGTTTGACGTTAGGCCTAGGTTTTTCAAATCTTTAAATAACTTATCTCGCAACTCCTTACAAATTCAATTGAAAAAAAAAGCTTTTTCATAACTCAAACAACCTTGGGTTACAGTATAGGTGATTCTTTGTGTTCTTAATACAAATTAATGAACTAAATCTACTACCTTATATAATTGAAAGTTTTCAGTGACATTAATATCGAAAGATGAAAGTTTCTACTTATGCATAAAATATAAAGAAAAACAATAAGTGACTTAGGCACACTAGACCATCACCAATCGCCAAGCGTTCGTGCAACAATGATGAACTTACAGTCACATCTGTTGCTATGGCAGAACATAAGAGTGCTGCAGTCTTGTTTTTAATACACTATATTTACATGTATTTATTTAGCTATGCCTTAAATCAAATATGATAGTTTCTCACACGACCTTCTTTATATTGCCGGTAAAATATTTAAGTGAAGTAGCAAAGGAATAAATTTAATTAATAACATGCCCAGAATAATTGTAAAAAATATTTTGATTGATTGAAGTTAAGCACAGAACTACACAATGGGCTATCTGTACTCTGCTCAATCAGGGTATCGAAACCTAGTTTCTAGTGCTGCAAGTCCGCAGACGTACCACTGTGCCACTGTGGGAGAGGGTAAAAATATTCTACAATGATTAGAAATATATCAGAATATAATCTCTCTTTCTTTTTTTTTAATGGTATTAACATGCGAATAGATTATTAGAAACACAATTCTCAGGTCATCTTCAGATTAACAAAGAGAGTTTGTAAATCGTGAATTAAATGAAAAAAGCCTCAATATTGTCGTTATTAACCAATTAAAACATCTTAAAGTCAACATTTTCTTATTTTGGTTTGTTACATCAAGTAATTTCACCAACTAAATGTATAACAAATTTGAGCCCGGCATGGCCATATGGATTAGGGGGGTCGACTCGTAATCTGAAGGCCGCAGGTTCGAATTCCCATCGCACCAAACATGCTTGCCCTTTCAGCCATGGGGCGTTATAATGTTGTGATCAATCCCACTAGTCGTTGGTAAAAGAGAAGCTTAAGAGTTGACGGTGGGTGGTGATGACTAGCTGCCTTCCCTCTAGTCTTACACTGGTAAATTAGGAACGGCTAGCGCATATAGCCCTCGAGTAGCTTTGCACGAAATTCATAAAACAAACAAATTTGACTTCTCGCCCTAATTCAGAATATTTAACTGTTTTTCATGTGTGATTTTTGCTATTGTTGTATCCAGTGCTTTCGAAATGCTAGCAGTTTACTGCACATTGAAAAATAGAAGTCATTTTGAAAAAAAAACAACTTAGAACACATCACTCAATCAACAAATTTAGTTTGGTTTGGTTTGTTTCGAATTTCGCGCAAAGTAACACGAGGGATATCTGCGTTATCCGTCCCTAATTTGGCAGTTTAAGACTAGATGCAAGGCAACTAGTCATCACCAACTACCGTCAACTATTGAGCTAGTCTTTTTTCAATGAATAGTGGGATTAACCATTACATTATAATGCCCCTATAACTGAAAGGGCGAGCATGTTTGGTGTGACTGGGATTAGAATCCGCGAGAGATAGATTGCAAGTTGAGCGCCCTAACAACTTGACCGTGCTGAAGTCTCACAGCACAGAGCACATTTAACCTGTTTTGTGTCTTTGCATTGTTACCAATAAACTTAACTTGATACATTGTTCAGCTCATGACATCAATATATTTTTCTTAAACTACAAATAGCTCGTAAAAAATTCATTGAAACTAAACAATTTCTTCAGGAAGCACAGATTAACTCTTGAATGAGTGTTGTTGTGTAAAATGCGAAATAAAAACTTGCATAGATGTTTTATAATTCCTTTATAGTTATATCTACTATAATATAATACATTAATTCAATACAATGTAATTTAAAAAACTGATTGAATATTGCACTTTAATCGATAACCAAAATGACACACTGACGTCATATTAATTTCGACTGAAATTTCACATGGATTTTATATGGTGGTTGTGGCACATCTTGCAAGCTTATGGAAGAGATTCTCTTAATAATAATGGTTTTTAGAAGATAAACCACTTACTCCATTTTATTTAACAGATAATACATTTTTATAAAAGAAATGAAATGTACCCTATCTATCAACAGATAAAGACTAAAATACGTACTTATAGTCAAATAGAGGTTAATGTTTTTCTACTTGCAACAAATATTTGTATTAATAGAGAGAAATGTTTTAATTTTAATTTAGGCTAATAATGAAAGACTAGTGAAGATGAAATGGTTCCTTCTAGAACTTAAAAACTTCATTCTCTATCTTCAACTCAACTCACCTTGTGCGAATACAATTGAGATTATGTGTAAAGGGCATGCCAATTAATAGAGAGAATACCATACGGACCCTAAGTAACAAAGTATGATACCAGTTTTAATTTCATTAACCAGAGACTTTCAAAGGAAAATACGTAATACAATAATAAGAAGTGTCACACAATTGAACAATGCCATTATGGTATATACTAACGTTATATAAATTAAATATAAAAATGCAAAACAATGAATAATGTACCAAATTTAAGAAAAGATCAAAACTTTTACAAAATAACTGAAGAGGATAACCAGAAATGGCTAGTGGTATATGACACCATTCATAATTATTATTAATAATAGAATACATTAACAATAAAGAGAACCAGGTTGGGGTAAGTACATTAAAAGAAAAAAATTAAAAATGCTAGTATAATAACGGTATAAAGTGAACTTAATTACATACAAATAATACATAATAAACAACATAAAAATGCAAACACTGAATAAGGTACTAGGTTTAAGAATAAAACATCTAAAAACTACAAAATAACTGAAAAAATAGTAAGTGGGCATTACATGTGGCAGATGGAAAATAGAATGAAAGTTTGATAGGTCCCCGAATAATCTTAAACATGGGAGAATACCTGAGACACCTTAACTCAGTGAACTGATTGAAAGAGATGCAGGAAGTCGGTCTCAAGCTGGAGGGAAGACAATATCAGTAGAATAGTTAAATACTTAACGACTTCTTGTAAGTTACAATGTATGCTTCATTAAGGTTAAATAATCAGAAAAAGAAGAAAAGGATGGTCATTCTACTGATATGGTAAATTATTGTATGATAACCAATTTGTGAAAGATGGAAGATATGAGATAACCATCACCACACTGATGCTGCAAGGGGGTATAGCACAAATAAATGGAGCCATTGAGTTTCTATAAAAGGGACAGGTTTTTATAGAACTGGTCTGACAGAAATATTGCAGATCCCTAACAGAAAGAATGTTATGGATTATCTGCCAACGTAAATCACGTAAATATGGATTGAAATCAAGAGTTTTGATGTAGCACCACACTTTATTCCTTGAAATATGAGGTGCTTTCTGTGCCACCCTCAGAGGAGATAACAAGGCAAGAAGAAGATAAAAGGAGCAAACAGACTGGATGCAAATATAAAAATCAGGATTATCCTTAGTGATAGAAGGAATTGTCCTAGGAACTGAAGCATATCAATAACAGGAAGGGGTGGAAGGGTGGACAGATAAAATGATACATCACCTGCATTGCTATGTTAAGCAAACTCCAAAACACCCTGGCAGTGGTATACTAGCAACGTCGACCGAATGAATGACATAAGAAAATGGACATTCAAGAACCAGAACATAAAGAAGAGGTGACAATAGACAACCTTGACGAACTCTCTCAACAATGGGAATAGAAGAAGCCAAGAAACCATTTACCAATATCTGACTAGTTGCACCAGCATAGAGGTTTGAAGATTTTGGTTTCGTTTTTGAATTTTACACAAAGCTACACAAGGGCTATCCGTGCTAGCCATTAATAATTTAGCACTTTAAGACTAGAGACAAGGAAACTAGTCGACATCACCTACTGGCAACTCTTGGGCTACTTTTTTACCGATGAATAGTGGGACTGAGTGCGTGTTATAAGGCGCTACGGTTGAAAGGGCAAGTATGTTAGGTGTGAAGGGATTCAAACCCGCGACTCTCATATTACAAGTCGAATCCCTTAACCACCTGGCCATTCTGGGCTAGGATTGAAGAGTGGCAATAAAATAATCTTGGAATTCATACATTCAAAGTATGTACCTCAGAAAGCTATGATGAACACAATCAAACGTTTTGCTCTGATCCAGAGCCAAAATTTAAAAGGTAGATTTGTCTAGTCAATATGAGTAAACAGGTTTCTCATGAGCAGAAAATTAAACCTTATACTTCAATCTGGAATGTTACACGTTTGAACTGTTTGAACAACGGAATCCATCACATTTCCTAGTTGAAGACCAAAACATTTTAACAACAATAAACAATGATACGGAATGCCATGCTGAGAAATCCTTCAAATTGTCTGTATCCTTACACATTATGGTTATATTACCATCTGATGTACCTGGGGGATTTGACCCGAAGCAAACAAGTGTTAAACAAAAAGATGAACTGATGTGAGGCCACACCTTGTTAGAGAGAGGACATCAGGACCAGGGTACTTGTTCAAGAGTAGGAGAAAAGCTTGTTCACATTCATCAACTTTTAGAGGTAAATGGATATAAAAGAAAGATCCTCACACCCAGAGGATAGAGGAATTAAGTAACTTCATCGAACTTTGAATCCTGAACTTCTGTAGAAGTAAAAAAGGCCAATAATGTAAACGACATCGCCTCAAAAATGTCGAGAGAAAACCTGTGACCGTATAACTTAACTCATTCAGTATTACTGGACCTTGCTGACTGTCATACATGACACCGCCATGCGATATTCAAGACATCTTACTCAAATAATTCAATCTGGGAGTGAACTACAGCTGATGTTAAAATTTCAACATAAGACTCATTAATATCTGATTTAAGGCATTCAATATCCAAATGCATAATGTCATTCATACTGTTGCTACACAGTAGAATAGCCAACTTGTCCTATTTTGTCACAGCTGATTATTGGATTGGTAA
The DNA here is from genome assembly GCA_011833715.1 of Carcinoscorpius rotundicauda. Classification (NCBI taxonomy): domain Eukaryota; kingdom Metazoa; phylum Arthropoda; class Merostomata; order Xiphosura; family Limulidae; genus Carcinoscorpius; species Carcinoscorpius rotundicauda. The sequence continues at coordinate 19,355,972 of CM022391.1, forward strand.
TATTTTAATAAACCCACATGACAGAAACGGTTTCTGCACAAGACCCTGAGATCAGCCCTCCACTGCACATTTTTTATACTTCTGGTACAGTAATCATGTAGAACTGAGAGAAATCTGGGTCATCAAGCAGAGAGTTATTCATTCTCCAAACAGTGAGGCCTCTAGTTCTGTGACAGAAGTCCCCAAAAGACAAGAAAAAAGTCCAATGATTAGAAACATATTAGAAGGAGGAGCGATGTGCAAGAGTTACAGCTCTAAACAAACCATGGAGAAACCTTACAGACTGATAAAATCTGTCCAAATGACAGGAAATACCATGGCCAATCTATATGACCAAAAATGTTGTCCCATATGAATAACGCCAAGAATCTTTCAGATAATACGAGTCTAATAGATCTCACAAGGAATGATAGCCCTTTACTCCTGATAAAGGGTTACCGTGTAGCTTGTCTAATGTTGGGTCTAAAGCACATTTAAAGTCATTCCCAAAATAATATCATTCATGGTTAAGAGAAAACAATCGAGATTGTTAAAGAAAACACATTGTTCAGAACGCCGATCAGCTGAATAAATGTGTAATAAATGTAGAGGATGGTCATAGACAAGCAGAACATCAACTAAAATTCTAACCTCTTCAACAGTGTGAGAACGAATAATATTCCCTACAAAATAACACTAAAAATAATTCCAACCCTCGACTGTAAAATCCACCAAAACACCAAACACTCGCACATTGAAACGTCATACAAAACGGGATTGGTCACGTGTATAGTAAAAATGAGTTTTCCGTAAAAAGGAACATTGGCATCAAAGAGAGAACAAAGTGAAATACTACAGTGTTGTCTGATAATGTTACATAGAGCATACACGTTGCATTTAATTCCTACTATAATGAATAAAAAAATTGTAAAATAGACTAACATTTTGGTTTCGTGCTATTTGGTACTACATTAACCTGAAGTGAAGAAAACGATAAAGATCTCTTTAGAACCAGAGATGGATTAGCCACTTCATATTCCATAGCTGAACGAGATGTGGAGACTTGAGTACGGTGGAGTCCATCAGATCCTGAAGAATGGAAAGAGAAAAGAGACACGGGTAAGTGAGACTTCACAAATATACTGAGCCTAGCTGGACGGTGACAGAAGAATACACATTCAGGACTAAATAGGAGTCGTCCAACACTCCAACAGCCAAGAGAGAACGCTACGAGCTATCATTATTCAATCCTGATGGAAAGGAAGTAGGTAACAAAGGACAAGATGGCAGAATAGGTAATATGGAGATTGGATCATCAGAAGATAACAACTTAAGAAATAAGTACATTTCAATTCCTCAGTTAGACACACACCAAGGTGATTATAAGTTTCCTACTCAGGTAATGGGACATCGAAAGGAGGAAAAGGATCACAAGCAACAGTTGCAGTGAGTAGATCAACGGTCTCTTGACAATCAAGAGGCACATTAACTTTACCAAGTACAACAGTCTCATGAAGAACTTCCCCAGACAAAGAACAAAGATACCTGAAGAAACTTAGGGAAGAACAAGGCTGGTTCTGCAAGCATAAGTGGACATGAATTAGGGACAAATTTTAATACCCTGTGCGCTATTGCAAATAGCACGTAAAATTAATCACTTTGTGAAGTTGACCAAATGAGTAAAACTGTACACATTCAAGGGTAACACAGTTTGTGAAAAGATGTCCACCCAGACTGCAACGTTCACATAACTGCACCATATTTGCGTAATTACTCATTAAAGTATATCGATTAACGCTCAAAAAGTTGAAGACTGGTGATGACATATCTGACGAGATTCTGTAAGGACATACAGATGACCAGAGTTATGTTCATGTTCGATGTGGAGAATACATCCATAAGAAGAAAAAGCTGACTCTATGGTAGCATTGGACAATTCAGAACGAGCATAATGAAATGTCATCCACTTGACATTAGAACCCGGAAGATAAATTTATTTGGATAAAGAAAACTATCCAGACTGAGAAGCTTCTGAGCAGCGGGAACGCTGGAAAAGGTAGCCACATATCGTCTACTTCCTAGATGTTGAAAACATATAAGGGATTCAACGCCAAATAACTCGTGAAATGAGCTGATAACTTCGCTAGAAAGAAAAGACTACGTCACTTGAAAGCAAACCTACCGTGGTTTTTTGGCAATTCATTGGTCGACGAAATAACAATTTCCCACACAGGAAGGTAGAAAGAAACACAAAACGTGGTAAGATAATAAATACAAGAATAAACTGAAAAGAGAAACAAATAAACAAATGTGTATCAGTGAACACTATACTCACAAAATCCAAGCAAGTCTACCCTACAGATCCCAGCTTAGCCCTGATACTCACACAACTAACAGGCTTCACATCACTACAGATTTGAAGAAAAAAAATATCTCAATGTAAGGTTTGCGAGAAATGAAGAGGAGAGTGAAAGAAATACAGGTACAAATTCTATTTCATGTGGTTATCAAATGTCTAAATAATCAAGATATTTCATAAAAATAATTTTATTTTAAGACTTTCTTTTTGTCATTTATTAGTTAAAGTCTAATTACAAACATTTTATTTAGACATACAAAAAGACTCATTTCATCACCTAGAATGTGCTGCTATCTAGCGCATTAGCTTATAATTACATTTAATAAAGGAGATCATAGATTATTACAATTTGGGCTTTTAAATTCAACTTCCTTACTAGATTTTTGTTATTTTTTATTTCTACATCACAAAGTCTCTCTGGTAAAATTCAAAATAACAATGTTGTTTGTAATTATTTAATTACATATGTCACTTTGTTCCAGTAAAAAGTATAATTTCTGAATAATAACTTTCTTTAGAACAATCGTTACAAAATGATATTATGCAAAACCTCTATTTAAGAGAACTGATTTAGATATGTCTAGAAATGTATTCTAAAATCTTTATTGATCGGTTTATACTAAAGTTATGTAGTATATGTTAAAGATGTAATAGTAGAGAAACATAATATTGCATTTCACTGTTAACTGTTTATTTTCAGAAATATTAAAAATCAGGCACATTTTTGTTTATTTATTTGAAATTTAACTATATATCTTAAGAAAGTAGTATCAATTGCAGTAACAATTCTTTAAACAAAACTTATTTAAATATAACATCTAAGTAAGAGAGAGAAATCGTGGGTATACTTAAATGTATATAAACAAATACAAAAAATCATACTCGTATGTTATGAAATTGCTAACGAGAGCTACAAAATCTTGAGATAAAGCGTAACTCAGCGACTAGTAGTAACTTGATTGATAGACTGAGTTTCAAATTTATTTCTTAGGCAGTCAGAAAGCTACTAGCTAAATAATAGACAATAATAATTTAATATCATCATATTTGCAATTTTTAAAGTTTAATAGGTAATTATACGATTAGAGTGAGCGTAAAAGAATTTTAGAATCACCATTCATATGATACACACTCATATTACGCGACGCTCTTAACATTCTGATGTATTCATTTATTTTGTACATATTTACTGTAACTTTCAAAAAATTCCTGAAAATGAGACAATTCGATAACAAATTGTGAATAAAAAGATTTATTGGAGTTATAGTTACTGCTTTAAACAACTTGTACGTGGAAGAAGTGCACAGTAATAAGTTAGAAGTATCAATTATGCATAAATACAAAAGGATTACTGTTTGAGTAAATTATGAAATACGCATAAACTATTTGTGATAACTTTAACACAAAGTCAGTCCACTAAAATTACTTTAAATATTCATAACTTTCTATCAGATAAAAAATTAATTAGATGCAGAAAACTTACGGGCTTTAATGCTGACGATGGTCATTTTATAAGAATATCAGAAAGAATTATTTAAATGAAGGAAATAATAAAATTCACTTAAAGTGATATATATTTTTTAGTTTTAGTGTATTTTGTTATAAAGAATTATATTTTCTTATTTTATAAAAGATTCTCTTTATCTCCTTCTCGTAGTTTGAGAAACGTGTTCAACTTCTCTTGAAGAAACTTATTTGCTGATTAACAAAATAATTATTTTCTGAAAAAAAGCGCTACCTACTTTGTCTAAAGAAAATTAATGATTTGTATTTGTTGCGAATATTTCTTTCCTCTCTAGCTTTCTTTTTTATAGTTTCAGTTATCAATGACATGCTTCATTATTTTATGCCATATTGGCTTAAGTCTCCGTTTTTATTTGTTTTGTAGTCACAATTACAGGAAGTCACTCAAAGTTTTGTGAAACATTTCACCCATAATGATGAAGGTTTAGTTTGTTTTAAATTTCGCACAAAGCTACACAAGGGGTATTTGCGCTAGCCGTCCCCGATTTAGACTAGAGGGAAGGCAACTAGTCATCACCACCCATCGCCAACTCTTGGGCTACTCTTACCAACAAATAGTGGGATTGACCGTCACTTATAACGTCCCCACGCCTGAATGCGTGGTGCGACGGGGGTTCGAACCTGTGACTCTCGGATTACGAGGTCGAGTACCTTAACCACCTGGCCATGGAGGGCTTAATCAAAGAGAAATGTAATATTTGCTTTGGTTAGTAATTTGTGTTTCTTTTAACTAGCATTAGCTATTTCCAAACAGCCATTTAAGTCGTGAAAAATGAAGCCTTGCTATCTGGATATATCATCCATAAATTTGTAAAATTATGGTGTTACATGAAGGAATTTAACTCCTGCTATGACACAATACTTACATGTTACTGGTGGGTTTTGTTTTATTTGGGTTCTGCATAACAAGCAAATGAATCACTGCTAACCTCATTAGAATACTTTGTTTCACATGGATCTGACGGAAACCTTCGACATACATATGAATAACTGTCACATAATAAGAAGGAAAATGCTTATAAAACTAATAAAGGTACCTATTTTTCAGTCCATAAAACGGTTATATTTCCACTTAAATATGTATCTATAGAGGCATAAGCTCTCCTTAAATTTAGTTTCTGCAAATTATTATATCTAGTCTCTGAATTGACGGACACTACATTAGTGTCACTTAACGTTCAAGATTGATTCAGTAATATAGATTTCTGATTGCTGTGTGGCAAACGTAAACAGTTCGATTTTAGAGTTAGGGCGTGTAGTTCTTCTTCTGTTAGTAATTATTAAAATAAAGTGAGAATCGATGGTCAGAATGAAATTGTTTTCAACTTTTATTTGCAATACTGTAACGTGTACAACATTACGCAGAGAAAATATTTTAGCGGTTTGAGCTCAAAATACTTATATCAAGTCTAGAAGGTGGAAAGGTTAAACATGCATTGTGAAGCCCAAACAAAACAGATTATCATATCGCTATCTAGTAGGATAAATTTTAAAAGAACAAAATTTAAATAAAATATAACATGATTTTGGAAATCACACGTTTGTTCTTCAACCATTTCCAAGTTTTTAACCCCGATGAAGTTCTATTAATGAATCATTTATTATGTTTTATCGTGAAGTTGATGCTGAATGTTTTACGCACCAAATTGTCGGCATATCTGCGACTTTCTTGTTTACGAGATACATTATAACCTAGCCACACTCGTACAAAATACCATTAGCTTTATCTAATTATTTTTCAGTAGCGGGATCTACAGCAAAAATGTCACACACTTACATACAAAATTACAGTAATATCATTGGTCCATAAGAGTTTGGTCGTTCGACGAGACATTTGCAGGATCAAAGACTATGGCTGGGTATGCTTGCCCGTATGGTATTTGGAGTTTTATAATGTGACACTCAGTAAAAGTAGCTCAAGAGATGGGTGTAACTGGAGTTGACTAGCTGCTTTCCCTTGACTCTGTTACTTCAAAGCTAAAACCAGGTGGCATTTCAGGAAGAAGATATCTAGTAATAAGATGGCATCTCGTGAATTTCTGTTGTTTTTTTTCAAATCCGATAACAAAGTTAAAGCTTTTGTGATGTTTCTATACAATCAAAGTTTCTTGGATACACGGTTAGTACAACCTAACCACTAAACTACTTCAGATTTATGGGAGCTAAAAGTATGAAATAAATGTAATTTCATTCAACTTTGGGTTGAATATGTTATATTGAAAACAGAGCTGATATAAAATAGGAAAGGGATGTATCAGAACTACATCTGTCATTTATTTGTGGTTACATAGGTAGTGCGGTGCTACCTAATATCACTTTTGAGGATTAATTCTTTTAAGCGCAAAATATTCAAACATTTAAATCGTGTTCAGATTTTAGCTTTGTGTTACCAGAAGGAATACATTGACTGTAGTTGATGTAAGAAAATAAATAATGCGTATCATCATGGGGTACCAGGCCCATCTAGAAAGAGATCTACAAAAATTTACCTCAACCAAATAGGATATGGACTTTGACGGCTTGGTGAATCTCCAAGGTTTCAACTACTTTTCAAGCATGCTTCATCTTACTCTTGATACATGTTTAATTCATTAATTACCACTTTACTTAATGTATATTGTCGTGCCATCCATAGTAAAAAGAAAAATTACCTTGAAAAGCTGATAAGTATTAAAGCATAGAGAAATAAAGAAATATAAAGTGTCAGTAAGCGAAATAAAAGAATCAACGAAACATAACAGCTATGGGAGTTTATCGTTTAAAATAATTTAAAAACATGTCTCTGCTAGTACTTTGCATTACTTTACATTTTTTGTTTTGCTGCTATAATCATGGTCGAACGTGCTACCATCTAGTAATCAACCATACAACTTTATTATATTCGTGCAAAATATTCAAATATTATAACTATAGCGTTAGTAAGGAATACAGCGAAAAAGGAGTCTAGATGATGTTACATTTGTTTGCGGTCTTTACAGTCGAGAACAATATTCTGCCATCTAGTGTTCAAAGTTAAGCTTCTTTTAAAATTCAAGTGATTATTTAATTGAAGTACAATATTCCAAACAAAGTGCGACTAAAACATAAGCCTGATTTTACTGTAACTTTCTTAGCCTAAACCTAATCTCCCCTTCCTCGCCTAATCCTGACCTAATCATTCCATTTAATTTATCCGAATTTCATAGAAATCTGTTAAGTTTGTGTTAAGAATATTGGAATAAATGCTACCACCTTCAGTTAGGATTTTTTTTTCTGTACATGTGTTCTCAATGAATAAACACGTATCAACAGGTTATGGACCCAGGAATGCTCTAACAGTGCTCAAACAGATGAAATTGTTTTAAAATTGTTGGTACAAGTAATCCAGGAGATACTGAGGATTACTGTAGAACAGTTTTGGATGACAAGTTTTGTTGGATGGCACAGGATTTACATGGATACTTTATCAAAAGTGCTGGATGATTCGTTTCCTTTGGAAGCCATTGTGAAATATTAAGATAAACTGTAAATAAAATATTGATTGACACTCTATTTTCTCAAGTCATATAAAGGAAGAAATAAATCTAACTCAAAGAAAGGAATATTACAGTTGTGGCTGAAATAGTTTGACAATGGAAGATAAAATATCAATTGATAAGTTGGGAGAAAATAAGTAGACCTCATAGAAATTTCAAATGGAACATTTATTGAAAGTTAACGGCCTATGGGGCCATGTGACTGAAACAGGTATTGGCAGAGACAGCCAATGAACAAACAAGGGCAGATTTCAACAAGAAAAGAGAAATAACATTTTCAACAATTGTTCTGAATATTCAAGGTGCATAACTATCTTGTCACCTCATGCACAACTCCTAAGGAAGCATGGAATGTACTGCGTGCTCACTTTGATCGGAACACACTAGCCAATGAACTGTTCCTGAAAAAGAAATATTTTCAATGTGAGATGAAAGCAAACATGACGGTCCAGGAACATTTGAAACAAATGAAGAAATTAATGGATCGCCTTGCTGAGATTGGGGAGAAAATAACAGAAGAAGATCAAATTGTAACCTTAATTGGTGTTCTGCCAGCTAGCTATGACACAATTGTAACAGTCCTGGAAACCAAAATTGATGATATCTCATTAGAATTTGTGCAACAGACACTGATTAATGAAGAACGAAAGAAGAAAAAGGCCATATCTAATGAAACATCATCAACTGCATTAGCCACTCATAGCAACTTCAAATCACATGGACCGCAAGAAACAAAGAGAAAGGATAACACCTTCAAGTGTTACAAGTGTGGCAGAAAGGGACATATAAAACGCAATTGTCCAACACCGAAGGAAATGGTCCACAAAGCTGAGAATGTGGATATTAATGTGGCGGAAGATTATACTGATGGAAACAATGGTGTTGCCTTTGTAAGAAACCAGGATAAAGGAATAGGAAATGGGGAATGGTTGGTGGATTCTGGTGTGTCTAGGGTTATGACACACCAGAGGAACATATAAAATTATCACAAGTTTAGCACACCTCAGCAAATTAGGATTTGTGATGGAAAAACTGTTAAACTCTTGGAGTTGGAAACTGTAAACTAGAAATGACATTTAAAGCCAGTAATTCAAAACATGTCACAATGCAGAGTGTCCTTTATACACCAAAATTAGCTAACAATCTAATTTCAGTACGAGTTGCTACTGAAAAAGGAAATATTGTGCAGTTTGGAGTTAATTGCTGTTACATCCGAGGTAAATCAGGACAACTCTATGTGCCAGCTAACAATGACACAATTGTAACAGTCCTGGAAACCAATATTGATGATATCTCATTAAAATTTGTGCAACAGACACTGATTAATGAAGAACGAAAGAAGAAAAAGGCCATATCGAATGAAACATCATCAACTGCATTAGCAACTCATAGCAACTTCAAACCACATGTAACACAAGAAACAAAGAAAAAGGATAACACTGCTGTAGCTACTGCAGCGTATGTGGGTAACAGAGTATCCACACCGGCAATAAAAGATGGTAGTATGCCATATGAGAGATGGTATGGGAAGAAACTAGATGTAGAACACATGAAAGTGTCTTGCATATCATATGTGCCAGATGCGTCAGGACAGAAATTAGACATGAAGTCTATGAGGTACGTTTCATTGGATATGATAACTGCACCAAGGGATATCGACTGTATGATGTAAAATCCAGGAGATTTTCATGCGGCGAGATGTTATCTTCAATGAAACAGAATTTGGTCAAGAGCCTGTGATAAATGAGTATATCTCATCATGTGAACAGACAGTGGACCAAGAGACAGAAGATAAAGCTGAACGACCAGCAAGAAACAGAAAACCTCTCCATCCGTTATGGACATGATGTGTATGTTGATATGGCAGCAGCAAATGAATCAGTTTGTCACACAGCAAACTTATGCAGTATGTTAGAGCCAAGCACATTAAGTGAAGCAATGTCAAGTGACAATGCAAAGGAGTGGAAGCCAGCCACAGATCTGGAATTTGAGTCTTTACAAGAAAATGACACCTTGGATCTGGTGGAAGAACACCTATAGGTTGTGAGTGGGTGCTCAAAGTTAAGTATGGAAATACTGGAAATGTAGAGAGGTTCAAGAGTAGGCTGGTGGCCAAAGGTTACTCGCAGAATTATGGTCTGGATTATAAGAAAACCTTCTCCCCAGTGGTGCGCTATGCATCAATTCGCTCCTTGATTGCATTTGTTGTGCAGAACAACTTGAAAATTCACCAGATGGATGTCATAACTGCATATCTGAATGGAATTCTGGATGAAGAGATATACATGGAACGACCGTAAGGCTACGCTGTTCCAGGAAAGGAAAAACCTTGTGTGTAAACTGAAAGAAATCACTGTATGGATTAAAACAGTCACCACACTGTTGGAACAAATCATTTCATGAACAGATGATGGAACTGGAATTTGTTCAGAGTTCAGCAGATCCACATGTTTACATACGGAAGGGTGAAAATCTAGCAATAGTTACAGTATATGTGGATATTATTTTGGTTGCTGATAGTGATGATGAAATAATCACTATAAAGGAAGCACTGAAGTAAAAATTTTGCATGAAAGACCTTGGAAAGCTCCATTACATCCTTGGACTCAGTGTTATTCAGAATGAAAAGAATGGCTGTGTATGGTTAAATCAAAGACAGTATATCCAAACTATGCTGGTGAAATTTGGAATGACTGAGTGCAAGGCAGTTGCAACTTCATCAGATGTAAACGTGAAACTGCAAAAGGATGATGGTGTTAGCACTCAGGTTGACCGCAGTTTGTACCAGTCGTTGGTAAGCAGCCTTCTGTATGATACAATGGGAACAAAACCAGATATTGTATATACAGTGGGAGCAATACTGAAATATTGTGCTCAGCCCAACACAGCACATTTGACAGCAGCAAAGAGAATTCTACATTACTTGAAAGGAACAGCTGATCTTAGTCTTAAGTTTGAAAAGGTATCAGGAGTCATCATTACTGGTTACTCAGATGCAGATTTTGCTGGAAACCTGGATGATAGGAAGTCCACATCAGGAAATATCTTCATTCAAGCAGGAGCAGCTGTAAGTTGGAGTAGCAAAACGCAATCCACGGTGGCCCTGTCCACCTCAGGGGTAGAGTATATAGCCTTGAGTCTTGCAGCACAGAAAACAGTTTGGCTAAGAAGACTACTGCAAGAAATTGGTTGATGACCCTGTTCGTATCATGGAAGATAAACAAGGAGCAAACGCCTTGGCACAGAATCCAGTGGGTCATACAAGAACAAAACACATTGATATTCGTTACCACTTCATTCGCCAATGTATGCAGAACGGATCAGTAAAACTGGAATATTGTCCCACCAACAGTATGACTACTGACGTTCTTACAAAGACACTTGCTAGAAATGCATTTGAAAGATTCAGAGATAATGTTGGACTGACACCAATGGACAAATGAACAAGATAAAGTGACGATTATAATAATAGATTGACGGTAATTGTAAGTTTGTATAAAACTTAAAATTTAGTGGAAGTGTTAAGAACATTGAGATAAGTAAATAAATAAACACGTATCAACAGTTTGAATACAACTAATCATTAGCTTCTGATATTTGATAGTTTTTGAAACGTCACTGTATAATTGCATTGGGTTTACGCTACCTTTGTTTTCTATGTAGAAATGTATTATTGCGAAACAAACTACGCTATATCTGAACAGAAACAATTTTTAAAAAATAGGGCAGACGTATAAAGCTCAGTGAGCCAGAAAGAAAGTATAGGTGAAAAAAGAAAACGTGTTTCTTGATGATGACAAACCATTCTAAATGTCTTAGAAAGTAAGGAATTCCATATTGCCACATAGTATTTACCATTATAGTCGGCCCGGCATGGCCAGATGGTTAAGGCATTTGACTCATAATCTAAGGGTTGCGGGTTCGAATCCCCGTCACACCAAACATGCTCGTCCTTTCAGCCGTGGTGGCATTATAATGTGACGGTCAATCCCCACTATTCGTTGGTAAAAGAGTAGGCCATGCGCTGGCGGTAATGACTAGCGGCATTCTCTATAGTATTAAACTGCAGAATTAGGGACGACGAGCGCAGATAGTGTAGCTTTGGGCGAAATCCGAAACAAACAATTATAGTCAATGTGAGAAATTTCTACATCCAGTGTTCAAAAGTAAAATATTTATTTTTTAAATAGGGCAGGATATTAAAAAATAAAAAAGTGAATAAAAATTACTTACTCTGAAGTTTTTTGGTGCTGTATCTAAAAATTAAGATAAATTTCAAGACGTGCTCGTCTTTCATACATTTTCTGTGGAATGAAATGTTTTTACTTCAATATAATAAAAATTTTACTGTCATCTGGCGTCTAAAATTCAAAGTTAATATCGAGTATTAGACACGAGACTTTAACATTGGTCGCAAAAAAGAAAACTATAAAGACAAAAAAAGCATTTTATACTCAAAAGCAGGTTAGTAATGTTGTGTAATCACTTTAAGTCGGCGCAGATAGCCTAGTTGCCTTGCGTCATAAAACACCAAACCTATCTTCCACTTTACGTCAGTTTGTTTCTACAAATTCAACTAGGTATGAAAATCCTTAAATCTAGAAGATTGTTAGAGCTACTTCCAAAATTTAATATATCGTTAGTTATTTTTTAAATTAGAAAATTTTGATTTTGTTTAGCTAGTCTACATTAAAAATACCAAGTCTACACGCTCGATATTTTTCTAAAAATTATGAAACATTTTATTTCTTACATTATTGGAAAAGAAAGATGTTTAATTTAGGCTTTTCAAAATGGAACTGGCCCGGCATGGCCAAGCATGTCAAGGCGTTCGACTAGTAACCCGAGGGTCGCGAGTTCGAATCCCGGTCGCACCAAACATGCTCGCCCTTTCAGCAGTGGCGTTATAATGTGACGGTCAATCCCACTATTCGTTGGTAAAAGAGTATCCCAAGAGTTGGCAGTGGGTGGTGATGACTAGGTGCCTTCCCTCTAGTCTTACACTGCTAAATTAGGAACAGATAGCCCTCGAGTAGCTTTGCGCGAAATTCAAAGCACACAATCAAAATGGAACTCGTTTTGTCAGAAATCACAATATTTAAGCCTTAGTTTGTTGTGAAATTCCAGTTATCTTCGGTTCTACTATATTTCTCAAGATAAGAAAGATAATACAATAGCTTCAAATCGATAACTGAAACACCAAATCTTTAAATCTAAAAGTTTTATCCGCTACTTTCCAAATTTACTTAACTTTTTCTTTGTTCTGAGTGATCCCCCCCAGTGGCTCAGCGGTATGTCTGCGGACTTACACGCTAAAATCCGGGTTTCGATACCCGTGGTGGGCAGAGCACAGATAGCCCATTGTGTAGCTTTGTGCTCAATTCAAAACAATGTTCTGAGTGACAGAAATTTGCTTGAGCTGTTGAAGTAATGTAACTTTTTTCATTGAAGTAATTTTTAATTCCTGGATTTTTCTAAGAAATAGAGAATCGGAAATTTCACAATTAAACTTCCTACTTTTTGGCGTTTCAGAAAGTTTGTTTTCGTCGAACTACCAACATACCTTTCTCATATTTCGTGAAAATTTCTATTTTTATATGACTAAAGCAGAAATTTATGCTCTCTTGTACCATTTTCAAAATGGAAGTCTTTCTTGTTAGAGCTCGAATTATTTAAGCCTTGATTTTTTGAAAAAATTCTGGTTACCTTCGATTTCACTATAAGGGATGTTACAAAAAAAAGTTTTTTTCTTCTCCTGAAAATGAACAAACTAAGAAACCAATAATTGATCAAACTTATAGTCAATATTTGTCGATATATTGACTACCAGAAATCAATAACTGAATAAACCATTCGTTAGTATTTTTCGATATGTTAACTGTAAGCGTTATTAACTATTTTTATGCAAGATATAAATGATTTTAACAATAAAATAAGCTTATCTCGTTTCAAAGTTCTCGAGACAGTGGCGTGATGCATGTTGACGTGACGAGAGGCTGGCTAGTTGATTTTTATTTTATTTTCAGTTCTTTGAACTGTTTTGTTGTGAAAAAATCTCATCTAAGTTTCTTCTCTGAGATAAGAGTTCCACTAACAATGGATAAATTTTTTTCAGTAGCTTGCAATTTTCTGCAACGATTTTCACTGATATGGGATTCTTCAAATTTGTCACTGCAATAATGACGATTCAAAGCTTTAAAATTTCTCAAAAGATCCACCACTAGTTTGTGGGTAAGCCCGAGTGCAGCGGAAGCAACACGTATTTGAATGTTGATTAAACACCATGGTAACTTACGATGGCATAAAAACGATGCTAATAATACGTTACAGTTGCGTGATAAGTGACGTCATCACACGTATCAATACATATTTGAAAGTTTAAAGACTTGCAAGTTTTTCTTGTTCAGGAAGGAGAGAATATTCTTTTTGCAACACCCCTTACTTTTCTAGATGAGAAAGTTAACACAAGCCCTTGAATACGAGGGATTCTCTTTCGAAATTTTTAAACCTAGAAGGTTATTATGGCTACTTTCTAAAGTTTAATTCCTCCTTAACGTTTTGTTCTGAATAAAAAGGAAATTTCCATTTTTTAATTGTTGAAGCAGTATAAATTTTTTTTAATGAAGCTGTAATATTTCGTTCTTAAATAAAGAGAATCAAAGATTTCACAATTAAATTTGCTTTAAAATAACCACCTAACCTTTGAAAATCATGTTACATAATGGAGGCAAAAATCAAAGTATGCTTACATTATGTGAGTAAAACCTATACGTTTGTAAACGAATGCTAAGATGATACTGACTGCTACTTAATCCTTAAACAGTAGGAATGTTGTAGGAAGCAGCATCAACTGATAATGAGGGTTAAAGGAGGATCGACAGTTTTTATTACCATCCAGAAAAGACAATTACTTAGTACTGATTATTATTATACCTTTCAAAAAACGAATCTTTAATGCAATAGAAGGCAAAAGTAAATGTGTCACGGTGTAGAATTCTTGGCTCATTTTATGAGGAAGATCATAAGTTAAAAATTGGGGGTTGTCACAACCCACCCAAATAGCAGGTGAAATTTTGTTCTATTCATGAGGAATTCTTTGTGGTTCATCAGGATGTTTTTGTAATAATTTGTGTAAGTGTTCTTAAATGTGAAATAAACCTAATAGGCTCAAGAAAAAAAAAAAGAGAACCATTTGTGTAAACAGGAAAATATATTTTGCAACCTTCATATATTTGATTGGACACTTGCTGGAATTCCTTTAATTATCCAGAATTTTACATAAAGAAGTTTCAATTAAACAAAACTCCAAGGTGAAACGAGTCACAAAAGTACTTTATTTTGTGTAAGATTTTAAACAAATACTAGGTACCCCACGTACATGTACGTGATTTCTCATATTTACAAATATTACTTTTGTAAAATTCAAAATATACACTTTATTTTCTGTAAGATGGTCACTTTTTGGACTTCTTAGAAAGATTAATTCTAGGCTGAAGCAAGTCAAAAGATCCAGTTCCTCCTGCTACTACATGACCAAGGACAAGTCGAGAAGATGGAGACTTTAATGGATCTTGAAAACCTGAAACACCAGAGATATTTAGTTGTATATAAAATTAAAAATATTGAATGTTAATATTCTGTTCTAATGGCAAGAATCTCACCTGAAAGTGTTGCTGACTTCAGAAAATTCATTGTTGTTTCAAATGTCATCTGTTGTAGTGGAGAGGCACTGCTTTCCATACCAATTCTATTACATGGTTTGTAAGATCCATCAAACGTCATGTAGTCGGCAACAAGCGACAGATGACGAGGATCTACTTCAATTCCATAAACAGCAAACACATTTGTAATTTCCTAAGAAAAGAATAAAATCTGTTAATGTAATTTGTTTTGTTGTTGGTAACAATTTTATGATTACAAGATTCCACCACCAGAGTACTTTAAAAAAAAAAAAAGGTGGACTTTCCTCATTAAGTTGCATAATTTCAGCTAATAATGAAGAAATATCCCCCTTTGAAAGTATTCAGGTTCTTTTGTTTTTCTAAAGCTACTAAACTTAAATAACTAATTTCCTTACCTTTACAATTGATTTTGCAGCTGCTTCAATTCCATATGTACTGACCACAGCATGTATATCATTACTATATATCTTATTTAGGTCGAGAATTTGGTCATAATTGAACATTTCCTGGAATACGAAATGAATTATATAGAATTGTGGGTAAAATAGTTAAGAAGTAAATATTTCAATACAAATGAATCGATCATAAATGTACAGTTAATGCCAGAATGGTAAAAACCTGTAATTTTTCTACACTTATTTCTAATACTTGTCGTCTGTTTTCTAATGTATAGTCAAACAAAAGTAATAGTTTTATTTCTCTATTTCTAATCCCAACAACCTTAGAAAATACTAACAAATTCATATTTATGGAGTAAAACTAATACTCTTAATGAACAAATGTATTTTAAAAGATTTTAATATATCACTTTCAAATTAGTAACGTTATCACTGAAAAGTAAACCTGACAAAAAAAAGATACATAATTATGCTGATTTTGAACCTATCTAAATATGACAAAATTATTATCCACTTATCTTCTATAACAACATTTCCCAAACTCTGTTCTGTAGAATATGAAAGTTCTGAACAATATATTCAGGAATTCCACAATAATATTTTGTCTTGGTTCTTAGTTAAGTTACATACATCATCAGTTGTCTGGGTGCTTCTTAATTCTTACATATAACTTTAAGCTGTCCAAATTCTTGGTTAAGTGTTCATATACTAAAGCACTAAATATGAGCACAGATATACACATACTGATCAAATTATATTTTTATAAGTCATGAGTTATTACAGGAATGAAATCTACAATCACTCAGGTGTGATTGCTATGGAGAAAATTCTTTGTCAATGTAGAAAAAGTCAATATACAGGGTGGTCGCTAGAAAAGCAGAAAATTTGAGGGTCAGATGAGATAGTGAATAAAATGCATGCTTACTCATTTCTATTTTGATTTCTTTACATCATGAATAAAATGCATGATTTTAATAATTTTGAGCATCTATGAGTGTAATATAACATATGCCTTTAAAAAACTTTGTAAAAGTTATTCTTTGTAAAAATAAATAAAAGTTGATAGTTTTATCATCTTTAGACAAGTCAAACATGTTAAGAGTTTGTTAAAATATCTCAACAGTAAATATTCTGTTATCAAGTTGACTGCTAAACATCGTTGTAATCCCAAACATCCATGAATTACTTGTTCATAACAAAGATGGAAAACTCGATTTTACACAGAAACACTTACAAGATCGTATTTTCAGTCTAAGTTTCATACTGTTATATTTTGATAAAACTTCACAAACATAGTGGTTTATCAAATGTGTGAGATAAAAGGTGAACAAAATAAATTCTATCTCTAAGGAAACAAACGAAGGATTTGTTGATAACATTATTTTCCAATGTCGTTAAAGTTAGAAGTGTGAAAACAAAGAATTACTTTTTACTTTTACCATTTACTGGAATCTAGTAATAAAAATAAATTGGTTGAGAAATATAATGCATTACATTTAAGATATATAGTTAAAACACTGTGTAGAACAAAATATTTTTAAATATATAAAGAATGCACATCTATACATTATACATCAAACATAAAAATGTTGTAATAGTAATTACACTTATACAGGATCGATAACTCGAGCGCTAAAAACACAATTAAAATCATGTCATATTTCAGTGTGAATAAAATGTGTTAAACCTGATTCCATGGAAGATTTACATATATTGCCTAAGCCTAATAACAATGGAATAATCTATTACATGACAGACTTAAACATTAAATAAACAGAATGGTGCAGTTTTCATTGTACTCTAGGACGTTCATATTTACAGCAACAGAACCAGACACTTAACTAAACTTTCCGATTCAATATAGCAAGAAACACAAAGATGATAGCAACAACTTATGACAACTCACCCGTAAGTTGACACCTTCAGTTTTCAGTATTTGACCACCTGATCTGGGATCTGTGATCAAGAAGCCTCGACTTATTTTGTCGGTTTCTTGGATTACTGCTTTTTTTGCTTCCTCTTCCACAAGCGAAGTCATATCCAGTTTGCTCCCTTCTAGTCCAAGCTGTAATAAATGCATAATGATAATTTAACAAACATGTTTGTTAAGGAGTTAATTCCAAAAACATTTACTTATTAGAGTGAAAATAAACTGATGTTTCTTGAACACTTTAATTGTTAACTAATTAAAATTAATTAACCAGTTCTTACTATTGGGTCGTCACATGACCACTGTTTATACACCAATTAATGTATCTGATTTATATCCTACTAACCTCAACCCACAAAACATTTACATTAGTTTTCATGTTTTTGCTTAAATTTTCCTCATTCTGTCATTTTCATGCACAGCATTTAAGCTAAGCTTTCCTGCAATCATTATGTTTAAGATCAATAATATTTAGTATCGTTGAAAAATTTTTTACACAGTCAGAGAAACAAACTCACATAGATGTTACTATTTCATCCTCTTACTACAGGTCTCTTTTTCAGTGGAGGTCACATGATATTTGTGACTTACAGTCAAAATTCAAATTAAGTATTTTTCCTTCCATGGCATACCAATAAATTAGAGAAGAAAGTGGAATGCCTAGAGAGTGAATCTTACAAATCTCACACTTGGAGAAAGTTAAGTTTTGTTTTTAATATTGCCTTACATATTTAAGAACTTAAAACTTACATACAATTAAAATATAGATCATTATCTACATGTTTATGCAATATTTTAAGATGTACATTCACATTTCTGTTAGATCAGATGTTAAAGAGCTCTTAGTTTTCACTCAGCTGTGGTTCATATTTTATTCTATTTGTTTGGAAAGAACAAATCCTCTGATACAAAGAAACTTAGCTATGTACTTGTAAATTGTTACTCCATGACATATTTCACAGTTGGTCATAGTGGGATTTTCTTTCCTTTATGTCGGCTAACATAGAAGACTAGACCAGTCTGTGATATCTATCACATACTGAGCCCTTACTGGATGATGTTTGTTCACAAGCTTACCAGATTGTACGTGGTCACATTATGAATATGTATGTGCAGAAATCAACCACATACTTCCAAATCTCTGGTTAGATAGCAACTTCTGCATGGAATATGTTAGGAACAGCTGCTCTTGAGCCACTATTTAGTTTAGATAGAGTGAAAGGTTAGGTTCCACTGCTACACACAGTAGTCTCAAAAATAAATAAAATTACAGGCTGCTTAGTTTCCGAAGTGCAGAATATGGTAAAGAAAATGAGGAACACAGACCATTACAACCAGATAATAAACTAAGAGACAAAGGTCTCTGAATATGTACAAAGGAACAGTGACCTGGAGTTAAATATCAACAAAACCAGCACTTATGACACTCCATACACATTGACTTTAGTACATAGAGACTGTAAAAGACCAATAATAGTCAGATCAGGAACACAAAGTCTCTAAAACTGATTGATCTGCATCACATCAGACAGAAAAGAGAAAAATCTATATCTAACTGATAATACACTTAATAAAACATGAAGCCACCCAAACAGCTAAATGACTTAAAGGACCAGAAGTGTGAGTGGATAGCACATCTTTATTTCTGAAACGAAGACCATGGACCTGTGAGTGGCTAGTACACCTTTCTTTCCAAAAAAGAACACCAAAGATCCATGAGTGGCTAAGTACATTTTTTCTTTTTAAAAAGAATATCAAGGACCTGCGACTGGCTAGTGCATCTTTCTGAAAAAGAACACGAAGGACCCATGAATGGCTTGTACATCTTTCTTTCTAAAAAAAGAACACCAAAGATCCATGAATGGCTTGTACATCTTTCTTTCTAAAAAAAGAACACCAAATATACAAGTGGCTGGTACATCTTTCTTCCTACAAAGAACAACTATCTGGTTTTAAAAAAATTCTGCCAGAAACAGCAGAAGAGACATTTGATCCACACAATAAAGCTACTAACTAATGAAACCATAATCATGATTATTCTAAATATTGGTACATACATACCTGAAGCATACCTTCACACCAATATTATAAATACTTGTACATACATACCTGAAGCGTAACTTGACACCATTATTATAAATACTTGTACATACATACCTGAAGCGTAACTTGACACCATTATTATAAATACTTGTACATGCATACCTGAAGCGTAACTTCACACCATTCTTCCTTCTCTGTGTCAAAGTTGTACTGGACAATCCATGGGTTCAGAGAGAGAACAGACTAAAATATATGAATATAAAGATTATAAAATTCCATTTATTGCTGATGTTGGTTTCTGATGATTCTATCAAGATTAAGTTTGTGGAAGAACAGAACAATATTCTTACCATAAAAAAAATTATTTGAAACATGTAAACACTGCACCAATCTTTACACCTACAGTAAGTCATGCTGATCTAAGAACTGTAACCAGTTATAACAATTACAGTGAGTCACACTGACCGAAGAACTGTAATCATTAAGAGTATCTACACTTTTAAAATGAAATTTAATAAGTTTCAGTAAATTCTACAAATTCGTGAAACCAACACTGTAAAGTACTCAGTGGACAGAAAACATTCTACTACATTTGATAACTTACTACATTCAAGCTACTTAAAAGCATACTTCATGGAAAAATGTTACATAATGTAACTTTATTTAACTTCATAAATTTCTAATTTTTACATTTTAGTTACTGTTAGTTTTACAACAATTAATACAATATGAAAAACAAGAAATATAGTACTTATAACTAGTGTCTTACTTTTTCTTGTTGGTAGCCAATAATATTTAAGCCCACTTTTAATGATGATACTAGGACATTAAATATTTTTATTTTTTTAAAGGTTGCACTTTTAGAATGCAGGATAATAACATACACAAAGTAAGCAGAGTCATATAACTATTGTAATTTAAATGACTTTCTAACTAAGGCACAAGAAAACTTTAAAATAATTCAATAGCTCCTCAAATCTGAACATGACAAACTTCAAAACTGAAGGCAAAACAGACAATACTGAAAACAACATAACATTAGACTACATTTGATACCTGTCATTCTATTGGTTATAAGTGGTGCATAACATCAAATTATTGAGAGGATGTGACAGATGAGTGTGGTTAATGGTCCAACATTCTGGTTTATGGATTTATAAACAAGATTGAAAGCTATATTAATTAGACTCAGTAATATCTATAGTATAATGAGTAAGTTACACTGAACTGCTAAACTCCAAGACCTCGGAAACAAATGTCAAGGTTCTCAAATGAAGAAAGATTAAGAATTTATTTAAATGTTTGAAAATTAAAACTTATACAATTTAAAATTTGATTTATTAACTACATTTCAATGACAAGTTTATTCATGTACGATGAAAATAAAGTACTTTAATTAAATTTTAAATTTAACCATAAAAGATCATGAGATGCACTTTCACCTACACCTAGCCATTATTTACACCACCATAAGTTCTACCATAACCCTTCCTATTGGTTAATTCTTTACAGTTTTATACTTTTGCTTTCAACATTATAAGGCTTTAGTAGATTATGCCTGTAGAAACTAAAATTTTTAATAGACTTCTACCAAGTCCTTCATTAAATATTGTGTGAAATGTAACAAGTAGCACCTTCAACGTAAAAAGTAGCACCTTCTTGAAGGAAATCTTTATTGAGCTTGAACCTGAAAAAAAAAAGAACAGAAGTTTAAATGTTGAACATACTTACATTTACACGTTTTGCTTTTAACATATCCAAATTATCTTGTTCCTTTTTTATTTTCTTTGACACCACATCTTCTAAAACTACTTCTTGGCTGTCATCTTCACCCTCCTCTTGTTTCACTGTTGATTCTACTTCAAGATCGTCACTCTCTGACATATAAAGAAAACACGATTTATCAATGTGGATGTTAAAATTACTAGGTATGTAAGATAGCAAAATAAATAATTACTACCAATTGATAGGATTCATAACGTCAAACAAGTTAAATTATTTTATTACCAGACTCTTCGTCTTTCATCATTTCTTCTTCTTCTGGTTCTTCATATTCCAGATCTTGATCATGTCGTCGTCGAAACTTAGTGGATGTGGTATCACCATCTCCTTCACCTTCATCAGAGCTCTCTCCTCCATCAGGTTCAGGTGCCACAGCATTCCCCTCACAGTCTTCATCCTGGGCTATCCTGGAACCTCTTTCTCGTCTGGTTGCTGTACTCAGAAGTCTAGAAATGAAAATGTTTTAAACATTTTTTTTCCACAGTCATTAAAATGAATTCACACAGAAACTTAATTTATAGTGTTAGTTCATTACCTCTTAGTGGCTCAGATTTACAGCACATCAAATAACTTTGCACTCAGGCCACATAATTTTGAAAACAAATTAAGAACACCAGAAGTGGTGCATGGTCAAAAGACAGAAAAATCAAACACCAGGTTAATAATAGGTTGCAAAAATAATATTCACCATTCAAAAACTGACCTGAATTCTGACATAACCAGTAACTTTTTACGGGTTGCTAGGACCAATTTCTTTACAAACACTTTCTCCATATAATGGAGAACTCTACTAGGGTTTACATAAAAATGGGTCTTGTAAGCTTTGTAAGGTAAGAACTTGAAGTGGATCTTATAACTCCTGTGGCGATTCCTGAGGAGGTAGTAAAAAGAAAATGTTAAGGACTTTCTCATTACCACACTAAACAATTATATTTAATACCTTTTTATGAAACTGTTGCTTGCTAGTATTAAACTATCACTTGCTTAAAAGCTTACACTGTGGTGGTAAACACAAAAGTCATTAAATGGTTACTTAACCAAAATGTTTTATTATTTACATCTGTTTAACTAGTTGTGTCTTTATACAGGCTACCTGAATGCTGTTAACTGCAGATATAAAACTTTGAATTTTAGTATTATAAACTCTCAAGCGATGTGTTGAGCTGGCAGGGAACTACCAACACATTATATAATGACACTTTTATTCAGGACTCACACAGCCTTTTCTTTTGTATAACTTACAACCTATAAATTAATTCTAACATTTAAACTTACTGTCTTTCTTTCACAGTCAGCAATTCAGTTACTGTAACTTCTTCAAGAATCTGAAAAAAAAGTTTTGAAATGTCACATCTGTATAAAGAATAATGATGTTTCCACTAATCTACACCTATGTTTCTGAGCTGTACACATGCCTTCTTATCTGACACTAGAACAAGATGTGTCCATATCTCATGACACAACAACAGTCCTACCTATGTTTCATAACATGACACTCATACAGAGTATGTAATATGTATTAATATGGGTTTCCCAACACAACAGCCAGTGTCCTACCATGTTTCCTAACACAACACTCATACATTCCTACCTGTTTCATGATACAATAATTTCAATCATTACTGCTTAATTTAAAAAAATTTTTTACATACTTCTTAATCCACTTCAGACACAAACTCAGAATAATACACTCATGGTTTAGCATCATCAGAATAATACACTCATGGTTTAGCATCATCAGAATAATACACTCAAGGTTTAGCATCATCAGAATAATACACTCAAGGTTTAGCATCATCAGAATAATACACTCAAGGTTTAGCATCATCTTTGACACTCCTGACACGACAATGTTAGAGAGCTGCACCAATGCCTCCTGTTCAATCTATCCATACTTTATACGTTATACAACCAGAACATTTCAGAGTTCAAGAGCAGTAAAAATATAATAAACCTGAAACAAGTGAACTTTATTTAGCTTTAAACGAAGTTTCTCAGCTTTCTTCTCTATATCAGGTCCCTCCAACAATGGCATATCCATACTAGGAGTGGCAATATTAGCACTGGCTACCATTAGAATCTCTCTGAGACGAGGAATTCCAAGAGTGACATTCATTTCTCCACGGCCAGCAAAGTGGAAAGTATTCAAGGTCATCTGAGTGGACGGTTCTCCAATTGACTATAAAATAAAGAGAATAATTTAAATCTCAGGCAGTTCTAAAAAAATAAAATCATTCAATCATACAGTTTCTAAAGTTTATTTTTATAGTTTTTTCTGTAATCATATGTTTTATTGTTGTGTTAATGCATCAATACAGATATGCTGAATGGTTATTATTTGTACTAATAAACTTCTTAATGTCTGTCTCCTAAATGAATGAACCACCATTTAGTGAATTCCAGCCTATATTACATGTATACCTAAAAATATTAGGAAATAAACCAAAGCTTGTAGTAATCAACTTGTTTAAGTATTGTTAACTCGCAATTAATTTCATTTTTATATTTATTATTATTAATGTAAACCTTGTGTGCTTCGATTTTTTTTTTGACAAATTATGAGAGCCAGAAATACATCACTGGATAAAAGGCCTTATTAGGGAATTCAATGCATAAAGAAGTTAGGAACAAATAAATGTGCCACATGGCTAACATCCTGTTAGTCAGTTACAGAAATAGTCACAGCAAGGTTCAGTCAGATAATTGAAGCTCTAACAAAATCATCAGTAAAAAATTTTGTTAATGTATTTCTTGGTAACAAATCTTGTAGGGAAAAAGCCCTTGATTTTAGTTACCATTAATACATATTATATACCCTTCACTGACAGAAACAAAGGTACCACATCATTATTATTCAACAAGAAATGTTATAATTCTAATTTATAGCAATTTTTCTTAGGTCCACAAGTACCAGCGAAAGCAAGGGAGTTACTAACTATTATGAACTATCATGAAAATATAATAAAAAGCATTTGTTCAACCTGTGAATGATTTCAAAGTAAATTTCAAAACACCTAGTCTGTAAGACCACAGTTAAAGAGGTGAGTGAGATACTGACATTCCCAGTATTTTAGTTCAAACCAATAAAATATCCTCTTAGAAAGGGCTTCATCTGTTAGCACAAAATATCACACATTTTCACCAAAATAACTTGCCTCTCAGTTAATTTATTTAATATGAAATGAAGTCTTGTAAACCACAGTAGAACCACAGCAATAACTGTAAACATCTTTAAGGAACATCACCACAAATGCAACTTGCAACAAGTCTACAAAAATAATGGGTGTATCAATCTTCAGTATAATTACCAACAGAAAAATAATATTACAGAATTACAAAATATTCAACTTCAAAAAAATGTAACATTCAATATTTTCACAGATTTACTAAATATATGCATTTCTGAAATGTTCATTTAAGATGTCTGCAACGGTTGTCCTGACATTATCAAACCTGCCTCTCAATAGTGTTCAGGCACAAAATGACAGAATGTAGGAAGTTAAATGGACTATTAAATTCGTGGAAAACAGTAGAAGTGTAAGCTAGAAACCATACCATAGAAAGTGACCCATATAGAGGTGAGGGGTTGGATCTTGTATGGGTAATGTGCAGTTACAACCCCTTTTTGCAGAGATTTTCTGAAATAGTGCATTAGTTTTACTTCCATGTAGCCAGAAAACTATCGTGGATTCTGGATTCAAAGATACTGATGAACAATCCAGATTTATGGTGTTGCAAAGAGTTCATATCTTTAATCGTAATTTAAAAAAAAAAAAAAAAAGAGTAGAAAAAAGTTTCATTTGGAAATCAACCAGTCAAACATCTTCAGTTAGACTGAGTGTGGTTTATTTAAAAACACGGCTATGAAAACAATCAGGAAGTACCTGAGCAGCTAACAAACCAACAGCCTCTCCAGGGTCACAAAGTGACTTTAGGCTCTTCAAGTAAATCATGTTACGAAACTGTTCTGAGGTGATGTACTGTCTGGACTGAGAATGGAGTGGGTCATCAGAAATCAGATTGTCTGGATTAGTAGCTATGTAATTCTCTACAATATTTTCCAACTTTTCTGGCAAAGAGCCAAACGTAATATCTGGTCGCAGTCTGGAAGTCAAGGGATCTGGACAACTCTTGTTTTCTTTTACGAGCCTTTACAAAGAAAAATATCTGTATGAAAACTTTGGTGTCTTTCTAACAAGTTATGGTATAATATTACTAACCCTACAAACAGACTTTTTATTCACTAACTTTCTACTGACCTCAATATAACAAGGTATATATTTTTCTCTAACCTAAAAAATAGCACATGAAAGTCTAATCATATGCAAATCTTATCTTTTTATTATTATTAATCTGTATAAGACAAAATTGACATGTACACCTATATTCCAACATTCATATAAGCTACATGGTGATCCAAAAACTAGACTTTTGTATGAATTAACATTGGTTACATAAAAGCCCAACCTTATTTGTTTTGAATTCCATCTTCCAGTTGGATTTATTTTTCTAAAACAACATTGAGACACTTTCAATACGTCAACCACTTACAAATTAGTCCTAGCATATATTTGCCCACTGATTTCATTAATATATGCACCATATCTAGAAACACTGAACATCAAGCAGATATTAATGTTTGTATCCAAAATATCAGAAAGACTATGAAACCAATTCCACTACTAATAGGCTTTACAGTTTATTACATACCATAGATGTTACGATTTCACCACATTGATTCTAGGATATTATTTAACATAAATGTTACCGTTTCACCTAATTGATTCTAGGATATTATTCACCATACCATAAACTTTACGGTTTCACCACATTGATTCTAGAATATTATTTAACATAAATGTTACTGTTTCACCACATTGATTCTAGGATGTTATTTAACATACCATAAGTGTTACTGTTTCACCATATTGATAATAAGATATTATTTAAAATACCATAATTCCAGGATATTATTTAACACACCTCTTCTTTGTCTTTGGTTCTAATGAGTACCATATGTCTTGTAATTTTTCCTTTGCTGCTTCTCTCTGAGTCAAAAAATTCACTTCAGAATATTTTTCACATAAAGAATCGAGGTGAGCTCTGGAAAATGTCAAGAAAGCACTTCTTCTCTGGTTATTTTCCAGATTTTTATTCTTTTTCTTCCACTTTGAAATCTAACAAAATTAGGAAAAACTGTTATAATTCTAATCCACAAATATGTAAAAGGCTTAACATTCATGTGTTAAAATAAATTTATTAAACATCTTTTTATATTGTTGCAAATAGCTGCATATTCTTTAGGATTAGTAAAAACTTTAGCTGTTTACATATTAATCTATAAAGCCTACCAGAATTACAGCACACAAGCTGTTTACATATTTATCTAGACACGCTACTATTATCACAGTACACTTTACTTGTTTACAGATTCAATTTAAATAAAAAACTACCAGTATTACACTACACTTTAAGCATAAATCTCACTTCTTACCAGGATTGCATTACACTAAGCATGAATCTTACTTCTTACCAGATTTACATTACACTTAGCATGAATCTTACTTCTTACCAGGATTACATTACACTTAGCATGAATCTTACTTCTTACCAAAATTACATTACGCTAAGCATGAATCTTACTTCTAACCAGGATTACATTACACTAAGCATGAATCTTACTTCTAACCAGGATTACATTACACTAAGCATGAATCTTACTTCTAACCAGGATTACATTACACTAAGCATGAATCTTACTTCTTTTTTGGACTTTTTCACACTGTTTAAATCATGCTTTATTGCTATTTCTGATAGGTTTTCTTCACCGATGATAGCCTCGTGGTTCTTTACCATCAGGGAGAGCTGTTGTTCCTTCAGAAGCTGACACTTAAGGATATCCATACTGTCTTCTCCATAGAAGAACTGTAAAAGTTTTATGTAAAGAAAACACCTCATCAAAAAAAACCAGATTCACAACTTCCTACATATTGTATGATATAAACAAGGCCATCTGTTCAAATATTTAAAATCAAAATGAAAATTTTAAGAAGACTTTATATTTACACACAGTTTGACACGTCAAGCAATTTCTCCACTTCATACCAGATATTCATACTGTCTACACAGATATTTTTTTTTAAAAAATGACTTGAAACAATGTTTCAGATATCACTGGTGATAATTGAGTTTGTTCTGAATACAAATGTGCAATCATCATGTGTAAAAATTCATATAAGCAACAGTAAACGGTGAAACACAAAGAACCAACCAACCAATCACCATCAAGTATACTGATAAATTTGAGTTATAGCTCAGTTTCACTGGCTGAAATACATGACATGCACTATTTAATTGGTGCATATTGTATGCTACACAAATGCATCTTCACCAATGTGTTTCTAAGGTAATTTTTATTTTTGTTTTGCTTTTTGTACAGGAGTTTAATACACTGAATGCCTAACAAACAAGCAAGTGGTTGTCCTTCTTTGTGGAAAACACATGATCAAAATGGCTAGCAACACCAGTAACTGTCACTAATAGTTGTAGACAATGAACTTTGTGTAACAAGTAAAGCTTTCTCTATACCAGGGGTGTCCAACCCACGGCTCGCAAGCCACATGTGGCTCTTTGACATTTAATATGCGGCTCACGGAAACATGTTGGCTGAGCTCCTTTTTTGTATCACAATTAATATAAAAAGTAAATAAAAAAAATGTAAGCTTTATAATTATTTACCAGGTGTAAATTGAGTCCACTGAATTAAAACACGAGTTTAATGTTCATAGTGAGTAAATATAGTTAAGAATTTAAATCCTAATTTTAATACTAGATTTGAGTCAGGTATTAAAGAAATTTCGGATAAGCAAGGATTACAGACAAAATGTGCTGGAGAATCAGTAATCGTACAAGTTGTACACTGTAGAGTTTGGTTGCATTGCACATGTTGGAGCTTACTGTTTCTTTTCACTTTAATTGTGAAGGAAGATAGTGTCATCAAATTGTAAGAAGCAAAAGTATGAAGATAAATAACAGAAATTTTATGCCAGAGTGAGAGGAAGATTTTGCCTTCAAATGTTAAAGGAGGTAAACCTTTGTGTCTTATCTGCAATGTGTTACTCAGTCATTACAAAGCCAGTAATTTGAAAGACGACTATGAAACAAATCAAAAAGTTTTTGCTGTCAACCAGCAATGTCTTAAATAGGTTTGTGGATCTGTTGGAGCCTATTATTATTTTTCTTGAAGAAAATATTTTATCTTCAACTGGAAAATAATGAGTCGATGCAAGATCTAATGTTCCTTATTGATATCATGGATCATCTACAAACTCTCAACTTGACACTCCTGGGGAAGGATATGACTGTTTCTGATCTTACTTGGACAATTTTCAGTTTTCAGAAGGAAATAAGACTTTTTCAAGGTCTTTCAAGAAACTTCAGTTAGTTTCCCAGTCTCAAAAGGAGAATAAATGCATTCCCTGATATTGAAATAAAAGACCACAAACTGGAAGAATACAAAGATAAATTACAAGGACTGCTTGATAATTTCCTAGAAAGGTTTGAAGACTTGCTGAAGCCCTGCTTCACCTTTCTTGTAAATCCATTCATGGTTCATGTGATCCATGATAGCTGTCCAATTCTCAAACCTCTGGTGACAGAATCATCTGCTGTGGAAATGGAACTAATAGAACTACAAGAGGACCTGGGTCTAAAGATGATCCATAAATCCCATTCTACAACTGAGTTCTGGAAGCAAGTTCCAGAAACAAAATATCCTGAACTAAAGAAAACCAGTGTGAGACTCATCTTAATTTTCAGCACAACATACTGCTGTGAATCACTGTTCTCTGTTATAAAGTTTGTGAAGTCGAAGCATCGTACAGTCCTTAAAAATCAACACCTGACGGAGCTGACTCGTACAGCCTTAACAACATATCAGTCAGAATTTCAACGACTCGTAACCAAGATGGAAACTCACAAGGCCTCAACTAGCAGTATAAACAGCCTGATAATTGTATCAATGTTTGTTTGTGTCAGAAAAATATTATGATAAAACTAAAATTTTGTAAGGTGGTATATGATTAAAATATTCCTAATTTCATTGTTTTACATATTTTCCTCCATGTTTTGACCAGATATTTACTAAGACAAATAAATATCATTAAAAATATTTATTTTTACCCCTTTTAATTTTATTTTTGGCAGTCTCATTTAATGTTAATGAAATGCAAGTGCACATAATTAACACACGAAATATGCTCAATATAGTTAAATAATCAGTCAGAATTTTGAAGGCATTTGGTATACATGTGTACTTTGTGATTATATTGAAACTAATACAAATTAACAGTTTAAAAACTACACACATGAATAAATATTATTAGATACATGTACTTATTAATATTTATTTAACAAGATGTGCATATTACAATAAACATGTGTGTGTGATGTTTGTTCATGTCTCGCAGCTCAAACATCTAGTTTATTGTGTGACTCTTACATTAAACAAATTTGGCCACCCCTGCTCTATACAATAAAATAAAAATAAAAAACAAGAACAGACATTTCATATTAATTGTTTATTACATTGACCAACAACTGCAGATCCTAGTGAGTGATTCTAATGCTAAAAAGTTGGCTTTTCATGACATCACATTTGCCAAAAATATTTTCTGCTGACATGTGGGACAAATTTAATTAAAAAGTGTGTTATAAATAGTTCTAAAACTACCCAAAATCTGCTCCATCTGATTGGTGTTCTAAAATGTCAAATATAGAATAGAGTAGACTTTACAGAAATATCAGAGGTGAAAAAAAAGAAACAGACAGACATTTAAGACACCTTGCAAATATGTATTTAACATCAAAAGACATTCACTCTGACCAGTTGTCATGCTCAATGTAGTGATCACTCTTGTAACTTACGAAAAAACAGTATGTTCACTGAAAAGGTTTTGAAACTTTTTTCCAATATAATGTTTGCTTATACTCTTGAGCTATGGGTCCCACACTTTCTTTCATTAACACCCTAACCCACCTTCACCTAAAAAACAAAACAAAGAAAAACACTGAAAAATATGTTACAAGTAACACCATTTTTTTTCTGTACTAACAGCAGTACTGTTCAGAAAGTTACAAGATACCTACATTAACAGTTTCAGCTGTTAACCTTCTCACACTTGTATTATTTTATGATTTTATTAATTTACTTTGTAATCAGTAGAACAGAGATCCTCGTGTTATGTGCAATAAATCATAGAAATAGATCAATAGCTGTTTCCTATAGAGCTGTTGTACACGAGTAGATAGTGTGTCATGTGCTGAGGCTAGCATAATACTACAAGTTTTATTTTGTGCCAGTTTTGTTAGGCTAAGCTGAGAAGTGTATAGCATTTACATTTCAGTTAATTTGGCTAAAAAATATATAACAGTAGACAAAAATACAAGGAATAAAACATTCATTCTACTCTCAAGCGGTTTACACTTGAATAAATATTCTTATATACGCCAAGCAACACAACATTGCTCAGGAAACAAATATCACAACTGAATAACTTAAGCAAGAAAACTTGCACAAGATAGAGATTCGTGTAAAGGAGAACCTTCTCTTTACAACAGTTATAAGCATGTCCATCAGCCATGTAAATTTAACCAGCCACTTGTTTAATCTCCTGATTCTACTTACATTATGGCTATTGGATTTTTGTATAGAGGTGTGGTCTAAAAGACGATTGCTAATTAATCTAGAAATAAATTATCATTTTGATTTGGGAAATATATTTTTTTCTCTAACAAAGTACAAGTCAAGTTTTCCAATGCAAATCAGTGAATGTAAGTGGGACTCACTTTTAGTTTCAAGGATACCAGACAGTCCTAAAAGATATTGGCTTCAAAGTTAAGCAATAAAGTTTTGATATATCACTTGTATGTCAGCTATTATCATATACAGCAGACATTTCAAAAGTTAAAGTTTAGAAAAATAAGTTTATATTACACTACTTACTAGGAAGTCTGTGTATTATAACTTTGAGACTTAAAGTAAAAGTATTAATAAGTAAAACAATAACACACATACGTCCATTGCAATCTCTTACACAGAAACTGTAACATCTGTAATTTGTTATACAGAAATAGTAATACCTGTATAACACTGCCATCGCTGTCTCTTGCTGTTAAGTCGTAGTTAATAACTATACCTTCCAGATGTTTAATGAGGCACCGCTGTAAATATCCACTCCTACTAGTCTTGACTGCCGTGTCAACCAAACCCTGAAAACAGAAAAATTACGGAAAATATATTAAATCAGAGAATGAACTCCTAAACAGAAGTAAAAACCATTTCCTCGTTTAGATGCTACAAAATAAATGAAATTCACTCACTTCTCGTCCTGCCATGCAATGGAAAAAATATTCCTGAGGCCTAATTCCTGTCAAAAATCTTCCAGCTACAAAACCTCCAGCCCGCGGAGAAGTGTCATAGGGCATAAAAGAAGGGAGTGATCGCCCACTCAACATGAGAGGAACCCTCCTCCCCTCCAGTTCGATCTGCCCCAGGAGACAGGAAATCTGCATACAGTTGACCTAACATATAACAAACAAAACTAGAACTTTTATTTTAAAATGTCAAATTACCAAAACTATACTTCCTGGCATCCAAGTTAAAATGCACAAATCAGTCCTATCCTGATCTCAACTATTTTAACATTCCTCCTAGAGGCCTATAAGTACTGTGTTTATGATAATTACAATCTTTTTTTGTTCATTATGAACGAGGTTTCCCCATAGCCATAATGCACAAAATATTTGTGAAACGTACAGTTTTTAGTTTCCTCAATTCTATTACTATGAAGTTCTATTAAATACAAACAGGGTGAACCATTAATTATATCAAAGTTTTCATTTATTAAAGTCCACCAAAATCAACCCGAGTAAAAATTTATTCCTAAAATTAATTTAATTAGTGAACAAATTTCAATTTTGAAATACTATATTGAAGGAAGAGTTCAAATTTGTTAATTATCTATTTTTTAAAAGTTCAATTATGCCTTCATAGCAGCCCTGCAGCCATTCTAAATGCAACTCTCTTTGTTAACCTGAAGATGACCTTGATAGGTCAAAACATTGTTCTCTCCTTATCAACAAGTGTTAATACCCATACCAGTTGTTCTGAGATACAGTTTTATTTCAAGTGGGTTTTTCATCATCAAGAATTATGAGTCTGAAATCTTTTTTTTAAAGCTATCACATACATCAGATCTTACAGTAGGCAATTAATACCACAGTCACTTTTATTTTACAAGGCATTACACATACATTAGATCTCATGGTAAAAACTGAATATATAATTATTTTCTTTCAAAAACATCATATTTCATAAGAAGCTCATTTGCACGTATAAAATTAAATGTACTACTAAAATGCTTTTTCAAAACAATCACATACTGACTTTAAACGTAGAAACATTTCATATAAGGATTATAAAAAAACTACAGATCAGTACATTTTACATCTCAAATGACAGGACATAAGATAAAATTACAGAGGGGTGTTTTGATGTGAATGCAAAGGCTGTAGTTGTCACCAGGGCACCACTGTGGTTTCTTTCAGAAATTTTCATTGTGCAACTGGATCTTTCAAATACAGCACAGCATATTCAACTATCATGAAACTAACATGTGCACACAAAAGTTAACTAATAAAACATTATTACACCGAAACATATGATGCTACAACTGCTCCCGGGTAAGAAGAGTGCATAATATCAAGAGAAGACTTTCTTCCAGTGTTGCTCAGTTCAAGTTCATAAAAGGTATTTGAGGAGAAAGGTTTCACCTTCAGTTAGTCATGAACACAGAAACAAATCAACGACACCTACTGAAACTAGCTGATGTAAGCCATGTAGTATAGCAAAACTAATCAATGTAAATACTTATGGGTGCAACAGTGCATGCTGGGTCAGCTATTATCTGGTCTTTGCTAATTCCAACTGTTTGGAAAGCTCTTTGGTAAACTTTACAAATGTTTCTTTATGAGCTTCTTCATGCTCAAATATCAACGGAAACGGGTTTAACCCAACCTGTTGATTTTGTGTCATAATTCATGGCAAGACTGAAAAGTCTAATCAGTGACCTGACAAACATTTTGACAAACATCTAACTGATAACACTACCTTACACTTGATACCCAGTTCTAGACACTGATCATAACTTACACTTGATACCCAGTTCTAGACACTGATCATAACTTACACTTGATACCCAGTTCTAGACACTGATCATAACTTACACTTGATACCCAGTTCTAGACACTGATCATAACTTACACTTGATACCCAGTTCTAGACACTGATCATAACTTACACTTGATACCCAGTTCTAGACACTGATCATAACTTACACTTGATACCCAGTTCTAGACACTAATCATAACTTACACTTGATACCCAGTTCTAAACACTGATCACAACTTACACTTGATACCTAGTTCTAAACACTGATCATAACTTACACTTGATACCCAGTTCTAGACACTAATCATAACTTACACTTGATACCCAGTTCTAGACACTAATCATAACTTACACTTGATACCCAATTCTAGACACTGATCATAACTTACACTTGATACCCAATTCTAGACACTGATCATAACTTACACTTGATACCTAGTTCTAGACACTGATCATAACTTACACTTGATACCTAGTTCTAGACACTGATCATAACTTACACTTGATACCTAGTTCTAGACACTGATCATAACTTACACTTGATACCTAGTTCTAGACACTGATCATAACTTACACTTGATACCTAGACACTGATCATAACTTACACTTGATACCCAGTTCTAGACACTAATCATAACTTACACTTGATGCCCAGTTCTAGACACTGATCATAACTTACACTTGATACCCAGTTCTAGACACTGATCATAACTTATACTTGATACCCAGTTCTAAACACTGATCATAACTTACACTTGATACCTAGTTCTAAACACTGATCATAACTTACACTTGATACCCAGTTCTAGACACTGATCATAACTTACACTTGATACCCAGTTCTAGACACTAATCATAACTTACACTTGATGCCCAGTTCTAGACACTAATCATAACTTACACTTGATACCCAGTTCTAAACACTGATCATAACTTACACTTGATACCCAATTCTAGACACTGATCATAACTTACACTTGATACCCAGTTCTAAACACTGATCATAACTTACACTTGATCCCTTTGCTCCAGACTGAGCCATCAACTGAAGGTTGTTGTCTGGAAATTTCTTGATTAAACCATCTGGTAAACAGACTCTATTATAGATAAAGAAAAACTGTTTTTGTGACAGTTATCTATAAAATGTTCTTACTAAAATGCAAGATCAGTCGTATTAAACCGGAGCTATCACTGAGTAACGTAATTAATGACCTATACATATTTTCTGAAAATATTACAAAATAAATTAAAGTTATAAGAAATATCATAAGAAAAAAAAATTTAGGAAAACAATAACTTCATAAATAATACTGATATAACTTTAACAAAATATTTCAGAAAACCACTTTAGGAAGAGATATATAATTTAAGAATTCAAATTTTACAAAAACTATTTTTATTAAATTAAATTTTTATTACAATTTTCATAACTACCAATATGTAATTTTAATCTGCTGATTTCACTGTATCTAGTTATCAATTTGATATTTCCACAGAAGTTTAGCTGAATAAAAGTGCAAGGAAACACCCACAATAGCAGAAATTCAAGGTTCAAACTGAAATTAAAACCAAAGGTTATTCACTCCTTACCTATTAATTTTATTGTTAAATGAGTCAGTTATTTGTTTCATAACATTGTCTAACTGCTTCATTCCTCTGTCATCTTTACTTCTGTGAGCATCCTGGAGCTTATCCAACAATTTTTCTTGATTGTCTGAGTCAGTGACATCCAAAGCTTCAGCTGCCACTTCGTTCCCAACAGTCTCGGCACTTCTCATTATCTTCCAACGTTTCTTATTGGCCTTAATTAAATATGCATTACAGTTCTCATAGCTATATAATTAACAACTTACTACAAACAAAAAACCAGAGATCTGAAAATTATTACTAATTTTAAACTGTTTAATTTTAATAAATCTAAAATCTGTTCATTTCCATGATGTACACTTGCAGTTCCCAATTTTTGTCCAACTGATGACCAACTAGTTCAGAGATCACTTTGTATTACATTAATTTTTAAAATACTTTAAAGTTACCTCATAAAACAATATACTTCAACAGCTATATCTGAAAACACACATTCATATTTACAGTTTTGTAGACCAGCCAAAGTACCCTGTAGACTGACATTATTACATGAACCAGCTGGTATCTATCACCTGGGGAAGAAAAAGCCATGTGGACTGACATTAGCACATGAACCAGCTGGTATCTATCACCACGGGTAAAAAAATCCTTGTGGACCATTGATTGATTGATTGATTTAGTGTTTAATGGCACAAAGCAGCTACGCTATACGTGCCAAACATCTAGCAAAGAGGTAAAAATAAAGTAAATGTAGTAAAATACATAAAAGGAAATGAAGTTACAACAAAAAAGTATAAAATCAATGTTGACACCTAGTCTACAATGTTAAGAGAGAAACCAGAGTAAGAGAAGTTGTAAAGGACTTACTCTACCAAAATGGTAATGATCATAACCCACCAGAAAGATTAACAAGTAAGTTCAAGAACCACCATCAGTCACCTGAAGTTGGTCTTTCCAGTCCTGGTTCCAGACTATGTGTCATAGCAGCCATTATCAAAATGTGAAATAATAGAAGTTTTAAAAGACACATAGTAAAATTGTAATAACGAGTAGCCAAATGTCCAATAAAAAGGTAAAAGTCAAGTAAATGGAGAAAAATTTGTAAAAGTAAATGAGGGTAAAAACAAAACAGCAATTAAAACAGAAAATGGTGTAAAAACCAATGGTGACATCCAGTCTACAAAGTTGTAAAGGACTACCTACAGCAGAATGTTAGTGATCATAACCCACCAGGAAGACTAACAAGTAAGTATAAAAACCACCATCAGTCACCTGAAGTTGGTCTTTCCAGTCCTGGTTCCAGGTTATGTGTCATTATGGTCAGTACTAAAAGGTAAAGTAGTTAAAGTGTGAAATGACATGCAGCAAAAGTGTAATAACAACTTGCCAGGATGACTAACAGGTAGTTCAAACAGCAGCGTTAGTCACCTGAAGTTGGCCTTTCAGTCCTGGTGTCAAGTTATTTAATGTTCTGGCCATTTTCTAATGTCAAATTGAATGAGAGAAAATAAAAATGCAAAAAAAAAAGGAACCACAATTAAAAAGGTGTAATGAAGAAATATGCAACACTTAAATGAAATGAAAAAGATTAATGGCAAATAAAAAACTAAAACTTTATCAAGGTTCACCTTGATGTCATCATCACCAATAACACTGTCCAATGTTACAGACAAACCCTGGGACAGAACATGTTTAAAATAGTGCTGTTGTTGAGACTCGTCACGATGGCAAGAAAGTAAAATGCGGCTGACAGTGATTTGAGTGTTACACAAACTACACATTGGTGCATCAGTTCCAGATAAAAGAAAATGATGAGTTAAAAAACTGTGACCAATGTGTAGTTTAGTTTGAACAACTTTCTCCTTCCGAACCTTACAGAAGCTAGATGGCCAAAGCCCAATTAAGGGTTTTATTTGAAAAACCTTGTTGTTGCATTGCTCACTCCA
This sequence comes from Carcinoscorpius rotundicauda, assembly GCA_011833715.1. Taxonomy (NCBI): domain Eukaryota; kingdom Metazoa; phylum Arthropoda; class Merostomata; order Xiphosura; family Limulidae; genus Carcinoscorpius; species Carcinoscorpius rotundicauda. Next base: position 19,392,946 of record CM022391.1, read on the forward strand.
AGTTGACTGGCACAAACCCGAGCATTGAATACAGGGCCGTAGTCCATGTATGGAATAGGCACAGTGGTGGTAGTACCGGAGCAGATAGATTTAGCGGCCGTGTCTGCAAGCTCATTCTCTCAAATACCAACATGGCCTGGTATCCAGAAAAACTGGATAGATGTAGCTGTTAATGAGAAATGGGCCAGTCGGATTTCAATATCAGCGAGAACAGGATATGAGCCAACATGAAGCAATTCCAGGGCCAGTATAGAACTAAGCGAATCAGTATAAATAGTGTAGTTGGAGTATTGCTCAGCTGCAATATGATCCAGGGCAAGAAATGTGGCATACAGTTCAGCAGTGAACACAAAAGCTGTAGAGGGGATTCTGCAAGCAACCACTAAACCACAGAAAACCTAGGCAGAGCCCACTGAATTACCTGATTTGGAATAAATGTATAAATGGGAACTGAATGATTGTTCGAAAGATGTTCATTAAATAAAAGACAGTACTTCCAATCTGGAGTATCTGCCTTTTTTAGATGACTGAAAGGCCACATTTGGGGGCTGTAATAAGCCATGGTGGGATGGGCTGACCTGTGGAATCTGCAGTTATCCTAGGATAGACCCAATTCACCCAATTGCGCCCGCATGCAAAGGCCAAACAGAGCAATGACAGATCGTCTCTTCTGAAAAAGGACGGCCCACCGAGGAAGGAAAACACAGCCCCAAGTGAGTTGCTTTGTTAAGGAATGAAGTTTCGAAGTATACTGTAAAGATAGTTGCAAACAACAAAGGTGCAGAGAAGGTTCATGAGATTCAACATATAAGCTTTGAACTGGAGATGTACAGAAAGCCCCAGTGCAGAGCCAAAGTCCTTGGTGATGAATGGAGTCCAGCATCTTTAAGGCTGAGAGTCTTGCAAAGCCATAGACCACTGATCCACAGTCCAGTTTTGATTGAATAAGAGCACGATATACCTTTAACATCGATCTACTCCCCAACTGGTAGAAGAGAGGACACGGCAGATGTTCAGTGCTATTGTGCATTTGATCTGAAGCTGCTTTAAATGTGGTATAAAGGTTAGCTTGCAGTCAAAGATAAGCCCCAAGAACTTGATCTCAGGGACCACTGGCAGCAAAACTTCACCAATATGAAGTTCAGGATCAGGGTGGATACCCCATTGATGGCAAAAGTGCATGCATACGATTTTAGTGTGAGAGAAATTAAAGCCATTCACCATAGTCCACTTCAGTACACCATTGAGGGCAGTTTGTAGTTGCCACTCAATATATCTCATGTTCAACGACTGACATAAGATGTGAAAGTCGTCAACATAAAGCCCGTTTGCAATAGCAAGAGGGAGTTGTTAAGTGATGGCATTTATCTTCATATTGAAAAGTGTGACACTCAAAACACAGCCTTGAGGGACCCCAAGTTCCTGTATAAAAGAACAGGAAGGTGTCGAACCCACACGAACTTGGAATCTCCTGTCCATTAAAAAATTCTTAATAAAACATGGGTAAATGGCCACGTAACCGATAAATATGGAAGTCTCGCAAAATGCCATACCTCTATGTTGTGTAGTTAGCTTTCTCAATGTCAAAGAATATTGATACAAGATGTTAGCATTTGAGAAAGGCTTTTCTGATAGATGTTTCAAGACAAATTAGGTGGTCTGTGGTGGAGTGCTGTCGTCGGAACCCACACTGGGTGGGCGAGAGGAGGTTGTTTGATTCGAGGAACCAAACAAGATGAGCATTAACCATCCTTTCTAAGATCTTACAGAGACAGTTCGTCAAAGCAATTTGATGGAAGTTTGAAGGAATCCTGGTACCGGGCATCAGGAAAAACATTCTCCTGCCAGATCTGGTTAAAAACAATCAGAAGGACATCAAGAGAAGCAGGAGAAAGATGGTGCAGCATGTCATAGTGTACATCATCAGGTCCAACAGATGTACTGGCAGACCGATGAGCCATTTTCAGTTCCACCAGTATAAAGGGACAATTATAGTCAAAGAAACAGTCAGTTCGAAAGGAAAGAGGTAAGCGCTTTGCCTGAGTCTTGATGCCCAAGAAGGTGGAGGAACAAGCAGAAGTGCTAGATACCCAACAAAAGTTTTCACCGAGAGTATCAGCAATGCTCCGGGCATCAGCCACCTCCTGACCATCAGAAAGTAAGATCGAGAGGGGGACAGAATTGTAGTGCCCATTAACCTTTCAAATCCTATCCCATATGCTCTCAGAACTGGTGGTAGAAGATATGCTAGTTGTGAACTGAATCCATGATTCCTTCTGGCTTTGACATCTTACCCAACTAGCATGTGCACGGGCCCATTGGAAAGCGACATGAACTGAAAGTGTGGGATATCTAAGAAAAGTATCCCAGGCCCATTTTTGAGCCTTCTGTGCTATGTGGCAAACAGGATTCCACCATGGATGAGAATATCATGGATTGAAAGTGTGGGATATCTAAGAAAAGTATCCCAGGCCCATTTTTGAGCCTTCTGTGCTAAGTGGCAAGCAGGATTCCACCATGGATGAGAATATCATAGAAAACGTGTTGAGGTTTTAGGAATACACTGAGCAGCCGCTTGTATAATGCAGCCAGTTACCACTGCCACACAGTCATCTATTGATGGCTGATTTACGATGGCAGGATCAAGTTCTGTGAGAGCAGTGAAAGTGGACCAGTCTGACTGATCCAGCTTCCACCGAGGCACACAGGTAGGGTGGCATCAACCACAGCCAGTCTCTCTCAAAAGGATAGGAAAACTATCACTGCCTAGTGGATTACTGTCAACCCTCCATGAAAAATGGGAGAATAATAAAGGGGAGCAAACCTAGAGATCAATAGCAGTAAAGGACTGACTAAGTGCATGAAAAGAAGTAGAAGAACCAGCATTGAATACAAGATATCCTGATCTTGAATATCTTGAATATCAAGATTGTGATCAGAGAGCATACGCTCTACAGATCGACCCCTCCCATCAATAACAGCACTTCCCCAGAGGAAATGATGTCCATTAAAATCCCCCAGGATTAGAAAAGGAGACGGCAACTGTTCAACGAGAGCATCAAAGCCTGATTCATCATACGTCTCTCCAGAGGACAGGTAGAGAGAACAAACAGTGATGGTATGACCCAAGGAAACATGAATGGCTATAGCCTCCAAGAGTGTGTTGAGTGACAAAGACAGGGTGGGCACAAGCTGATCAACCAATAGTGCCACCCCTCCATGTACTCGTCCATCACACAGCCTGTCATTTCTGTACATAGAAAAATGCCAAATGGAGACTGTATCAGCAGGTTTGAGAAATGTTTCTTGAAGGAAAAGACAAACAGGATGGTAGGAAGCAATCAGTGTTTTGATATCATCCAGATTAGAATGTAAACCTCGACAGTTCCATTGCATCAAGGTGGCCATTTTTAAGAACGGGTAGGTGAAGTGGCTGGAGAACCCTTCTGTTTATGATGTCTTTTTTCCTTACTGTCCTTAGTCAGAGGAGGTCTGTCAACCTCCATGGATCCTGCCCTGGGTCGAGTGGGCAGGTCATTGGAAGGGGATTCCAGTGACTGAGGATGTGAACGAATGATTGTTTTGCTACTTGGGGTGGGAGAGAAAGATGTATCAGAAGAAATGCCTGTATTTGAAACTAAAGGACGTGGATCTTGAGGTTTGTTGGAACGTATGGGAGGAACAGAAATGGGTGTGGAAGTCGATTCATAACCTTTTTAGCCCCGGAGGTCAAAAGGCTTTTCAGTTGTTTTGAAAACAATTCTCTTGGAGGCACAGAGAGATCTGTCTGCATCCCCACTCTTGTTGTGGAATGAAGTGCAGCAGCATATGCCTGAGATGGAGTGGCAGGGAGCAATTTCCAAGCCTCAGGATAACTTATGTATCGTTTTCAAATGCTGCACCTCTTTTTCCTCCAACCATTTTGGCCAAGAATGAAAGTAAGAGGGGTGAGAACCATTGCAGTTGATGCAATGTGGGTCCATGTCTCATTCATATGCATCGTGGTCCCTGCCCCCACAACAAGCACGTCAGGAAACCACAACATGATGTCTTTGAGTGGCCGATTCTCTGACATTGGAAACAACGGAGAGGGTTTGGAATGTATGGCCGAACCATGCAAATGATATAACCTGCCTTGATGAAGGCAGGAGTATGTGGTGATGTAAATGTCAAAACGAGGGTATTTGTTGGCAGTGTAACTCTATCTTTGCGAGTGAAGATGTGCCTCACTGCAGAAACTCCTTGAGTGGAGAGACCAGCGAGAATCTCTGACTCGAGGACGTTCTTCAAATCCCTCTCAACAATAACTCCTCGTGATGAATTCAAAGTAGAATGAGGTGTAACCTCAATAGGTATACCCCCAATTGCCTTTGAATTCAAGAGGAGTTCACTATATTGGGATGTGGATGTTTCAACCAATATGTCATTGATTCGAAGCTTCTTTACTGACTTTGGAGAACCAGCAAGTCCCTCTAGTCCCTTCTGAATAAAAAAGGGGGACAATTGCACTAAAGGTTTTTCCGAAAGAGAATGTAATATAAGAAAATGATGTTCATGTGATACAGATGTTGAAGATTGCTGTTCAGAGTCTTCAAGACGTGGTCGCTTACCCAGTGACTGTTTTTTCACAATTTTATTTAAACTTTTTGAAGGAGGATCCATAGGAAAAAGGAAAAAATTTCAGTACGCACTGACCCCACACACCATGGAGCCCAACAAGGGGACGCACTACAAAGTCATGCAAGGACAATGCAGGACTTAATCACAGAGTCCTACAGTAAACCTTTTTTTCTTTCTAGATCAACACTTATTTAATCACAAAGTGCTACAGTAAATCTTGTTTTCGCTCTAGATCAACACTTATGTAATCAAAGTCCTGCAGTAATTCTAGTGTTCTCTACAGATCAACACTACCTTTTGTGTAATTAGGATATCTTGTATTCCCAGAGTAAACCCTGCATGGATCTGAAGGAAATGAGTGAACACCCTTGCCAGAGAGGTCAACAGCAGAGTCGAAGTCTGTCCTCCATATAGCTTTAAAATAGAAAAAAACAATTAGCACATTTAACTTAGTTTTCAATGAACTGTCAGAGGCTTTGTTCATACAGAAATCTACTAAAAAGTGAATGTTGAATGATATTTCTTAGCATTAGATAAAATAACTAACACATGAGACCTATACTAAAATAAGTGACATGTAAATATAGCCTTTTTTTTCTAATGGTTAAAAATTTATAATTCTAAAAAATATGTATAAAACACTTCTTATACAGAGTAAAAAAGTGGATTTCATTCGTGTAGCACTTAATTTACTAAAATACAATAAACTACAATCTCTGAAACACACCTTGAATATTTTTAAAACTATTCCCAAAATATTGAAAAAACAAAAATTGGACAATAGCTCATGGAATTCACAAATTTTTATTTAATATGTTAACTTCATTTTCCTTACATTGGGAAAAATTTCTATAAGTTACAAGTAATTGGAAAAAAATAAAGAAATTTGAATTTTTTGTACAAAGTTATACCACACTCACTATCTACACAAATTATTCCTTATTGTGAATTGATAGGCTAAAGAGAAAAGAACTGGTCAACATTACTACAAAAAATTCATTGACTACTGATTAAACATAGGTATTTGACTATCACTCTTATAATGCATCCACAACCACAAGGCATGGAAAATTTTTTTGTAAATAAACAAGACAAATTATAAGACCTCAGATTCACAGTCCAGGCATGCTAGCCACAAGGCCACACTTGATTCAAAAAGAAATAGACAAGTAGAAAGTTATTTTTTTTTAATTTTTGTATTTTGTTAAGACATAAGTAAACAAATTGAGAAGAGGTATAGCTAAGGTGCCCTTTTTCACTTTTAATGGAGGTTTCTTTAACCTACTCAGAATAACCATATTCATAAGGAAAGTTTGGAAATGTTTCAGAGGTTAACTCAGTTATCTTCAAAACAATCTACACTGCAAGCAAATATAATAACCTTCCTAAATTATCTTCTTTATCCTTGTATACACCTAATCCTCACCTCATAGCAGCAGTGTACCAGACCATAAGGAGTAGGTCCGAAGTGAGCCTTGTCCAAAACTCCACATAATATCTCACCACCTCTTACGATTACCTCACTTTCAGACATTGACTCTCCCTGCAGAGGTGTTCCTCCTGCTATCCAAGGCTTTGGACATTCAACCTGCCAATTCTGCCAGCACAGAAACATTCATTTTAAACCAACTCTGAACTAGAGATACAGGAAGTATTGGAACAATAAATTAACCACTGAGTTGGTTTTGTGTGTAAATTCTGGTGTGGTCAAGTTTTAATTTTTAGATACTAGAGATACAGGAAGCATTTGAACCAATAAATTAACCACTGAGTTGGTTTTGTGTGTAAATTCTGGTGTGGTCAAATTTTAATTTTTAGATACTAGAGATACAGGAAGCATTTGAACCAATAAATGAACCACTGAGTTGGTTTTGTGTGTAAATTCTGGTGTGGTCAAGTTTTAATTTTTAGATACTAGAGATACAGGAAGCATTTAAACCAATAAATGAACCATTGAGTTGGTTTTGTGTGTAAATTCTGATGTGGTTAAGTTTTAATTTTTATTTAGCACTAAATATAAGAATAGTTTTCATTCTGATTTTACTTTGATGAAAAATATTTCTTTATCAGCATTAACATGTTTATAATGAAAGTTTCAAAAAATATCAGGAAATTTCTTCCCTATATATTAGGAACAAAGTTTTCAAAGGTTTAATGATACTAAGTTATGTCAGAAATAGCAATACTTACATCTGGGTATCAACAGATAATTAGGTCTTGTGTTACCAGTTCATTAAGTTTAAACAAATTTAAATTTAATGCAAAGGTCTATTAAATAAGTCATGAGTACCTATAGTTTGTCACGATGTCAGACTAAAGTATGCACAAGATAAACAGTATTAATAAACAAAATATGTTTAAAGAACAAGATAGATTTCTTCTAAAACAAGCAACTTTCTTAAAATAAGAAGTTGGCGTGCATAATTATAATTAACTACACCTGTCATACAACATTAGTATTAGGGTTATTACTTTTTAAACATTCCATTCTTTATCTAGTGCCTCAGTGATTTTCAAGAATTAGAAAAATATACAAGTTTAACAAAACAAATTCTTGAAGAACTAGTTTCTTAACCATAGAATGAGAGCTGAGGGTCACTTTGACCCCACATGAATTGAACCTGTAAACTCAACTAACCACACTGAAGTTCTAGGGTTAAAGATTTAATTAATTGAAGAACAAATCGAGTTGCTTAGAAACAAGACCAATATTTTACCTTCACAGATACTTTTGCTTTTCCTTCAATATTGGGTGGTGGTTTGTTTCCTGGGATGACATTAATAATGATGGTGGACACAACCTGTGGATCATGTAAAATAAACTTTCAAGACAAAATTTCAATTTTTTCTCTACAAAATGTTCTTCTAGTTAGCTTAGTTATCATATTACTATTACTAATCACTGAGCTTAAAAACGTTGGAAACAGCTCATGTTTTTAAAGCCACCTGGTATTTTAGAATCTAGGTTGTGATGTTGCAATTCATATTTTTTGAGATTATACAAACAATAAAGGTATGTCAAAGGGGATGATACAAATATACAAACAGTAGAGCTTTACAGAAACAAAGGATATTGTTGGTGGTTGATAAAACAAAGCTTTAGAGAAATAGAGGATACTGCTAGCCGATTGTTAGTTAGTGATGTTCAGTAGAGTATTGCTGGCCGATTGTTAGTTGGTGATGTTTGGTAGAGTATTGGTGGTTGATTGATAGTTGGTGGTGTTTGGTAGAATACTGATAGTATGCTGGTGATTTTCGATAGAATATTGATTGTTGGTTGTCAATCTTTGTTCCAGTATAATTAATAATGATATATGATGTATAAACCTTCAAAGTTTAGCTGTAATATCTTTCATGTATCACTTCTTTTTCTAACTATAAAAATGTCTTGCATTGTGAAAAGCTGTTATTACAATGGTTTAAAATCTTATCTGCACTGGAAACTTTATTAGCTGGCTCACAATTTGAACTTCTCAATTTTAAAAACACTTAAAATCCAATAACATTTAAGTTTTCCAACTAATTATACAATGTTTTCTATTCCATGTAAATACAAAGAGTATATTGAATTAGCAAAATTTATTGCTGGATTAAGTGTTATTTCTGATGAGAAGTTAATAATTTAGGAAGAATTAATTCAGTTAAATTAGGAATAAGAAACATACTTGCTTCCCAGACCACAGTACTACGGGTCTGATAATAGCTGGAGGCAGGAGTTTGATTGGCTTCTGGACAAAGGTCAGTGCACCAAAAACAAGTTCTTGATAGTCTGCCCTATATTATTAAAATAATAATTGAAATTCATTGTTTTTCTTCCTTTTCTACATTACTTCAATGGCTAATAAAGTTTTATTACTCACAAAATGTCTGATTATTGTTATAAAAATTTTAAACTTTTAAATTCCATTAGTGAAAAAAAAGTTTATACCTTTTAAGTTTTATGGTATATCTCAGATTAAAATTGGCATTTAAGTATAGAGGTACTCTCTCCAAGTACTCAAATAATGATTATCTTCTACCATTGATGGTCAACGAGAGCCTGCAGGCAGTCCATAGACTGGTTCAAAATGCAAGTTACTGATGGGCAGTGCAAAACTTGAGGCCATACATGAGAAAAGAACAGGTAAGATAGAACCAGTAAGTGGTCTGTAGGATATTTTACCCCACTGAAGAAATCTACCGACAAATTTGAGAATCACTGTTGTACAATAAAACACATTTTGAAATCAGACAAAAAAAACAACAAAAAACATTCCTTTTGAATGACACCAAATCCTTCAAAGTCCGGTGAGTAATGTTCCAAACACTCAGTATTACTTCAAGAGTTATTTCAACAGCAGCTTGTTCTACAGACCAATTTGTAAGTTGTGTCAACAGCAGCTTGTTCTACAGACCAATTGTGAGTTGTGTCAACAGCAGCTTGTTCTACAGACCAATTGTGAGTTGTGTCAACAGCAGCTTGTTCTACAGACCAATTGTGAGTTGTGTCAACAGCAGCTTGTTCTACAGACCAATTGTGAGTTGTGTCAACAGCAGCTTGTTCTACAGACCAATTGTGAGTTGTGTCAACAGCAGCTTGTTCTACAGACCAATTGTGAGTTGTGTCAACAGCAGCTTGTTCTACAGACCAATTGTGAGTTGTGTCAACAGCAGCTTGTTCTACAGACCAATTGTGAGTTGTGTCAACAGCAGCTTGTTCTACAGACCAAGTTGTGAGTTTTGTCAACATCAGCTTGTTCTACAGACCAAGTTGTGAGTTTTGTCAACATCAGCTTGTTCTACAGACCAAGTTGCGAGTTGTGTCAACAGCAGCTTGTTCTACAGACCAAGTTGCGAGTTGTGTCAACAGCAGCTTGTTCTACAGACCAAGTTGCGAGTTGTGTCAACAGCAGCTTGTTCTAGAGACCAAGTTGTGAGATGTGTCAACAGCAACTTGTTCTAGAGACCAAGTTGTGAGATGTGTCAACAGCAACTTGTTCTAGAGACCAAGTTGTGAGCTGTGTCAACAGCAACTTGTTCTGCAGACCATGTTCTTGTTGGAGATAGAAAGTATTAAAAGCTTTGACTATCATTTTAGTAATCAGTAACTACAATAAATTGACATAAATTACACTTCAACTACTTAATATACTTTATGTCAAACCAATTCATTTCCAGGAAATAGTATCCCAATCACTATTTGGTCTGTTATATTGGAACTGTTCTGGTATTGTTCAAATGGTCTCGTTAGCACTGCATATAGTAAATATGACGTGGTTAATATATTATTTATAGATTCATATTTACTTGTATCCGAAAACTTCACCTACCTACAAATTATTTATTTCTTCATCAAGAATTTAACAATAAAATGATGAAGGGTTAATAAAACTATGCACATACCTTGTAAAGAATTTTCCTCTAACAGTCAGTAGAACTCCAGCCACAATGTGATCCTGAATGAGTCCACTGAGTGGAGTCCCATCCTTTGGAACTAAGTACTGGTTGTTCACGCTGGCAATGTTGTAGGCTTCAGAGCGGGCTAACTCACTTTGAGGGAAATGGGCATTCATCTCATCCCCATCAAAGTCAGCATTGTAGCTTTTACAGTTAGCATAATGGAGACGAAGAGTTTTCTCCTTTGGAAGGACACGTGCCTACGAATGGTGTGATGAAACAGTACATTATTTTTATATACACGTGTATAAGCAACAGATCTAACATTAAAACCTATTAATTGTAGTTCTAAATTTTGTGAAACTTAAATTTTCATAACAAGCAGATATGAAATACATAACATTAACAGCAATGTCATCAGTTTGTCTGTATCTTAAAGGAAATTGTGTCAAAACTTTGTTTTTGTTTTTTTCCTTTAATTATGGTTTTCAGAAAAAAAGGTTTCCAGACATTTATGCGCCTTGCTAGAAATTTGAGGTTTTGTGGAAGCATATCTTTGCTTCCTATAAACAAATCTCAATCACACATACACGTTGCTCTCTAGTGATTTGCTTGCACTTTTATCATCTTCCATGATTCTGTTCTTAACAGTTCTTTTTCCATATTCACCAATATTCCAAGAAAGGATTTATCTTTGATGCATCTTACAAACATTAATGCAATACCATGATCTTGAATCCATTCTACTTAGTTTCTGCACAATACGTTTTTTTTTAAATCAAGAATATGAACTTCCTTCCTACCCTGTGCGCCATAATGCTTGGCTTGTGTAGAGTCGGCTGTCGATTCAGCAATAAAACATCTCCATTTTGGAGGTGTCGATAGACGATCTTACTTCCTTGTAACCCACTGTGGAAGGAATGGGAGGGCGTTAGTAGTCGTTTTGCAATAGCTTCTCTCTGACATTTATCCTTAGGGCTCAACTTGACCATTGACCCATCTTCATTCTGTACCAAGACAGCTCTACACAAATAGAAAATATGAAAAAAGAATTACAATATTTTGTTTACCAGATAAATGTCCCTAAGAATCTATATAATCACAAAAATAACATTTTATTTTAAACTTTAAGCAAGAAAAGTGTTTCTTTTATGTATACCTTAAATTTTCCAACTTATAGGTAATAATGTATAAAACTGAACTTCCTTATTTATGACATCCCTTTCAATACAGATAGGGGTCAGAGTGTACATCACCATGTTTCATAGAAGTACATTTAAAATTTTGTTAAGCTATTATTTTATAAAGGTCCATAAGTAAACTTTGAATTCAAATATTCATATGATGCATTGTTTAATTTGTCATTTCAAATTTAAAAAAAAGTTAAATATTGATTTATTTGTGTCGCATAGTATTTCATCCTCTGCTTTCAGTTATATTGTACTCTGAACATCATAAAATGTAAAGTCAACAGAATCTCAAATTACCAATACTGACAAGCTAGAATATACAGTAAAACCTCCTACCTTTTCTATTTGCTGAAAAATTATATTTAATCAGCACCCTACACTGGCTCCACTTACTTCCTGCTCATTTGAAAATATCTGTTTACCTTTTCTCACTCAACTAAATGTTCATAACCAATCAAAAGAGTTCATTTTGAGCTATGTAATTCTGTCAGTCTTTGCAGAAGTAAAGATATCATTACTGTTGCACAGTTCAAAAAAGTGTTAATTAAAGATATAATGATTGAAAATTTGATTTTTTTTAGCTTAATTAGAAAGTCTGATAAATCACAGGGGAGTTTTTTGGAATCAGTTTTGATTTCAAATTGCTTACACAAAACCTACAAAAATGATTATTTATACATTCTCAACATACTAAATTTGCCAAGGCTCAGCAAGGACACAAAATACAAAAGACTTCATAACATCATTAGTAGAAATAAATGTTTTCTATATATTTATTTCTTACTGTTCTTGATTTAAGAAAAAATAACTGAATTTTAATAATTTACCTGTAAATACTAATAATTATTAATACATATATAATGTATGGTAACCAAAATATCATTGTGTTTTACAATATACTGGTACACTAGTACTGAAACTAAGAAAATACACTTGCACTTTTGTACTTTGTAAAAGCTACTTTTATATTGGTTGATACACAAACATGAACTACACATGTAGCGAGCAATTTACAACTTGTGTGGTGGGATTATTAGTCAGGCATGGTTCAAAAATCAATAAAACAAAAAAATTAATAAATATAAGTAAATAAACACATACTGTTACAAAATTTAATCTACTTAGAATAATCATTTGTGATTTGCAGTAATTCTTGAATAAAAAGTGCAATTTAAATTCAGTTCCACATTTTTTATGGTGGTTAGAAGGTCAGTCAAATACACCAACCCCACATAGTGTTCAAATTGAGAATATAACAGATAAAGCTGCTTTTATAAAAAAAAAAAAAGGGTGGTTGTCATTTAGAAGGCAACAGAGATCACACAAATGGAAATTGAGAATTTTCTGATGGAGAAAGTATGTTTGATCCTAAAATTAATATTACTTTGAATGATAGATAGCCAACATTCCAAAAGAAAAAAAAACATTTACAAGCAAATCTTTGATTAAAAAATCTTTATTCTTAGCTCTTTCTCAGAAGAGCAGATAAAATACACAACATTGTCAGAAGAACAATAAAAGTGCAAAAATATACTATAACTCTGAGCTTTCTTAATGTATCCCCACAAAAATTTGCAAGATTTTGTCAGAGACTTTAAATATTTTCCACCAAAAGAATGAGATTATTTTAATTGATTCTACTACAGTCAAACTCGTGATAGTTTATGTGCAACTTGATTTTCATTAAGTGTAAAAATACTTTTGTCTTATTATTTAAGATTTATTTGCATAATACCTCCAGAACCTCCCTCAATGGATATCAAAGTTCTTTTTTAAGGTAAATATTCATATTTAATATTCTTTAATACAACACTAACTGTACATATCTTCATCAACATACATTCAAATAAAATGTTTAATCTTAGAAAATAAAGTACACATTTTAATTTTTCATTAAATATCTTCTTTTGTTTACATTCACAATTTTATGAGTTGTTTTTTTTCCATATACAGTTTATTTTTGATGTATAATTTTTCTTTCCTGTCCTTTATCTTTCACTACTTATCAACACAAGTCAACAGTGCCCTTGTGGTATAATTACAGTATCTTAAGTAAACATGCACCAGTGATTGGTGAAATTTATTTTACCCTTACACAAGACCTTTTGTCCTGAGAACTGATGCAAAGTATGATACACATTAAAAATGCTTAAACATTTCAATTATGCATTTTAAAATATAAGCAACATACAATTAACTACGATATAAAAGTAAGACCTAAATACAACATAACTGTTTCTCTAACTATAACATTCTTAGCTAGCAAAAAGACTAAGCATTATAGGAGAATCAAGCAGGAAACAATACCACAAGTAGTTACAAATATCATATGATCAAGCAGGAAACAATACCGCAAGTAGTTACAAATATCATACGATCAAGCAGGAAACAATACCGCAAGTAGTTACAAATATCATACGATCAAGCAGGAAACAATACCGCAAGTAGTTACAAATATCATATGATCAAGCAGGAAACAATACCGCAAGTAGTTACAAATATCATATGATCAAGCAGGAAACAATACCGCAAGTAGTTACAAATATCATACGATCAAGCAGGAAACAATACCGCAAGTAGTTACAAATATCATATGATCAAGCAGGAAACAATACCGCAAGTAGTTACAAATATCATATGATCAAGCAGGAAACAATACCGCAAGTAGTTACAAATATCATATGATCAAGCAGGAAACAATACCGCAAGTAGTTACAAATATCATATGATCAAGCAGGAAACAATACCGCAAGTAGTTACAAATATCATATGATCAATCAGGAAACAATACCGCAAGTAGTTACAAATATCATATGATGAAACCTGCAAGCCACTAGCAAAATAACTGTTGTTCAATTATAGTATAAAATGAGCTTTTCTTAATAACCATATACACATAAAAATTACATGTATAGTATACAGTCCAAGCAAAACTACTATTGCATCCATATCAAGGGTTAACAAAATTTAGTATTTATTTCTACTCAAATTAGCCAGAGACACTTGACACTAAACATGTCAACAGGGCAAGTAAACATACTTAAATCATGAAATGAAACATGCTTCTACAGAACTGGAATTTCCAAATCTACACAACAAGCTTAAATGTTGAGATTTTTCATACCTTGTGGGTCACGTCATAACACAAAACTGAAGGTCACGCATTTTTTAAAGATTTCTTTGAAATAAAGGAGTTAAAATATGGATACCATAAACTTTGAAGTATAACAATTTCATTTGTATACAATGGTAGCAAAGGTGTTTAATTAACCTTTGAACTTAACTCTGCAACTTGTACAGAAGTGTTTTAAAGAGGTAAAAATATAATATTTCATGAACAAAAAACCTTGTAATATTTATTGATAATTTGCAAAAGATAGTAAAGAAATACATACTGTAATAAAAACTATAGTATAACCACTATCATTGTGGCTTCAATGGTTATGTATTATACTTTTGTGTTTATGTACTGGGTGCAATGCATCTACCCAGAGTCAAAGAGTTAACTTTCTAAAGTGTTGAACTTTGTTCTATGCCTTCACTTTGGATTTAGTTGATGTCTATTGTCTTTTATAGATGTAACCTGAACTGAAAGACAAGCACTTACCCAGGATGAACATCAGGGCCATTAATAACAGCTTGTCGAAGAATCTGTACATTCCAGGGTGTAACAGGTTGTGGGTAAGTCAGTTTCTTGGCAAACACGTCAGGAATACCTATCTCGTCCACCATGATATAAGGATCGGGAGATATTACAGAACGTGCAGCATAATTTACCCTTTTACCCATCATATTCTTACGAAACAAACCTTCTTTCTTCTCGATGATCTTCACAAAAAAGAATAAATTTTAAAACTTTAAAAACTGCCACAAACATTACTCAAGTAGATAAAGTTCAATAGACTAAGAAGCCCCACAAAGACTGTAATTTGCTGATTATACCTTCAGGGTAAAAACACTCACTATCTTTTGTTCTACTAACTACACTCAATAATTCCAGACTAATTAGTGTATTCTATGTTGGCACAAAAGTCTGAAACTATTCACGACTGCTTATGAGTAGAAAAAAAACCTTCTGGAAAGTCAGCTTAGTCTAATTCAAAGCAAAACACTCATATCAAATTGTTTTTTCCCGATTTTGCAAGCAAATTTAGATTTTTCAGAACTGTACAATTACAATGTGCATGACACATTCAATTCCTCATTAAGTATTACCACTTACTCATGTCATCTACTTATAAAGAATAATAAAAACTTCAGACTACATTTACTTCAGACTAAAGTACTAAAGAAATGGATTGAAATAAGAATTGAAAGTTTCAGTTGGGTTTTTATTTTTATTTTCAAAAATAATATTCAATTCAGCAAAAAAATTATTCTACTTGAAGCAGAGGCCATCACCTTTATTTTATGACTCAGTGCAATCACGTTTAGCAGAACTATGAATAAATTATCACTGTTCAACAGAAAGTTTTGTTTTGTTTTTTAATTTTGTACAAAGCTACATAAGGGTTATCTAAACTAGCCATACCTAATTTAGCAGTATAAGACTAGAGAGAAGGCAGCTAGTCATTACCACCCACTGCCAACTCTTGGGCTACTCTTACCAACAAACAATGAGATTAACAGTCACATTATAACACCCTTATGGCTGAAAGGGCAAGCATGTTTGGTGTGACATGGATTCAAATCTGCAACCCTCGGATTACGAGTCGAACACTTTAACCCATCTGGCCATGCCAGGCACAACAGAAAGTGAGCACAACTATCATCCTACATAAAATATTTTAAAAGCATTAGACCATTGAGACTGATTGACATTTTAAACCATTTTGTTTCTTTTTACTCAAACCCAGGCCAATAGAATATCCAAACATTTTAAAGCTGAAGTTCATTTACTTTTTATCTTTTTCCCCCTCCAATGTTACTCAGGTTCAATACACAAAATAACATATGTATTTTTTGCTATGTGGTATTATAAAGTAATAGTTAATGTGAATAAACTGTAGTGTTTACCTGTTTCACCCCAGGGGTCTTGTCCGTGCTTAACTTATCCAAATCACTATCCACGACACAGTTGATGTTAATCTGTAGCTGATTCCAAGCAATGTCCAGCTTCTCCCCTAGTGTTTTACCTGGTAACTTATCAACTACAGCCTAGAAAGACAGAAAGATAAAAAAAATTTTGCTACACCTAAATAAGCAAAATCATTTTGCCAAATCTACAAACTGTACACACGCTCTTAGAACGAACAAAATTAAACAGAAAAAAAATTACATCTTAAACATCCTAAGCAAAGGCTGAAGATTAAAAAAAAAGTGCAATAATCTTAGAAATTTCAATGATTTACAAATTCAAGCAGTCAGAAGCAAAACATCAATCTATAAAAACTACAGTAAAAAAGTAATTTAATCGTTGAATTTCAAACCTTCACATTTTCATCAAGTGGTTCCTGTTCCTCCATGTTCTCATTTTTTTTCTTCAGCATGTGCAGAACATCTCTGAGAACAGAGCAGGACTGTAAAACCTTGTTTAATGATGCTGTTTGGGGATTCTCGTATTTTCTTCCTCTCATGAACATAAGCTGTAGTAAATAAAGAAAAAGGTTTCGGATGAATGCCAAAATATTTTTATAAACATTACCCCTTTTGAAACACACTTGAGGTAGTATACACAAGTTTGTCTACACACTTGCACACAAAGTATTTGCACTACAAGTTATGATACACCATGCACATCTTCACAAAATTTGGTACTCTTTCAGTAAAAAATTACATGTATTTTCTAAACAAAAATATCTTTTTAATGAAATATTTTTACTGAAGATTTGCTTGTGAAAATAGTGTTTCATTACTAGTTTGAATCCAAAGTCCTTGTCCCAAAAATTTTAAATATTATTTACATAATATCTAAAACCTTTTAAATACATTTCAAACATTTATTTTCAGTAAGACTTTACGCATTGTTACTTTCTACAACTACGTTGAGTCTGTCACTTGACCAATCTTGTAAACATAATAAAAAATTAGGAAATAAATATAAATTATGCTTTTTTCATGTTAGAATAACTACATATAACACAAATATAAATGTTTAGTCTAAGTAGCTTAAGCCTCATAATGCTATATATCTACACATATAAATATATTTTTATTATATTGACTATTCAGTGATGTCTGGCTAACATTATATAACTTGCATTGACATGGTGCATGTTCACTCATGTTATGTATCCAGTGATACAGTGATAAAACTGACCTTTAGTCTAACTTGTCTTGGCTGTGTTTTAGTGGACTAGTACTTTGTAATATATAGTCACATTTCAATTATTATACATTTTTTATGTATTATTACTATTTAGAAATAAGTTATTAAAGTTATTTTTCTTAAAATATAGAACAATAAATCAAGAAGTAAACAAACAATTATTTTTTTCTCACTGTGACCTTTGTACTATTTTTTCTCACTGTGACCTTTGTACTCAAGTTGCTTCTGAACATAGGATGCTAAGCCTTTAAAAATTTTGCACATGGAGGATATCAAAAACTTTTTTAGGTTTTGTATATATAGTTTAATAACCAAAAAAATCACAAATAACTACACTGATACCTTTGAATTCCACTATAATTTATTAAGCATAGTAGCTAAAATGTATTTAGCTTTAAAAAAAATATGAAACTGAGCAGACTGAAAACATAACTACCTATTTAATCTCGGACAACAAGAAAGTGGTAGCTTTTCCAAAGATTAAAATGTCTGACTAAACAGCTTGGGGGACATTCTCAGCTGTCATGTCAATTATTGAAGTGCATATAAAGGACCATTTTTAAAAATGGAAAGAGATGAATGGGGCCCTACCGTGTTTGATTCCGTACATAAACCATATATCAGCAAAATAAAAAATATGAGATTCTTATTTTATATTCTAGCTCAATAATTTTTGTAATTTAAGTTCATCATTTGTATGAAACTATAGACTTAGTATTCTGACATCACAAACATCTCATTATAAATAATGCTGCATTCAACATACCATGTCATTCATTAAAATTTGTATTTAGATGTGTTCTTTTAATACTTGCTTTTAAATTAAGACATTAGCTTGTATATAATATTATAGTTTGAATTATAATCTACAATTTGAGTCCAAACTTATTGATATAAATTCATAAGATAGTAGTTCAATAAAATTTTGAATGCAAGTCAACAAATGTGATGACATGGCCTTTCATCTATGATCCATTACAAAAGGGTTAACTCTACCTGCATGGAATTAGTCAACTGGGTTAAGCCTATATTGGAAAAATTTAGTAATTTTTTAATTCCAAATTTGTTTAATGTATCTTCAATAAATTTTCTTATTCAAAAAAAATCAGAATTCTTAATAAATATATTTACTAAAGGTTTGTTTCTGAACTTATTTTACAGTCTGACCCAGTTTCTAGTTTTGTGAGTTATATTTTACGAATTCATTTTGTTCATTTTACATTTCTGCAAATTCATTTACATAACCTCCACCAAATGAACACAAGTTTCTTTAGTAAACCTGTAAATCTCATGTTTGGGCTTTCACGAAAATTGTGGTCATCACAAATAAAGCTAAAACAATCCTTTTACTTTCTACTTTCATTTAATTTTGTTATTTTATTGCTCTTTGAACATGTCTGAGTGCTGCAAACAGAAATAAATCACCCAATGTGACGGAAGAGAACTTAAGGTAAACAAAAGTTCAGCTTACATCATGTATTATCTAACTGTATGTTCCTCATGCATTTCTCAAAACAAGAAATTTTTTTATTTTAGCATTTACCTCAGGATTGAGTTGTTTTTTTCTCTCTTTCTTAAAAGTCAGCCTTCATTAACCTTCAACTTTTCTCACCAAGTTTGTTGCCCAAACAAACAATAAAACACGATGTTCCAAAACTGATATAATTTACCCATCTTTCCAATTGGCCCAGAAAAATGTTTAGAAAATTTCATGTTTTACCAAAGTACCAATTCAGAAATTAGAAATGTATTAGAAATTCCACTTTTCACTTATATAAAAATGTCATAACCAAATGGCTAAGAAAAAGTTATTTCTATTGATTATGAACATGTATCACTGACAAGTATGCATGAGTAAATACACAATTTCAAAAGAGATGGGACGAGATTATTTGGCAGATGTAACAAATTTATTGATATCTCAGAAAATAACGACAGACAGTACAAAGTTTAAACTCTAATTTCTCAATGTTTATAGTGTGGATGTCTAATTGATTGACATTCTAAAACACATGCAAGGCATGAAAGAAAAATGTCTTAAATATAGAATTTACAGCTTAGAGATACCACAGGACACATACCAGATTTAAAATTTGCATAAATATTTTCATTTTAGGAACCTAAAACTTACCTTGCATCAAAAATTGAACTAAAACCAATGTTCTGATGTCAATTTTACTTACTTTCATTAATAATAAAGTTGGTTAATTAACTTTTGAATGTATCTTTGTAAATGTCAATGGACACTGACTCCCATACATGCATGTAGGGTTAAACAAATGCAATACTATACTGAAAATACAGTAAAATTTTTTGTAATTTGAAGTTCACATGGTAAAGTTGAAAAACATGGAATTCATCAAGTTAAAATTATTTTTACTTTCAACAACTACAGAAGTAAAAGTTTGTTATTTACAAACAAAGTTCAAGAAAGATTTCAATGACAAGAACCAACTTTTTATATTCTTATTTAATTATACATCAACAGCACACCCTTTAATTCTCTAATTACCAATTTTATTTTTTTACCATTTGTTACCAGGGAACCACAATTAGTGATTTTATATATTGGACTATTATAACATTCACCATAAAGAAGTAACCAGACTAGAAAACAATTTCAGATTCTTTAATAACAATACTTACTGGTCGAAACCGTGACGGAGGAACAATAACAGCATCCAAGAAAAATATGTCAACGGGAGACTCGTGATACTTGCCAGCTGTCACCAGTAACCCAAAGAGTCGTTGTAAGATGGCTTGCTCCTTCTTCCACAGCTCATGCAAGTGTTTTCGTGCCTCAAGAGGAGTTAAATAGCTCTGTCCAGTGAACTTATCTTCTTCTTCCTCTTGATTATTTTCTTTTTCAACATCATCATATTCATCAAACATTTCTGGAGCTCTACATCAACATCAAACCACACAAGACAAACTCAATGGTCAATAAAAATACATAATTAGTGAAATTTTGCTAAAAATATACCAATTATGGGTAATGTAAAGGGAAAGACAATCAAATAAACTAGTTGAAATCATAGCAAGTCTGACTGGCCAAATGTGGGTCAAAACCATTTATTTAGATACTGAACAAAGGGGCATTCACAGATCACTGAAACTTTAACGAACTTAAAACAATTTAACAATTCATGGTTGATATTCCACTACATTCTTAGCCCAAGACCCCTACTAAGTTTGTTTTGCTTTTTCTCATTCCACAACTTAGCAAAGAACAAAACTTATTGATTATAATTTATATATTGATGGAAATATTTTGCTCTGTTTTTTCTTAATGTAACATAACACTATATAAAGACACACACACACGCATACAATAACTGTATATACTTACTATATTTATCACACAAATATCCATGCTATACAACTAAAAATGTTTTATTGTAACAATACTGGGTTCCTGTGCATATTCATATCACAAAAATTAAAGATATAAATACTTACTTCAGAATTGCCGGTGGTTTTTTAGGCTTAACTTTGACAACCTTCCTGACATTTGCTGTGAAAATTATTCTGCTGTTGTTATGGATACTCATTCCTTTCCGTGGGGTTCCACATGACATACACTTTCTCCCTGCTCCCATTAAGTACTCCCTTATAAAAGTTTTGGTGATTCTTTGTCGACATTCCACCACATTCTTCACCTGGGCACTCAGTTTTGCACTTTCCAAATTGAGCCCTTTGAAGTGAACATTATTAATCTAACTGAATATACTGTTGTTTTTTGTTTTTTAGTCTCACATTTGTGCCAACAGGTCTTACACCAAATGCAGCAAGAAGTATATGATATTTTAAAACACACGAAAAGTCAGTTACGTGACATTACATTAAACTAGCAGTTTCCAACTTTTTTCTGTTTGCAAATCCCTCAATTAGTGATATTTTTTAATATTTTTTTCTGAAAAGCAGTTACAAATTTTGTAAAATAAATTTTAATGCATTGTATTTATTGTAACACATTTACAATAAAATCTCAACTGATATTGTTATTTTGTATCCAATAAAATTGAAACATTACAAAAAACGCGAAAACAAAACTATTTAACTAAAGCTAAGGAGATTTCTAAACTTCTTTTGAAAAACACAGTGCTTTAAAGTTTGGCTCCACAAAAGAGAGCTGTAAGCTTAAATGTGGCTCTGATTCAAATTTTTTCCATCCTTAAATATTTATACAAATTTGAAGAAAACCAAAATATTGGTAAGAACTGTAGAACCAGGAAACTGATAAAAGATGTCATTTCTGCATTTTTCTCCAAAAATCCTCAGAATTATCTCTCAAACCCCTGGGAATTCACAAGCCACCAACTTGGAAATACTATGTTAGATTAACTAAAAAAAATGAGGCAAGAAAATATAATAACTAAAAACAATTTTGGTTCATCTTACCTTACATGACTTATAGAAATATGACAAGTCATTCTGTTATAATAAATAAAAATAATAATGGTTAATCTCACACTGAATAAATATGCGATTTATAGAATATGACAAATCATTCTGTCATAATAATAAACCAATACTATTAACAAATATTCTTTACTGGTGCACCTTCTCTGTATAAACTTCCAAAACAAAAAAAATGAAAAAGGAATTATTACCTTCAAGTTTCATGTTAACTGTTTCTGTCATCTTATTCTTCACTAGAGTTTCAATTCCACCAGACCCAGCACTCTGAGCTACTGTTTCCAGTGCAACCTCTTCTAGTTCTTGCACCACACCTACAAGGCCATAGTCCAACACTTTCAGCTGGGCTAGAATCAGTTGAATGGCAAATGGTGGTGACAGCAAAGAATGGCAGCTAAAGCAGCTTCCTCGGATGAGCTACAATTGAAAACACAACACTGTTAAACACAAAAACCACACAAATTATGCAACAATTCGTCAACAATGACATACTAAAATGTCACTCTCCTGTTTTTAATTATTCAATGACACAGCAAGGTCAACTCAATCAATTAACAAGCAACAATTACCAAACTTGTGTCCCATAAACAGATTTATCAAACTTAAGATTATTCAATTAACCTCATGAAATTAATCAACTTGGTGTTTGTTATGTAAATGTTGTATAAATATTTTGTAAACGACAACATGTCGTGTTGTTTAAATTTTCATTTCTATTTATATTTCCATATTTGTATTACTGTTTCAAGGCTTAGACAGTGAAATACGTTGTTCTTTGTTTAGAATAACATTTGGAATTTTCTAGAATTAGGTAGATCAAATATATGACTATAAATGGAAATGTGTGGCGGCCTAGCATCTAGACGTAGAGTCTCGTGCAAAAACATACATGCGCAGATTACTCTGTCGAAGTTCTGGTGAATGTTCGAGAAAAAAGAGGCCTAAAAGTATGTAAACAGTCGAAGATGCGAGAAAGAAGGAGAAGAAAGGAGTCTGACATTAGAATTATTCAAAAGAAGAAGAGTCAGTCATTAGTTTATTCAAGAAGTAGTGTCTTTATTCGAGAAGTTTTCAACGTTCGCTGTGTGGTTATTCAACTTAACTTTTTGACTAGGGCTAGATCTACAGGAACTGTGATTTTGTTTCGTCAATCTCCAAGATTCATCTGAATTACTGTTGTGCTGAGTGTCGACACGTACGGGACTGTTAAGAGAAACCGAGGCAAATTGGAAAACAAGGGATATTCATCACAAAAGGAACGTAATCAAAATTATTGAACTGTAAATTGTTTCTGGACTTTCATTCTAGATCATTATATTAGATACAGGCCAGTACCATTTTGTGTTGTAATTGATTTTGAATGTTAAAACTGAATGTCTGTCATTGTTAATATATAATTAACATTATATGTTACATATATATATTTAGTTTAGTGCAATAAATTATACAAGCTGTTATCTGTGTCTTTCTGTTGCATTCTTAAAACATAAAAAAAAAACGTAACAGTGTTCTCAAATATTAGTTGTCAATTATCCCAACAAAGTTAGTTAATCAAAGTCAAGAACAAATTAATTATCATAAAAATAATTACCTACTTGAAATTGAGATTTTCAATTATTCACTATTTCTTCATTCCCAATATTTTGGTATTTAAAATATTTCTATTATGCTTATATGTTTATTATGGACATACCTACATAATGGACTGATGGATGAATGCTTAGTGATTTAAATGTCTCGTCTTTGTTACTGCAAATTTACTAAATCTTCTGTCACTGTCACTCATTTTTAAATCATAAGTACAATGAATGCAAGTGACTGCTACACCCACGAGGTCCTAGTCCAACACTTTCAGCTGTCATCTACCTCTATCTCAACTAAAATATTAAACAGTGTGAACTTGCAATTTTTTTATACTGTGTTATATTCCTAATTTATAATTGCAAAACTGCATTCTATAATGTTGTAGGAGAGAAATTTAAAACATCCACTCTATCCATTCCAGGTATGTTTTTGAAACATTAAAAACTATTATTATTAAATGTTGTACAAGTATGTGAAGATTTTAGGGGATACATAAGCAATACTTTTCTTCTTTTTTCTGAAAGCACTTAAAAATAAGCTAGTAGTACCAAAAGAGAAATAACAAATGTTGGTTTTTATTTAATTGGTTTATTAATTACTCAAGAGTTTTTTCTTTTCAATTTTTTTCTGAAGTCAACACTGCTGGACTCCACAACAGTCCGATTAGCCTCGGCCAATAACTGATTTCCATAAAACTCCAACATGAGCATCAACTCATTTTTCCCAAAATTCTAACAGTATACATTTATTTATACATAAATTTTAATGTTTTGTTGGCCTTTCCACTGTGTCCAACCATTGATCGTGTCATATAAACTGCAAATCACATGACAAACCTGCAGCTTACATTATGGTATTGAGTTACACAACACATGAACTATTCATGAGAAAATTTCATAAAAAATTATTATTAATTTTATTTAGGCTAGCTTAAAAAGTTTTAAATTTTTACATTCTACTTACTTTCATAATAATAAAGATTACACAAGAAATAAAATAGTGCAAATAACGTACCCAACAACACAGAATAACAACATACATGAAGGAAACAATGTTCCACAACTATCAAGATTATTCTGGCTTTCTAACTGTGTGACAAAAACTATTAAAAATTCAGCTAAGCTCATCAAAATGTTTCCCCATGGAAATAGAGTTTGAACCAAAAAAAAAGTCCTCTGTACAGACAACAATGTAATACATTACTGAATAAATTAAAACTTTGGCTTTCTATTGGTTATAAACAATATGGTATTTAACATCACAGAGAACTATTGGCAAGATTTGAAAGAGACTGTGTGGCAAGAAGGGCCTGATTTTCTATTTTATTGCTCTGTAACTAAACAGCATTGAAGAAAACGTAAATTATGCTTTGCCTGAATGATGAAAACATTATAATTCTGTCATACTTCTTGGAGAGATGGTAAAACAAAATTATAGAAAGAGTCTATAACAAAAGTCACAGTTCTCATACTAAAGTAAATTTACTTTTTGAATTTTTATTTTTAATTTCCCTTACAAAATTAAGAACTTACTAGTCAGCATTAATTTATCATCCATGTTCTGATGCTGAGTTTATCCATATACATTGATAATAAAGTAGTTTGCAACATTCAAAATTTAATTAACTCTGTGAAAGGTTGTGACAGGCACACTTTGACTTACCTGAGGAGAAAATATTAATAAGGTGCTACTTTCAAGTTGCTTTATTTTTGCGTGCAATTTATTGTCATTGATGAAACATGTTGGAAGTTGATTGTGGCCAGCTGTGTGCAAACTGTACACTTAGTATGAAGCAAAGTGCTTGCCTTGTGCATCAGGCATCTTTTGTCAATGATATAGGACCTAGCAGTTCAGTTTAACTAGAACCCTGTAATGTCATGATTTTAGTGGCTAAAAACTTACACAATCATTATACACAAGATAATTTTATGCATACATTATAATACACATATATAAACAAGGAAAAAGAGTCACACACTATCTCGTTGTTATCACTACTGCAATCTAAGATGCCAGATTCTCAATCTTACTACAACCACAGAGCTACTTACCTGATACATTGACCTAAAGAACACTGGATTGAACACAGGAAGAGGAAGACTAATGTGACCTATATGACCTGGACAGAAAACCTGAACAAGGCCACATGTTGTACACAGCTCATCTCTGTCACAGGGACCTACAGGAATAGACAGCCACATTACAGAACATTTATTTATGCGAGTTTTTCAATGTCACATTCAACACTTGTTTCGTACCTTGACGTCACATTCTACGCGTGTCCTACCTTGAAACTACACTCTGTTTACATTAACGTCCTAACAAATAAGTAGCACCTTCAGAAAACTGATTGGTAAGACAAATTTTCCTTCCCTAAATCTTTTTTTTGTTAATCATATTTCATTAAATGCTTTTACAATGTTTATTTTCTCTGATGAGGATATGTACCAATTAATCACACATATTTTTCAAAAAAATGTATGAAAAAATAAGATCTAGGCTTACAAAGATGTTATGGAAATTAACTGGTACAAATCTGATGCAATCCAAGGTGGAAATAGCTTTTTGATCTTTGTCAACTTTATCAAGTACTCATGATATGCAGATGACAAAAATATCATCTCACCAACAGTTTGCTGTGTGACCAGGATGATTTAAGAAGAATCGTGCAACAAATAGTTTCATTGAACAAATATTTTATTCAAGATGATAAAATGGAACACAGTATAAAAATCATACACAATTTCCTTTCTTGAACTGAACATGGTGACTAAACAGCAAAGAAACACTACCATTTCCCGAGAGAAAATTCAGTCTTGGACAAAAAAATGTTTAGTGGTGGTTGTTAAAGTGGTAGATAAGAGACTGAAATGAAGCATTTTAATAGAGAAAAGTGAGAAATATATGAATCAGTGATGTCAAGAAAACCCACTTGTAGAGAAATATATAAGCAAAAACAGCTCGTTTCGGTTGAGAAAATATTTTACGTAGAAGAGCGAACAACATTTTGACCTTATTCGGTCATCGTTAGGTTCACAAAGAAAGAGGTAACTGACCGGAAGCTGACCACATGTTTGAAAGGAGTTGTGTTACTGAGTGTCAGAATGTAAAGGGCAGTGTTACATGTTTGAATATATAATAATTTTATTATATTTAAGAAAGGTATAAAAGTGTTCCTTTATATTGGTTTATTTCGGGTTTGAGTTGTTGTATAAGTAAGGCTTCTTTAATTTTGCATTTGTTTATGTTTGTTTCTTTATTTAGTATTTGAGTGTTTTCTATGGTTATGTTGTGTTTATTTGACTTGCAGTATTCGAAAATGGTGAAGGTGACTTTTTATGTTCTTTGAATCTGGTTTCCATTTTTCTACTTGTTTCTCCAATATAGAAGTCGTGGCAGTTATCACATTGTATTTTATAAATAATGTTGGTGTGGTGTTTGTCAGTGTAGTTTTTACATAGTATAGACCTCAGTTTTGTGCCTGGTTTTTGAATAAATTTAATATTAACTGGAATGTCATATTTTGTTACCAGTTTTTGCCAAATGTTGGTTATTTGTTTGCTGATGTCAGGAATATATGGTATACAGCAGTATATGGTTTCGTGATTTTTTGATTCGTGAGATATATTTACTCTAGTTGGTTGATTTTGCTCTCTGTCTAGGTGTGTGCATATAATGTTTTCTACGGTTTGTGGAGGAAACTTATTGATGTTGATGAAGTATTGTTTTATTTTGTCTAATTCATCCTTAATTTTATCTGGTGAGCATAGTTTTATGGCGGTGTTTATTTGGTTTCTTAGTAAGTTTAGTTTTTGTTTTGTTTCGTGTGCTGAGTCCCAAGGAATGTATAGTCCAGTATGGGTGATTTTTTGGTGGACTTGTTTTGAATTGTGTGTTGGTTCTTGTAATTTTGAGGTTAAAAAATAATATTTGGTTGCTTTCTTCCTGTTCAAATGTGAAGTTAACGTTGGGATGTATAGAGTTAATGTGATTGAAAAAATTAAGTATGTGTTCTGTAGATTTGAATGCCACAACCGTGTCTACATATCTGTACCAGTATAGAGGTGGATGTAATGCTGTGTTAATTGCTTGTGTTTCAACTTGTGTCATAAAAATATTGGCTAGAACTGGTGATACTGGGTTGCCCATGCTTAGGCCATTTGTTTGTATATAGTTGTGGTTGTTGAACACGAAGTTTGTCTTTATTGTGGTGAATTCTATGAGGGTTGCTAACTGGTTACTGGGAATGTCTATAGTTGGGTTAGGGTTTCAGATATAGAGTTCTAAGGCTATCTTGCAGGCTTCAGTGGTTGGAACTTCCGTAAAGATGGATATAACATCGAAACTGGCCATTAAGACTTTATGATTAAGTTGATTTAGATTAGACTTGAAATTAAGAGTCTTTGATGAATGAGCTGGCTGATGTTACATATTTGGAGAATATCCATGCTATGTATTTACCAAGATTGTAATTAAACGATTCATATGTGAACATTATTGGTCGTAATGGACAACCTGGTTTATGAGGTTTGGGGATGCCGTATATTTGCGGTGTGCGTGAGTCGGTTTTACGTAGGTAGGAATAAAGTGTTTGTGAAATTGTGTTGGCTTTTTTCATTTGTAGTACTAATTTGTTCAGCTGCATCTCGTATGTCTTTGTTGGATTTGTGTTTATTGGTTTAAATTTGTTCGTGTCTGATAGGATGTTATTCATTTTTTGGATGTATTCATTCGTGTTCATTATGACTATAGCGTTACCTTTATCTGCTTTTAGAATTTTTATGTTTTTGTCTTGTTTTAGGTTTTTAATGGAATTAATATCTCTTTTTGTAAGGTTGTTTTTTAGTTTTATGTTTTGTGAAATTATGTTGATGGTTTTGTGAGAAAATTCTTTGAAAAAATCATTTAGGATGTTGTTTCTGGAAAATATAAATTTGTAAATTTACCTGGGAAGTTTGGCTGTTGGATGTCAATAAAATTATCTTAGTTGTCTTCTTTCTGTTGGTTGTTTTTGGTAGTTTCCTTGTTTTTGTTTTCTGTAGAAAGTATCACAAGTCTCCTGGCTAGATCTCCTAAACATGTTTTGATTTCTATGGTTGGAATGTACCTAGGTGTTATTGCAATGACGATGACTGAAGAAGGTCAAAACTTTGTTTGCTCTTCTATGTAAAATATTTTTTCAACCCAAATGAGAAGTATATAGATGAATGAGGGATCACCTTATATTCAGAATAATAGTCTTCAGAACAGCAGCAGCTGGAGAAAAGTTTACTGAAGGAATCTGAGGACAAGAGTAAAATGTATGATAGTGCTGATAATTCATTCTCTGTACCAGATGATGACAGAATATTGTTTCATACAATCTTTTATGTATCAAAGGAAGAGTTACCATCTGATA
Source organism: Carcinoscorpius rotundicauda (assembly GCA_011833715.1). Classification (NCBI taxonomy): domain Eukaryota; kingdom Metazoa; phylum Arthropoda; class Merostomata; order Xiphosura; family Limulidae; genus Carcinoscorpius; species Carcinoscorpius rotundicauda. The sequence continues at coordinate 19,421,801 of CM022391.1, forward strand.
AAATCAACAGTTTACTGGGGTTACAGTACTTGAAGGGAATAATAATAATTTATGTAACAATAAACAACATATAAATAGAGTTATTCAGAGGTCACTTAGAGAAGAAATCCTTCATGCAATAATAATAGATGAAAGCACAGATTTATCAATACAGAAATATTTATCAGTATGTACAAGGTATATAAAGAAGTAACACAGTTTTTGACAAATGTGGTCACTGAGGATGGAAAAGTTCACACCATCTCAGGATTGACCCAGCTGAGATTGTTTCTCTAGCATCAGATGGTGCACCAACAGTGACAGGTATAAAGATAGGTGGTGCTGTGTAGATGAAATTAAACAGTTGAACACTCTCAGGACATTTAGTAATAACTTTGCATTATTTCATAAATGGGTTAAGTAATCATACTTCAAAACTATACAGTATTTAAAGGTGAGCCTGAACTTACAATAAAAAAAGCCACAAACCATAAAATACCATGAAATTATAAATACTTTAGAAGCTGTGTATATGAGAATTATAACTCAGTTCTAATTATCCTTTCAAAAGAAAAATGCTACTTACATGGTTAGAGTTTCTAGAATCAGGAAATGGAAAGGGTTAAAGAATAAGAGAAACTGCAGAGAACTAAGAGAAGGAAGCGAAACTATTGCTTTTATCAATGAAGAAACACTTAAGTGTTCTGATAACATTGAAAATTAGTTATCAGACCTAAAAAGAGATACATACAAAGTTTAGAATAGAGCATTAAACACAAAACAAAAGACAGTGATATTTTTAAAGATTTTAGCCTCTTGCTAGAACCAGTGGTGGTGAGTTTGTCAGGTACTGGTAAAGAGTGAAGTTCTTGCACTGTTACATGAAACTGACCAAACAGTAGATACTGTTCACAGCAATCTCCAGGGGAAAATGAATAAAAAGAAGTCAGGAAACTCTTAGACAAAAAAACCTCCATCAGGAATGGCCCATGCTAAAACGTATAATTTCAAGCTCATACACATGTTTATCTACTCATATTCTGTATGAGAATGTTATGTAACTTCATAAAGAATAATATGAGTTTATAAAGCTATATACAACAGCTCCACACATAGTTGTTACAAGTGTTGAGTGTGAAATGAGTTTCAGTGCCCAGAATGGAATAAAAAACAAATATAGACATGCATCAAAATCAGACTCTGGACAATCTTTTGAATATTTATATGAGTAATATTCAGTTAACAAATTATGATCCAGTCAGACCAGTCAGGTTATGGGTTAGAAAAAAGGAATGAAAAAACAGAGGGCTTTGTCAATCATATCTACTTAGGGCTAAGAAGCCAAAGGACTGTTTCAGTTCTCATAGTTGTTGAGCATGTGTAAGATATTAGTTTAACATTAAAATATGTTATAGACATATATCCAGTTTAACATGCATATTACATAGCAGTGGCAGAGCTGTAAAAGACACGAGATGTGCAAAGATGCTGATCAGTTACAAACTCAGTTACTGATATTCATTCAGCTGTGATGTAAAGACTTAAGTTAGTCATATCATATTTTGATCAAGCTAATCAAACTACAAAGACAAGTTTTGTGATATAGGACTGCAAGGGAATACTTTTAAAAAAATGGCTTTTTTTCTACCTGTAGAGAAAAGATTAAATCTGTGTGGTAAAGTTAACAATCTTTACAAGTACTTACGTTATAAAATATTTAGGCTTTATAAAATGTAACAAACACTTAAGGAAGGAAAAGTGGACTGTTTTAAACAGTCACTAAAATTTAGCTTTTCTACACTAAGTTGGATTTCAGGAAGTAAATACTTACTGAAGAAATAAGCCTAACAGGCCTAAATTTTCAGGACAACTCCTATAACTCCCTTTAAACATAGGAGTAAAATTAATAACTTTCAGATTTAAGTACCTGCCCAGTGTCTACTAACATTGTAAAAATGAAAATGATAACCACATGTCTAATCTTTGACATCCTTTATTTTTAATATCTCAGTACTTCTAACTGCTGATTGACTAACACAAAGAGAATGTTGAATTTATTTATTTTTTTAGATTACTTTCAGGGAAGAGTTTAACTCAGGAACTTTTTTTTTCAGCCTTGAAATAAATTTCACTCTTCTCTTTGTAGATAGCTACACAGATGTTCCCACGTGGGAATGTTATAGTGGTAATGGAATGAAAAGCAACACTTTTCTTTCCTTATTTGTATAATATAAAACTAAAAACTGGTTACTTGGTAACAAATACAGGCCATTTAAAATATGAATTATTTCACAATAATAGTCAGCTTTCCTTTATTTTAAATACAAGTTACAATAACATCTCCATGTTGAAACAGAAAATTTTGTCACCAGTGACTGTCACTTTTTCTTATTTTACCAGGATCATTGGGCTGGAACACCATTCAACAAATCTGCTCTTTCCATTCCCTCACTATGCAGACGAATCAAATAAGGCTGGTTTATGTTCGACCAGCTTTCTCTTCTACCTCTTCTTAGTGCAGTATGAACCAGTTACTGTTTCTGTGAATTACCAACAATATTTGTTCTTCCACATAAAAAAGCAAGTTTTCACATCGCAATCAAGATGAAACAGACTGAATGTTTCTACTTCAGTCCTTTGTTAGAGTTCATTGCTACTGTTTCTCACTTTATGTTCATAAATAAATTTAACTGCTTTCAGAATGACCATCTTGAAAAACCTCTCTTACTTTTTGAAGAGTGGCAATCCAGGATGTAGTGAAAGGTCTTACTGGTGATCTGTGACTAAGTCTTAAAGATCTTACCTAACATTTCACTAAGAGAACACTGTATTTGAAGTATTCCAACACAACTATGAACTTTTCCAAATATAGATTTGTATACTGACGGCATGAAATAATTCCATACAAAAGTGTTTCATTAAAAAACATAACTTGTAAATGTTTTATTCAGACAAGGTCAACTACAATACTCAAGGTCAGTGATAGTTATTTTCTCCTGTAAACACAGATTTTAAAGCTCAGCCATCCCATAAAATAAACATTGAATATAACTCCATATTTTTCCACATTTTCCAACACTTCTACATTAGAACTTTCTAGATTTGGTTGATTGACCATTATTAGTGAACCAAAATACATTGTTAAGATATAACTTCAAGTACTTAACCATTAAACCTTTAATTAAAGTTAAAAAATTTTGTCTTGTTTCTTTAGTACTACTTAACAGTACATTTTCTGAATAAAGCAGCATGTTAAACCGTAGGATGTTCAAACAACCACTAAATGAAACTGAACAAAAACCCTACCTAGAGCACCATCATATAGTCCACCTGGTGTTGGATGACCAAGGGCATCAAGTGTCTTAAGGTTGGTTATTTCAAGGACACTGAGTTTCTTCAGTTCTTCAGTGCCGTATATATTGAAAGCTACACTTTGAACAGAATGGTAGGGAATCTTGTCAACATCCATAGTTACTTTCTGAAAAACAAAAATCAATTTACCATGTTTCTTCTTTTCTTACAGAATTAAACTGTGGCAAATGGAGCTTTGAGATCTGATAGATCAATTCTAAAAATAAATCTGATCATCCTCTGCAAAAAAACATGTAAGCACCACTGACAGGAAAGAAAATGTTTTTGTTCTAACAATTTGATGTCAAAATTTTTAAAAAGACCTTGTACCCTACCCAGAATAGTTAGGCTGAGAAAACAGTCATTAAAACAATATAACCAAAGAACATCAGACATACTCTCATAATTCCACATGAAGAATAATACTTTATACAATCATCAGAGTTCCCTCTAAGATGAAAGTCTCGAATAATCTAAACCTGACCAGAATGATTTCTGAAATGGGACAGATCAAAATCTCTGACTTCTCTCGAGAGAAAAGTGGTAACCATACTGTAATTTCAAAGATTAGCTGAAGAATCAATAGGATAAAAGTTTCAGATTCTTATGTAAAACACTTCTTATTTTCTAACAGGATGTTTGTTTTTATGCACACACACCTAATGTTATCAGTAGAACTGAATATGCAAGCAATATTTAACAACAACAACAGACCTACTGTTTAATCCAGACAAACCCATCCACTAAACTTAATATATATATACAAGCCTACCCTCAATGTCAGCCTTTATCATTCAAATTCATGATGCTGAGTTACCCACTTGCAGTAAATATAGAAATGTCTGATATGGGTATTAAAATTTGTTTAAAACACAAGTAACAATGTTTCAACCTCAGGTTAAAGTGATAATGACCTAAGAAAGTCAAAATATTATTTGTTTTAAATAAAAGTTTTTAGTACCCATATCAGCCATCTCATATACCATATACATGTACATAAATGCATAACAATGTTTAGGAATAATGTGACCTATTGCTTTATCTTGGTTGTTTCATCAACTAAATTTAAATTAAAAATAAGAAATCCCAAAGACAGCCCTTATCATTCATATACTTATCTAGCTTTTTCTTAAACTCACTTAAATTTACTGCATTTTGAGATAACCTATTCCAGAGCAGAGGATAACTACCCTATTATTAAAATGGAAACTGTCTTATCTGAAAAGGACTCCAACCCTACCAAACTTCATCTCTGTATCCTCTAGTCATACTACACTTAATGTAAAGTATGAAGAATGTTGGTACATCAACATCAATTCCTTTTACAATTGTAAACACTTCAATCAAATCCTCTCTACCAATTATTTTTTCAAGACAAAACAGTTTTAAGGATCTTAATCTCCTCATATGACAAACCCTCAATTCCAGGTACCATCTTAGTAACCCTCCTCTAAACCCTTTCTAACAATTCAACATCCTTCCTAAAGTAAGGAATCAAGACTGAACACAGTACTACTATAAATGTGGCCTAACCAGTGACCTATACAATGAAATTATAACTTCTTTATTCAATGTTTCTATTGGTACAACCTAGAATTCTATTTGCTCTGTCACTAGGAAGAGCTTACTACATGGATGGATTAAAAGACTGAAGAATCATTATGTCAAAATTATTTTATTTTCTTTAATGACACTGTTAAATTTATTTCCATTCAAATTATATTTAAAAATCAAAATATAACTTGCATACAATAACATGCATTTATTATAATTAAAACCCATCTGCCATTTATTCACCAACTAACTAAATCCTTTTGTAAATCAGCAACATCCTCTTCATAACTGATAACACCAAAGACCTTAATATCATTTATTAATACAAGTAACTTATTGACCATTTCTCCATCTATGTCATAAATGTAAATCAAAAAGAGCAAAAGTATAGAACCATGAAGTACAACACTTGTGGCATTAATCCAGTTTAAACCGAGCTCCATGTATAACCATTTTCTCCCATCCAGCCACTCTTCTATTCAATATGCTAACTTATCCCCACATCTGCAGAGAACTCTTTACTAGCCTTTTATGTGACACCTTTTTAAACGCTTTCTGAAAATTCTAATACACTAAATCTACACGCATACTCTCATCTACATATGCAATAACATTTTCAAAGAATGTCAAAAAAATCTGTAAGATTTTCCCTTAATGAAACCATGTTGACTCTCCAATAAAATTATAAACTTTGTTAAATGACTTTGCAAAGCATCTTTTAAAAGACTTTCCAAAATTTTCCCACAAAAGATGCAAGACTAAAGTCTGAAATTACAAAGACAGTTTTTATCACCTTTCTTGAAAAGAGGAGTGAGATTAGCTGACATCTGCCCACTAATCAAAAACTGACAAAAAAAACAGTAGAAAGTGGCTCACCTATCCAATCTTTAATCTCATTCAAAAACCTTGTAAGATTATTATCTGGTAGATAAGCCTTATCATTTCTTAAACTTCCCAATTTTTTTCTTTACCAGTTCAGAATTAATGCAGTTATCTTTATCAAGCTTTCGTTTGAACACTGTATCAAGTGCAACTGAAAGCAATCAACCAATACCTAACACCTTTTCAAAAAAAAAATGTTCTTAAATGAAAATTACCCCTAAATTGACAAATCTTATATTTATGTCCCAACACGGTCATTTAATTATGAAAACATAATATTTCAACACCATCAAGTATCAACTATCAATTCCCTTAGCAATCTTAAAGTTTAACACTTTTTTTTTAAAAGAGAAAATGTCAGAAATTTTAATGTCCTCACTTGACAACCTTTCCACTGAGTGAATCATCCTTTGAACTACCTTATGAACAATTTCCAGTAATAAAAATTCCTTCCCAAAGAAAGACAATTTTAAAAGACTGAACACAGTAAATATAAAATTAAATTATTGCCATTTTATACCAAGATTTAGTAGTTAAATCAGATATTTCTAAAGAAGACTCTAGCTAGCGAACTTAGTTCTATAAGTCATAACTAAAATAGAAAAGCTTAATTCTCAATTGTTATTTATAACCTAGTATATTAAAATTACAATACACGAGGTATTATTTAACTGTTCTTCGGCTTATAGTCTATTATTTTCCAAACTCTAAATCAAATATATAATCAACAGCGGATGATATGTACTTAACTTTACAAAATAATGAGTAACAACATGAGTTGTGTAACCTATTAATGATTTATAAATCTTACTTGAGTGATATATCATTTCATAGGAAAAAATATAACAGTTTTAATAACATTACTTATCCACATGTCATATCTACTTCTGTACGTTCTTCGTAGTCTACAAAAAGACTGGTGGGAAGTGCTGGCCTCTGGTATCACAGAAATCTTTTATGGATAATAAAGAATTAAAAATTAATAATTTAAATTTCAACATTGTGTGGTTTTTTTAAATTTAAATATTTTGTTTCAGTAAGTTGTGAATAACAGTCTTATCACCAAACATTACAGTACAGAATAAGTAGATTTGTTATATTTTTAAACTTATAAACTATTCATTATTTTTTCAGTTTTTTTATTAAATCAATGTATAACGCAAAAATTGCTATGAAATATATATATATATTTTAGATGGCGCCCGCGTCGCGCTAAATATGCTCGCCCTCCCAGCCGTGGGGGTGTATAATGTGACGGTCAATCCCACTATTCGTTTGTAAAAGAGTAGCCCAAGAGTTGGCGGTGGGTGGTGATGACTAGCTGCCTTCCCTCTAGTCTTACACTGCAAAATTAGGGACGGCTAGCACAGATAGCCCTCGAGTAGCTTTGTGCGAAATTCCAAAACAAACAAACAAATATTTTAGATAATACAAAATCCGTTTCGTGACTAACTTGTAAAGTTTACTATGATCTTTATGTCATGTTACCTTTAAATGTCTGAATTTAAGTGGAAAAACACTAGTAGACTTCTCTTTCAGTTTTTGATAAAGATCCGAAAAAAAATCTTTAAAACCTTTGCAACACTATTTGTTCTGATCAGTATACTGAACAAGCAAATATCCTGAAGATGATCTAAGAAGATCGAAACTTTATTCTTTGCTTTATTAGTAAAAGTGTTAGCACTCATACCATCCGTCCTGATATAAAGACAAATAAACAATTAATTATGATGTCTTCCGTAATCTCCCAATTTATAAACTTATAATTTTAAAATTCAAGGTTCAACTCCCTACGAAAGACACAGTTGATGATCCAATATAACTTTTTTTTTAAAAAGCAAAAAAATGAGATTTGGTAATCCAACATAAGACATGCTGTAAGAGCGTTTTGGATAAGTTTTTCTTTTTCAGTTTGTTCGTTTATAATACAGTTCAAATGTTAACAAAATTTTCAATTTCTTGTATGAAAACCCACACAAATGCTCCAGCCTCTTATTATTTCCTTTCTCATATAATCAATGAAAAGAAAAACGGGATAAAATTTCCAACGCAATAGTATTCTTAAATACGTTTCGTTAGTTACTGTTATTTTTCTTGTTTATTTCACTGCAGCGGAAATTTTATTTATAGTTATTTGCAAGTATATATGTGCGGCATGATGATTTCCTATTCAAAGAGGTTATAATTATTCTCACTAGATAGCGCATCAGCAATTATTTTCAGATGTTCCAATTATTTTGGAACAGTTGATATTAGATTGCGCAAACGAAATATTGGTCTATTTATTTCCTTAATTATTTATTGTATTATACTGTATTTTAGGTAACTTATTTATTCTACGTTAAGGTATGAATAGTTTTAAACAAAGAATGGAAAACTTTGCACATAAAAGCTGAATCAATTTTTTTATATCTCGCAGAATTACAATTATTCTGTATAAACACGGGCTCCCGTATGTCGTACACCATCTGATATCGACCTCTATTCTGTTGAACTGTTTATACTGTTGTTATATTCTGTCCAAAAACGAATTTGATCAAATCTTCTAAAATTCGCGATCGATACGTTTTAAGTGCATTTAAATTAATTATCTTAACGTTTTAATTTGCTGCTGCTAGACTGTCATAATTTTTGATATGGTAGGTGATTAGGTAGTTCATAGTTTAGGTAATATAATGACTTAGCTCATAAACGATGCTGACTCAAATACTGATGGAATGAAGAATGACAGGATTTTACAAGTGCATGAAAAATATAATATCTACACAAGGCTATGACTCGTTGATTATCGTAAAATGTCTACAGTGAAAGTAACTTAAAGTAACACATTTTGTAGTTTATTGATAGTTTTAAATAGAACAAAATACAAATATCTATAATATTTACATAAATGATGATAAAAATGTTGATGAGAGAAGTTTTGTAATTTTGTTTTGTATGATTTGCATGCCTAAAATTGTAACTAATTTTCTCAAACAACAATGAATTAAATGTTTCTTTGTAATTAATCACAAAGCTCTAGAATGGGTTTTCTGTGCTCTGACCACCAGAAAGCTGATCTGTAACGTTGGAAGTCCACAGCCTTACCGCTCAGGAGTATATTTAGCGGTCAGCTAAAGCTGGCCAAGTCCATATTTGCCCGGTCTCATACCCCCTTTTTTTTTCTGAGTGGGCATTTAGACTTAAACCCGCCCTTAATTAAATATGAATAGTATTATGAGCTGACAATCCAACTGTTTAGAATTAAAACGCACGGACGTGTTATGTGAAATATAACAAAATACAAAGTTGTTATAATTGGTCTTTTAACTTAAACACACGAAACAAACAATTTTTAATATGTATGCAATTACCTGGTTCAATAAATTACACCATATGGCGTAATTTTATAGCAAAACTACATTTTATAAAGTTGAGTCGAAATGGTTCAGTCTAGCAGTTAATAAGTTAAACAAAGCGTTGACAGAGACCTGCCTAACGAAGTGAATTTCCACATCTAGTGGCAATGTTTGTGAAACACGCAGAGACAATTTTAACAATCTAAATTAAACTTTTAATCACTGAGCGAATTGTGTGTATAAACACTGATCGTGGGTTAAACTTGTGTTAATTTTATTTTAATTATAATAGTTGCGTTTTGAGTTGACTCACTGATAAAGTATATTTTATTACAATTTACATCTTTTACAATAAGTAAGATTACTTTTTCAGAACAGACACGACATTTCTATGGCTGATATGACAATTATCAAGAACACAAGTTATTACAGTAAAGAATGTTTTAGTATTTAAATCAACATTCAACGATCCAAAAATGTATTTAAATTCCAGAACTGATAGTAGTTACTTATTCATGTAAATATCAGTCAGAGTGCATATGGCTAAACAAAATATTATCCTAAGATGAATATATATAAATAATTATGGAATATTTAAGTAAAACATTTGCATAAGTTTAGGAATGTGTAAGAAATTAACGATAAAAGATATATATATCTATGCCTGGATATTTGTTATTTGTGGAATTGTAAGTAAAAACCTGGACAACTGTTACATTATTTTGTAAACGTTTTCTGGTGAGGTGGTTTCCATTACGGTTTTCTTGACATGTGTTTAACTTTTATTTTAGAGGTGAGAATGAATATAGGTGTTATGTTTACGTGCTAGTTATTTTGAAATTTCTGATAAAGATACAATAATATTTTTTTATACATGGGATAATGCAAGTAATTATGCTTTCTTTGTTTTGCAGTTTTTGAGTTTGTTAAACGTTTCTTGTTTGTGTTTTCTTTAAATTTATTAACAGTTTTTATAACTACCTAAGTAAGGGACTAATTATTGCTAATGAAACATTCAATTAAGTTCAGAAAACATAGAAAATATTTACAAAACACAGTGTAAAAGTTGTACAGTGTTTTACACAGGTGAAACAGTGCATAATTTGAACACCAGATTAAAAAAACACCAAGAACCTTCTAAACATATGAACAGAAATAACCACAGTTTCTTTCTGAACAGAATATCACCATATTAAAGCATAAACCTGATAGTAACATAAGAAACACCATTAATAAAATTAAACAATCCTACAGTTAACGAATAGCCAGATATATCTCTATGTGTTTGGTCGTTAATTCATCACACATTTCTAAGCTTCTGCAAATATTTTACATAAAATATTGCATAGTTGTTTGCTTGTTTTTTATTCTTTCTTGAATTTTTTGTTTTTTTAGCCATGCAAAAATAATGTGTAAAATTCATGTTGATTGATATTTAACTGAAAAAGTAATTTCAATTAGTTCTAGAATTTAAATACATTGTTGGATTGTTGAATGTAAATTTAAATACTAAAACGTTCTTTACTGTAAAAACTTACGTACTTGATAATTATCGCACCAGTGATTGGAACGTCGTACCTATTCTAAAAACTAATCTTACTTACTAGAAAGGCTATAACTTGTAAAAACATTTATTTGCATCATCCTTGGTTTCTTTCTTTTAAAATATGGAAAAGAAATAAAAAGGACGCATATTTCTACATGCGTTTATTCAAATTTTTGAGAAATTTCCGAATTTGCGTGTGATTCTTAATTCGTCTTACACTGATAAATTAGGGGTGACTAGTGCAAATAGCCCTCGTGTAGCTCTGCGCGAAATTCAAACCAAACTTAATTTTTTAATATTTCATTGACGAATTACAGCAGTTAGTTGTTCAGAAAGGCGACATTTAGAAATAGCGATTTTCGTAGATATGTAGTTTAAACATCGCAATATCCATTCGCCATTTTTCTCTCTCCTTTGAAAATAGCAACCTGTACGAGTTTTTAGTATGATATATAATTAAACAAATACATAAGAAAAATATAATAAAAACATTTCAAAGTCCAAAAAAAAAAACAAAAAACGAAATCATTATAAGGCAGAATTCTAAGGAAGACATATCTGTCAATATATTAACATTGTGGAGACCAAATTCAATTGTTTGAATTTAGAAATACATTTAGTTACTCTTATTATGTTTATTACGATTCCTGAGTTTCTGTTTTGATTACTACTAAGTTTTCGTTTTCTTTTAAATGACTCTCCAACGAATTTGAATGTGTACGTGGTTTGTTTTGTTGTGACTAGTAGAGGCCGAATTATGTAACTGCTGAAAACGAACGCGTAAGAGCCCAGCAATAAAGGAATTAATGATTTTGCAGAAAAAAACAAAGCAAAAACTAAAGATTCGAGTTAAGGTAGTATTTTATGAGGAGGCTTTAATCTAGTAAATTACAGACAAGGTAGAGTTGGTATTGAAACAGAAAAAATAATTTCCTTGAAAACAAAAATATATGTTTTGTTGTGCAATTACAATAATCATGATAATTTAATTTAAGTAAACATTTTCGTTTTTCGTTAGCATGCCACCTAAGCCATAGGTCTGAAGAAGCACATTACTCCACTCTATGACAAACCAGTGTAAACTATAAGACGTACCAAATTATCCATTCAAAACAAAAACTAAACGACATCGAAACATTAACATAATTAAACAGCTGTACCGCTATTGATAAAACTGTCATTTAGAACAGTCCCTCGGTGGGTCAACAGTGAATTTACTGACTTACAATGCTAGAAAATTTAGGATTCGATTCTCCGCGATGAAAGATGGATACTATTATTTAAAACTATGTGGAGTTCCAGCGCCGTTGGGTTTGTACTTTTCATTCTATGTCTTTGTCTCTTTGAATAAATAATTTTGGTAAATCTTTGTATATCCTTTCCTCCTTCATTTTCCCATGTGCAGTCTTTAAATTTGAAATGTCACGTTATTTGTTGTTTACTGCAGAATTGACATATTATCAATTACATCTTTTCTCTCTTCTCACTCTACCTCGAAATGTGATTTTGTGATTGGTTGGACCGTTTTAAAAAAACGCCTACTAACGTAACACTTCAGCTCAGTTGGTAGAATATTTGACAACTGGGTGAGAGAGTTCGAGTTTAAGTCCGAACCGAATAATTGTAACGAAAATACAACGTTTGTTTTTGTTTGCTCTGTACCTCAATGTAGAGATAGTTATGCGCCCTCTATCGGTTATACTTAAAGGATATTTTTAATCTCGTCTTCCCGGTCCGACATAGCCAAGTGGTTAGAGCGTTTAACACACAATCTGAGGATTATGGGTTCTAATCCTTGCCAGGTTACGAGTTGAATTGAAGTGTTTAAGCAACGCATTCACAAGTCGGAAACCAGAAAAATCCACACATCTGTTCAAAGCGAAAACCAACATATACTTGTATGAACTAAAATGTAAGTTAAGATAACAAAATGAAAGGGGAACAAAATGTGAATAGTTTACATTATGAAAATTTACTTGAGAATTGAGTTCAAAGACTTGCATAAGTACATACTGGTGAACTGGCTTAGGTTTGGTTGTATAGATACTAGTCGGTTGGTCAAGACTTAAACATACATACACACTTATCAGCCGGCCTAGACTTAAGCATATACAAACTGGTCGGCTGGTTTAAACATAGGCATGTGCATACTGTGAGCTAGTTTAAATTTAAATGCTAAGTAAGATGTTTTCAGTGGTAGAGAACAAAACATGTGTATACAAACATAGAAGATATCAGCAAACCTGCAAATTCATAGTTTAACCAATTAGCTTAAGAGAACCAGCAACCATGAAAAAATATTGAGTGTATCGAAACACTGGTTCACTTATACTCATTTCTGTCACCGAATTTTGTGTTTTAGAATTCTCACCTATTACAAGACGCCCCATTTTGCTTCCCTAGCTGGAGTATACTTTATTATTATTTTATCTGAATGGTTCTGGTACCCCAAATTGATCCACATCAAGTACAAAAGATAAAGTACACATCACATCTATATGGTCTGAGTATAATATCTTGCTTCTGAAACAGCTGTGACAAAACGATCATTTTCGGTGTCATCACACTATTCAAGAAACGCGAAGCAAGGTCAGTATTTAACTCTAAAACAGCTATTCCAATTCTTCATTAATGTCATATGACTTTTTAATTTCAATATTAAAAATCGTTTTAATATAACGCATACCTAATATTCCGTAAAAAAGAGTTGGAATATAAGTCTAATACTGATTTTTTTCTCCATATTTCGTCAAAATGATTACTACAACATAACTGGTCATTAAAACGCATGCCGAAATGATTTCAACAATCAAACATGCATTCTGATGTTAAAATCTCGTATGTTAACGAGATGGCAAGCGGTTTGAAGCGATAAAGATGAGAATTATAGTTTTAAGTAGGGTCTGTACAATTTTACATTGTAAACAACGAATATAAGGGTTAAGAAGTAATTTGTTTATTCGTCAGATATGAGTTTCGTTACTGCAGTACCAAATGTGTTAATCTTCCCAATTACACCCATCATTCTGGTGCATCTACAAAAACATTTGAATTTGTTTTTCAATTATCATTTAAAACTTTTTTTTTTTAATTTCGTGCAAAACTACACGGAGGCTACCTAATCTACCCGTCCCTAATTCAGCAGAGTAAGATCAGAGGGAAGACAGCTAGTCATCGTCATCCGCCACAAACTTTCAGGCTACACTTTTACAAACGAACAGTAAGATTGACCGTAACATTATAACGCCCCCACGGCTTAAGGGTCGAATATGTTTGTTACAACGAAGATTCGAACCAGCGATCCTCAGATTAAAAATCGATCGCCTTAACCCCCTGGTCTCGTGAGAAAGCTCATTGCATTATTTATCCTTAAACTCTAACAATATATATTTTCATACAACATATGTAAACCAAATAGGTCATATCACTAGTTCCCTGGAGTCGTTCAGCTTAGAGACTTGCACCGCCAAAGCTATGGGTTCGATACCAATAGTGGTTAAAGCACATTATGCACATTTGTGCTTAAATCAAAAATAAAATGTACACTCTATTCAAAAGTTAAAAATGTATAAAACGTACTTACAGTGTTGTGCTTTTAATCTTCAAATATTCTATTCGTAACACTTTAATGTAGGTGAAATTTTGTTTTGTTGATAACATTCTGTAGTAGAATAAGTCAACATGTATAGTTTGGTTTTGTTGACAACATTATATTGTAGAATAAGTCAACATGTAGAGTTTGGTTTTGTTGACAACATTATATTGTAGAATAAGTCAACATGTAGAGTTTGGTTTTGTTGACAACATTATATTGTAGAATAAGTCAACATGTAGAGTTTGGTTTTGCTGGCCACGTTTTAAAGCAAATTCATTTATTATAAAAGGGTTAAAAACGTCGAAGATGTTCACTTTTCTGCACATGTTAATTTTTTTATCTTTTATTATAAAATATTTATTAACTCAAGTACAAGTTGTAAGTATTCTAAGTTGAGTTTACTTACACATTGAAAATTAATGTCAACCCATATACAGTTATTAAGTAACGTTGTCGAGGTTGTTTCGTTGGTATTGGATGTGACTGATTGATTATTTGGAATTAAGCACAAAGCTACACATTAGGCTATCTGTGCTCTGCCAACAACAGGTATTGGAACTTGGTTTCTTGAAGTTTGAGTCCTCAGACATACCGACGTGCAACGGGAGTGCTACTGGATATGACAGATATAATGTGATTGGTATATATTATTAAACATTGGTATCTTCTCTTACTCACAAGTTTTTATGATTGCTAATAATTGTGAGAAAACCAGGAATCAGCACATGGTGAGTTTCAGCTCCTCTCTGCTGAGGAAAGCAGGGATTTGAAACATGTGACATACCAACCACCTGAAGCAAATATGACAAAAGGTAATCATTATAAAAGGAAACACGACGACAAAGAATAATTAATCGCGTGGGGCACGTGTTGACTCTGAGAAAAGCAATCACGTTAAAAGTTCTAGAACGTTCGAACACGAGTCAGAAATACATTTCTCGACATCCACTCTTTGTTCCGTTGCCCGTTTTCTTGTTACGTAAGGAGGGCTGTCACTCCGAGCCCACACTTTGAGTACCACACTATCCTAACAGCATTGACACCGCTATGTTTCCTGGGAAGTCAATTGATTTATTCACATGTATCGTGGCGGCTCTAGTTGCATCACTTAGTTACTCCATTCTCGTAATGAAATCGGGAAAAACCCGATCTTCTGTGAGCACCTTCATAAATCAAACAAATTAGTAAAAGAAAACTGCTTTGTGAATTTGGTTCGAATTTCGCTAAAAGGTACAGGACGACTAATTTATTATTATTCTTTGCAAAAGGCTTGGCGTTAGTGGTTACGTCTCTCGACTCGCAATCTGCGGGTCGCAAGTTTGAATCTCCAACAACGGGTATATTCGCTTTTTCGCCCATGAAAGCGTTATAATGTTTCGAGCAATCTCACTATTCGTTGGTAAAAGTTTCTCAACAGTCGGTGGTAAGTGACGTTAACTAGTTGCCTTCTCTCTTGTCTTTCATGGCTAAATTATTGACAATTATCTGGAAAAAAAGATGGACGTCACGAGGCCAAATTTCCTGATAATCACTGGTCAAGCATCAATATTTATGGGGTGTTTCAACAGTCTAAGCGACCTAAGGGCTAAAATAAAAAGTGTATACACAGTTGAATTGATATATTACCATTAGGCCTAATATATTTGTGATAACAACCATGTTACTTGCAGATACAATACGCTGTATCTTTCTTTTCGTAGTTGTCCACTAGTAGGCCAACAGTAAGTCTACAAATTTGCAACACTATAATCAGGGGTTTGATTCCTCTTGGTGAACACAACAGATAGTCTGCTTTTCGTAGTAATGCAGTTTTTCCACACACCACTTAACTTTAAATTTATGAATTTATAAACAAGAACATACACGTGTAGTGACAATAAAGTCACATTCTTTGAAAAAGAAATAGAAGTCGCATGAAAAACTAGAAGCTGTGACCATTTAGGAGTACCGACCAGTACTTACAGTTCATTAATTAATTCCAACCACTCACCCATTCTTTGGCATACTGAAATCACAGACCCTGAACTATACATTAAAGAAAGCTTACTCGCAGCTAAAGGCAGATCGGCTCTTAATAATATAGTTAGGCTTAAGATAGTTTTATTTAAGCTATTTAGGCAGTCGCTTGTTAATTAAGGTTTATATTAATAACCTGTTTTTTTCGTGTAACTCTTAATTCCTGCTACTCACATAACATTCTATAAACTCTATTTCCTGCATTTTAACTCTCTAATGAATATTTCGAATAAATTAGTTATTGAAATTATTATAACATTACTTAATAAATATGATTATAATAATGTTTCCAGATTTCACTGAAGATGGAGTAAGTGTATCCCAAAACATTAGAATATTTTAGTAAATATAAATGTTTGTGTTTTGTAAACTGTCTTCACCATTCAGTGATGTCGAGAAACCCACTTGTTGAGAATTTTATATGCAAAAACGGCTCGTTTTGGGTTCAGAAAATATTTCAAATAGAAGGTCGAAACGTTGTTCGCTCTTCTATTTGAAATATTTTCTGAACCCAAAACGAGCCGTTTTTGCATATAAAATGTCTTCACCATTATTATGCAATCATATTTTCCAAATCACAAATCTATTGCCAAGGTTCTTTATTGTGAGAGCTTATTTTTTCAACACGAAGATATTGCCAGATTTCTTTACTATGAAACTGTTTTTCCGTCACGAATCCATTGCAAGATTTCTTTGTAAAGAAACATTATTTTTCCAGAACGAATCTATTGCTAGGCTTCTTTAATATGATACACCGCTTTTTTATCATCATAAATCTATTGCCAGGTTGGCCAGTTATACATGATCCATTGGAAGGTTGATCCGCTATGTCATATATAACTTCCAAACACTAAAAAAGTCGTCTTAAAGCCTGACTTTTCACGTGGATAACGACCCTTCTTCATAGGCTCGTTCAGTTAGAGTTACAATCGTCATTTGTTGGGTAGTTCAACATCCCATTTCACGGATGTTGCCTTAAATTTAGATAATGAAATGGATGGGATTAGCCGAATGTTACAGTGTCATTCCTTGGTTCATGAGGCCTGTGACGAATTTTTGTAAGGGAAATGACTCATTGGCTGTCATTGACAGCAGCAGACTAGCCCACAGGCGAGGTAACGGTCGCAATACTCTCACACCCAATGGACACGTCTCAGTGTATTAGTTAATAGCCTAGCCTCATCATCTGTCTAGCTTCTGACGTAAACAAGGTTTTCGTATTGTTTTGTTTTTTTCAACGTCGGCACAAGATATTAAAACAAAGCCAAAAAATATTCAAGCTTTCAGGTACATTTTGTATCTCTTTTTCAGTTTTATGCTTCTATTTAATATTTGATTTAGTACGTAATTGTCTACCAATTTCAGAAACTGAAAAACAAGCCAATGAGCCTAATGTCGCTTCAAAAACAAAACCAACTTACCAGTAAAGTTGGTTCATGTTTCTTTGGTTCTTTAATTTATTTTTTTTTCATTGTGGCTCGATGCCTCTCTTTGGTGAGAACAGGTTTCAGTGTATTTCATCTAACAAATGAATACTTCTGTTCTATACTTTGCAACGATAGACAAATGGTCATTGGTGAGTTAAGGACGAAGTCTGTCAGTCAACGAAACGTCTGTTGGAAAAGCAAGCTACCAGATGGAAATAACTCTTCGTATGTGACACTTCACTTTCTCCACCCGAAGAAGAGAAAGCGTATAACCTTCCAATAAACATCGCGTTTCACTGTTTTAACCAGATAGAAACAATCCTGAATGACGTCGTGAATGACGTTTTGTTCTCTTTACTGGACAAAATGAACGCTTTTATTCTGTATGTCTGTTATTCTGTTTGTATTTGTAAACAACGAAGTTTCGACCGTCTTGATGTGAAGATAATCTCAGCTGAAATAACTTGGAACTTAAAATGTTTATCTTTTAAGAGGTAGGGTAGAGGTTGAATCATTTCCCCAAAACGGTGCAGAAGGCCACTTGGAGGGGGTCACCTGTTTTAACCACTAGCACTCGTAGATAGCAGTGTTGTCTGCCAGTCAGTCAGTAGACGGTAAAAAGACTATGCTTGAGGAACGTTTAACATCAATAAAATGTGCGTATGCCATGAATCACGAGAAGAATTATATACTCTCTAGACTACAACACAGCATGGCAATGTAAATTTAAAAGGCAAGAAATAAATACACATGTTACTCTTAATATTATTTTTTATTTACTCTTGAAATAGTATGTGATTGGTGACGCTGCGAAAGTACACCTCGCTCCGTGTCTTATATTAGACTACTTTATTTGTCAGTTTTAAAATAAAATCATTACCCGAAACTCGAAAATAACTAACTTCAAAAGATGTTGAATCACACAGCGCGAGGTGTGAACTGTTGAGGGTATCTGTAGGAACGTGAGTCCTCACTCTCCTATCAACAGAAGGATAAAATCATACCTGTTCTAAGGGTCGGAACACCGAACATTAATGTGTTTACAACATTAACTAAAAAAAGAAGAATTTTTCGTACAAAATATTAGTATGAATAATAGGAAACTAGTTTCTACACAAGTCTTCTTCGGATTTTGGTCTTCTGAGAAGAAATTTGTCACCTGGCGGAAAACACACAGTGTCCCTCATAGATGGTAAAGTTCTGAACACTTTAATACTATTATAAGTTTCAGTGACGTTTCGTTGTTTTCATTTTCGGTTTAAATTATCATTCTGGTTAATATTTTGTTCGTGTTCCGTAGATTACCGTATTACGAACTTTACGAGATGTTTATAAGATGATTATGTCTCATATGTTTAGTAGTTTTTGACGAAGTTACTTTTAGAAAACAACAGATAAGATAGTCCAAAGTTAGGTTATGCGTAACAAATTGAGACCCGGGATGGCCACGTAGGTTTAGGCACTCGACTCGTAATCTGAGGGTCGGGGGTTCGAATCTCCGTCACACCAAACATGCTTGCCCTCTCAGCCGTGGGGGGTTTATAATGTGACAGTTAATCCGACTGTTCGTTGGTAAAAGAGTAGCCCAAGAGTTGGTGATGGGTGGTGATGACTGGCCGCCTTCCATCTAGTATTACACTGCTAAATTAGGGACGGCTAGCGCAGATTGCCCTCCCTCGTGTAGCTTTACGCGAGATTGAACAACGAAACTTCACACACACAGAATTGTTTTCGTGATATTCGATCTTAATTTTCAACTGACTCGAAGGAAAGCAGCTAATCAACGGCACCCACCCCCAACTCTTATCTGACCGAATAGTGGGATTTGACCTTCAAAATGTGAAGCGGGGTTTTTTGATAAAACGAGGCGCGAGCAATGGATTCATGGATTTGCAGTATGGAGCACACTAAGCACTAGGCCACCCACAGCCCACAAGAAGATCTTCTCATGTTAGTCTTCACGTAAGAAATATTCCCTCTTCCCCCTCAAAAAAAGGAAAAAATACACAAAAACAAGACAAAAGTGAAGAAACATAAGCAGACAAGAAATATGAGACAAAAATAAAACTAGTGCACAAAATAACTTCATAAAATTGTGCAATTGAAAGATGAAAGTAACATAATTTTTGTTTATTTCTTATTAATTACACACCTACACAAATTGGTTATCTCGAAGATAACCACCGCAGATATCGAAACAAGACCTTAAGCGTTATGAGCCACCAGACATATTACTGAGACACCTGGAGGCTAACAACAGAACTAAGCAGAACTTAAGAAACTACTTCTTGACAAAAATTTGGTGATTTAGACTTCATTTTCTCTCTTTTTTTTATTTTTTTTTCCTGATAACGGACAAAGTGAGTTTTTTAAACCTAAAATAGCTCGGAAATAATAATAACAATAACAAAATAACTCCAATAATCGACATTTCTCCAAAACTAGTAGCAAATATTTTAATGAAAAGGAAACAGCAGTTTTTATTTGTACATTGCAGAATGCTTTGCTCTTTGTATAGATGAAGCTAGTGGGTTAGATACGAAATTAATATGTGCTCAGTAAAACAAAAGGTATTTGTATTTCTCAGTAATGTTGTAAAGTGAAACTCACGATTAATCCATTCTGTTTAACTCCCTAACTGCCTGACTGATTTTTCATTAGTTTACTAATCTTTATTAATCTGTTTTGTTTTAAAATATTCAAAAAATGTTTTGTGTAGGTTTAAGGTTGATCGTTTGCGGTTTCTGTGATGTTATAAGTCTGTAATTATGCAACCATATATATATAATATATATAACTTAAACTATGTATTAATTTAATCTATTTGCCTGTTTTATAAAGCTTTTGTTGGTGTTGGCAAATTACATTATGATTTTTTTTATATATACAACGATTTGTTTTTTAAGTATCTGTGTGTATGTTTTCTAATACCAAAGCCACAGTGGTCTATCTGCTGTGTCCACCGAGGGAAATCGAACCCCTGATATTAGCGTTGTAAGCACGTAGACTTTCCGGTGTGCCAGTGGGGGACATTTAAGTATCTATGATAAGTGAACGGTACACAACTGAGTTGTACGTTTTTGTTTGTTTGTTGTCAAGCGCAAAGCTACACAATGAGCTATCTGTGCTGTGCCAACTACGGGTATCTAAGTTCGGTTTTGAGCGTTATAAAGCTTCTGATTTACTGCTCAGGGAGGAGCTTTCAAAAATGTGTGACGTATTCCACGTGTCCTTCTTGTTGTAACTAATAAGTGCTTCACGCTGTATAGTTTTCGAATAACCACAAAGGAAAAAGTGGCATTAAAAATCACGTGACGTTGGAGACCAGGATAATTCACATTCATAGATGTTTTAGATCAAGAAACTCGCTAATGTTCTGCAACCTACCGCACGTGATTCTCTCAGATGCGCAGTGCAGTTCTACCAAGTTTCGTATAGTTCACGCGTCAGACTTCAGAGTGATTACAAAATACGATTGTTGGATGTATCAAATATGTTCTGACTGATCACGCTTGGACTCAAATCGACTATATAAGGGTTATTACAGCTCCTTTCTGAGCAGCTTCGCAATTCTGTAGTCCTGAAGTAATAGTGAATGAGATGACGCAGTATTGGAGTTCATATGTCAATGAATAAAGGTTGGCACTCCATAAGCCCGAGGCTTAATTGGTATTACTGGTTTTACAGCACACGTAATGGCCATAGCCTCTAGTCTCTAGTTACGCGTACGGCCCAACCTAGTCAACATCAAAATAGCAGTTTTGTACGACTTCATTTTCTAACCGTAAGAGCGCGTTGTTCGATAAGAGGATCAGCGTCCACGTTAATCCTGAAGATCAGACCCCACCCCCTCCCCTCATAGCTCATGCTGGTCGCTGCTAGTTGTCAGCGTTAAGGGGTGAAATCTCTCTCTTTAGTTTTTAGCTAGCATGTGAACTACCATCTATTGAACTGTAAAAAGAGTTTTACCATACGTAAAGTCAAGCCGCCCCAGACAATTTAATGGAAAAAAATCTATAGCTAAATCCATTTTCCATTATAATTTATTTGTATTTTATGTTACATCTCGATTTTTCGGTTAAACAAAACTTCAGTGCATTTTCCCTTAGAAATCAGATAAACTTCACGTCTTATAAACAGATTCAACAGTAAATTCAGTGTTTTTTACCTAAAACATACACAAACAGTTAAAATCTCTAAAAAATTATCTTCATTTGATCAAACTTCACGATTGAGCTGTTAGGGGCATTGTAAAAGATGTTATAAATATATTACAAAAAAATTATTGTTTGCTAGTTTGAATTAGTTAAGTCTTAAGGTTGAAATTGTTAAGGATGGTTCGCTTATTTCAGCACAATGATACACAATAGACTGTGCTCTGTCCACCATCGAAAAATCAAGCATGGATTTTAGTGTCCATAAACATACCACTTACCATTAGAATAAACTGCGTTAAAGCATTTTATACAGTTTCTTATTTGTTTTAATTAGTTAAGCCTTATTGTCGATGCTCTTCAAATAATATTAAGTTTTCTGTTTGTTTTTTATTTTATTTTAAATTAGTTAAGCATTATTGTCGACGCTCCATCAAAGCCTCTTCAAATAATATTAAAGTTTTCTGTTTGTTTGAAATTAGTTAACACTTATTGTCGACGCTCCATCAAAGCCTCTTCAAATAATATTAATTTTCTGTTTGTTTGTTTTAAATCAGTTAAGGCTTATTATCGATGCTCTTCAAATAATATTAAAGTTTTCTGTTTGTTTTAAATTAGTTAACACTTACTGTTGACACTCTATCAAAGCCTCTTCAAATAATATTAAAGTTTTCTGTTTGTTTTAAATTAGTAGCCTTATTATCGATGCTCTTCAAATAATATTAAAGTTTTGTTTGTTTTAAATTAGTTAAGCCTTATTGTCGATGCTCTATCAAAGCCCCTTCAAAAAATATTAGTTTTCTGTTTGTTTGTTTTAAATCAGTTAAGCCTTATTATCGGTGCTTTTCAAATAATAAAGTTTTCTGTTTGTTTTAAATTAGTTCAGCCTTATTGTCGATGATCTGTCAAAGACTCTTCAAAGAAAATTGTGAAATTTCTCATTTTGTTTTTCAAGTTAGTTAAGCCTTACTATAATACAATAATTAAAAATTACGTAATAATAATAATAATTCAAGTTTTTTCATAAAAAAATATGAAAAGTTTTTCAAAGTATGTTAGAAATGAACCCAATTACTTTTTAAAGTAATTAAACTAAACGTTTTGGTTTTAATCTAACATGTGCGATACACAATTATGTATCCACACCAGATAAATTCTGTTCTTCATAACAAATATGTAACTGTAGACTTAAAACAGAAATAGAAAATCACAGATATATTACAATGTAAAGTAGGAATATATCTGTGCTTGTTTGTTTGTTTTGGACTTTCGCACAAAGCTACTCGAGGGCTATCTGTGCTAGCCGTCCCTAATTTAGCAGTGTAAGACTAGAGGGAAGGCAGCTAGTCATCACCGCCCACTGCCAACTCTTGGGCTACTCTTTTACCAACGAATAGTGGGATTGACCGTCACATTATACACCCCCACGGCTGGAAGGGCGAGCATGTTTAGCGCGACGTGGGCGCGAACCCGCGACCCTCGGATTACGAGTTGCACGCCTTACGCGCTTGGCCATGCCAGGCCCTATCTGTGCTTTTATATTTCTGTTTCAAAGTTTAAAGAGAAATTTAATTTATTCGAGCAATAAATAAATTGATGCTTGAGAATTCGAGCCATTAGTTAGTTCAATGTAATTAATACTTGAATAAATAATGGTGGTTATTAATTATTTACTACTAATGCTACCCAGCGTTCTTTTTATTTTCCTTATTAATAGTCTTAATAATTATTTTGGCAATTCTCCAAAAATTATGTTTTTGTAGCGAGTATAGATATCAAATTAATCTACTTTACTCTTTTGATATTTTCGGTTTGTTTTATAAAAAATAAAACTTCTCTATTAATATGTTTTATTAAGGTATTTTTTGAGATGAAGTTTAGCTCCAACAGATACACAACAAGTAATTTTCTTTCACGGAAATCCTACAGTAGGCTTAGAACATGGATCATTAGCTACACATGCCGCTTAAAAACGTCCAATGAGAGGAAGCGTTTAGAAACCATTAATCAAACTGAATTCCACATGAAACTCTCTCCTCTCTTCGCTTTCTTTTTCCTTCTTTATTTCTTCTTATCACTCACTCCTTCCCTGCTTTTTCTTTCATTTTATTCTTCGTTGAATTGTCAGTCATTCCATTTATTATTCTTTCTATCTCTTGTTGCTCTTTTCGATTTATATTCCCTTGATTCTTTTTATTTGATCTTTCGCTTTTTAGCTTTCCATTTCCCTTCAGCCATTTCCTAGCCTCTCACACTTTCAACATTCACAATTTTTGTCATTCAATTCAGAAAAGTTTATTCTTCAATTTCAGCTAAATTTTAAAGGATAATTTTGTCACACGAAAACAAGAAATCTAAATCCATAGATCAGTAGTTCCATATAAAAAGAGGATGAAAGAATATTTCGCCCGTAAAAGTGTTTTTTCGGTATGACTGCCAAAGTAAGCCAAGCAGCTAAGTTCACAGTTTAGTTTCCAACATGATAATTCAACGTAAATCTAAAACGAACGAAGTGATGTGACAAAACTTAATTTATGATATAATCCTTGTAAGTTAAGCATCTGCTAAAAAAAATTGTTTTGCCTGAGAAGTTTATGTTACTTTCAGTCAGTATAGTGGGCCATTGGTTCACGAGGAGAGCTACCGAATGCCAGCACGATTGAAACTTATTTTGATATACAAGAAAAATGGCACTGCCAGAAAGTAAAACAACGTTATTAATAGCGAGTTTATGGCATACTTAATTACCGAATATAAGGAAAACTGTACTAACTAGTACATATAACCCTCAATAGAGGGGTGATGCTTGCCATAAAATGTTTCATAACAGCTAGTAATAAATGGTTGCTGTGAATCAGAAGCCGGTATTTCGATAGCTGGTCTATGCTGTAATTAGCTCTGTATGTTCGTGTGTGTGTTTATACAAGTGAACTTTCCATCCGATACCAATACTGTTTCCTTCGTCTCTCAAACAATGTATGTACTTAATTTTAGAAATTATTCTAAGTTCAGTGTTGATTTGTTGTTAAGTACGAAGCTACAAAATGGATTATCCGTGCTGTACCCTCCGCATAGATCGAACCTCAAATTTTCCGTAGTGTACCCCCCGCATGGATCGTACCTCGAAGTTTAGAATTATAAGCCTCGAATTCGTCCAACTGAGCCATTAGCTCTCGTCACGAAGAACATCGTTAGTTTACTGATAATCAAGAATGGCACAAATGGCTAATTGTGTTGTAAAAAATGAGGAACTCGAACCATGAATCTCAGTAGTATAAGTCCTCAAGTTCACAGCTGAGCCGCTAGTGTTCACTGTAAAGACCATTCTTGTCAAAGTATAAAGTTGCACAAAAGTCTTGGCCACCAGATGGATCGAACTCCGAATTTGAGCATTGTAGGTCTTCATTCTTAAAACCCCCATAATTCGCCGTAGGAAGCACTGTGTAACTTGAAATGAAAAAAATTCGAAAGACGCTTTATGTTTATAAGATTTAAACCCAGGCTGGAGATCAATAAAAAGTTACTCGATAAACTGAAGAAAAAAGTAAAATAAATACCAAATGGAAAATTGTGTATTTTTATTATTATTATTATGCATATTTATGTAAAGCGATTGGCTGAACTGTAGCCAGAAAGAACGAATTTAGGGAATTTTGAAATTTTGTTTGACGTTTAAAAACTCGAAGAAAAAAGTGATTTATATTGTTTAAACAAAAAGAAATCTGAAAGAAAATCGCTGTGCTCTTACGCGCATGAACATTTATTAATGTTAATCTGTAAAATCTTAGGCCTAGCGCGAGTATTAGCATACAAAAAGGGGATAAAAATTAAAAATATTTTGCCTGTAAAAAGTGTTTTTCTTTCATGATATCGAAGTAACCAAAACAGTTAACTTCACGATTTAATTTCCAACATGAACATTCAACTACTGTTGTTACTCCGTAAAAACTTAGGCCTAACTCGAGATTACAGAATTAGTAATCTGTTATTAAGATAATTTGTTTGGTTTGAAATTTCGCACAAAGTTACTCGAGAGCTATCTGTGCTAGCCGTCCCTAATTTTGCAGTGTAAGACTAGAGGGAAGGCAGTTAGTCATCACCACCCACCGCCAACTCTTGGGCTACTCTTTTACCAACGAATAGGGGGATTAACCGTCATATTATACACCCCCACGGCTGGGAGGGCGAGCGTGTTTAGCGCGACGGCGCGAACCCGCGACCCTCGGATTACGAGTGCACGCCTTAACGCGCTCGGCCATGCCAGGCCGTATTAAGATAAACTATCTGTTCGATGTCTTTAGAACGAACTAAAGTTACTCGCCCTACTTTTTGTCATTTGTTTCTCCTGCGTTTTCAGTCTTAAGGAGACAATTTTTGTTACTTTCCTTGTCTATTACTTGCTGAAGTTTCTTTTTGTTTTTTCAACACTCACGTCTCTTATTCCTCATTTTTCATCTTACTGTCTTCTTCTCTATGTCACGTCTCACTCTAGCGGGGCACTCCAAAATCAGCTGTCTTTCTGTGATACTTCCACTGGAAATAATAATTGCCACTTTATCTCTACCTACATTGATAAAACACAATCCGAGATTGTGAGTTGTAACTTTTAATTATTTTATACAGATCATTAAATTGTTTAACTCTTGTTGTTTTGTTTTTATTTGTGATACTACTATCACAACAGTACCAGTCCACATATAGTAGAGTGGTTAGCGTGATAGACTATGGATCGGAAGGTCCAAGTTTCGACCTACTGAACACATCCCGTAATTACATCTGTGAAGAAGTAGTGGCTATGGAAACTAATTACGTTTGTTGGTTAAGTCTAATCGCAAAGACATAAGGTGGTGTTGACCTGCCATTCTCGAACCAACAGTTCTGAATCAGAACTGTCTAGGCTGTATATTTTAGCCATTCTGATAACGAGCTTCAGAATAAAAAAAAAGAATTTTGAATCAAATCAGTGTAAACAGTTTTATGAGTTCAAACAAAATGGCTGGCATATAGAGTATTGGTTTGTTTTGTTTGTTTTGAATTAAGCACAAAGCTACACAATGGGCTATCTGTGCTCTGCCCACCACGGGTATCGAAACCCGGATTTTAGCGTGTAAGTCCGCAGACATACCGCTGAGCCACTGGGGGCTAGAGTATTGGTAAAATATTATTAATAAACTTCACTTCTCGAATTGCATTTTAGTTGCGGCAAATGGGCTTATAAAATTACTTGGAATTTATTTATTTATTAAGTGCAAACGTTTAATTTGTAGCTCCATCTCTTAACCAATTTGAGATCTAATTACAGTTGTGGCTACAGAGGACTCCCTCTTGTTTGACATTTTCCAACTCTCGTTTTCACATGTTTGTCTCGCTCTCTATATTTTCTCCTTTCCTCGTTCTATCTTTTCACGTTTAACTTATTCCTTTGTAGTGTTTCTTTAAACTTAACGTTCTATTTCTAACATTTTTATTCTTGAGTCTCTGTACATCTCAATCTTTACCTCTTTCATAAGCTACAAGTATTAATTCATGGATTCTTGGTATAATACCCGTTGCCATATAATAAAGATGTCCTTATGCTTTAAAAGTGACAGTCAAATACCACTATTCGATTAGAGTAGCCAAAGAATTGGCGTTGGTGCTTCACTGGCTGCCTACAACGCTAAAATCAAGGGTTCGATTCCCCTCGGTGGGCTCAGCAGATATCCCGATGTAGCTTTGCTGTGAGGAAACACAAACAAACACTGGTTGTCTTCTGGCTTTTGTGTAGCTTAACTCAATAGGCAATACAGACAAACAAACATGTAACAATAACTGGATGTAACAGTGCCATATACTCATAAACATAATAAACACGTCCATTCCTACATATGTATGATGTTTAAATTGCGTTTTACGTACAACAGCGGGAACAATTAAATCATACATTAATCTATACTCCAGCGCCATGTGAGCCTACGAAGCGCGTAGGGCGTGAGATTCGTAATCCGAGGGTCGCGGGTTCGCGCCCGCGTCGCGCTAAGCATGCTCGCCCTCCCAGCTGTGGGGGCGTATAACGTGACGGTCAATCCCACTATTCATTGGTAAAAGAGTATCCCAAGAGTTGGCGGTGGGTGGTGATGACTAGCTGCCTTCCCTCTAGTCTTACACTGCTAAATTAGGACGGTTAGCGCAAATAGCCCTCGTGTAGCTTTGCAAGAAATTCATACCAAACCCGTTTAATTGACTGTATAATCTCCTTCAACATATTCTCAGAAACAATACTATTTTGTAACAAACTGTCATATTTTTTGTTGTTGTTCTGGAATACATTTAACATAAAATTACCTTCCCCAGTCTTTGTACAGAATGAAGACATTCAAACGAAAGATCACTCGATGTGCATCCTTCCCCCCGTTATCATGATCAGTCAGCCCTTTCTCATCATTAGCTGGTTTTATTGTTCATCGTTATACTAAACACCTCCCTTCTTTCAATTTGAAACGTGTACTACACAAGTCGCCCTGCTAGTGCCACTCGTACGGAAGAAGAAAAGGCGCGATTGCTATAGATACAGTTCCCATAGTAACTCACAGTACCTCCCAGTTCGTATTGAAAAAAAAAATCGTTAAGCCTGGCATGGATCTGGTTATAACTAAAGAGAACGTGCATAACTTATGTCACAATGTACTTGATAAGGGGCCAACTATTCTTACCTGAAACGATTTGTATGGAGATAAGGGAACATTTAACAAGATACGACAAAGCTTTCAAAGATACATTTTTCGGCCTTTCGAGTTTAATTATTTTTGTCTCAAATAACTGCGGTATTGGCTGATTTCTAATCAAATTCACTAAATGTTTTCATTTTTAAAATTTATTTCAGAACAAACACGGTTTGGTTTATTAGAATTTTGAAAAACAAAGTGTGTTTTTATTTTGAATACTGTTGATTCAGGAAATGTTTAATTTCATTTTGGTCTTCTTTCCCTCTGGTAATATTTATATTTTTCATTTGTATCATGCACAGATTTGATTATTATGATGTTACATCTTAAAATAACAGGTTGATACAAGGACTACAGGCATGCCGTTTATTACATTATGGCAGATGTTAATCTACAACCAAGTGTTAACCAACTGGTTTCAGGCACTGTTAACTGTTCATCATTTGACCTGGAAAGGCCCATTATAATATTTCTACGGTCTCGTTTAAACATAGTCAAGTTGTGAGGTTATGAATGGCACGGCGAAATGAACAACAACACAACTGTAAACATAGCATCACCACAAAAATTTTTACTATAACAAATGGCCACGTTTCGCACTTACAACGTAATAACAACAGTAAGCACAATTCTTTTTCGAAGCCTGAACACGCATGCGCCCTGGCCGTGACAAAGATAAAGACATAACAAGTAGACAATATCTGGCAAACAAAGAGCGTACAAAGTATTGGGTGTGGACATTGTTTTGTGGCCAATCCTGTTAATAGTTTCAAACCCTACTTAATACGGATGATTTTCGGATACGTTATTACATGAACTGTAACGACACCACAAGAGTAAAATACAGATAAATTGGAAACGGGAAACAACATAACAATTACTGACAATTAAATGACCATAGTTCTAAGAGCAGCATTCTTTGTAGGGATGTACGTACAAACCATATATCTTTGTTAATGACACAGAGGGCTATATGTGTTGTGTCCACCCGTTTTGTAAAATTATGAGCCTGTAAACTTACCGCTGAGCCACTGGAGATAAGGATATCGATATGTCATCAGAATAGTTTGTGCTGCAGTCATATAAATTCGTAATGATCCAATGCATACACCTAATTGAAGCGTGATGCTGATCTATAAAAGAAAACAATACAAGTATTTTGTATTCTGTAAACAACTGATTGGTTTAAGTAACACCGTGACTAACGTTGTGATAATGACGTAATGTGATACTCTGTCTTTTGTATCCATGGCGACTGATTTAGTTATCTGGACATCTCAATAGTACCGGAAGAAATACTTCGTTAAAAATACATTTGAATAAATAGGGTTCCGCTTTATATGTCTGCTGCTGCGTTTCCTTGACATGTGGATGACAAGAAATTTACAAAATGGCTTCGATGAGTGGCACTGACTTTGGAGGGCAAAGGGGACTTGCTTAATTTTCGAGCACGTTGGATTTTTCAAATCAAAATTCCCGCAAACTTTGTATTTTATAGATTGATTTGGATAAAGTACTGTAATTAATTAAATAAAGCATGAAGTGGTCTTTACTGCCTTCCATCTCTTTGGTATCCTCAAAGAAAGCCTTTGTCAATAATGATTGGAGTCTACACTAGCTGTAACAACACACCTGCATTGTACCGGAAATTTACAGATTGGTAAATAGAATATATCATATTTGGGTCAGGCCATGGTGAGGAATTCTGAACAGTGGGTCTGAGGATTCATAGTCATGAACCATTGCTGACAAAATGTATTCTGTGTTTGGGATGATAGATTCACTATAAGAGTGACAGTTAAATCCCTATGTTCAACCTGAGAAGAGCAGCCCAAGTATCTACGTGCATATAATCATTGTATATTTGTGTGCAAAATTTTTAAATAACCAAATAGCTTATTTGAAAAGAACCATGCTTAGAAGGGATGTTTCTTATCCAAAACATCAGTGATTTGTATTTGTTATCTGATCATTAAGAACGTCATTTTTAACTAAACAGGCAAGATCAGTCTATAAAAGTTTTTTCGTTCAATATTTTTAGCCCGCAGAAAAAACACAACAAAAACTTTCGTTCTTAGAAACCCTGGTAGACAACTGGTAATGACAAAAACGTCTGTCTTTTTAAATGGAAGATATTTGATTAAAACTTATTTACAAAAGAAATTTGAAATTGCATTTACAAGTTGTTTTTTACATAAAATAACACTGTTTGTTTTTTTAATTTCGCGCAAAGCTACACGAGGGCTATCTGTGCTAGCCGTCCCTAATTTAGCAGTGTAAGACTAGAGGGAAGGCAGCTAGTCATCACCGCCAACCGACAACTTTGGGCTACTCTTTTACCAACGAATGGTGGGATTGATGTCACTTATAACGCCCCAACGGCTGAAAGGGTGGAACCCTTAGATTACTAGTCGAGTGCCCTAACCACCTGGCCATGCCAAAATAAATTCAAAAACTGGGAGAGAAGATTCAGAATGAGCTGTAAAACCGAGCCATTCAGGCTGGTTAGCATTTTTGATAAGAAAATAAAATGTTCCCCATGTTGAACTTGAAGTGCATCTCTCTTGATTGAAGTTGAATGTCCTGAAGTTTTTAACGACACGGAGATCGTGAAAAACAGTTAACGCGGCTATTTAATAAGTTACAAACACAGTGATTACTTCGTCTATAGAATTTTGTTGGAAACCTCTTAATCATTCAGTTGTTTGTTTTAGAGCTGCCATATTGGACTGTTTTCACTCTGTTGATAATTACGATTTACCCTCAAAATCTGATTCACGTCATAATGCTTGATAAGTCTAAGCTATTCCAGTATTCCAGATGGCCTGGTATGTCGTTGTAATGGACGAAAGACCTCGACAACATTGGATATGGCAGACGTAGTGTGCCTAATGACGTAATGTTTACACATTATAACATATTCTTCTTTGATTTTGGCAATGGTTTGTTAGAATTATGAAGTGAGTGTTAGAACTAGCTGCAATTGATTACTATTGGTGAATTCAGTTCATTTACGCGTGTTCCACGAGAGTTGACGTCATTAGTAGTGTAATAATGTACAGCTCCACTCCAGATTTATTTTTAAATGAACGTTCTAGGTTTGTGCACTATCTTTAGGTAAGATTTTTTTTTAACCTAATACTTTATTACAAAAATAAAACAACGCTAAAATCAAGCGTTCGATTTCCCTCGGTGGGCTCAGCAGATAGCCCGATGTGACAAAACTAACAAAGTCAGAAAGACAGTTTAAATTTATCGAGTACTCTTCACGTGACAGGAATTTAAGCGAATTTCTGTGTTAGAAAGTCACATAACTTTCGATTATATATATTACCTCTACGTTCTCTTAATTAAGAATTTCCCGGCAGCTCCCACAATATTTATGTCAAACAAATTACGACTTTCGATCTTAGAAAACCCGTCTTCGGCTCCGCCTAGCATCAAAACGTGACTTTCCTCCTTGGGTATGGAAAGCTCTGTGTCCCTACCACGAGTTTTCTATAGTCAGGGTTGTTTTCGATCTAAAGTTTAAACACAGAGAGCTGTTGCAGTGACGTAATCACGTCACGAGAATTATTACTTTAACTCGCAAAATTTACTCCGCGCTGTGTGGTGACGCGGAGGTAGCTTTCCGCCCTTGTATATGATTATCTTCAATAAGTTTCTGGAATATTCTAATCAGTGCGAGCTATGTGTGTGTGTGTATAAACACGGTTCTGTGTGAAGCTAATGAGCTGGAAGCTGAAATGGTGTTAGAAAACAACATGAATTAGAACGCCTTCCTGATATGAGCTGCACTGGTAAGAACTTATGAAACGTCGTGAGTACCCGCTATTACGTTAAGGTAATGATAAATGGTGAGTCATCTTACCCCCTGTGAAGACGAGAAATAGGGGTTGGGGTTGAAAATTGAAACACTGAAGTCACATTTTATCGCAAGCGACAATGACACTTGATTGCAAAGAGCACGAAAGCAATTGGCCTTCAACTTTATATCTAACACTAGACAATTACTTTGTGACCTTCGTCCTGCAATATGTTAGTCCCTTGGCAATCTATAGAAGAAGAAAGCGACATTTAGCTATGGTCATTCGGTAGTGTGGGATTAGTCCATGTCCATCAACAAAGAGGGGTGAGCTGAACTGTGCCCATCAAATATCGTATTAATTGTGTGAGAGATCAAATTAAGTTTACTCTCTAGTAAAACATCCTAGGAGCTTTATTTCAGTTTGGTGTTTGTATTTACGGCATGACCAATAGGGTCATCTGTAGTCTTCCCTAACATTGAACTACTGACTAGGGGGTAGCACTTCAACCGCACGCACCATCCATGCTGAAAATAACGGTCACTCTTATAACGAAACGATGGCTTAAAGCACGGGAAATATTTAGTGGTATCGTACGGATTCGAACCCGGGTTGCCAGCTACGAAATGTAGAGTATAAAGTCAAAGCCAACGAGTACAAAGTCACAACCAACCGCTTGTACAATACTAAGTCTACGGATTCACAGTACTAAAATCAGGGGTTCAACTCCCTGAGGTGGACTCAGCAAATAGCCTGATGTGGCTTTGCTATATGAAAACACACACATACAGCCAACCAATACAGAGTATAAAGTCACAGCCTATCACTGTTCTGTCTTTTCCACTTTCAAATAAACCAATTATAGAACTGTAGCAATCATAAAGACAAACTCTCATCTATACGGCTGTAATTATCAACATTTATTATAATTCAAAGCTGTAGAGCCTTTCTCATCTTAAGATAGAAGTAACGAAATACATGGAGTTGTTGTTGTTTTGGCATGAGTATGTGTGATTTTTTGGGGCATCCACCAATTAATATAAATTCGAATTTTGGGTAATGTTGATAATTTACAGGCTACAACTCTAACTAAATTTGTAAAATATCCCTGTAGATAGCGTTGTACAAGACACGACCTTAAGCATCAATGGATTTCCTGGAACGTAAAGTTTTGGGTGTTTTGCTGGTTGTTGTACACTGATTTTACATTCATTTGTTTTGTGTTAGCTTATTCAAATTCGAGTAAAAATACTCGAAGGCTACGTGATATAACCGTCAATAACTGTGAAATGACAGACTAGAGAGAAGGCGGCTATTCAACATTACGCAACGCCAACTCCTGGGGTCATCTTTCACCAATGAATTGTATGGTTGACTGTCACGTTATAACAGCCTTTCGTCCAATACAGACGAGCGTATTCGGCAAGTGTTTCGATTCCGTAGACTGTGAGCTGACTGTCCTAATCATTCAGCAGTAATGTGCTAATTAAATTTAAGGTAAGCAATCAGCTGTACCTGAAACCAACTGCGCTTACAGTGACAGAATCATAATATTGGAGGACCTACTTTAATAAGTGCGAGTGCACTGCTCGTGATATGTTAATTAGTAAAATATTAATGTTACCCAGTGTTTGTTTGTAGCTAAGCCCATACCTACAAAATGGGCTATCTGTGTTCTGCTCCCCACGGGTATCAAGATCGTATTTTAGCGTTGTAACTCCGCAGATATACCGTTGTGCCACAAGGGGGCGTTAACATCACTACTGTTCTCAATGTCAGTCTTTGTTCAAGAAAAATCTGTAGTTTATCTTTTTTTTTTTTAGTATCAGAATTACTTGACAGTTCAATACGGAAAAAAATATTTCTTGTTGTTTTAAGAGCAAAACTACACCATAGGTGCTCTGTCCACCTTAGGGAATCGAAGGTGAAAGTCCTTAACCGTGACCATTAATATGAATATAAAGCACTCTGCCATCTTAATTGAAGGTCTCCAAGATATCCACACAGATACAACAATTACCTTCTTAAATGTAATTTTGACCGATAGGGCGATTTCACTTAAACATTTGGTGTGAAACGTGTCAGTCTTTAGGTTGAGATTATCAATTTTTAATAACCAACGCAGTAAGTCACGTGACAACTACGGCTACAGAACTTAAGTAGCGATGGAACAGACTGTATCAAAACTATATTATGACGATAATGTTTTATAGGCAGTACGTAATAGACATTTCCGACTGAAATACTCATACAAGCAGATCATAAAAATGTGTTTAATTCGGAAACTTAAAATGATATTGGAAAACAAAGGAATATGGATCAGTGTGGGGCCCAGAATTATCTAGCAAAAAGAGACCAGTAGCAAATCATACCGCATGTTAGACACTTTATTCTCGTATAGAGATATGAAAATTATGTACTATTAAGATTGGATTGGATTGTTTTGGAATTTCGCACAAAGCTACTAGAGGGCTATCTGTGCTAGCCGTCCCTAATTTAGCAGTGTAAGACTAGAGGGAAGGCAGCTAGTCATCGTCACCCACCGCCAACTTTTGGGCTACTCTCTTACCAACGAATAGTGGGATTGACCGTCACATTATACACCCGTGGGAGGGCAAGCATGTTTAGCGCGACCCTCAGATTACGAGTCGCACGCCTGTATTATTAAGAGAAATGATATTATGTATAATATATATATGTCGTAACTAACGTACGTTTTGGTCCATTAAAATAATTACACTCCTGCATGGCGTAATATGTACATGACATTTTTTTTCCCTGGACGAATACTTCATGAACAAGTTATCATTCACTTTGTGTCCACAAGAGTAAAATAAATAACACAACTGTATAGAAAATTAATAAAAACCATTAGTACAAATGAAGTATTTTGGTGTTTTAAGACTCAGACTCTATATCTAATTTTATACAAGCATAATACGAAGTTTATTTGATAAAAAGTAATTAACTTTATACTGCCAATAGAAGGTTTGCTGTTACCGAAAGGGTGCACTGCACTGCATAGAAATTTAGGTTTAGTTTGTATGAAATTTGCGCAAAGCTAATTTTCCACTGTAAGGAAAGGCAACTAGTCATCCCCACTCACCGCCAACTCTTGGGCTACCCTTTTACCAACGAATAGTGGGATTATAACACCCCCACGGTTGAAAGGGCAAGCATGTTTGGTGTGACGGGGATTCAAACCCGCGGCCCTTGGTTTACGAGTCGAGTGCCTTAACCACCTGGCCATGCACAGTAATATAGAGTTTTGTTAACGTGAGGATTCATATTTTTCGGCTAACAGTATAACATATATTCGAAAAAGATGCAACACAGCAGGTACCACTAGAAAGTTGGTAAAAACCGATAAATCTTAGAATGATCGTGCTGTGGCTTCATGCATATTTTAACAGGAGGGAATCGTCAATAGCCGCGGCACTTGAAATTCGTTTAAGCAGAATTAGCTTGTTTTGCAATTTCGCACAAAGCTACTCGAGGGCTATCTGTGCTAGCAGAATTAGAGTAAATTAATCTACAAGGCCTTGATCATGGTCAGATACAACAACCGAAAGGGTTACGTCCCAAATTGGTTAAGAGAAGACGGAGACATAAGCTAAAAGTTTGTACTTGTAGTAAAAAAAAAACAAAAACTCACAGCTGTTATGCGTGGCTAAAAATACATACATTTAACATAACCACTCTACCTTTTTAACGACTACTATTTTCAGTCAACTAGAACAGTATTCTGTTACTGAATTTCACGATATAACGGATTTTTCAAATAAATGGTACTTTACGCACATGTGAACTAAACGATTAGGTCACAGATCTCTAAGGATAGCAATCTCTAACTTTGAACTACTGACCACAGAGACGACAGACAGCTAGAAATACCCGTCGGCAGAAGTTTTTTTATTTTAACCAAGAGTGTGGCTTTTCTACATGAAAATCCACGTTGCTCACCGAGAGGACTTTAACTCGTTTAGCGTTGTGAATCCAAAAGGGTGAGAATTTTTAAAACCGAATAACAAGATTAACATTGGCATCTATAACACGCATACAGCTGAAAGTGCACAGATGCTTAGGTTCACGACTTCTCGATCCGCCGCCCGAGACACTGTATCAAGTCAAGCTTAATGGGAACTAAACCACTGTCAAATAGTCAGTAGATAATGAAATTAAAACTGTAAATGGCAATGAGTATTAATGAATTTACGATATAAATAAAACATACTTCGAGACAAATTACGAAAAAAAATGTTTTATTGAGATGCACAGAGATTACAAACACAACAGACGACGGGGTATGGGATGGAACCCATAATATTAACACCACAAAATACGAACCAACAACACAGTTATCAAAATGCAAAGTTTTCAATCACTTTTCCGAAATTCGTAAGGCGAATAGTGAATGAAGTTCAAATAAATCGGAAATTTGAGATGTTATCAAGTTTCTATATCACGTGAATCAAACCTTCCACAGAAAGAGATGTCATAAACAATGGTACTGATATCTAAAAACACTGATAGAATGTTTCCTTAAATACTTGATGGTAGTCAGACATTACTAGGGCAATAACAATTCTAGAACGCTTAGATCACCGATGGTAGAATTAAAGAGTGCCATCTAGTGACAGTCGAAAGGGAATACACCAAAAATATTACTTCGGTTTGTATCAGAAACAAAATAATACACTACTCCACCCCTACTGTTAAATATCGCAGCGAAGTCGCCGATTAGAAATTTGTAATGTATGATTTTGCAATTAAGATTGTTCGATATTTATTATTTCTGATATACTGCATGAAATACGGTGGGTGAAAAGCTATTTAAGTTG
This sequence comes from Carcinoscorpius rotundicauda, assembly GCA_011833715.1. Taxonomy (NCBI): domain Eukaryota; kingdom Metazoa; phylum Arthropoda; class Merostomata; order Xiphosura; family Limulidae; genus Carcinoscorpius; species Carcinoscorpius rotundicauda. The sequence continues at coordinate 19,458,994 of CM022391.1, forward strand.
GAAAGTTATAATTTCGCATTAACAGCATTATATATATTTTTTTGCTGCGCATTTGCCGCACATTAAGTTTAGGCCTAAACACAATTTGTTAATATAAATGTAGACTTCCTTTGTTGTACACGTTCTACACACAACGCGTAAGCCAAAAAAAAGATTCTCGTTGCACACGAACGACAAATAACAGCTAGGCCTAAAGTGTTTAAAAAGAAGTAAAGCTTTACAAGTGGGACTGAAAATTTGAGGGGAAAAAAGCGCAAATAATTTACTTTAAGTTTAAAATATTGCATGAAGAATCACCACACCATTAACAAATACACTATTTGGCATTAAGCGATTACCGAAACACCTGCCTCCTTGGGCACATTCAAATCATGTGACATCACAGGTTATTTTAATAAAGGCTCACCCAGACACGCACACACAAATTTTCTGCATGCACTCAAGATCCCAACAAGATCTAATAATAAAAATGAAAATAGTTGATAAAACACATATATTGTTTAGAATGTTCACATGTTTCGAAATACACTCATTTCATCTTCAGCGAAACCTGAATATCTTAAGAGATAATCAGTAACCAAAACTATAATGTCATTTATCACTTAGTCATTAATAATAGTAAACATAAGGATAAAACAAAACGCTTCTTAAAAACAGGGCCTGGCATGGCCGAGCGCGTTAAGGGTTCGCGCCCGCATCGCGCTAAACATGCTAGCCCTTTCAGCCGTGGGGGTGTATAATGTGACGGTCAATCCCACTATTCGTTGGTTAAAGAGTAGCCCAAGAGTTGGCGGTGGGTGGTGATGACTAGCTGCCTTCCCTCTAGTCTTACACTGCTAAATTAGGGACGGCTGGCACAGATAGCCCTCGAGTAGCTTCGTGCGAAATTCCAAAACAAACAAACAAATTCTTAAAAACTGGAGTCTGTGAACATTCATGAATATCTAACAGAACCAACTATCTACTGCTAAAACCCAGCCATCCATTCGTTCACGTTCTGAAACCATAGGTCAGAATATTTCATTCAAAGATTTCTCCGTCATCACTCGTCTCTGGACCTTGAACTCCACATTAAAGAAAGTTTATTCATAGACCGTCCAACTTTTAACCAACAACTTACAAAGTTCTTTACATTTAAAACTATTCTAAATTTTTACACTTAAAAAAACTCAACTGTTTTATGTATCAATGATCCTTCCATTTAGCACTTTTATTAATAACTAAGTAAACTACGTTATTAATGCTAATTCTAGTTTTGGTTAACAATCATTTTTCTAACCCGATTTTCAGATTTTGCTAAAGATGAAATGAGCGTGTTCTGGAACGTTCGAACTTTATTATACTTCGGTTTCTCCACCATTAATTCATTAGAAATAAATCCACCCATTTTTATCAGATACAAGTACTTGTACAGTCAGACACGCATTATTCTTGTTAAAGATTTAACAGTTAAAACTTGGTAGTTCGAAGAATAATGTAGAGCATACCGAGAAAAGTGACACCAGCAATGTGCTGCCCTACTGGTAAAAAGACAACATTATTTCCATAAAAGTAGGGCTAATAATGTTTCTCCAACTTTACATTATTATTATTGGTGCTATTACTACTAGAAACCTGAAAAGTATATACACGAAGCAGAGATAATTTTCATCAATGGATTTTATATCTAATATGTGGTTTACAAATATTTAACTATAAATATATACATGTACATCTTGCAAAAGCAGCCTTAAGACGTTAAACGGCATTTATCTGTACTCGTGAAACGTAACGTACAAAAGTTTATATGAATATTCAAGAAAACTATGTACAGGATTTCTTAACACTTGTAATTACAAAAATTTAAAATAACCGTGTTTTTCTTTGATCTCTCTCTTAAGGACCCGTTGTAAAGCATCGATAAACTTCACATAATTGTCCCAAACCCCCTGAAATTTGGATGGGACCTCGGCAGTATTATTAATGAGAGATGTAAAATTATAAAAATCGCTTGGGCCGAAAGAAGACATAACGCTTAAGAACAAGTGGTTGCACACATGGAACTTTTCAAAATATCTCAACAGTACAGTAACTAAAGACAAAACACAAAATCACTTCAATGGCTTTGGAATACGTTTGGAATACATAACCATTTATAACACAGTTTAAAAAATAAGATTTAAAAAATATGATAATTTTATTTTGTTTTTTACATCTTTACGAGATCTATGTACTTTCTGGTATCTTTATTAGTTTTTGAGTAATTACTTGTCAAGAAGATAAGTCACATTATTCACAATTAAACTCATTTCACATGAGATAAACGGTTTGCACCGTTCTGACCAGTTGATAATTTTCTAGAGACTTCTATCTAGCTGATTCTTCTGACCAGCAGGCAGTTTTCTACAGCCTTCCATCTAGCTGATTCTTCTAACCAGGACGCAGTTTTCTACAGCCTTCCATCGAGATGATTCTTCTGACCAGCAGGCAGTTTTCTACAGACTTCTATCTAGCTGGTAAAGGTCACTCGCCCACTACAACTGTGACAATCAGTGCTATACTTTACTAAACAATAAAAATATTACGCAGTACAGTAAGATAATTCTTTGCTTGAAATATAACTATTTCTTCTCTTATACGCCACCATTTTATATCTCATCCATTACTTCTCTCAGGATTATACATTACATTGCTTGTTAAATAAATATTTTGATTTGTCGTACGAATCTTCGCACAGGAATTGAACGTGTACAGCCATCAACATCAAAATCAAATCTTAGGAGACATTAAAACAATACGAAGGTTTTAATTTTGGAAATTTTTAAAGGAAAAATGTTTTAAATGCACACAACACACGTGAATTTGATGTTGATTAAAAAAATCTTTTTTTACGTTAAAAAAAAAACTGTTGGAGAAAAACGTCCTTCATGTGAAACTTTAATCAAATCCCACATACAGTTTCTGCACATAAGTATGAACAAATCTGGTTATGTAAACCAATCTGAGCACATGGGTATGAACAAATCTTGTTGAGTAAACCAATCTGAACACATGGGTATAAACAAATATTGTTGTGTAAACCAATCTGAGCACATGGGTATAAACAAATATTGTTGTGTAAACCAATCTGAGCAAATGGGTATAAACAAATCTTGTTGTGTAAGCCAATCTCAGCACATGGGTATGAACAAATCTTGTTGTGTAAGCCAATCTAAGCATATGGGTGTGAACAAATCTTGTTGTCTAAACCAATCTGAGCACTTGGGTGTGAACAATTCTTGTTGTGTAAACCAATCTGAGTGCATGGGTATGAGCAATTTTGTTGTGTAAATCAATAAGAGTGCATGGGTATAAACAATTATTTTTGTGTAAACTAATCTGAGTACATGGGTATGAACAGATCTTGATGTGTAAACCAATCTCAGAACATGGGTATGAGCAAATCTTGTTAAATAAACCAATCTCAGCATATGGGTAAAAATAAATCTTGTTGCGTAAACTAATAATTGTGCATGCAAGTAAATCTCTCTAAACATGAGATCTTCGAACTTTTTCTTGATATCTAGACATATCATCATGAATGTCTGTCAACTTCTTGTAAATGAATTTGAAAGAAGGTCTACTACTGGGCTTTCTGGTCCAGCAAATCTTCATTAAGCTGTAGATAGACAAGGGAGTGTGGTCTGGACATGACAAAATATTACCCTCCTGGACATACTTCACCACTTCCTCATGGGTCAAGCCATAATAGGGCTGGAGGGCAAAGGAGAATACTTCCCATAGCACTACACCAAAAGCCCAAACGTCAGACTCAACTGTAAACTTATTGAAGAGAATGGACTCTAAGGGCATCCATCGGATTGGAATGGCATCATGCTCATTACCTTTGTAGTAATTAGAGGTGTAAATTTTATGAGAAAGTCCAAAGTCCGATATTTTCACAACCATATCATCACTGACTAGACAATTCCTAGTGGCTAGGTCACGGTGGACAAACTTCCGCTCAGACAAGTAGACCATTCCAGCTGCAACTTGTTTGGCGAGGGTAAGGAGGTCGAGATGACCAAGCCTAACATCACTAAACATGTCACCATTCGGAGTTCGAACAATGTAGTTACTTGGAGCACAAGATCTTAGGAATTCATTCAAATCACCTTTTCCCATAAATTCAAACAACAAACACATGGGTTTTCCAATGGCACAGACTCCTAGTAATTTGACGATATTTGGATGGTCAAAATCAGCCAATATGCATGCTTCTCGTTCAAAATCTTTCTGAATATCTTCTGTGGCTTCCTCTTTGAGCATTTTGACAGCAATCATAGTAAATTCTTCTTCTTTGACTAGAGACGAAGCTTTAGCCTGGAAGACCCGCCCAAAGGCTCCTTGTCCAATGTCCCGGATGTAGATTATGTCATTACGAGGGTATTCTAAACTTTCCAGTTTAGGATTCAATTGCACGTTTGTTTTATGATAAGACATATTGGATGGAAGTTTGTCCAAATCAATCTCTACTTCTGCAGTAGGCGTGGCATTATAACCTTTGTGGATGTTACGAAGGCGTCTGCAACAAAGAAGAATGGACAACATAAGAACCACAGCTGTGAGACTGACAGCGCATACAATGAGAATGAATGAAGGCGTGAAAACAGGTTCTTCTGGAGGTACAAATGTGTCTAGCAGTTCAGTTTTGGTTTCTTCTTCCAACGTGGCATTTTCTGTGTGTTATAAAAATAAAACAGAAAACATTATTTTACAAGCAGCTGTATGCAATAAAACCAAATACAGTAATTTTTCATTAGATAACAACATTCACAGAAAAGAGAAATGGTATACTGAACATTATAAGTTAACTGTAGCATGAAATAAGATGAGTTCTCATTGAATAACAATACTTGTAATCAACAAGAAAACACAGAGACGGTGCTACTAGGAAGATGAACATAATACTATTAAGAACATTCCCGAGAACTTACAAGGAAAATATTCTAGATTAAGTAGGTATGTACAAACCACATTTGGGAATATCACAGTGTTGCCATCGGACCATCGGGTCCATTGTATAGCACCATGGGCTCGGTTCTTCACCTCCAGCGTTTCGACAGAAGTTTTCTGAGTTAAGGACTTCTGGAAAAACCAACGGTGGACGGTGATGTTTGTGAGGTTCCTATCCAAATGTACAGATAAAAAATTAGTGTTTAGTGTTTGTATGGATGATTACACGGTGAAATGGAAAAATATATTTTAATTACCCCAAAAAATCATCTACGTGTTATGCGACTAGTTTCAGACTGAAAACTAGATCAAGCAACAATAACCTATTCCAATGATCACAAGAAATACCTTCACACAAAAATTTGTTAGATGGAAAGTTTTGGCCTTAATCTTAAATTATGCAACAGTAATTTGTTTAACTAAGTTCAATAGAAAGTACCCTCACACCAAAAGATGTATATTACACTAGTTTTTTTGGCAGTAAGACTCACTTCAGTAGTTAGGAATATATCTTTACTACTCATCACCACCCACCAACTCTGGGGCTACTCTTTTACCAACGAATAGTGGGATTAACTATAACTTCATGATGTCCCCACAGATGAAAGTACGAGCATGTTTGGTGTGACGGGGAATCGAACCCGAAACCCTCAGATTACGAGTCGAGCTCCCTAGCCACCTGGTGATGTCGGTCAGGACCAAGCTAAAAGAACCGTGGTTACTGTAAAAAAACAGAAAGGTTGTTCATCACTTGAACAATAAACAAACTAGGAAACGAACGAACCACGGTAATAGTTTGTTTCAGAAAATACACAAGGCCTTATCTCTAAAATGGAAGGCCAGAGTGACGGAAGTTAATCGATAGTACACGGCGACAACTCTTGAGATGTGTGTTTTCTTATAGCAAAGCCACAATCGCGTTATCTGGTGATCCCACCGACGAAAACCCAACTCCTGATTTTAGTGTTGTAAGTCTGCAGACTTACCGTTGTACTAACGGGGGGTAACTCCTGACATATCAAATCGTAAAACGAAACAAAAAAAATCTGTGTATAATTTGACGACTGTTGTTTCGGTGCTCTGCTGTTATACCAGACACGTTAGAGACTATCTACCATGTTATTATCACAGTAACAAATATATACATATCAACAAACATCGCTCGACACAATCTCCTGTCAAACTACTAGGAAACGCATTGTCATCTGCGTTTATGTTGCGCTCACTCGCACTTGTCGACCGAGTTAGTTTCTACAGAGCATGTTCGTGAAATTCTACGAAAAAAGAACTTAGTATTCAACAAGTGTTACAAACTTAGATGTAGTGAAGTCGTCTTGATAAACTTGGAAAGGATACAATGTCGAATGGATGCAGCTTTGAAGATAAATAAAGCCCTCCTTTTTTACATACAAATAGATCAAAGCCATCTACGTATAATATTCAAAATCACACAGAAATTAGAATCAGTAACAGATTTGGAACAGAAACCCAGTAATCAGAAATCCCTGATGAAGAAAAAGCCATTATTAATATCTTATTCTGACCCTGGACCGTTTATAAGTAATTGTGATATTTCAATAACAAATCCAGACGAATACGTCTCTTCGATTAATCCATACTTTTCACTGACTGTTGGTTCAGTTTGTAATCAATCAATGTCACAGTTATACACACTGGTCGATCCAAGTTGACATTTTATATACCAGTGATCGAGTCCATCACAAATTTATACACCTGTTCCATTACGTAATGAAAGAGCTTCACTCATTTGGCTGGTGAAGCTTACACGACGAATCCAACACTCCGTATCAGTTTTTTAACGTCTCGTGTATCCTAACTTGCACGTGTTCTTTTCTAGCACAATTGTATTGATCTGCTACACAACTATAAGCAAACTATCGTTTACTTAACGGTTACAGTTAACGTAACAAACAATGAGCACACGCTGTTACAACATTCCTTATCTCAACTTCGCGAAGAAAAAAAACAACAGATAACATAGACGTACACATTTACGAAGTTTGTTTCAAGAGCTATCTAACTTGAAAGTGATAGGACTAGAGAGAAAGAGACTAGTCGAGACTTCCTACCGTCAACTTTTGAACCACTCTAACAGAACTTGACGTCACTCTTACAGCGCGTCCGTGGCCGCTAACTTCAGAACATGTTAGTTGTGACAATGGTACACGAACTACTGTTGGATACATAAAACACTTCAGTCTGAGTTATTACTGTTTATTTATTGATTATTTAGTTTTCATAACAAGAATGTTAAAAGTAAATTATTTTTAAATTGATAGTTATAACAAGCTTCGTTACGTAATTTGGTACGAGTTGTACGTTGTGTATGTTTGTTTAATTGTTGCACAACGTTTTTGTAATGTTGTTAACGTCATCTTGTTTAAAAGTTCGAAGTTTTTCTATCGTGTGTTGTAAATAAATGCCGATACAGAGGAAGTTAAGAAAGCATGTTAAATGAGAGATAATTAGAGAATTCTAGACTAAATAACAGCTTGGCTGTAACAGGATGATATTTTAAAACGAGTTTTACAGTTTAACAGATAAGTAAAATAATTTGTTCTGTCAAAGGGTCTTCTAAAGTAAATGAACCCGTCTGTGTCGACATTGATAAAAAGGAGACAATTATTAATGTTCGAAATACAACTATGGTAACCCAAGGGCTAACGTAAGTGAACTTATCGCAAATTGTACAGTATGAAACAGAAAAGAGAAAATATTTCGTCTTGTCAGCTGGATTCTAAAGTAAAACAGTTTGCATGGATTTGTGATGGGAAAAGACAATTATTTATAGTTTTAGGCACAACCGTGATATTTTTCACTGTAAATAAAGTTTGTACACATGTTTGACTTGTTTTGTATACATTATTTTAAAATAAGTGGACTGTGTGCTGTCCGCTTATTGATCGAATTTATCGCCAACAAATCACAGACAACTACCGTAAATCATTCAGCCCCATAAAAACAATCATACACCCACGTTTTCACAGTCCAGCCACCTATAATTAGGAAACTCAAAGTGAAAAAAAATTGAGTTTCAAAAAATAACGTTTTCCTTTCAACATATTTAATTTTAATTTTACAGAAAAACCACAATGGGCTTTCATACATGTCGAGCATAGGAAATCAAATCCCGCATTTTTGCGTTGTTAGTTCGTATCGTAAATTCAACGCTGACACACAGAAGGACGACTTTAATGTACGACGTTCTTGGAACATCTGCACGAGCATCTCTCAGTTGTAAAAGCCAATAAAACCTCTGATAATACATTACAGAAAACATGAAACAGCAGAAATCTAGTAATGAGCTTGCTTCACATAAGTATTACTTTTAAAACACGTGTAAGTTACACACTAAGTCTTCGTTTTGTTCAATTGAACACAACGAAAGAAATATTTTTTTTAGTAATTGTTTGCAAAAATATACATTATGGCTTGTTCACATTTGATAACATATGATTTTTTATTCAATTTTATTTCCTGGAAGATACACCTTAGAAAAGGGCTATAGAAAACTGAAGAAAGGTTTGTTTATCTCAACTTTCGAACAAAGCTACACGGGGGTTTTCTCTTTCTCTCTACGCATAGCCATCCCCAATTCTGAACTAGCAGCTAAAAGGATCTGATTTGTGTTGTATAGAAGGGTTATCTCCACTAGTCGTCTCCAAGTTAGCAATAAAAAAGTAGAAGGAAAGCAGCTAGTCATCGCCACCCACCGGCAGCTCTTAAGCTACTCTTTTTGATCGTCACACTATAACGACACCACTGTTGAAGGGCATGTTTAGTGTAGACGGGGATTCGAACCCGTGATATTCAGACTGTGAGTCGAGCACCCTATCTATCTGGCTATAAGTTAGAAGTATCTCGTCAACAGCACCTACTGCTAATTCTTGGACTATTCGTCCTTCAATTTTCTCCATAGCCCATTAAGTCTGAGAAAAAAAGAACAAGTACAAAATATAAACTCGAATTAGACATAACAAAAAAGCATGATGTCAAACTGTTCACGTAACAAAAAGCATGATGTCAAACTGTTCACAATTAAATACCAACAAGTTTGCATTAAATATACGATAGATGGCAACTGACTACGTTCTCACAAAAGATTGAAGTTTCCTTTATACAATAATGGGCTATTTGAGCTCTGGCCGTGACGGGGATCAAGCCCTGAATGTTAACGTTATAAGTCTCTAGGTTGATCCAGCGAAGAAAAATTTTAAAAAGGAGAAAAAACTGTTTAAAAGATTTTTACACTTTAAAATAATCTTTCAACATTAAGAGAGGTTAATAAGTCGTCGTCATCATCTACGTGTTATGTCACTTCAGTATCAAGTAAGGTAAGTTAGTCGTTATCGTCTACGTGTTATGTCACTTCAGTATCAAGTAAGGTTAACAAGTCTATGGTTTGAACTTAACCGCTTCTGAAAATGCATGTTGGTAAAACAGTAAATACAGTAAAGTCCACTCAGAAAGGTCTATAGAGATAAGTTTTATTCAGTAAGAATAATTCAGGTTTTAATTGGTGTTTGTAAAAACTTAAAAACAACAAAACACTGACGTATTTTTTTATTTCCTGTTCCCTAAATCAATAGCTCACAAACTGGGGTCTACGTAGAAATATTCCATATAAAACACCCTTTACACCCAGTCCCCCAGTAGTTCCTTAACAAATTTAAAAACTAACAACGCTAAATCTGGTGTGAAAATTCCCTTGAACAGAGGGCAAACAAACAGACTCTGACACTAGGGATCTGACAACCTGCAACTACACTGGTTTTGAAGACATGTTTAACTGATTTAGACTGGTTTTGAAGAGACACGACACTGAGTCACATCACTTTTGGAGACACACGTCACTGAGCTCACCAGTTTTGGAGATACACGCCAGAGTTATTTACCATAAGTAGCCTGCACTGTGTAGAGCTTTATGTATATAGTGTTTGTAAAGTAATTTATTTACCACGAGTAGCCTGCATTATAATGATTGAGGCGCTACGTAATCGTAACTGACTGGAATGTAACACCTCTCTCATAGAAACGTGCTGAACTGATCAAGTGTTTTTACAGTTGCTTAACCTTTAGTGATAATTTAAAGATGCGGACAGGAAAATTAGCCTTATAAAATATCCAGTGCTCACCCACACCCCAATGAATCGTAGCAAGCACGGATAGTTTCCAGAAACTATTCAATATCAGACGAACTTGCACGCATGCGTAGTATTGCACTTATTTTCAACCATTTGTTGTTCAAATTCGGTCTTCAAGAGCGAAATATTGATTGTTCAATGTTTCTTTAACCCAATTCACACACACGTGTACACGCCATACATACACATTACAAGTTTCTGTAACACAAAATACACAATAAGAAGACATTTGTGTAGCATTTATCTCATTCGTTGTAAGTGGCATATCCTTCCATGCTTCCGAAAATTTTACGAAAACGTGAAACGGGCGGGAGTCGAACCTGTTATTCTGCTTCTCTGTCAGATACTTTAACTAACTAATTTAGTATCACGAGCGCTGCAAATGTCAGTTTTTGATTGGCTAAGGACGGAATACAGCAAAGTCCAAGGTCATGTCACCCTTAGAAACCAGAAGTTTGAAACGAGATCAAGTAACTAAATTGACCCGACAAAAAACAAAACAAAAAAACACGAGGCGCAAGACTTAATTTCACCAAAAAAGTTGAACTTAAATTAAATACCACGTAAATTATGATCACAGACATTCTAAAGATCCTAAAAAAATTAAACAATACATGTGACAGCCCTAAAGAGGATGATGAGCATAGCTAACAAGAATATCGTTACTATGACAACATAAAATGTTAACACTTCAGTGTTAGCTTGGAAAGGCCGTATTGCTAGTCATATTTCCTAATGACTCGTCAGAAATTGTTTCAGCAACAACAACAAAAGTGTAACAATTTCATGTTGGCTTACCTGCGAGGCCCATCTCTGACAGGGAATCCCCGATTTAGTAACATTAACCTTTCCTTGATAGTAGCGCCCTCTTCCAGAAACACACTCCGCTGGAAGAAAAAAGAAAGAAAAATACACGAAAAACAGTTTTAACCTCACGCTTCATTTACATTATACTGAGTAATAGTATCATTATAACTTATCACCACTTCCATTTCTGTCTGATGTTTCTTTTAGCACGGAGATCGAGCCTCGAACTTTAGGGTTATTTAACTGGAAATTTCGAGACATCACTGTGAATAATGTCTTTATTCTCTCTCTCTCTCTCGATGATGTTCGATAAATTCGGCTGCGACCTTCCACTGGGGTCACCTTCTCTTGCCACATGGCAGGATAAACCCGATCTTTCCGAACATCACGTATTAAAAACAAAAGCTGGCTTAACCTGGCCAGAACATAAGTTTTATAGTATAGCCTGGTAAGAACGGTATGGTACTTGCGCATTTGCCTCGAACAGAAAAATAGGATAGATGACCGCTAAATACATTGTGATACGTTATGGTTGTAGAGACGTCAAGCGATGGGTGCAAAAACACTGTACTTTTAGATACTGCTTATAGAGAAACTTTAAGTTATACTGATACATAAATTACAATCTCTCATTATAAACTCTACAGGCCATTCCAAAAAATTCCCCCTTTAAAACTCTTTCCTACACCACTGATTTGTGTTAAGATCATAGGTTAGTAACGGCTACCGCAAACTTCGAGCATCAGCACAGTTTCGACTCACGCGGTACTTCACGAGGCCACCACTCACAGAAAGGTTACGACGTGTTACTGTAGTGCTGTGTATTATTTTTCTCAATATGATTACTTGGGTAAACTTATTCGCTCCTAACTCCAGTTTATTGTGGTCAGTATAAGGTACAGAGGTCTTAGTGGACCCATACCTTATTCGTACATGCCAGGAACGGACATGGTGAATAGCAAAGGTATCACTATGGTGATAGCAAGCAGATCGTAGAATTATGGTTTACCTACTCTCAAAAAGATGTTATTTCGCCTCATGTTCTATTGACTCCTTCATGTCTTTCTGTTGATGTTTTATATTTATATAACATACAATGCATAAACAATAGTAAACTTAGAAACACATTTTTTGAACAAAACTGAATTTAACCATATTTGTCAATAGTGGCGTAACAAGAAACGCCATGTAAAGCTTATTCTATCCTGTATCATTTCTTGTCTCTGGAGATAATAATAATAATGACAAACACTTATCTTGAGTTTACGTTTCTTTGTTTTGAATTTCGCGTTAAGCTACACGACGGCTATCTGCACTAGCCGTCCCTAATTTAGCAGTGAAAGACTAGAGGGAAGGTAGCTAGTCATCACTACTTAACGCCAACTCTTGCGTTACTTTTTTACCAACGAATAGTTATAACGTCCCTATTGTTGAAAGGACGAGCATATTTGGTGATACGGGAGATTCGAACCAGCGATTCTCCAGTTGCGAGGCGAGCACCCTAACCACTTCAAAATGCCTTGTCGATGTTTTTGTTATTATTTAAAAACATATTCTAGTCAGAAGTCTACGGTTGAAATTATTTCAAGTCCGTCAATAAATATTATTTTTTTATATTGTCTGTGACACGGGCGTGGTGAGGGGTGGAGCGTTATATCAGGTTTTTCTCTACACTATTATATTTGTTGGTGTGAGCAAATTTTTCATCCATAACAGCCATTATCACATTAATTATTCTGCCCTCACGTTGGTTTAGTATCCAGTGTTCCCTCTAAGCTGCGCAACCGCACAACAACCAATCAGATTCTGCGCACATTCTCAGCGAGGAGTCTTAACACGTTGATGGCCTTTAACGACCCTGTCAGTCGTTAGGCCTAAAGCTCAAATAACCAACTGTTTGCATTGCAACGTGACCTAATGCTTTGTCAGGGTTGTTGGTCTAAACTTCCATACACTTACGTTAATAAACAACAACAAAAAACAAACTGGAAGTGTACATCCACATGTGAGTAGAAGAAATCTGAGGAAACACTATTCCTGTTGCTCAATTTGGGGGTTTCTAACGCTTAAAATCGGATTTCGATTTCCGCACCCATTGTGTAGCTTTTTATGCTAAACCGCAAACAAACACATTGTTTTTCCTTTTCAACTTAACATGTTAGTACTGACAGTAGCGGTGAAAAGACACATTAAGAAAAGCATTAATTTTATGACTAGTTCTTTATAATCGGGTAGAGGCGTCTGGTTTGTCGTCACGAAACATGAATGTCATTAAAAATTCAAATTACCATTTAAACTGACGATAAAGATATTCGTTCACATAATCAATTTTCTTCAATTAAATGTTTGTTTTTTGAATTTCGCACAAAGCTACTCGAGGGCTAATTTAGCAGTGTAAGACTAGAGGGAAGGCAGCTAGTCATCACCACCCACCGCCAACTCTTGGGCTACTCTTTTACCAACGAATACTGGGACTAACCGTCACATTATAACGGCCCCACGGCTGAAAGGGCGAGCATGTTTGGTGCGACGGGGATGCGAACTCGTGACCCTCAAAACACGAGTAGCATGCCTTAACACGCTTGGCCATGCCGGGCCTCTTCAATTAAAAAAGGCTTAGAAACACGTAATGATTAATATCCAAATTCACTGTGGTGACCTCTTCTGTTTCATGTAGAATATCTGCAAGCAATAATAATTATTAATTTTGATTAACTCTCACTTGTAATGTCATCGTCTCTCATTTGCGTCAGGTGAGACTGCGAACACGGGAAGACAGAGGAGTTGCCCCTACTGGGCAGGGATTCGCAATGTGGAAGCCTGAAGTGACCACGTGACTGAAAATAGATACCCCTTTCCTTATTATCCTCGATCTGAGCCCACTGGTTGTAGCAGAAAAGTTCTCGGACTGCAATACAATCCTCCCTAAAAAAATAAAGAACAAATTACCAACAAGAGTACACAATCTTCTAAAACACTAAACAGTAAAACAAATATTAAGAATATTATATTAAAACGACTTTCTACCCTAACCATATCGTTACAGTTAACTGTTGCCACATCGACTCTGGCATTATCTGATGACTGTGCTCTTTGACTATAGTCTTAAAGCATAGTTTCCATTGCAAAAGTATCGGGCGTAAGATTGTCACGTTTTAAGCACATCATTCCTCCCTAATTCTTTCCATAAGCCATTTAGCGTACAAAAACAATGACTTCTCAATCCCATTTTCAACGGTTCGATCGCACAAAAAATTACAAACACCGCATCTGGTGCCTTGACGTGTGTCATCTTATGAAATAACACGAATACCCAATTCATTCTCCAACCACTTGAGGTATACCACTGTTAAAAGTTAAGTCCTGGTAACAACTCGTGTGGTATCGGTTTTTGAGGCAGAGATTCTTCTTGGTTTGCTGTTCTACTGCAAATTTATATCGGCTCTAGTTTTCACGACTTGCTGATTTGCATATTAAAAACTGACATGACGTAATCAAACATGTGTGGCTTGCACACATTCGTCGTTCGTCATATCTCAAGCTAACAGCATACAAGGTTTATTAATGTACGTTTAACATACCTAATGATGATAAAAGGATGAATAGATTGTACAAAATATTTGCTTATCTTTTGAAACGATAATCCAGTATACAGTTCAGTAATATTTCATAACAAACAAACAACCAAGGCTTGCTGAATTAAAAATAAAACAAAACACCAACCAACTTCTAACACAACAAACATATTTACAATTTTTTATTTTAATACCAATCATTTTGATGTCTCATTATTCATCAAAAATATATCTGTATGGCAGAAGGTACAAAGGACACAGAATAATAAATATTATTTTTATTTACTCGCCTACAAAGACTTTTTCCCGTTTGAAATCCTTCCACCAGGTGGCACTGTGGGAAAGCATAGGCGCACAGAAGTTGTTCTGCAGCAGTGCGACAAGGTTCCATCAAGGAAGAAATGAGTTCATCCCACAGATTTTGCGTAATCTGTTCATTAATCCATGGTGTGCTGTCACTGAAGTTGTAATAAACAAGTCCAGAGTTATTTAGGTGAATTCTACACACCTTTCCGACATAGGGAGAGCAGTAGCCTTGTGGTTCTTTAGTTTTACCATCAAACACCAAGTCATTTTCTTCTTCACTTTCCAGATCTTCAGTCATCGTTTCTTTTTCTTCTGGTTCTGTAAGGAAAACCGTTCCAATGTAACCCGAATCAACCAAAGTGAGGTTATCACTGATTCTATTTAATTATTTAATTAAACTGAAATTATTTAGTTACCTGTCTTGAAAAGAACGTGGATACTGACTGACATAGTCACCTGGCTTGGGAAGAACGTGGATAATGACTGACATAGTCACCTGGTTTGGGAAGAACGTGGATAATGACTGTCACAGTTAACTGGTTTGGGAAGAACGTGGATACTGAATGACATAGTCACCTGGTTTGGGAAGAACGTGGACACTGACTGACATAGTTACCTGGTTTGGGAAGAACGTGAATACTGACTGATATAGTTACCTGGCCTAGGAAGAACATGGATGGTAAACTCTTTGCTGTCTGACCGAGTCTGGTTGGTACTTCGTAGTGTATTAACTGCTTTACACACAAATGATGCTGACGTTCTCGCAGTAAAGGATAAAACTGAATGGAAATATTCTGGAATCTTGGTAGACAACTGTAAAAGAGTGTAACGTACATCTGAAGTGACTTGGGAAACTGAGCTTAACCTATCTTCTACGAAAGAAAAACTTCCAAATTAATAAGTATTCCTTCAACAGTCTCAAACCATGATGATGCCACAAAACCGAAAACAAGATAAACATTAAATTAAAAATATCTGACACTCCTACACTTTAATAAGATCTTTCTCTCTCATAATGTTTCAACGAGCTAAAAACTTTTGAAACAGACCACTATAACAAAAGTCACAAATCCCTTACAGTGTGTATTCGTAATCTTGCATAGAAAGTATCTATGAATCACAAACCCTCGACAATCCCCCTTCGTACGTATAATGCACATCATTTACTGTACAGTTAGGCAGAAGTCACACGTGTACAGTTTTGAATTTTTTATTACATAATCAATGCTATACACAGAAGAAAAAGAAGTTATAATCGGTTTCATTTCCATTAAGTTTTATTACTTATATTAAGGTTGTTAATGTTATACTAATTTATTTTCAAAGAATATGTGTGTGTATTATAAGATCATTATGCAATATTATTAAACAAATATACTGTCCTTAAAAATTAATAATATTAGTAGAAAGAAGAACATGGTAGGGTTAACTCCTGAAAATATACGTTACATGTAAACAAATACTGTTAAGTATTATACAAGAGGGTAAAATAAAACAAATAAAGGCCAAAAAATGCTTCTTTAGTTTATGCTTTTCCAAAAACACGAAACATCAAAAATTGTAAGTTTAACACAAGTCAAGTTAACCCCCCAAAAAGTTGGCTTAACGATGGTGTAGTTGCATCCTTGATGATATAAATATTCAAATATGCATATCTCAAGCCAGTCTTTTGTTGTACTAAAACGACCCTATCTGTATTAAAACAATGTGTACCACATTCACTTCTCAATAAACTGTCGTATAAAAGTGATTTAAATAAAAACACGTCAGATATAAGGTTTGATTAGTCATACAGATAAACATAGCACTTTCCACGAGTAGACAATGTCTTTCCACAATGTCTTAATTGTGGGAAAAGGTAAAATGATTAAACACAACGGAGTTATAAGGTAGGAATAACTTGGTGTTTGAGACATGTATAACCCCACCTAAAAACTATTAGTTAACATGTTTGGAAATATAAAACATGCTCACACTCGCATGTTTTAAGTGCATGTAAATGTCGTTTTTATTGTAAGCGTTATAAGTAGTCAATCTAACAGAGCATTGTTGTTAAAGTAGTCAACAATCTTTCAGTCCAGAGCATTGTTGTTAAAAGTAGTCAACAATCTTTCAGTCCAGAGCATTGTTGTTAAAAGTAGTCAACAATCTTTCAGTCCAGAGCATTGTTGTTAAAAGTAGTCAACAATCTTTCAGTTCAAAGCATTGTTGTTAAAGCAGTCGACAATTTTTCAGTTCAGAGCATTGTTGTTAAAGCAGTCGACAATTTTTCAGTTCAGAGCATTGTTGTTAAAATAGTCAACAATCTTTCAGTTCAGAGCATTTTTGTTAAAAGTAGTCAACAATCTTTCAGTTCAGAGTATTGTTGTTAACGTTAAAAGTAGTCAACAGTATTTCAATCCAACGTATTGTTGTTGTTAAAAGTAGTCAGTATGCAACTATTATAAATGGACTTCTAAACATCGAATTACATAATTCCATTACAGTATGTCATTACTGCTAACATTTATTCTGTAGCAATTTTTATACCTACTATATTAAATTGTAATATGTTTAATAGACCGTACCCAGTAGCTTATTTTTGACATTCTCTAACTCTCCATGCTATGAATTCATACGTTCACTTATTTTGATTAAATACTTCATAATGACTGTATGTGTTATGTTTGTATCTCGCTTTTGCATACACTGTACTCAAATAAAATAAACGTTTCATTCCATCCACCCGTACTTCTCGCTGGCATATATTTCGTACAGTAATTAAACCAGTTAACGGTCGTTCAGTGGTCATCTTCAAAAGACGTATTACTGGCTTGATATTGACCCTGATGTCAATGTTTCCATATTAAAGAAGAGAAAAAAAATACAAGATTAAAAAAACAACAGATTTCTGAAGGTAATTTTTGTTACATATATTTGTAACTGTACAGAGACTATATTTACATATTTGCTTTTGCTATCAGTGAGAATATTTGTTGTTGAACATAACGTTATACCATGGGCTTTCTGTGCTCTGTTCACCAAGAGTTACAAAATTTCATCATGAACCATTGACTTCATTAAAGATTAATTTTGTTTGCAATTTTTAGCCATAAAATTCAAATCTATCTTTGTTCTTATCATGCACTCCTGACCTTTTGAAATTATATTGGAAGGTTAGTGAACAAATTGGGCGATTACGGCTATAGTAAAAGCAAATCAGCTTGGAGTCTGCAAAATTTGGGAGCTAAACAATATGATGAATAATTACCAACTGCTAATTTTCCTATTGTTACAGTACAGTCTTAAATTACTAGATACCCAGCTATGGGCCGAAGATAAGCTGATCAGTATAATTAGTTACATAAATAAATAACATGTGGTTTCTAGTTGTGAAAGAGATTCTAATCGATGTGTTTCGATGTGTAAGTGCATAGCTTAAACGTAATTTAAAACCTCCAGTCTGTTGAGCCTAATTGTAACCGAGCTTTGTTAATGTCTAGCTTAATGTAATGTAAAACCTCCAGTCTGCTAAGCCTAATTGTAAAATGTTGTTTTAGTGTCTAGCTTAACGTAAAACATCCAGTTGGACGTGTCCCACTGAAAAACAGATGACTGTACGTTATTTTAGAATTAGCAACTTTTTTATCTTTGCAAAATTAATTTTTAAATCTCACAAATTACAACCATCGTTTGCTCAGAACACTCTTGACTGTTCGAAATAAGATTCTTCTACATTATTATCATTTAGTGTGTGTGTGGTTTTAAAAACTGGGCAACAAATTATGGTTAATTGGCAAACAGTCAAAAGATCTTTCAGGGTTCATTCAGTTAAATCATCAAACTTCGCTGGATAGCATCTTTAGAAGGGCATATATTGTCCACCTTTATTCAAATTTTGATCTTTAACCGTGTATTTGTATTTATGACAAACGTTACTTAACCCCATCCGTAATTTTTAATCACTGACTAGAGGGAAGGCAGGCAATCAGCAAAATAATTACTGTTACTCTTACAATACGCCCTCAGTTTAACGTGTAGGGAATATCTGAAGTAACGAATAGATTCAATCCCACTACAGTATAAGGGAACACCTGTGGTAACGAATGGATTCAAATCCACTCTAGTATAAGGAAATACATGTGGTAACGAATGGATTCACACCTACCAGTATAGATTGTTTTATTTCTAAAGTTAACGTGACACGAAAGAGTTTATATATGACGTCATTAGATGGCGTACTCTAACAGTGGCTACCTCCCAAAGAACATTAAACTTCACGTGTAGTCATTATCACATCAAAAGATCTTAAAAAATAACAAGTGTATTCACTTTACAACTCTTTTCGATGATTCTGTCACTCGTTAAATTTCAATATATGTAATTATTAAGATGTCAAGAATTCTGCAGACGATTCACATAGTTATAAAGTACTACCACGTTGAAGTTTTTATTATTATTAAGCTTAGAATCATAGATGGGGTCTATGTGCTTCGTCGGCTTTTTTTTTAAAGCGTTCTTTTAAAAATGTATGCACCTAATTGCTTTGGGAGCTATTATTTTGCTCGTTGTAAGGACTTTAATAACATACTATTCATATAAAGAGACAAAAACTAAGCTAAACGACCATCAAAACTGTAATTAGTTCTACTAATTTCCGTTAGGACTCCCATGTATTTTACAGTAGCAAATGAGCGTTTTCATTTTTCAATGTGCTCAGTTCTTTATTAAATAAACCCATCAATTTAATACAATATATGGACTCCACCGGTAATGAACAGTACACGAAAGAGCCAGTAAACTGGAGATTAACAAATGAAACGAAAAAAACGAAGGTAAGCTTTAGTGTTTAATAATATGCAGTAGCTTATCTAATTACTTTTAGACTAGAAGCCTCGTGGATACTTAATAATACACCGACATCGGTTAAAGCTACTTTCTACATTATTCAGTTTCTTATATCACAGACGTTCGTTTCATCAGGATGTTCAAAAACAGAAACTTACTCTTTTACCCTCTCGGAACCAGATGATTCTTGGCGGTGGCGCTCCCTGTGTCGAACACACTAACTCCACCAGAGAACCAAAGGTGACGTTGTAAACGGTTCTTCCACCTTTAATGTACGGTGGAACTGGAAATATTTAAGATGAAACGCTAATAAAAGGCTTTTATAAACCAAAACTAGCAATATTTAAGTAAATAATGATTTATTAATATATAAGTATATCAGAAATTGGTAAAATAATTCCTTAATGAGAAGTAACATTAAATACGCGTCAGCAAAACGATGTGACAAAGTAGTAGTAAGTTATTGATTATCATTATGTTACAACGATTCAGTGAGAAACTAAGGTTATTAAAATATTTATTAAGACAGTAATTATCAAATGGCTTTAGACCTTTGTTTAGGGCCACTTAAAAGCTTACTGACGTGAATTATAAACATAAGTTGCTGATACCCAATATGGAGTCCAGATAAATTTTTACAGTGTGTCCAGAAAAATGAAACTAGTGAAGCTGAACCCGTGCTCTAAGTAGAGTGCATATGTGACGATCAATCCCACTATTCGTTGGTAAAAGAGTAGCCCAAGATTTGGCGGTGGGTGGTGATGACTAGCTGCCTTCCCTTTAGTCTTACACTGCTAAATAAGGGATGGCTAGTGCAGATAGCCCTCGAATAGCTTTGAGCGAAATTCAAACAAACAAGTATAAGCAAGCTTACAATGTTCTCAGTTTCACTTTCTTAAAACTAGCTAAAATAGAAAGCAATAACAAAACACTGATAATTATCAATCCCGTTCTGCTGTAAACACTTACATTCATGAGTGATAGACAACAATGTAATAACAAACAATGTACAGGGTGGCCCGTAAGTCCCTACCCATCCATATATCTTATGTATCCAGTGTATCTGTGTGCTGTCCCTCATTCTCGCTGCATAATATTATGTGACGCCATGTTCTGTGAGACATTGTCCTCAACATAGCAGGGGTTATTGTTCCAAATACTGCGGTAACAGCTGCCTTCAACTCATCATTAGTATTACTGAATATAACATAATAACATATGGATGAATAGGGACTTACGGGCCACCCTGTACATTTTCAAATACGATGCTAGTTAGTCTTAGCTGTTAGGTAGCTGTTATGGCCACGTAAAGCTTTTCAATTTGTCCCTAAACTTCTTTATACATATTAATAGGTTTAAGCAGTCTTTGCTTTCCATTGCAACTTCTTCGACACTAACACTTTAAATACACGAAACGACGTTAGAAAGTTTTGAAAATTCCATTAACCGCAACAACGCGGTTCCAGATGTTAAAAAAATCTACAGAAAAATAAAACACATGGACTAATTTGTTCCTAAAAAACCAAATGAATGGACTACAAAGACGTTAGTTGCTCTAAATAAATCGAATGTATGGACTACAAAGACGTTAGTTGCTCTAAATAAACCGAATGTATGGACTACAAAGACGTTAGTTACTCTAAATAAACCGAATGTATGGACTACAAAGACGTTAGTTACTCTAAATAAACCGAATGTATGGACTACGAAGACGTTAGTTGCTCTAAATAAACCGAATGTATGGACTACAAAGACGTTAGTTGCTCCTATACAGAAAGTAAATATATGGACTAGAAAAGACGTTAGTTGCTTCTAAAGAAATTAAACGTATGGGATACAAAGACGATAGTTGCCCTTAAGAAACTGAATGTATGAACTACTAAGACGACAGTTCCCTTATGAAACCGAATGTATGGACTACAAAAACGTTAACTGCTCCTAATAAAAAGTAACTTTGATTTTATGACATATTTTTGTAGCAACTGTTGTCTTGACATAAAACATTCTACAAAGGGAAAGAACATGAGCTATTAATATATAAACCTAGAATTAAAATAAGGAAAAACTTTACAAATAATGTTACAGATAACAGTGAAGTAATTATTAACTAGGATTTGAAATCTACACTTCAACATTACAGAGCTTATTACTTGTGTGTCCCGTGAAAGTTTAATTTAAAGTTACTATATCTTTCGACCTTGTGGAACCATTTGAAAACACGCCCTCTATAATTTAATGATGCATTTATTATTTAAGTAAATAATTTTTATCAGAAAGTTCGTTTTTGCATTTTACTTACACATCCAAAACGAAAGAACGTCGAAAAACATTTTCTTAAATAACCATATTTTTAAGGCATCACAAAACCGGTTGCAAATAGCATTATATTTCATAAGGCGTTTTGAAAAAAGATGGAATTCATACGAAATCTTTTTCTTTCAATCAGCTTGAAACATAATTTATTAAGTGAACGCAGGTGTGACTGGTTGTTAGCTGGAAATATTATTTATTAACTAAATACGGATGTGACGGTTTGTTACATGAAAAAATGATTTATTAACTGAATACAGTTGTGACGGGTTGTTACATGGGAGAATTATTTATTAACTGAATACAGTTGTGACGGGTTGTTACATGGGAGAATTATTTAACTCAATACAAATGTGACGGGTTGTTACATGGGAAAATGATTTATTAACTGAATACAGGTCTGACGAGCTGTTACATAGGAAAATGATTTAACTCAATACAGATGCTGATGGGTTGTTACCTGGAAACATTTATAGAGTTAAAAGACAAAAGGTGTGTTTGAGTGGAAAGCTTTTTAATCTTTTTTTTTAAATCAGAGCGTCATCACATACGTAATAGCAGCGGGTTAAATTGTGCAATGTATCGGAAAGATAAAGAAATTTGGGGAATAGAGTTGTCGTCCCTCAGCCCCCTTCTAAAACAGTAGTGTTTATGTGTTAAGGTTTTGTGTACGAGTTTCTTCATTTGTTTATAGACACTTATGAGTACCGGTTCTGTCACACTGTTGAACTTTAGTAATTACCCTCCTCACACATGTTTTGAAAGCATCACTACACTGGTGTCTTTTACTACTTCATTCCATCGGTTTACACTGTTGATCAAACCAAAGTTTTTGACGGGTATCAGGTGTTGTGGAGTAGTTTTAACCTCGCAGCCATTGAGACGCCCTGCATGGCTATGAGATTCGTTCAGAATTGATAGGTTACTTAACTGTTCTAATTACTTTAGACACACAGCACTGTTTTAATATTTATAAATTACGCGGATACGAATACAAAATACCACAATGAAAAACTTGCTTCGTAAATACGTTAAACAGTTGAATAAGATAAACAAAACAAATCGCTCAGACTCAGTACTTTTACTTCTGTTTGTATCGGTCTGTTACTGTGGTCAGTTCTAACACGAATTGATTCCTTGGTACTCACCACTTCGGGTGGTCACTATTTGGTTTAACTAATTGAATGCTTTCCAATATAATGCTGTGGCCAATGGAACGAACGTGTTCGTCCACAGCGGTTGACGCGGTACAACATAATATTGCAGATTTATGTTTCCCAAGGAATTCAACTGCAATAGCCGCCAGCCAGCCATAAAAGATAATGTTTGAGACTCAACATATTTTACAAACACTAGTGACGTTTCTTTCCTCCCTTGTGCCTTTCAGCATGGAAGAGATGTGATTAGTGGTTAGTCTGGACGAAGCTTCGAAGACTGCTCTACCATCTTTTCCTATAACTTGGTGCATCGAACGTTAGGACCTGCGTTTCCAAGTTGACACTGTAGTTCTCTTAGAGCTTTGTCAATATGCGAGTCGCTTCTGGCACGTGGGAGCAGAACCACATAGAGAATTACCTACAAACATTGGTCAATCTGATGTTGGATACTCTAAAGGTAAACGCAAGCAGGTCGGGTACATCTGAGATCAACACTGTTCTGAATTCATAAATAACTAGAGAAAAAGGAACCAGACAGCAACACCTACCCGTAAGCTCCTAATGGTAGAGAGGAATCGGTTAACGTGGTCATAAATACCCTACAACTGAAAATATGGAACACGTTTAGGAACTTGTCGAGACTCGAGCTTCGAATTTATCGATTTGCAGCCCAGAAAACTCACCGCTTGGCCACACCCGTCACATTATTGTATTCGGAAAGATAAGAGTTTAATAAATGTTTTACAAATCTAGTTATAAAATTCGAAGAACCAACAGCATTCACGATGCCTATTTTACCCGTCGTGGTTTCACGGGGGTTTGTAATCGTATTTATGGTAAACTTAATAAAGCGGCCACCGTCCCTAACTTTGACTCGCACTGTATTTTGATTATCTGCGCAAACGCTTACCCTGGAAACCTTCGTTTTACTGTACAAATGACTCCCGAATTTCGTAAATCGTGTTTCCCATTTCATAAACATACGAGGATTTACGGTCGCCATTCTACCTTTCTTTCTTC
Organism: Carcinoscorpius rotundicauda; assembly: GCA_011833715.1. Lineage (NCBI taxonomy): Eukaryota > Metazoa > Arthropoda > Merostomata > Xiphosura > Limulidae > Carcinoscorpius > Carcinoscorpius rotundicauda. The sequence continues at coordinate 19,483,135 of CM022391.1, forward strand.
ACAAACAACGCCCAGCAAACGTTCGAACGTTAGATTTGAGAAACAAGAAATAAAAACATCGCACTGAGATGGGTTTATGTTTTCATAAACTATAAATAAATATATCGTACATATAACGTGGAATAAGCTAAGCGTGCCAAGAACAGCCCCCCACTTCACCAATGACGTTAAAATGCATAAAAAAATGAAACGAAAGTGCTGCGCCTTGAAACCTGTCAGTAGACAAGCACTACTACACATATCTGTGAATAATTTATAGTAATGGAATTTAGGCTAAGTAGACGAATCAATGGAAGAAGGAAAAAAGTTGAACGTATTAAAAGAAAAACGTGGACTGATGGAAAGGTTTATATTCTCTTTCACTCGTTATTTATTTTATATTTTGGTTTTGTTTTGAATTTCGCGCAAAGCTATACGAGGGCTATCTGTGCTAGCTAATTCAGCAGGCAGCTAGTCATTACCACCCACCGCCAACTCTTGGGCTACTCTTTAACCAACGAAAAGTGGGATTGACCGAAACATTATAACGCCCCCATGGCTGGGAGGGCGAGCATGTTCAGCGCGACCCTCAGATTACGAGTGCATGCCTTAACGCGCTCGGCCATGCCAGGCCAAACGTTACTTATAACATCACAATGGCTGAAAGGGCAAACATCTGTGGTGTGACAGGGCTTCGAACCCGCGACCCTCGGATTACGAGTCGAGTGCCTTAACCACCTAACCATGCCGGTTAAGATTTTTTTTATAGTATTCATTTTAATCGGCTGTTAACAGTTCATACAGTATAGGAGCTGTAACACTTTACTCTTAAAACAATAATACAGGTTCCAAAGGAGTTTTGCATAATGACAAAAAAATAGTTCCATTGTTAATTTATATATACATATTTATAACGGTATTAACGCGTACATGTCAAACCACCTAGCGGCGAATCGTAACCTTTTCTCCTTAAGAAAATTAAGTTCAAAGAAAGATTTGTATCATGTCTTCGGAAGTATCGGAAATCTTTCACTCAGCCAACACGTGCTACAAAACTTAACCAAAGTATGGTTTATGTAAACAAAGTCGATGCTCTTTCACATATAAAATCTATTTGGTGACCAGAAGTAAAACGAATGGATCAATGTTAAAGGGAAATTTCTTGTAGAAGAACAACTCAATACAGTGTTCCCTCGTGTATCGCGGTAGATGCGTTCCAAAACCCCCCGCGAAAGGAGATTTTCCGCGAAGTAGGATCGCCGATTTTTACGTATATATTTATGTGCATTTAGACTTTTAAAACCCTCCCTGTACAACTATTTAACCTTCCCATTACAATACTGTTCATTATTGCTGAAATAATAAGAACAATTATTAAGATATTAAGCCTTAAAATTAAAAATTACATATCTTCAGCAGGTGGTGTCTTTTCGGGGGACACCACTTCCTCTTCTGTGGAAGGTGAATCGGCAATTTCTTCGTCGGTCGTTATAACTTGAGGAACAGTACTTGCCACCGGTACCCTTTCTTTCTTGCTCGGCTGGATCTCGCGTAGCCTTCGCAGACGCACAATGCGTCTATAGCCTTTCCAGTTGGTTCTGTTTCCATTTTTACGCTGTTATAAACTCAAATATATGTTTATATCTCAAAATATACCTGTTTTCTTTTTCTTTACACTATTAATTATATTTATTTTTAATATTTTAATGGTATTTGATGCTTTATTTTAGATTTAATGTTTATTATTTTATATATATATATGTGGGGGTCGGCCGAACCCGCGAAAGAGGATCCGCGAAGTGGCGAGGGAACACTGTGTCTTAAATAAAAACTCGAAACGTTTACGATAAGAACCACTTTTAAAGAAAGCCTTGGGTCTTGACACAGCAAAACGTGATCTCCATTACGAATCGTTTCTTTAAAATTCCCATGTTTTGAAGCGCTTATCAAATCGACATCGTAATTACATCACTGAAAATGTAAAGGAAACTTGACGATGTATCACAAAATCTTTTCGTTCATACAACCCTAAAATCTAATGTTTAGACCAGATAAAAAAGAAAAAATGAAACTTCTGGTTTCATGTTTTAGTTTTCCTTCTCCTCTAACGTCCGTTTCGATTTTGGTTAGAATGCGAATGGATACTTTGCATTTTAAACTAAAAGAAACGGAACTAGAAATCTCAACTTGAATTTCGCTTTACTTTTACCCGTTGGCTAAAGGGCCACCTCATGAACCTCCCACCCCCACCTAAGAGACTCGCTATAAAAAGAACTTTATCAGAATTTTTTTAAAAAACCGAATATAGAATTGAATGCTATATTTATAACATATCCACATATGAAAACATGCACAATTCAATCAGTATCCTGGAACGCTATCTACTGCACGCCCTGCACTTTAATTAAACTTTTCACGTTTTTCTGCTTAATTAAATATTATTGTTTAATTAAATGATTTTGTTCTCAGGCTCAGGGTATTTTCCACTGTACTTGGCCTACTCTGGTCAGCGCTTTTTTTCGATACTACAGTTGGTATCCGCTCCAGCTTTGATCTGTCATCCTATGAAAAAGTCCATCTATTACGGTTTGTAACAACAATCTGATCCGTAACCAATAAATAGTTCTTACTTAATAACAACAGCAAAACACAAGGCATGTATTCCCATAACGTTTTCATCACATTAAAGTAGAGTGGTGTGACTTAACTTTAATAAACACTAAAGATTCAAGTCACACACAGGAAATATACAGAAAGTTACACCCGTATTGTTCTAGTTCTGTTTATTGTAAAACGTAAACAATATCTGTATTGTTCAAGTCCTGTTAATTGTAAAACATATTAAATATCTGTAGTGTTCAAGTTCCGTATATTGCACAGCATTAATAACATCTATTTTGTTTAAGTTACACGTATTGAAAAATAAATACAAACCAAGTGGGTATTTAAAGTGTAATCTATAAGTAGGTCTAACACAGAAGGCAGATAGTGAACAGCGATAACAGTCAACTGTTAACTGATCAAATAGTGGAATTAAAGCTTCATTTTTACCGCGCAGCCCCAAACCCGATGCGAAATCCTTGGATCCATAAGCTGGGTTTGGTAACCATATATCACAGTTTGGTAACCATATATCACACACATAAATAGATAAATGTTCTAAAATTGATCCAATAGCTGCAAATAAAAGGCCAAAAGGTGTGAATAAAAAATAAAACAAAAACATATACATTCATGATATATATATACATATATGTAAATCACACAAGTATGTCGTTAATTAAACCGATATTTTCAAATTAATTTTCCTTTATTATTTTCCAGGATTTCTATTATATCTTAAACTCCATTATACTGTATTAGATAAAAACAGTGACGTTTGTTTTAACTCATAATTTAGGTCTGCATTATATTTTGTGTTGGTTAGTTAGGTTTGGTTTGAATTTCGCACAAAGCTATTCAAGGGCTACCTCCGCTAGCCGTCCCTAATTTAACAGTGTAAGACTAAAGGGCAGGCAGCTAGTCATCACCACCTACCACCAACTCTTGGGCTGCTCTTTTACCAACGAATAGTAGGATTAACCGTCACATTATAAACCCCCACGGCTGAGAGGGAAAGCATGTTTGGTGTGACGAGGATTCGAACCCACGACCCTCAGATTATGAGTCGATGCCTTAACCACCTAGTCATTCCGGGCTCAGTTCAATTTCAAATTTGTAAACGCACATATTATGTTCCCTAAAAGTTAACCCTCTTTGTTTCATGAAAACGTTACAAATCATAAAACATTACAATTCCTGAGTTTACTAATAGAGGAACTAATAGTTTCATACTGAATGGCAGCTTAGGTGCATGTGGGTTAAACAGCCAAATGAAATAGATCCCACGATTCCGTTGTAGCTGTCCCAAATCTTCAGTTATTGACCACGTGGAAGACATTTCGTTAACCTGAAGATGACCTAGGAAGGTCGAAACGTTATATTCTAAAAGTTTTAATAATCATACCAACAGTTCTGAGTTACACATGGAAGACAGACACCAGCATTCGCCGCCATATTGTCTGTTTCTGAAAACGAAATAATGGTACTTACATTTATTTTAAAGTGGCGCTCACAGCTAAAAGTTCGGAACTGTGCCAGCAGTAACACGTCTCGAACCTTAGACTTTTCAAATACATAGTCCATCAGCTTTATGCAAAGCAAAGCCAACTCCGGCTCTGAAATAAACATGCTTAGCAAGCTAAGCCTTTTTTTTTTTGACACACGTGTCAGGAGATTTCACAGTGATACAGGATACTTATAAAAACAAAACATACTACTGCTGCAATTGGGGAAACACGTGTTTTGCAAGACAACATTAGGAAAAATCGTTTTAGTCCCCTCTACAACCTCCTCAAATAATCACTTATGCGCATGTTACAATCGGCGTGGTAAATGGGCCGAAGATGAATAACACAATGCGACCCATTTAAACGGTGAAAGTAAAAGGCACCAACACAGCACGTGACTCACTCCACGCGCACCCCACATATTCAACTTTATCGACTCGTCAGGAAGTGCCCTCTATAAAACGCTGTTAAATCGATTGCAGCCGTTGAAAATAGGATAGCCGTTGTGGTGGTTAAAAATATACTTTATAAATGTCTATTAATTTTAAATTAAACTGTTTAATTACTAATTTATTGAAAAGTAATTCTCTGTTTGTTTTTCGTTAAGAGCACACTTATACGACAGAAGGCATTTGTTTTATGTGTCAAGTGCACCGGTCCACAACTGAATGTTGTTGACAGTGCACGGCTTACACACGATAATACTATTTTAATTTGTTACACGATTAACATTCGTGATAGTCAGAGGGCGATCTTTTTCTTCAAGAGATGTGAACAGACAAGATACAACTGAAAAAAGAAAAGAAAAGAGAGAGAGTGGTAAGAAACAACCATATGCGAAAACACTCAATATTTTTATAGGCTTCGATTTTGCTTTCTAAACGATAATGTTCGAAAAAAAACGTCTCCTCAAAAGAAGAGATTCCAGAATGTTCGATGTTAACATCTGAATAAACCTGCATATAACTAAATAGTATTTGGCATGATTAATTTAAACAGAACGGTTCCTTATTGGAAAGATGGACTGCCGAGCAAGTGAAGGGTAACAAGTCGGAAAAATTGGTTACTCTTAAACGAATAGTGAGGCTGATTATGTACCACAGTTATAACACTCGCAAAGATAAAAGTGCTCAGTTTGTTCAGTGGTTTATCACGACTCGAACTTCAGGCCTTCCAATTCGCAGCCCGGCAGTAACTGTTTAAAACAAAAATCACAAAAAACTTAATAACCCTACGCCTACACGAGATAATTTCAAATTGAAACTTGTTATTACTTTTAACAGTTTTTAACCTGGAAATTGCGCATATTTCTAAAGTACTTTGGTCGTATCGTTCGAGAAGAACTACAACAAAGTTCGACAGTCAACGGATATCGTTTTCGTTTTGCAGAATGTTAGGGATAACAAATATAATGAGTTGTTACATACAGTCATTTCGAATAACCCATCACAGCTAAGCCTAACTGCCTTGAAAGAAGGATCTAAAACGAAACTTACGTTTCAATAGCATCTAAATCGATTCGTTAACAAGTTGCTCTTAGTTATGAAGAATTCGGCTACTTGGATAATAACCGGTGAACGTTTACGCTCACGCTAAGCAAAAGACAATATTAACATTTATGCACATTATGACGTCACAATAATCGTATTTCTACACGAACGATTCACTTTCACAAATAATATTAATTTTTCAAACTATTAGTATTCCAACCTGAAGAAGACCCCACACTTAGAACGTCTGACCTACATAGGAACATTCCCAGATTCTTAACAATCTTGGACCGGAATGCTGGTCGTCTGGTCCAGGGTTTGAAACGCGATATAGCAACAAGCATGCTACACATTTTCGTCTTCTTGTATTGAAAAAGTAGTACAGTTTTGTTTTACGGTTCAAAGCTGGACAAAGTATACAGCATAAATGTCTGTATAGCGAAGAGGCCAGGGTTCGAGCCGTGATACGCTGCTGAACACATTTCCGAGCCTTAAAGATACAGTGAATCACATAATCTGCTTCAAAGAGCTAGACAAAGCCCTAGTTCAAAATTAAAGACGGTTATCTCAAACCTTAGGGCATTCTAGCCTTTAGTTGACCTACGCTTAAAAGGAAAAAAGCTACAAATTGTTTTACTTTATATTGTATCCTAAAAACTTTGGAGAGAAAGCTACTAACTTAGGTCAAAATTAAAAATCAACACTGTGATGAGAATATGTACTTTTCTTACACTCTTACTAATAAATATTATAATGTAGTGTTTCATCAGTTGAACGCCATTACTGTTAACAACATTGTTTACCATAAACCAAACACACTTCACGAGGTTCAGCCAGCTTAGAAGATTTAGACCAGCACTAAATATTTCCACTAAGATAACAGAGCAAAACAATCTCTATAATGAATACTTTCCTAAATAGTTGCCAATTTACAGGGCTTATATATATATATATAGACAAGTTGTTTACGAAACGACCATTCTGTTCCAATTTAAACTACTCAAAAATCACAATACTATTAGTATCAAAATGTTTAGTTTTTTAAAATGTCAGTTTATCAGGCTTTTTTATATTTTGTTTAACGTTACAGTAACGAATTTTATCCTTCCTTCCAAAGTCTTGTATTTGATATACATTAATGACTGTTTGTTTGTTTTTATGAATTTCGAGTAAAGCTACTCAAGGGCTATCTGCGCTAGCCGTCCCTAATTTAGCAGTGTAAGACTAGAAGAAAGGCAGCTAGTCATCACTACCCACCGCCAACTCTTGGGCTACTCTTTTACCAATGAATAGTGGGACTGAACGTCACATTATAACGCCTCCACGGCTGAAAGGGCGAGCACATTGGTGTGATAGGGATTCGAACCCGCGATTCTCAGATTACGTGTCGAACGCCTCAACCCACCAGACCATGTCTGGCCTATACATTAATGAAAACATACAGTTTTATACGTGGTTTTCATACATACACACACACACACACACACAAAAGAATCACATTTAAAAATATGTGGTTTCACCGAGAGGCTTTGGTTTTCTTTGGATTTTCAAAAGATTTTGAGTTTAACAACAATCGCCATTTTCACAAATTATTTGGATGACGTTTAACCTTCCTCAATCTGTGAACTTTTGTTGTTCTTAACGACCATATTAACATATTAACGACCAACTTGTACACAATTCGCGAAAACAACGTTTATTTACACAACCAAAGCTAATGGACGCGATATTAATCATTTACACAACGTAAATAAACACGTACACAAGGCACGAGAACTATTTATTTACACGACGTAAATAAACACGTACACAAGGCACGAGAACTATTCATTTACACGACGTAAATAATCACATTCACCAGGCACGAGAACTGTTTATTTACACAACAGAAACATGTAAACTGGGGTTGTTATTGATTACTTACTGTCAACAATGAGGCTGGCTGGGTCGGAATATTGTACACCTTTGTCGTTGCGAGCAATGCAGTGGTAATTGCCTTCATCCGCTTGTCCTACATTGTTTAGTAATAGGTCACCGCTGTCAAGGACCTGAAAAGTTGCTTGACCATTGTGATGTATACTTCGTCCATCTCGTTGCCAGGAAACGTTTGGTTGTGGACTTCCGCTTGTGAGGCACGTGAAAACGACTGTTTCGCCAATCACAACCGTCTTGTTGCTCGGTCCTTTTAGAATTATCGGTTCTAAAACATAAAAAAAATAACAACGTGTACTCTGATACGTTTATTGGAAACAAAGCACGTGTATAATCTGTGAGGCCTTCCACTGTCTTGTAATAAAAATTATTCTAATGTTACTCTAGCCTACTTACTCGCACGAGCGAAACGAGGCGGTGTTGAATATAAAAATTAAGAGTAGAGGCGGTAAACGTCTTATGTCTGTCTGTGGATACGTAACTTAAAAGGAGATCCAGACCTAATTTGGCATGCAAACTTAGTAGTTCAAAATGAAACCAAATTCATATTAACCTTTCTCATATATTGGGAAATATATATACATATATAAATATTTCAAAATAACTATTATATCATTACTGGAGTACCTATTGTAAACAACCAAATCTTTCAGCATTTTGGCTTGTTTCCCATAATTACCAGAATATAGAGTAATAAAATATCCACCTACAAGACGGAAAAAAATATATTACTACTATTTCACATCACGTAACTTCCGATTTATTCCAGGGTTAGAACAAGTGTTTAAGCCGAAATCAGAGAACAATTACACGGTTTAAAAATTTCTTGAGGGGTATTTCTTACTTCTTGACACAGAATACAGTTTTCCGCAAGAAACAAAATTAAAGATTATTAATAAATTTAATTAATGTATTAAAGGTATTAATTCAGACAGTAGGAATCTTTACCACATCTCTACTATAAAATGGGCTGCCAAGTTTCTCGATTCTGCTTCTTCATCTCCTCACTTCCCTTGTCTTACAACTGTTTTGTAGAGTAAACATGCTACTGAAAAATCTTCAGAGATTTTCCTAATTTTAGTCCACTTATACGTTTTGTTTTTTGAGTTTTCAAGAGAAAAAAATGGAGGAGCACACTCTCCTTAAAATAAGCTAAAAAAACAGTTTTAAGGTAAAACATTTAAAATGCATCATAAGAGCTGCAGAAAGAAAGCCCATTATGCACTGGAGAGTTCACTGTATTCGTGGACTTACCCGGAACGTCTTAAGACATGTTAAGTTTGCCAGAAACAACCAAAAGAGACAAGTTAGCTCTTCAGTTTAAAGACGAACAAGTTATTTTAAAATGACAAGAATACAATTAACTAGACATAGAATTATACACGGACCGTTCTCTACCTTAAAACAGTTTTTATTTGCAAAAATGAAGCTTTAACTGGCCAAGAAAAAAAAAACTTTCGTAAATAATAATAATAAATTCATGTTTAGAACGTTCCGTGTATAGTTCTAAATATTAATTTACCTACCTTATGAGTCTTAAAAAGTCAAGTTAGTAGATTCTGAAGGCTTGGAGATTGCAATCAGAAAATTACAAAAATGTTATTTCTGTTACTTGTTAATCTTCTAAAATTAACTCAATCGATTTTCTTACATTTTTATTTTCTGTTACCAGCAGAAATTTCTTTTTCTTCTCTCTTGGCATCATGTTAGGAAACAGTGGAAATGAGAAGTTTTAACAACAACCGACAGTTTCTTTTATCAAACTAATACCTACTGTGCTAACATATATCAGTTCATTTCTTTATCAGATCGTAAACTAACTGAATCATTGAAACCAAATAATCTGTACGTTCTTACGAAAGCCCAACACAGTGATGGATAGAAACTAGCGATACCGTCCGTCGAACATTTCGGTTTCTTTCTACAAAGGATGGCCGTGACCTAGTGGATCAAGGGGGGACTGTGGATCCCAGGTGTTCGTGTCCCCTTGACACGAGGGGGAAGTCTTAAAGGTATATGCGCACTATGCAGTTAGACAAAAGGGATGATGTAGTCTAGCTGTATTCCCACTAGTCTATCAATTCATTGTGCGTAGATAGCTCACGAGCAACTTTGCCAAGCAAGATGGCACATTTAACAGTACCATTGTAGTACGCGGTCTACACAGATACTATCAATAGCACCGTTTTAATGATTCACTAACACATAACTTCTCGATAAATGATTTATATCTATTCACGTATTTGTTCAGTAAATAAAAATACTTTAAATAAACTGTGTGTTCCAAAAAGAGTACCTAAAAACTTAGGTTATAACTGCATTAGTTTTAATTGTTGGAATTTATTTCATTCGCATTAAATTTGCCCCCAAAATGTTATTTAATGTGTTTTTTTTTTTACTTTATTATTTTAAAGGTGTTACTTTAAACACCTGGTGCCAATTGTAAGTAAACGAAAATTAACACAGTGATACCATCGGTGCAGACCGCACGCTACAGGAGCACACATTTAACTATAGATGGCGCCGTATCGTTGATTTTTATGTCCATAATTGCGACACCAGTGGAAGAATTACAAACTATCATTGGCGGTAACAAACTGGTTCATATTAAACAATCGCTTGTAATATCCACCCTTACTCTTTATCTCGAACTACATATCCACATCAGGAAATCTTAAAACTATAGAATACAGCACTGCTTCCGCTATGAATATTCATTTCCAACGTATAACGTAAAAAAAAAAAAATCACTGTTTACACATCGCACGCTCATTTTAGCACACTTCTCAAGGATTCGTCATTGCAATCAGCTGATGTCCACGTTGTACAGTCGCCCGAGGTTCAATATTAGTGACGTCAAAGTGTTTTAACCAATCAAAAATATTCATTTATTATTGTTAACAACTTGTGGGATTTCGACCAGAAGTTTGTTGCTTGTGTTTACTTCCACAGAAATGCAGATAATTTTTCCCACCAGGAGATGAAACTTGATACTATTTATTCCCTGTAAGAAACATCCGGGAAATTCCAGCGAGATGCAGTCTCCTTCCATTACAACTAAATATGTTTCGACAAGTTTGGCATTGCAAAGATGAATAATTAAGCATTGATATCTAGGTCGCTTAAAGTTTCCAACCGTTAACCATGGGAGAAAATAACAACTATTTAAACTATTCCAGTAATTTTCATCATTTTTTTTTAAATATAAAGCTCACAATAAATCAAGTTTAAATACTTGGAAAGTTAAAAAATTCGTAGCGTTAAAAACACAAGCACCTCCTTTAAAAGGTCAAGCTATGGCGAGTTTACAAATAACTTCTTTACTTCAACTAGTGTGGTCACGTTTAGAGACAAATATACTACTTTAATATTCAAAACAACAGACGGTATCTCGAAGTAACTCAGTTACGTTACGACTATCGGAAACAGCCAAGTCATTACAGAAATGGACAGTATATACTTCTATTATCGACGTTGCTATTCACCGCTAATTAATAGCAATATCAAATTCTTTTATATGTGTGATAAACTGTTGCTTAGAGATACAACTTTGTTGACACCCAAAATGCCACGAATCGGAGGGAGAATTTTCCAAGAGTGGGAGGCGGACAAATCCGGTTCCCCGTGGATACTAAAACAGCACAAACAATGTCTACTATGTTACCGTTCCAGGAAATGGGAAGCTACTCGGACAAACTAGTCTGTCCCCACCATTAGTCTGACAGATATATTCAATGTCTCTACTTTCACGTGACATAATCACACGACAAGGATATCTGGGATAGACGATCTGTTTTGTGAACTCGTATCAGTCACGCTATTCGTTAAGTTTGACCAGACCAACTGAAAACAACTTACAGATATATCCAAATAAGCAAACAATAGCACAACCAGAGAGGACGTTTAACTGGAGCTGTTATAATCTTCGTGGAATTTCTCAGGCTAGCTGTGGTAGTTTTATTTGTTCAACCAGTCCTTGCCTTTTAAGGTTAATTGACGAACTCTGATTCCATCAAGCAGCGAATGAAGTTTCTCTTCATACAAAAACAAATAAACAAACAAAGCTCATGTGGGTGTTTTTTGTAGTTGTTACAACTCTTGTAATTAGCGATTTCCTACCATCAAATCTGTTGGCTTGTTATTTTGTTTCAGGCATTTTTAGAAATAGATTAAGCGAGAGAGGGCGGTGGTTACAGGTAATTATCGTCCAGTTAGCCACAGTAACTAAAAATCACTAAAGTTTTGTCCACGACCTTGACATTCGAGAGAGGCTGGGGCATTTTGGTACGTAAAAGAACAGATATTCAAGATGTACTTAACCATTATAACACGAATTTTGTATCGTTCATTAGTGGCAGGGTGAAAGCTACATCATACTGAGTGACGTTGTAGTTGCATCTATTTAAAACAAAAGTCTCAGTTTATGGAACTTACTGATGAAATTATGTAAGAAACATGGGGGAAACTTTAGCATCAATCAGTATGAGTGACTGGAACACCAATGGCACTTTTATATTATACTTTCGTACGTTTTTAAAAATACAGTAACTAGTTAAGGAAAAATTAGTTTAACCGTATGTGCACAGTACGGGTCAAAGTTCAGAGTCATGACCTTTTTACGGAGTAGAGAACGATTCAATAATGGTTTTATGTGATGTCATATTTCTGATTTAGAAAATCTGTAGATATGTTATTTGGAGGTTCTGCATGTGGTGTAAATACGATCTGCAAAGTATGCAATAGACAAAGATGTTTGTTTTTTTATTCTTCAGGTGAACACCATTTTGTAGTCCATCTGTGTCGAACTGATTTCAGTACTTTACGTGCATATTTTTAGTACACAATCTTCATTAGCACACCTGGTATAACAGACTTTTACTACTGACTAGCCTTTCGTGAAGAAAAAACTACATAACTTTGGGATTAGAATCAAGATAGATTCCTTTTCCGATACGGAGCCTGTCCAGTAGAGTAGTGACCAGTAGGTACAAAGTTTGTGAAGGTTTTCAACAGACACAATGTTTGAAGATAAGCTAAAAAAACACAAAAGAAAATTATGAAAGTAAAAAAAAAAAATCGTTAGTAGACCACAAGGGGTGCGTGGAAAAAATTTCTACAAGAAAACAGTGCGGAGATGGTTTTTTTTTTATTTTGTTTCGTTCGTTTTCTACAATATTAAACGATAACATTTAAACCCACAGTACCCTAAGGAACTTTGTGGAATATTAAAAGTTCCCTTGTGTACGTTTTCATTATTGCTTTAACATCTTTATTCTTATCACAGAAAACTTTTATTTATTAGAAATATGTCAACTGCTGTTGTTGTTGTTTTGGAATTTTGCACAAAGCTACTCGAGGGCTATCTGTGCTAGCCATCCCTAATTTAGCAGTGTAAGACTAGAGGGAAGGCAGCTAGTCATCACCACCTACCGCCAACTCTTGGGCTACTCTTTTACCAACGAATAGTGGGATTGACCGTCACATTATAACGCCCCCACGGCTGGGAGGGCGAGCATGTTTGGCACGACTCGAGTGCGAACCAGCGACCCTCAGATTACGAAGCGCACGCCTCAACGCGCTAGGCCATGCCGGGCCTATGTCAACTGCAGATAGTACAGTAAATGTGTATCCTTACGAACCTCAAAGAGAATCGAAATCAAGGCATTTTAAAATGGCACATGCGACCACCAACCTACCCCCTCCTTTTGTTTTTTGTACTTTCACATAAGTGCTTCGGTGTGAAATATTTACTATTCAACTTAATATAGTAAATTACATATAAGCTTATGTAGCGTGTAATTTAACTGAAATAATTTTGCTTTTTAAGAATGTTTGCGAATAGCTACACGAGTAACCAGCCATTAGCATAGGTAGAGCTGTCTGCGTTTTGAGCCAGTAGGGAAGGCAGCAATAAAAAAAAACAACAACCCTGCCACGATCTTTTGGATCGAACAGTGGGGATTTGATGTCAAATCGTCATCACAGCCCCAAAGCGAGAAGAACTTTTTTTTTCCGGCTACGAGACATAAACCATGAATCATCGTCTTTTGTGTGCACGCTAACCAGGTTATACGCTTTTGTTTGTTTTGGAATTTCGCACAAATTTACTCGAGGGCTATCTGTCCTAGCCGTCCCTAATTTAGTAGTGTAAGACTGGAGAGAAGGCAGCTAGTCATTACCACCCAACGCCAACTCTTGGGCTACTCTTTTACCAACGAATACTGGGACTAACCGTCACATTATAACGGCCCCACGGCTGAAAGGGCGAGCATGTTTGGTGCGACGGGGATGCGAACTCGCGACCCTCAAAACACGAGTCGCACGACTTAACGCGCTTGCCCATGCATGCCGAGCATGGTTATGTGCTAGTTAGTATTTTGTACTTATGTCTTCAATAAAAGCAAAGACTAATAAACAGTAATTATAGGTACATAGGTAAATAATGTTTGACACCAGGTGGTGTTGTACAGATACACATCTAGTGAGATATTTAAAATAAATTTACGGAAGAAAAAATTCACTAAGTTCACTTTGGACGTTTTTTTAGGGGGGGGAACACTACAAAGCAGCTGTTCCTTAAGTTTAGCCTTTCTCTACTTGTACTCAGTTGGATTTCAAAGCGCGTGAATGTTAAATCTATCGATTCACGTGTTTTTCTTGCTCAGACATTCTTCACTACTCTCGTGAGGATTCTAAAAATATCTTACTTATCGACAAAAAACAACACATTAACAGACATTCGAATTACTCACCACAGCACTAAAACTTGGATGTTCTCACTGACGCCAGACGCAAAGAAAAACTCGGTTCCAATAGGTATAGCTCTTTATTTAACTTCCAACTTTACATATAAATAAATATGAAATGTGTTTAGAAAGAAACGAGGTTTCTTTTCATTGCGCTGAACAGTTAATTACGACCGAAGAACAGTCAATCATCTTAAAAGATCAGTGTCTGTCAGTTGCTATCGAGGTGGTTCGTTTTGCAAGTTTATAAAGGTCGAGAGCCCGGCATAGCCAGGTGGCTAAAACACTCGACTCATAATCCGAGTTTGGCTGGTTCGAATCCCGTTACACCAAGCATGCTTGTTCTTTCAGTCGTAGGGACGTTATAAAGTAACGGTCAATCCCACTATTCGTTGGTTAAAGAGCAGCCCAAGAGTTGGCGATGGGCGTCGATGACTAGTTGCCTTCCCTCTAGTCTTACACTGCTAAATTGGGGGCGGCTAGCGCAGATAGCCCTCGTGTAGCTATGCGCGAAATTCAAAACAAACAAACAAAACTTTTAAAGGTCTTTATCCGTCCGCTGCTACTCCTTTGCAACACTGCAATGTCAAGCTTCATAATGCTACTGATTTAACGTCAATAACTGATAATTTGGTGTCAACAAATATTTTATATTCTACATAAAGTCGTAGCCCATGCATCCCCTGACTTCCCTTGATGTTGGTCCTCTCAAACACGTGGACAACACTCGTACCCAGTTGGATGAATAATAGCAAACCTACATGGTGTCGGACTAGTGCGAATATTAGAGAACCATGGGAGAAATACGTGGTACTTAACTATAGGGTTACTGCGAGTCATATGGAACCCATTGGCTTTTCAAACACATTTGTATACACTATATACATGTGAACCAACCTGTAAACGTTTTTCTTGACTGTATGGTCTCCAATAACAAGGAAGTCACACAAACATACTTTAAACAAAAACGTTAACAATACTGTAAACAATTCCACTATTTATAGTTCGAGTTCCTCCTATATTAAATGGTTGATTTCACTCACATCTCTGTCAGTTCTGTGCACCAAGTATTATAAACAAAACATTACATACTAAGATGCAATATGACCCCAAAGGTCAAGAACCTGATACGAAAACAAGTCGTTAATTTAGAGGTTAAAACAAGTCGGCGACTTAATAAAAGAGCACTATGCTGCTAAGTAGGGTCTGGACCCACGATCTAAACACCACTGTTGTATTTGTAATGGTTCTAATCCAATGTTTCGTATCCCCATTCTTTCAAAATAATATAGGACTCAGAGAACCGAATACCCCAAGTAATTTGAAATAAAGCTTATTTTTAATTCAAACAACATTTTTTAGGAACCAGAAACGTACTTCAGTTTATAAATATCTTAACCACGTGCATCTAGTGTTTAGAATATACCCCAACATGATTTCTTGGGCCATACGGTTCAGTAGTTTTGCGATTTGGGCTCATAATCGGATGGTTGCGAGTTCACGGGTGGCTATTATCATGGTGGTGTGTTCTTGAGTAAGATACTTTCTTAACGAATCACGACTGACGTTACCAAGCACAATAATGGCTCTTGTCCTGACTTATCGGTTAATAAAAATATTGTCCTGATTTGACCAGATAAGACATACTGATGTCAATGTCCTGAACTAACCAGACATAGTGATGGCTGTTGTTGTTTTGAATTAAGCACAAAGCTACACAATGGGCTATCTGTGCTCTGCCCCCCCACGGGTATCAAAACCCGGATTTTAGCGTGCAAGTCCGCAGACATACCGCTGAGCCACTGGGGGGCCATAGTGATGGCATTGTTCTGATTTGACCAGCGAATACATACGGATGTCAATGTCCTGAACTAACCAGACATAGTGATGACATTGTCCTGACTTGACCAAACATTGCGTCATTGTCATGACTTGTCTATATATATCGATGGACATCGTCGTGACTTGACCAGACATATTGACGACATTGTTCTGACTTGACCAAATACAGATATGGTGATATCCTCACGTAAAGTTATTAGTACAGCGAAGTTCTAAAACAAGATTATACACGTATCAGTTGAAGAACCACGTCGATGCTGACTGATATTTGTCGTGGGTGTGGGTGGCTTAGTTTAATCTCTGTGAATAGCACGTATGAACCAATCAACTATCATATCTTATAGAACAAAAACAAATGTGCTAAAACCTTAGTAAATGCAATTTAGCTCTATTCAAATTTTCTTTATTTGTAATTATACTTCTTTTTTTACTCAACATACAAACTACACCTCAAACTTATGAATCAATGTTAAAGTATCATTAGAACATATAAATACAGTGTCTGAAATTCTGAAGAATAGGAATAGCAAAAGGAAACCAAAACCTCGTCATCGTTGGCCACTTAGTCACTCCTATATTATCGGTTCATGGCCAGATTTCCTGGAAACGTATGTACTACGTTAATGTTGGTTTAAAATCTTTTTAACATTCGTAACAGTAAGACGTTTTTCTTTTATTAATGCGATCAAGGCGTGGTTAGCTAGTTAAATTCGATTTTTAAATATATTCTTACGTATATATAGTACCGGTGGTAATAAAAACTGACATTTTAAATTGTATTAACTCTGGCAAATTCTGTCTTTGGACCAACTGTTTAACTAGATTTTTATCTAAAAAAACAAAAACTATTATGCTTAAGTATTCTAGATTGTGATATATTACCTTAACTACAATCGTTCTTTAATAAAACTTACTTTTCGGTAAAAACAAAGATACGTGTATTATAACATATCTTCATTATATTTGCAATACCCAGTGCCAACTAGGCCACACCGTCTAGTACAAGTGCTCTGATGATATCAGACCGCCTGGGACACCACTGGTCTAGGTGCTATTTGTATTATTAACTGTTTAAACAACTGTTATAACTTTTAAACAAATTCAGAAATAGGGCACTAGTTACTGAATATAATACACTATTTTTTAACTAAATCCTTATTTAAAAGTTAGGTTGTGTATACAGGCCCTCTCAAAGGTTCAGTGAAGCCAGACTAATAATAATAATAAAGACGTGAAAACTTGAAGATAAACATTAGCCGACGAGAAAAGCGACACTTAGTTTGAATATTTGTACTTAACCTAGATTTATCAACGTTATTTAACTTTTAATAAATGCTTTTCTGTACATAAAAATAAGTCGTAAAACTTAATATATGCCAAAACAAATGTCTAAATTTGAGTCCCAGGTCAAATGGTCATCCAACTCATCTAAAGTGGCCCTATGTGTATATATGGTAAAAAAAAAACAAAAAACAATTGTATTTTTTTCCCGACATACGTTGTAAGCAATAATGCATACTTACTAGAAAGGTTATGTCTCAAAGATATGTCATACTAATTTTTCTAAGTTGGAAATGAGAACGGGCTCCCGTTTTAATTCATTTGAAATGTCTTTGAACTCGATTTTTCAAATAATAATGATCTAGAAACTAAGTAAGTCTCATGCCTTTTAATATTTATTCATGTGCACACTTAATGTTGGGAAATACAAAATGACAAATCGTCTTCGATGAAACTTTCAAATTCTCCAACGTTTAGTTTATTGGTCGTCGCAAGCACTACGACGGATACGCAATTAATCACAGAACACACGAACACTAACATTCTCGTTCTCAGTGCTACTTTGACAACAGCAATGTGAAAGTCCAAGTGAATATCAGTTATGGTGATAAGAAATATAGACTCTCTATTCGTGAAGATTAGAGCGCGTATTATTTTCGCAGAATTACAGTATTATCAATTTAATTTAAGATATTTACAAATCAGACCTTGAGGGTAAAAATTAATAACAAAACATTTATTTTTTGTTCCCAGTGATAGAAAAAAAGAACAAGTTAATAAGTGTATTTAAATTAGTTCATGGACTTCACACAGGTTAATTATATTGCACTCATGACACAAAAAACATCATCTGTAATTTATAACACAAGAACAACATATCTTATTTTTACTTCTACTTTGCTATTCATTATTCTTTTATTATTGTTGGATAATAACGTTTTCGGAGGATTTCTCTTTCTCCTCACTTTAGCTTTCAAAGGAACCTCGTCTGTTTCCATAACGTATACAAACAAAGCACTTTACAACCTTGTATTTACAAGAACATAACTTAAGGACATTCTCCTATTGTACATTGACCAGCTTATCACAAACAGGTTCTCCACAATACTACGGTAAACATAACTTTAGGACACTCAGTGTATATGGACTAGTTTAACCCTGACAACAGGTTCTCTACAATACTAGGGTAAACATAACTTTAGGACACTCTTTCAGCGCATATGGACTAGTTTATCATTGTGCGAAATTTCAAAACAAACAAACATTGACAACAGGTTCTCTACAATACTAGAGTAAACATAACTTTAGGACACTCAGTGTATATGGACTAGTTTATCACTGACAACAGATTATCTACTATACTATGGTAAACATAACTTTAAGACAATCTTCTAGCATACAATGATTGGTTTATCACTGATAACAGCTCCTCTAGACTATGTGTTAACATGACTTTTTGTAGAAAGTGAACCGATAAACACTTCGGAAGCTTCAATAGTAAACTATCGTTAAAATGTGATTTTCTTGCTTATTTTAGCTTGCCGTAGTTTATGATCACATAGTATTATGCTTTAGGATTGTTAGTATACACAGAATGAAATATCATAACAGTTTTATATATAATCTCGCACGTGTGAATTTACTCAAGTCCGCCACGCCTATTTTGATTACTTCCATCTGTTATGATAACCTCCTGTAAGTAAAACATGTTTTAATATGCACTTCGCACAGCTGGATGCTTTGTTCAACAAGACATTCACTACTAGGGAGGTACGCCTATTACGTTATTTTCGAAGTATAGTTTCGTTTTTCTAGTAGCTGTAAGTTAACTCCAACATACGAGTTTTTATTCCACTTGTATTCTCGCATGTGACGAACACGGATACTGGTATGATAATCACAGATCACCCGGCTGAAGAGCGGCAAGTTTACAAACATACAACTTCAAAATACGGAGTTTGATTCCCGCGGAGGACACAGAAAATTTGTCCACTGTGGCTTTGTTCAGAAACAAACAAACAAGCTAACTCCAGAAGATAAGTTTAGCTAATAACAACCACAGGTCCGTTTACATCAACCTTTTAGCAGCTCATGTAAAGAATCTCAGTTTGGTAGCGTCGTTAAAGTACAAACATTTAGCTCATAGTTTGAGGTTTAATTACAATTTTACACTCAAGAGGTCAAACCTTTCCGGTTGATGCATTTCACTATGCCTAAGGTCTCAAAGAAAAATTTACTCTAATCCTGTCCGAAATAATTTCAATTTGAGGGTAGGTTGATAGAGACCCTGATGAGTAACAAAATCAAACAGGGTATACTCACACCCCACGCTTGGTATTTCTGGTGCACATAAGTAGTTAATAAAACAAAAGGGGAAAGGAAAATTTTGATGCTGGATATTTTATAGGTATATATCACCCATGCTTTTAAATATTACAATTCTCTTTTCACTTCATAAGTCTGAGGTCAATTTAGTTAGGCAGCTTGTCCCCACCGTTTCGTGAGCCCTTATTTTTCACATACCTCTATTACATACACTCTTGTGCAAATTAATTGAAACAAGACGGAAAATTATGTTTCTTTTTCAATTTTTTGCATTTTATTTCTGAGAATCCAAAAATTACTCAGAAATTAATATATGATATGACCGCCTTTATTTTTCAGAAGCTCATTAATCCGCTTTGGCATCGAGTCCACGAGTTGACTGTAATCTTCACTGATTTTTGGATCGCGGCACCACACCTCAATTAGGTTATCTTTCGTAGTACAGTCTTTTCCCCGAAGTCTTTCTTTACAAATCGCCCAAAGATTTTCAATAGGATATAAGTCCGGAGAGTTTCCAGGCCAGTCCAGACCTTTATTCGCGTTGTAGCCATAAAATTCTTAACAAGTTTCGATGTGTGGCACGGAGCCAGATCTTACTGAAAAAATGCTAGATCCATCTGGAAATCTTTTTCAATTCTGGAACGACTCTTCTCTGCAAAACTTCAATGTCCTTATTTCATACCTTCTATGATATGTAAGCCTCCGTCGACATAGTAGCTGAAAATGCCCCAAAACATCTTCTTCAAGGGATGTTTTACGAACTGATTGATTTGAGATTCTCGAAGTTTCTCACCTGGAGATCTGCGAACATACAGACTTCTTTGACTCTGCACGAAGAAACGAGTCTCGTCACCGAATAACACCTTCCTCCATTGTTCTTGCGTCCAGTTCTTGTATTTCAGACCCCATTGATACCGTTTTTTCTTCATTGAGTTGGTGAGAAGTTGATTTTTGACTGGTCTCCTTGCCCTTCTAACGCAATTTCGAATGACGTAATATTCCTCACATTTTTGTCATATATCCCAAAAATATATAACGACCGTACTGCAAAACACAGCTAATGACGCCGTCTGTGAAAAAATTTATTAAAGGAACTCAGCTGGTCCAGCGAGCCTACACCGGCCGCCAGACTGAAAATATTGTAAAATGACCATTTGTTTCAATTAATTTGCACAAGGGTGCAGATAAATTTTAATGGAATTTTATACCACCACGTTGCCATCAGAATATACAAACATGGTTCTTGAAGTATTATATGAAGTCAAGTTACTGACATGTAGAAACGTGGTACGTTTTCTCCCTCTTCCTCCTCCTCTACTCCTTTATCAAAGTTTCTTCAGCTTTCGAAAATGGCGGGAAAGATAAGTAAACAAACTCCCCAATAATTACAAGAATTATCTCAAACCTGGTGCTCACACTTCGATTTTCGAATCTTACATCTCAAATGTTTGGTTTAAATTTTGCGCAAAGCTGCTCGAGGACTGGCTATTTGCACTGGTCGTCCCTAGTTTAGTACTGATATGCTGGAGGAAGGCAGCTACTCCACACCACCAACCGCCAACTCTTGGGATACCTTTAACAACAAACAGCGGGTCCTCAGGCTGTTAGGATGAACATATTTGGTGACAAAAATTGGAACCCGCAATCCGTAGACTGGGAGTCGAGCGACCCCCTAGCTACAAAACCCTTAATTATGAGATCTCATCACGAAACGAGGGTCTACCCACTGAAACCTAATTTGTACAAAACTCTATGAGCTCAGACAAGATTATATATCTAGAAATCGTAGTGTGTTGACGTATTTATTACGTAAAACCGGTGTTTGTTTGCCCGTTGTGGTTGTTAAAGCACAAATTTCAGCACAGGATGAATTATATTGATAACTAATTTCACTGATAAAATAAACTGACAATAATAATCATTTTACTTTTTTTTTTTTATTTGGCCCAGCATAGCAAGGTGGTTAAGACTCATAATCTGAAGGTCGCGCCAAACATGTTCGCATTCTTAGCCTTGGGGGCGTTATAATGTTACAATCAATCCTACTTTTCGTTGGTGGTGATAAATAGCTGTCTTCTCTCTAGACTTGGGCCCGGCATGGCCAAGCGTGTTAAGGCGTGCGACTCGTAATCTGAGGGTCGCGGGTTCGCATCCCGGTCGCGCCAAACATGCTCGCCCTTTCAGCCGTTGGGGCGTCATAATGTAACGGTTAGTCCCACTATTCGTTGGTAAAAGAGTAGCCCAAGAGTTGGCGGTGGGTGATGATGACTAGCTGCCTTCCCTCTAGTCTTACACTGCTAAATTAGGGGCAGCTAGCACAGATAGCCCTGGAGTAGCTTTGTCCGAAATTTGAAAACAAACAAACTCTCTAGACTTGCACTGTTAAAGTGTGGGAGGTGAGCCCAGATAGCCCACGTGTCGCTCTACGCGAAATTCAACAACAAAAGAACAACACTTTTATTTTTAAAATTAAGTTTAGTTTTATTTTTATCCGCTGTTATTAAAAACGTGTCCTCACTAGGAATTGTCAAGGGTCTCGAGTTAGACTTCGAGCCAAGGATATATAAAACAAATACACACATAATTAGGAGACTACAGGGGGAGATAAAACTCTTCTTAGCATTACCAGTAACAAGATGGTTCAAACCATCGTGATTCACGTGATATCAGAACGTGGAACGAGCTACTTAACACTGACTGTCGTTGAGAGAAACAACAGTATCCATGCAATTGATACAAGTCGTAACTACCACGTGGTAGTGATTGGCAAATCACGTAATTAATCTCACAACATGGTCAAATTTCAAAACTAACCGCAAGACACCGTCTCCAAGCGGTCGACATTCAAGTTCGAAGTGTTTTCTACTTTAATAAAAGACTCGAGAACTTAAAATGCACTAATTGCTAAGTAGTTGTTGTAACAATGTTCTCACTGCAAGTAAATTTTTATAATTTCGTCATCACATCTTTTTTAGCTTATGTTGCCAATTATTAGATTCGGAAAATACTGACGTAAATCATAAACTCGTGTAAAAGAGCTAGGGCACTTTCACTCATTACCCCACCTACATACATACTCCCCCCCCACAAAAAGAAACGATTTATGGTCTCGGTATTTGATTAAATATATATAGTACCTTTAACTGTCTGTAAAGTTGTCAAAGCTCCCGAAATGTATCTCATAACGGCTGGTATGGGTATTAATACTTTTATTGATAAGGAAAAAATAACGTTTCGACCTTTCTAGGTCATCTAATCCTGAGGATGACCTAGGAAGTTCGTAACGTTCTCTCCTTATCAATAAAAATTTTAATACACAATACTAGCCGTTCGGAGATACATTTTTATTTCAAGTGAGTTTTTCGTCAACAAGGAAGCTTCCGAGACAAGGTTAAAGAACAGAATATCTCCAGAAACGCCCCCCCCCCCGACATCTTTCGAAGGGCCTCTTTCAGTACACAAAACATACTGGTGTCAAAAGTGTGTAATTTTGGTTTCAAAGAACGTTAACAGTATTTTAGTTTGTTTAATCTCGGGTAATGAGCTTGGGTTTAACATGACATGCAAGAATAACACAGTTCCCCATTTTCAATGTGCACTAGGAACTCCATATATGGCTTAACAGAAATGAAAAACCTTGCACGAAGATAAAGAAATTACAAATAATATCGAACTTTAATCAATCCCGTCTAACAATTGATCTCGGATTAAGATAGGTTTGCACAACAAAACTGGACAGTGATCCAAAACGCGTACGAGAGCGACTAAACTTTGTCAGTTTCCACCTGTGGGTTTAGTCTGTTCAAGGTTCGCCACTGTAACATTAAAACCTCTACACTACAAGGTTCTGTGGACATGTTTTAAAATGGTTCGGGCTACACAATACTGAATCACACACAATCATTTTAACTAGTGGAAACTAGTTTCCGAGAGAATGAGAGCGAAATGAATTTCACCGCGTTGAATACACACCCGACAAACGGACAAAATGATTGGTCAATGTATAATCTCGCTCTCAACGGATCACAAAATAACACCAAGTATTATGTAGTAATTAGAAACGAAAGTAAAGAAAAACCAAAAACACAAGAGTTAAGTTTATTTATCCTAATAACTCTCCTTGCTTTTAGTGTTTTCTACTGTTTGATAGGTTAGTTTCTCACTATTATGCTCTCGCGGTTTTCCAGCCAATCAGATTCGAGAGAGCTTGAAGCACCCAAACGCTTTTTACACGCCTCTTTAACACGCTTGCCATTCATCTGTTAATATATAAAAAACAACAGATGGCGTTAATAGTGAGCATGAATAATTAAAACCTCTAATATTTTCAATACGTCGTTAGTTGTTTCTGTTTGTTTTTTATCATTTGACCTAGAAACAGAAGGTTAAAGTAAAAATTGAAACAAATGGTTTTTGTAACATTCCGCACTTAAACTATTTCATATGTTGGTAAACGAGAATTTAAGTCCAAAGGTGAATAGTTATCTACTATGGAGACCAGTTCATATTTTAAAAAGGGGTGTACAATAAACATTCCAGTAGTATGGATGGGAGATTTTTCACCTCTGAAAGTAAACGTTATGACAGAAGAATTTACAAACTTCGATGTCGTTGTTAGTTTCCACGTTTTACTACAACACGAGTGTCTTTTCACCTCTGCTTTAAACCTTCTCTTCCATCTCATTGTAAAATATACTTTAGGAAAGCTATGACCACACACCTTTATTAAAAACAGATAAATGGTACAATATCTCGCTTCATATGTCTGAAACAACGCCTGTATAAAGAACGTTTGTGTTTGGAAGAGTGTTACTATTTTCATAACTTCAATTCTTTTGTTTGTCAAACATGAATCCATCTTGATTCCCTAGGCCTCAGGCACGGGATATTTCCTGTACAGTGAAAATAAATCCAAACACTACTAGTTCTTTACTTCAATAAACAAACGATACAGTCACACAACGATACTTAGAAAATCCCACTGCTCATCAAGTGGGATTTGTTGTTTTTGAATTAAGCACAAAGCTACACAATGGGCTACCTGTGCTCTGCCCACCACGGTAATCGAAACCCGGATTTTAGCGTGTATAAATAAGTCCGCAGACATACCGCTGAGCCACTGGGGGGGCATCATCAAGTGGGAAAGAACCATGAATATACAGTTTGGAAAACATTAAAACTCAATAGACGCTCCTAGTTTACTCTATAATATAAAATGAGTAATATCAAACTGAGAGTTAGTTAAACAGTTACACTCAAAATAAACAGACAAGCCGAATACAGAAACAAACAGGGACGTTTAAGACTACATTATCCTTTATAATAAATCTATGGTTAAACGTGGAAAGCGTACTCTGCCGTATCACGTCTCGAGCCTCGGATCTTTCGGTCAGTAGCTCAATACGCTAACCACTAAGCCACGTCCGATTCAGAAGAATAAACAGAAAAGAAATACATAGATTGATTGATAAAAAAGTATTAATAAGTAACGTTAGATTGCTAATGGAATTATTTTACTACCTAGTTTAAAGTTTTCCACTTTATTTCTTTCCTTCTTTTCATTACTCGCAACTGTACGTTTTTTCTCCGTCGTATTCTGTATTCAGCGTTGATCTCCATGTGAACCCCTCTTACACGTGGAGCACGAGCCTCTTTCCGGGCGGACCCCTTACAAAAGCAGCATTTTTCTCACGTGGTCTACAGACGTTTTTTTCTAAAACATTCACTGTTACGTCCATGTCATCTCCTATTGGTAACCTTCCTCTACTGAATGGAAGGTTCGCTAGTTAAAAGTGGAACAAGTCAGTTTTCTGCCACTGATACTTAGAAGATACTGTCTGCCACTTACATTATTTTCTTACATGAAACGTGTGGTCTCAATGAAGTAGTTTCATAGTTAAGCTCGAAATTTTAATCTAATTGCACTAAAATGTTTAATTTGTTTACAAAAAATTATAGAAAATATTAATAACAAGTTTTGCCGCTTGGTTCACCTTTGTTTGTTCGAAGCCAAATATATGGGCCATCCAAGCTCTGTCCACCATGGGGAATCAAACCTCGGATTTTAGCATCATAAGTTCTTGACCTTATCGTTGACACCCGAGGGAAGGGAAACGCCAAATGGAAAATTAGACGTTAAAAACAAACGTTCTATCAATTTTCAAAAGTAAAAAACGAACCATTATGTTTTTAGTAAGTAGTTACTGCCTACAGCTTTTCAAACGTTTCATTTGTGAATGTGAAAGTGTGCATTTATATGTTTGTAGTTTCCAAAGTTTAATTTAAAATTTAAGTGCTGTATCTGATATTTTTATGGTAAAGCTACTTACCTACTGATCAGTGGGGGCTATTCATCAGCAGGACCCCACTAACGACAGGGGTCTGTCACTCTTACAACATCCTTAGGTTTGTAATCACCACTGTCATTATTATTCAATTCGCCAAGGTCGTAAGGTTAGAGTTAAGTCTGTTTTTAGCGCAAAGCTACCTGATAAAGTGGATACGTTCTATCCAGCGTATAGACTCGAAATTCGAATTTTAAAGTTACTTACTTACTTTAGCGCTTGGGGGGAAGGGATGTACATTAGTAACCACTTTTCATTGTTTATAAAAGTATCTTTGGCACTGGAATACTGTGTCAAAACTTACGACTTTTTTAAAATTAAAATATAAAGAAAATAACAGTGGTACGATTCATGGTGAAGAACCACTGAAACACACGTATTAAAATGTACGTTTTTCTATTTTGTTGTTCTTTACTTGAAAAGTTAGTGTGTAGATTACATTGGTGCTCATAGGTTTGTTTTTCGGGGAAATAATGTAAAAACATTACCTCGAAAAAATTGTTTAGAAGATCAAATGAACTAGTTTACATCGACATGGCCTAGGTTGTATACACATGGGTCCGATTTCGTACTTCTGTGACGTCACAGAACTGGGTGTGAACTGACAAGACTAATAACCACGAAGGCATTAAAGAAGGTGCTAATGGTGGACTGGTGGTTACATGTATTGCTATTAGAGCTGCTGTTTGTTTGTTGAATTTTGCCCAAAGCTACGCGTAGGATGTCTGCCCTAGCCTCCCTTAATTTAGCAGTGAAACACTACATGGAAGGTAACTAATGATCATCGCCAACTCTTGGGCTACTCTTTCACCAACGAACAGTGGAACTGACCGTTACAATATAACGTCTTCCCACAGTTGAAGGTGGTAGCATGTTTGGTGGGACGGGAATTCGAACTCGCGACCCTCAGACTGCGAGTCTAGAGCCTCTAAACCATGAGCTACGTGCACAAAAAAATATTTAAGATAATTTCTGGTAAGGTACTTTCAAAGAGTGACAGTAAATAGCTGTTCTGTTATTGAACTTTTTCCAATAACTAGGAATCGTTAGGAAATTTTATCAACTCTGTAATACAGCCAGAGGTTTCTTACGTTGCAGACAGAGCTCTCTCTCTCAACATTTGGCCTCCACGTGTGTGCATAAAGACCTTAAATTCAAACACGAGATACGAAATGTTGAACGAATTATTTCCAACAGTATAGCAGTGAATATCGTTTCTTTCAGCAACGACAGGTGCGACTTACGACGAATAAAATACTCCCGTTACATAAGTGATAATTAGGCTTTCAGGTTTGGTTTGAATTTCGCGCAAAGATACATGAGGACTATCTGCGCTAGCCGTCCCTAATTTAGTAATATAAGACTGAGGGTAGGCAGCTAGTCACAACCCACCGCCAACTCTTAGGTTATTCTTTCGCCAAAGAATAATGGGACTGATCGTAACATCATAACGTCCCCACGGCTGAAAGGGCGAGCATGTTTGGTGCGACGGTGATTCCAACCCGCATTCCTCAGATTACGAGTCGAGTGCCTTAATCACCTGGCCATGGCGGGACGATAATTAGGCCCAGCACAAAGTTTGCTGAGGTTCTGATACAGACAGACTTAAAATAACTGGGGACTTCTTATAACTTATAGTTTAGTTCAGTTTCATTCGCGTCTATTTGATGTACGCCTTCAACACTCAAGATAAAATGGATATGAGGAATCAGATCCAAAACCGACCCCCTTACGTCTCTCCCGGGGTCCCAAAGGATACACGACAGGTTTGTTGACAATCGGTCAAGTGACTTACTTTTGTCAAATAACAGTTTAGATATACAAAAAGACTGAAAATCAAGTACAGATTTAATCAAAGACAATAATTATGTAATACATTAAAACTCTGAATACTGATAGTTTAAGGGTTCTGATGCAATACACGTAGTAATGAGAGTTTAATCAATCCACCAACAAACAAACAAAATATACTACGAACAGTTATATGCGTTTAAATTAATTAAACAAGTCCAACATTACAACCACTAATGAATGTATTAAAAACCAGCAACGTGTTTAAAATTCAACACTATAAATTAACCACGAATGGATATATTTAAAACCAAACTAAAAACACGTGCAATAAAAATCATAGCCAAGCCTGTCATTCACAACTAGGATTGTATTATTTAAAGAACTGCTGTAGGTATTCAGCTTGTGACGTCACGATAGTGGCCCGGAAAACGGTATACATTTTGGGTTACTTTAATCGCAACCTGCAAGAGCTTGGAAGTATACCCACTGATATAACCACAAACTTGATAATTGTTTAAGTAATAGTTGGGGGTTGTGGGGTGATGGTAGACGTCAGACAGTCTGACGGCAACAGTAGCCATCTCTACCGAAGGTTGCAGACATATGGTGCCTTTTTTCTTCGATGCTTCTCGTGTCTGTCGAATGATTGATTGGACGAAGCTTCATCGCCTAGTAAAGTGTATACTTACTTACACCACGAAACTTTCTCTCCCACTTTTCGTTCCTATAAACTCACCGCAACAAATGAATGTTCTGGAATTTTCTTTCGTTCTCTATTAGTTGAATTCTACTTCGCGAAGTATTCGACATATCTACAACTGTACCTTTAATGATAAGTTTGTTTTTGTTTTAGAATAAAGCAAAAAGTTACAGAATGTGCAATTTTTGTCTACCACCAGGGGTATCGAAACCTGGTTTCTAGCGATGTGAGTCCGCAAACATATCGCTGTGCTATTAGGGTGCGACCTTTAACGATAAAAGAATGTACGTTTCGTTAAATCCGACAGTTCATTGTCGAAAACTGCCCTTCGTATTTCGGGGTCTGAGGGTGCACTTTGGCGGTGAAGAGTCAAATTAGATAATTTTACAGTGAGTCAGCTGTAAGTTTCTGGATTTACGACACTACGATCCGGATTTTGATTCCCCAGGGTAGAAACATTGCAAATTATATTGTTCAGTAAGATCAAGATAGCCAACGTAATGGCGGAGGGTGTTGCTGGCTAGTTGACTTTCTTCTAATTTAACACTTAAGAATGTCTATCGCAGGCCTCTCTCATCTAAAACTGCGGTGGCACCCGCAGTGAACCTTGGTGGCCCGGGAGGTCCAGATACTAAACGTTTTCCTCATCGGGATTCGGTCCACGTGTTGGTCCAAGAAGGGTCAGCACTGACCTCTTCCTCCTTTTGAGGAACTGTTATTCTCTTTCCATTGTAACTACACCCTAGGTCATGACCCTCCGTTACTTTGTTGTAGCATAACGTACAGTATGTTAAACTTTGTCTATTGACCGCAGCTGTAATTAACGTTAATACGTTTTTCGTGCGATGTCAAATTCTTGGGGTAATAATAACTCGTATATTTCTACTAGCTTAACACTATTACTCCGTGTTCACAATACAGTTACACTTAGCACTCATGCACACACAATCATATTTTCACATACAATTTTTTTTAAATAAAGTTAATTTGTGTTTAGGACTACATTAGCCAAACACTGTTGGGCCTGTAAGTTTCTTATCTGCGATGTTTAGATGAGAAAAGTTCGTAACGTATTACGTAACTCTGTCGTTTGGTCATCAGTTCATTTTTATAGATATATTTGTTATAAAGTTGAAGCACGTTATCCAAGAGTTTGTCTTATAGAGTTGGTATGCTTGAACAGTTGTGTAGAAATACTGGAGTTGTTGACCGTGGAACTCTATATGTACTTTCGTTAAACAGTTTTGTATTTACTAGAGTGGTTGATGCGGGTTTTTTTTTATACATCTGTCCATGTTATATAGCCATATTCAACGACTGGTCTTATACGTGTTCTGTACATGTTTAACATGTTTTTTGATAAATCCCCTGAGGTAACTTGCTCTTTTCAAAATTATGTTGTTTTTTTTCTATGAATGTGTGGTATCCAGTTTAATGTTGATCCAACTGCGATCCTTAAAAACTCTGGTGGTGTGAATACCTGTAAGAGTTCCATTTAGATGTAACTGTAGTGTTAATTTGTTTATTGTTGTACGGTTTTCTAAATAACATAACTCGTGTTTTGTGTGCATTAAATTTTAATTCTCCACTTATTACAACTCCGTTTCGTTTAGTTGTGGTTATATGTTAGATAATGATGTTGTTGGGCTTGGGGCACTCTTCCAGACTGCAACAACATCAGCGAACTGTGGGAAAAAGCCTTGAAAAAAATATAGGGCTAAATACTTCTCTTTGAGTGCAGCACGCGGAGTACGTGCACCCAAAATATTCACTCTGATGCTCCACGAAATCAGAAACCACAACGAAAAAAAGACGCTAAACTCCGCTTCTATTAATTTCTGTTCTAAATGCCCGCCATTTCCTTCAAGTCGCCCAACGTCAACAGAGCCATGTAACTAATTATCAGAAAAGTTACCTACAAATGTGTGTAAGTGGGATTTATTGCCAGGAAGAAAAATTTTGAAAAAAACATCCCATTCCGTGTGCCACTCTGTCAAAATGAATTCTTTCTCCTTTTCTTAGCATAGCCTATCCTAATGGACGGTGAACTTCGCAGTTCTAAATGTTACTCAGACT
Organism: Carcinoscorpius rotundicauda; assembly: GCA_011833715.1. Classification (NCBI taxonomy): domain Eukaryota; kingdom Metazoa; phylum Arthropoda; class Merostomata; order Xiphosura; family Limulidae; genus Carcinoscorpius; species Carcinoscorpius rotundicauda. The sequence goes on from CM022391.1 coordinate 19,513,753, forward strand.
ACTGATTTGGAAGTGTCGGTGTCCACAACAAAGCTGCAGGGAGATAAACCTATGAAAGTCACCAACGGATTGACAACAAATAAATACCTTAATGGTTCTGAAACAACACTCAGTATTAACAAAAGTGTCAAATATAACGTGAATCCTGAAAGATGAAAACACGAAAATTCAGATTTTTATTATCACATCCCCCACTCCTTAATTATCATAAAGATGCACAGTGGACTATCTGCTCACTACCAGAATCGAACTCCGAATTTTAACGTTATGAGTTCCACTTCCCGCTTCCAGGGATGCATGTTATATTTGTCTATTTTATACTTACATACATGTCTCCTATGGGCTTTAGGGCTAACTTTTTATAGCAGGTTTCAAAACCAGGTTTGTTTTTTTAACACGATACACAATTGTGGGTTAATAAAGGCGTAATCGTCCTTAATTTTGAAACAATCAACTAGACGGAAAGCAACTAGTCAACATAACCTATCACGAACACCTTGGGTTATTCTTTCCCGATCTGTTTGACAGTCACCCTTACAACACACCCACAGCCCCAAAATAAGGCGCATTTTTGTGTCAAAGGCACGTGAGCTATGAATCCACACTCAGAATATTTTAACCAGTAAGCACACCTGGCTACAAAAACATGGATAATTAAGTACAGTAGATATTTTGTAACGTTGATTTAAGAATTTCTATTCTTGAAACAAAAACTTTAGTCCTAAAAGGTCGATCACGTTATATACTAGTGATATTCTGCACAGACGGTAAGAGAGAAGTTAAAAAATGCCACGAGAGAATACTTTTTACATGTCAAACCTAAGCAACTAGCATTTTAACATTACAAAAGAGACTTAATGACAGTGTAAAACTACTTTCACAATATTTAAATGGTTTAACTATTTCTACATTAAATGTGTGTTGAAGCAAGTAATACCAGATCATCGTCAACCAAAAACCAACAAAATATATATTTACATTACACACAAACAACAAATTAGTAAGTTTCAGAACTGTCTGTTAAGCATAAACCTACAGAAGGGTGATGTGTTTTGCCCACCACAAGTATGGAAAAACCGATTTTTAACGTTAAAAGTCCCCACACTTATCGCTGAGCCGCCGGAGAAAGGGTTTATTTATTTCTGAATTTCGCACAAAACTACTCGAGAGATATCTGCGCTAGCCATCCCTAATATAGCAGTGTAAGAGGGAAGGCAGCTAGTCATCACCAGCCACCAACAACTTTTGGGCAACTCTTTTGCCAACGAATAGTGGTATTAACCGTAATTAATAACGACTCCGCATATTTAGTGTGGCGGGGTTTCGAACCTGCGACCCTCAGATTACAAGTTTAGCGCCTTAACCACCCGGCCATGCCGGGTTCCCGGCGAAAGAGCCTCGGGATATGAGAAAAAGCAGACGTTAGTTACATCGATAAAATGATTTAAGTTACACTTCGGAAATTAAGAACTGTTTCCGTGTCTGTTATTAGAAGCTAAAATTAGACAATTGGCCATTTGTAGCCAACTCACTGCGAGTATCGAAACCAGGTTTCTAGCATTATAAACTCTCAGAGTCAACGCTGAGTCACGGGGAGGGATAAGTAAGAAGTGAAACGGGGTATATAATTTTTAATAATTTGTTTGAAAATCAAGCACAAAGCTGCACAATGGGCTATTGGTGCTCTGCCCACCACTAGTATTAACACCGGTTTCTAGCTTTGCAAGTTGGTAAACATTTCGCTGTGCCACTGGGAGAGGAACAATTCTCAAAAGATGAACGTGATTTTAACTATCAACTTAATGTATCTACATGTTGATACCACATAAAGAATTGTGATAATGGCCTCGTTCCTTCTTCAGACATTTGTTTTTTACATCGATGTATCACAAAATTTTATATGAATTAAAAAGAAAGTTTTCTATTCCTGTTCTAGAAACGTAATAATTTAGCTGTGAAACTGAAGGTAGACAAGTTAGCTTTTAACAAAAAAATTCAATTTTACTTAATTTAAAGGAGGTCGACTTTTATATTACATTTGTATTTTTTATTCAGTTATTTTACACAAAATTCACTTGTATAATTGTATACCGTAGTATCTCGAATTTCTCAGTGTTTTAACTGTCTCTAATTTAGTATCAAACTAAGAAACTAGTGGGAACGAAGCTCGTCAACACCACCCACCACCAACTCTTATACTGACGATCACTTGCATCACGTTTATTTTTTTAGAATTTCGCGCACAGCTACACGAGGGGTGCCTGCCTAGGCCGTCCTAAAATTTAATAATGTAAGACAAGAAGGAAGTTAGTCATTACCACCCAACGCCAACTCTTCAGCTATTCTTTTACCAAAAAACAGTGTAATGGACCGGGTAGTATAACGTCCCCACGGCTGAAAGGACAAGCATTTTTGACATAACAGAGATCTGAACACGCATAACGTTGTAAGACCGCGGTATCAGTTCAAACTTGAGTATAATATTAACCACCGTGTCTTACCCACATATACGTGCAGTTATCATATTAACGTACACTTTAACAACATTCAGAAAACTGTACGTATGATAACAGAATAATTTTCTCCTCTACGAATGCGTAGGGTACCGTTATGTTTCAACGACGACTGTGAAAACAAACTAGCACTGAAATATTTTGAAAATTACGAAATGTGTAATAAGCATATGTTTTTGAAATAAGTATATTTTCTTACTATTTTAGGCCATTTCTTTTCTTAAATAAAAACATTAATAAAAAAGTACGAAGTGTTCTGATCAAAAAGAAAATCTTAGAATTGTTTTCGGCGAAGATAAAAGTCTTTATCGTCTTTTTTTCACGGTGTTCGTGTTTCTGTTAAATAGAACTCGTTTAAAAATATACATTAATGGATATTTCTCTTTTGGTCCTCCAAATCGATTCCGTTTCATTTAGCAGTTGGTAGCACTTGACACCCACGTCACAAACGTAATACGTCATCAGATACCCCACGCGTCACGAGACGTTAGGACAAGAACGTGCGCTGTCACAGAAAATTGGGATACCCATTTTGCGTCTGTAGTTAAAGTGGTTGGTGACACTACGATACATTTACGGCTTTAACACCCAACAAAATAGGTAACCAGACATCTTCCGACAGCGCCCTCTACACTAAAAAATATATCCCACCCTGTGATTATAAATTCGAAGAACTGAGGAGAGAAAGTAAATGGTAATGTTAGAGCATGTCAACCACTCCATATCTGCTTCGTTAATAAATGTTAACGAGGTACATCAAGCTAGTTGGGATAAGACAGACATATCATTGGTCTGAACACTATTTAAGTCACCAATGAATTGAACAATAGTTTCAGTGTGAACACATTAAGTATGTGAAATATAGTTTTTGGTCATATGTTTGCTTTTGAATTTCGAGCAAAGCTACGCGAGGGCTATCTGCGTTATCCATCCCTAATTTAGCAGTGAAAGACTAAAGGGAAAGCAGCTAGTCATCACCATTCACAACTAACTCTTGGGCTACTCTTTAACCAACAAATAATGAGACTGACCTTCACATTATAACGCTCACACAGCTGAAAGGGCGAGCATGTTTGATGTGGCAGGGATTCGATCCGGCAACCTTCAGATTTCGAGTCGAGCATTCTAACCAGCTGACCATGCCGAACCAGAAATATAGCTTATATGATTTTTATTTGCATTTATTCACACAACAGAGAAGTTAATGTGAATCTCTGTTTATTGGTTTAAAGGGTCCCCAATAACACACGAGTGACAGGAAAAAAATAAATATCAGCATAACTATTGTACTCAATCTCATTCACTACTACTGAAGTTCACCCGAAGTAGTTCACACAGAAAATGACAGAGCAAAATTTTAAATCAGTTGTTGACGATGACTTATTTATCGTCTTACAAAGAATGTGATGTAAACACACCTGTTTTCGCGCATAAAAGTATTTAAAAATCCACTGCAAATATAATAATAACGATAAAGAATATATTAAAGTTTACAACAAATCACAGTATTGCAGCCGATAAAAGGCTTAAAACTAAAAGATAACAAGTGTTAGAAATAATGCTCAAATTCTGGTCCCCCCCCTTCCCAACCTCTTAATTTTTCCACTCTGGGTTTCGAATCAGATTGTAAACGAGAGTATATATTTTGTCCCCACAGTTCTTTGCTCAAGAGGCCTTTCGTTTAATACCAAAACTTTACGGGTGAGCCGGATATATCCGGCAACAGATCAATTTCAGAAAGGTATGATGAGCACTTAGAGAAGACGAAACACAAAATTAAAACTTGTGTAAACACGTGTACACAGAAAGAATAGCAACAAAAAGGCATTTTTCTCTAAAGATTCCCACCAAGAATGTAACAGCAGATACAGCAGTACTGAAATGGAGACGGCAAATAAATGGTACAAAATAAAGTTCAATCTGTGATGACGAGAAAACCCACTTGTAGAGAAAAAAATATGAAGGTTGAAACGTTGTTCACTCCTCTACATAGTGCCTTCATTACCCATACCAGCCGTTTTTACATATATAAGGTTCAATTGCTCTTCCCTTTATAGCACGAAAATTAACTGCAGAGTGCAGTCAAGTGTTGACTGATCTCTACAAGTATGCTAAAGAACTTCTTAAGAGCCAAAACGATGCAAAATACCTAAAATAGACATTATACAATTTAAATTGTGTAGGAGAATAAAAGATAAAGTTCGATGGGAGAAAAGAGAATGTTAGCATGGTCAACGTACAACATTTATTCTCTGGTGTGCTATAGGATTAATACAGGTCAGAGCTGCATCTCAGCTGACGGTACTGGATGTCTCAAGAAATTGATGGCACCCTGAATGCTGATGGGTGTATAGCAGATTTTTAGCCATCATGGCATTATCCAAATTGGTTCATCTTCCGACAAGAAAGCAATACCAATCACGCAGAAAATGTGAAACGAAACTAGGAAAGATACAGGGAGATTGCTAGAACACTCACAACCGTGATTTGGTCTGTACAAAGACCTCTTATGAATATTAAAGTTATATCGATTTACACAAAAACCAAGAAACCAAAATCGACACTTTGGCTCAACGATGGGGAGTTAACAAATTCTTGAGCTAAAATACCACCAATTTATTTTTTAATAAAGTTCTATTGTGTATGTATTAAATGTGTAAGTTAAGGGTCATTTCGATGGTAAATTGTCTGGAAATATTGTTTTCAGTTTATAAGTACGTGTTATTTCGTATAACAACCTTACACTCAAGAAACACGAACTTCCAACATGGATTTTTGTCCCTGGAACAAAGAACCATAAAGTTGTAATTACTAACTATTGTTGAAAAACGTACGAACCATATGTGGTAGCTTTGTTATAGACTTTGCAGAGTCAAAATTTGACTGGCAATAAAAAAACATCTTACATAAGTGGATTGATAACACAGCTTTGATATTGACAGAGTATTTTATTTGCCGGATAAGTCATGCATACCACTGTCGTTTCACCTATATTCACCTGTTTATATGAGAAAAATACACTTCGAGGTTGGATATTTTCCTTATACGTTGTAACAAAATTGTTTAGAAAATTATAACGCCACGTTTTCTCAGTAACAGTTGAAGGACGACAGAACGGCTATTAAAAATCAAGATTAATATACATAGAGGGCAGCCCTGTTATTATAGCTCTTCTCAATCTAACTTTTCTGTCTTGGATTTTTGTAATTAACAAACGAAGAATGAGCTTTGAAAATATAAGCGAAATTAAAACACCGTAAAAGGTAAAATTAAACAGAAAAAATAAAAAATTGGTATAAGGTTCAACACGACTATAGTTTTTTTTACTAAATCCATTGTAATAATAATCTTATGGTTCATTTATTTATAATCTTATGGTACACTGATTTCAAGTTACGAAAACTATCTATTCTCATCGGCATACAATCGTCTTTAAAAAACGTAAAACGCACAAAGAAATGTAGGAAAACAACGTGACATACAATTATAGCGATAACTATGTAACGTGGTACTGGGACAGCTGGGCATTCGCTGTCAAATGCACGTGATGAACAACCGCTCAGGAAGCATTTAACGTTTCTGTTTTGTGCAAGTTAATAGCTGTGACCTAGAGTGATTGTTGAGATTGGGGCGTCGTGTGTTCAGATCTTTAAAGTTATAATTTGTTATTCACTTAGGCTTAAGATGAAAGAAATAATTATCTAGATTTGATGAATTTGTTATAAACAGATGAATTACTGCAGGAAAGATTATGTTACTAGGCTTAAGATGAAAAAATCTGTTATTTAAATAATTAGGTTTAATGATATTTTTGTACTACTGTTCTCCTGTTTGCAAAACATGAATTATTTCGGTCAGTCTTTACAGATTGAACATAAATATTCCATGTGATTATTCGGTAAATTTACAGTTATGTATATGCTTACAAATATTTCGGAGGTAATCTTATATTATTTTATTTAGAAATTAATGAAATGATGTATTTATTATTATAGTTTCCCTCTTAATTAATAGAACTGCATGCTGTTTTTATTAAATCTAAACGTTTACATTTCCTTATTATTTAGTCGGAAGCTGTTCAACTTAATTAACGTAATTGTCGTGACCTCGAAAACTTGTGTCGTTTTGAATTTCGCGCAAAGCTACACGAGGTCTATCTGCACCAGCTGTCCATAATATAGCAGTGTAAGACTAGAGGGAAGGCAGTTAGTTATCACCACCCACCGCCAACTCTTGGGTTACTCTTACTAACGAATAGTGAGATTGATTGTATCATTATAATCCCACCACGGCTGAAAGGGCGAGCATGTTTGGTATGACAGGGATTCGAAACCGCGACCCTCGGATTACGGGTCGAATGCCTTAACCACCTGGCTATGTCAGACATCCTCGAATATTAAAGAAACAGACCGTATATATAAAGTTAGGGAAATCTGGATTATTATGTCAGTCTGTAAATGTATAATTAGTGCGTTAATTACTCATCGTATGTTACTGTCACTACTGTTAGTATTGTGACAATGAAATATAATACATCGAAGAGATTAGTATGCAAGCAAACCTTACATTAGTTAAGTAAAATTATAGAACTAGTAGTGGAATGAATAAAATGCTTTCTTTTTCATAAACCTCGTATTATTCTTTTTAACGAATGATTCGCAAGCATTTAACATTCTGGTCAAATAATCTTTTAGCTTCAAAGAATAAATCATAATACTGAACAGCGGCTAACAGTATCACTGTCAGCAATGACGTCATAATGAATACGCTACACTAACAAGCGGTTACCCTTTCTTATTGAACAAAAAGCGACTCGTCTCATTTTCTGGCAAAACTAGGAGTCCGAATTATATATGTACATACGACATACACTGAGCTTTCCACGTATTGATAACTTATAATAAGTTACACACAACCTACACTGAGTTTTTCATGTATTGATAATTTATTATAACATTAGGCATTCTTCATAAAGGGGACCGAAAACCTTATTCACCCATAATTACCCACTCCTGTTACCTCATTCAACTCCTTTTCCAGTCAACATCTTCGTCTCATCAATTATACAAAAATATAAACACACATAATTACTCGTTTTGACAAAGGCGTCTGATTTGATTCAAGGCAAAATTATAAAAGTGTTCGAGCCGTGAAAGCCATATTTTTGATAATGTGCAAGTCTGCCACCAGGGTACCTGTGTGGAGCCCACCGTAAAACATTGTAAACGTAATACACAACCAATACTAAAAGTTAGTATTACAATATTACAAAGTCCGTCGCTGATAATTATTCACACAATGCCACAGCAACAAAATACGAAATACAAGACCAGAATACTTGCATATTTCCCAAATTTGTTAACTATAGTCATAATCACAGGCGTGATTTTCACGATGGGGGCATGAACCCTGCACATTTTCAAGGCTATATATAATACCTTTCTTCTTCTTGTTTATTACAAGAAGAGAAAATAGCATGCAGTCAAACCGTGAAACTACCTCAACCCTTGAAACTAAAGTCTACCACTTCTCACAACATTAGTTTAGTTATCCAAAAAATATGTTTACGTTGCTAGGCTACTCCAACAATAATACTTCACTTCCTCTGCATTTATGATGTAAAATCAATACTTCTGTTACGAAAATATTTAAAAATCTAATGATGTGGGTTTACATTTTTTAGAAATTTTACATTTACAAATGAACAATATGCGAACACTAATAATGATAAAACAACGAAACTTCTAACACTAGTTTTATTTTCGTCTGCTATTATTAATTTAAAAATATCGTGCGAAGATGTACCACTGTACTGTGATTAAATATTTGTATGTAACTGACTGTTAGTATTATTTAAAAACTTACCACTCTGAATACTGGAATTAGCAGTAAGCGCCTCACACACCGAAGTCAAAGAAGCGATGACCACCACCCAAGATGACAGTGACCAAACACATGAGGTTGTAGTCATGTCTTTCTCCATTTATTTTTTGTTAATGTTTAGTAGCTATTATGTTACCTGACTAAAAGGTGCCGACAGTTCACTTGTATAATTACAGTCTTACGGAAACCTCGAGAACCGTTTCCGTTTCGCACTATTTACGCTCTTATATCGGACCTTTAAAATCAACACCACTTGCCGTATATTATCAAACACGAAACGACTGGTTCTCTAGCAACCAATCCCAAGTCCAAACTAACAGCCTCATATTTACACTCGTACTTCCCTCTGTATGCTGCTTATTTCTTCGTCATTCGTGATTATTGCGCATGGGTAGTACAGTTTTTATGCAGTGCCATCTATGAAGCATAATACATATTAAAATACGATTTCCTCCCCACAGATTATCGTTTTACATTATTACTGTAATTTACAAGAAATAATTGTTGTTGTTTTTTTCCGCCAGGTAAAGACACTTTCAACAGACTTGAAATTATCAAATAACACTTACTAGGTATTTAATGACATTGTACAAAAAATATGATTTTTTATTTAAATTTTGAGGAATGAAAATGTTGGATATCTAAATATAAATGCCATTGTTGCTTTAATCTACATGGAAATTTTTCTACTGAGGGTGACCATAACTGCTACAGGATGGTCCATCTAAATTTATGAAAGAGATGGTTCTTCTGCTTCCTATGCTACTGATAAGAAACACTTCAGAAATACTAAATGTTTAATATAATAGTTGAAAACTAAATGCAGTAACATGCTAATAAATCAGTTAATAGCTTCAATACAGTTGGCATTTGGCCCAGAAGCATTTTCATTTATTTTTAATCCTTATCTGGAAAAACTGATAAGAATATACCAATGGCTGAGTTCTTCAAGCTATTAATTTAACTATAAACTGCTTGAAAATGAAAAGATTGAATTTTTGTCTTTGTTTGAATAAAAATATTTTTTTTTTAATAATAAAACACTAAAAGTTTAACTTTCCAATTGCAGTATCAGAAAAAATTCACCTGCTTAACCGAATGACGTTTTTATTGTTTTCGTTCAAATCTACGTAATGAAATATCTCCCTTTTATACGCGGCGATGGATCAAACCTCGGATTTTAGTGTTGTCAGTAAGCTTACTGCTGACCAATCGATGAATGTTAACCAAAAAAAGTGCTTTTCGAATATTTCATATTTTTGTTCATTTCACTGCCTACTCTGGAGCCGAGATATCTCTCTACGTCATCGTGTTTTTAGTTACTTTTTAATACTCGAGTTCGCCTTGATTTCATATCTATTTTTGCTGTTTTGACGCCTCCCAGTGGCTCAGCGGTATGTCTACGGACTTACACGCTAAGATTCGGGTTTCGATACCCGTGGTGGGCAGAGCACAGATAGCCCATTGTGCAGCTTTGTGCTTAATTCTAAACAGCAATAAACAACAAAAAAGCTATTTTGATACACTTTTTATAAATGACTAAATTATTTACATCTTAAGCGTAAACAAAACATAGATAATAACAATAAACAAAATAGTAAATAAAACATAGATAATGACAATAAACAAAATAGTAAACAAAACAAAACAAAACAAAAAGAAAAACATAAGAAGATTTCTCAATAAATCACGATTACGATTAGGTCGGAAATAATGAAGTGATAAGACCAAACACTGAATTTCTGGCTTGTTGACCGCAGCATTGTTTTGTTAGTATTTCATCATCAAAGCAACGTCCAACTCTAAATGGAGCCCGACATGGCCACGTGGTTAAGACGCTAGACTCACAATCTGCAGGTCGCAAGTTCGAATCTCCTCCCACCAAACATACTCGTCTTGTCAGCCGTCTGAGCATTATAACGTAATGTTTAATCCCAGTCTTTGTTGGTTAAAACAACAACTCAGGAGATAGCTGTGACTGGTGATGACTAGCTGCCTTCCTTCTAGAATTACACAACTAAATTAGGGTCGGTTTGTGCAGATAGCTCTCGTGTAGTTTTGCGTAAAATTCAAAACAAATCATATTTCGACACTACATGATGCCCGGCCTGGTCAGGTGGTTAAGGTACTCGACTCATTGTCTGAATATGACCGATCTGAATCCCCGTCACACCGAGCATAATCACCATTCAGTCGTGAGGGCGTTATTATGTTACGGCCAATTCCACTATTCGTTGGTAAAAGAGTAACCCAAGAGTTGGCAGTTGGTGGTGATGACTAGCTGCCTTCCCTCTAGTCTTACACTGATAAATTAGAGACGGCTGGCGCAGATAGCTTTCGTGTAGTTTAGCGCAAAATTAAAAAAAACAAACAAATGCCGCATAGTGAAATATTTTAAACATTAATCGTGCATTACGCGCTGGACACGAAGATTTTTGGAGTAAATTACCTGATGATGATAACAGATCAAAAATTGATCACACTTTTTTAATCGTCTTTCTAACCATTTGTGTTAAATGTCGTCCAATTTGGTTTTTTAAAATCGACCGTTCGTTTGGAGTTCTTAAAAACCAAGCGAGTTGCTGAAAAATATGCAGTGCACAAAAACTTTGACAAATATACACAAACACTATAAAATGCGTACTTCTAATCAAAACTGTATACACAAATTTAAAAAATACATTTAGTTCTAAAACCCTCAGTCTCATAAACAATGTATTTAAATCGATATAACAATATTACTATACACCTCTTGTCTACAGTACAAGTTCAGTAAAGCTTGACTGCCATCTATAAGGAGAATATATAACATAATAAATTACTAAATATTATATTGTTTGTTTAATGGAATTTCGCGCAAAGCTACACGACGGCTATTTGTATGAGCCGTTCTTAATTTAGTAATGTAAGACTAGAGGTAAGGCAGCTAGTCATCATCACCCACCGCCATCTCTTTCAGCAGAAAATAGTGGGATTAACCGTCATATAATAACGCTTCCACGCCTGAAAGGGCATGTTTGGTGTGATGTATATTCGAAACCGCGATCCTCGGATTACGAGCTGAGCACCTTAACCACCGGGCCTTAAGTTGTTGTTGGTTAGCATTATTTACATACATGAAGAGAAACAGCCTCCAAACTCCATAGAAAGCACCGTTTTATATTAAACACTATTGTAATTCATAGATGTTTTATGTCACGTGCAAAGCTACACAAAGGGCTATCTGTGCTTTGGATCGATAGCTGACCACATGTTTGAAAGGGGTTGTGTAACTGAGTGTAGGAATGTAGATGGCGTGCTTAGATGTTTTGATTATATTTATTAATATAGGTATAAAGGTGTTCTTTTGCATTGGTTTATTTTTGGCTTGAGTTGTTCTATAAGTAAGGCTTCTTTGATTTTGCATGTGTTTATGTTTGTTTATTTAGTATTTGGGTGTCGAAACGTTTATCTGTGCTTTGCCCACCTGTGGTATCGAAACCCGGTTTTTATGGGTACAAGTTCGTAGACGTACCACTGTGGGTTGTAATTCGTAGTAACAATAAAGTAACTCACTTTTTCTTCATCTGTGCGTCCGTGGGTTATTCTACATACACCTTGCTTGTCATATGCATAAAGAGCTTAGATACAAAACTGATCTATGTCAGAAGTTGTAGTTTTTTTTTTGGACTTTGTAGCTTCAAGTACACGTTTTAGTGATTTGTTCCGAAAATAAGTTTCTTTGAAAACAATAACAACAAAATACGAACATGATTTCGCGAGAACTGTTCACATTTAAAATTTAATTGCTGGGTTGTTCAAAACACTACAGGTATTTACATATTAATATTGATGGCTTATTAAAAGGTGAATATTTGTGAAGCATTCTCATTGATGAAAAATTATTTACCTGTTGCAACTATTGTTTTCTCTCGAACATTTAAGAATTGTTAAATATTATCTTGTTAATTACAGATTCTCAGAAGCGACATCTCTTACCAGGTTTTCAAGTTATAGTATGAAATAATAATAATAAAACACAGTATAAAGCAGTTCCGATTATCCCCACATATAAATAAATAAATAAAAGGTTGAAACCTCTTGATAAATTTCCAAGTTATTGTGTCCCAAAAACAAAAACGACTTTTAGTATAATTTAGATCAATTATCAACCTCAACTAGTACGTTCACTAACCACTCTTACTTAACTCTTTACCCTAATAAACAAACAACAATGAAATGCTATGAGAAAAATAAAAATTCAATACGCTAAACCAACTTGAAATCTTAGTGCAAAAGCGAAATTCTTAACGATGCAAAAATTAATCAAATTTTTCAATTCTGCGAGACCCTACTGAACTGTTTTTCACAATAAGTGAACTACCAAATTATTCATTTGTTTCTGTTATTCAATAGCGTCCTAAGATATTATCTTTCTTTCTTCATTATTTAACCACCAAAAAAGTTATAATTGTTAATCCTACATAGATGTCGCTTGAGTATACGAGTTCCACGAAAACGCAGCAATGCCTCGTATGTACAAACATTGCTAGTCCAAAAAATGCTGCAGTAAGGCATGATATACACAAAGAAAGTTGTTACCATGTACGTCACGTTAGGTTTCAGTTACGTGTGCTCACTGCCTCAAGCTTTACTTTTGTTCGTTAGGGTTTTTGTATTTATTTTCTACGTTGTATTTATTCCTATAAAGATATTGGATCTATCTTTCGATGAAAACGGTTGGATATTAATTAATAGGGGATGGGTCGAGATAGTGTCCCCTAATGGATCCGCCACCAAGAGTTCTACCTGGAGATGGGTCGAGATAGTGTCCCCTAATGGATCCGCCACCAAGAGCTCTACCTGGAGATGGGTCGAGATAGTGTCCCCTAATGGATCCGCCACCAAGAGCTCTACCTGGAGATGGGTCGAGATAGTGTCCCCTAATGGATCCGCCACCAAGAGCTCTACCTGGAGATGGGTCGAGATAGTGTCCCCTAATGGATCCGCCACCAAGAGCTTTACCTGGAGATGGGTCAAGATAGTGTCCCCTAGTGGATCCGCCACCAAGAGCTCTACCCGTAGTTACAGAGGTTGCATAGCTACAGGATGATACTTAGTCAAAGAAAAGAAATGACAAATGTGATGTTATAAGTATGGTCATTACTCCAACATGTACCAATTTTGTATATCTTGCTGTAACTGTATGTTGTATAACAAAGCCACATCAAGCTATCTACTGTGACTACCAAGAAGAATCGAACCATGATAATCATCTCAGGCATTTCTCATCTTCAGACTTGACACAAACGAGCAATTCTCAGATAAATCTCCCGAGTTTAATAATCTAACAATCTGAACTAAGTACAGAACACTACAATAAAACAGTAGCAACATCCATAATAAATAGTGATCACTCTGATCCTTCTCAGATTAAAATAATATACATAGTTGTTGAAACTAAAGTGGACACTTCTTAGTACGTGGCCTAACTGTACATCACTGCAAGCTGGTACTTGTTATTCTTTTACATTAAGTCAAAATATAAAACAGAGAAAATATATCAGTAGTTACAAGAAATAAAAATATATTTAACAATGGGTCATTTCAGACATTAATCTATATTTTAATTAATCTGCCTTCAAATGCCCACCATCCTTCATAGAGAATCTGTTTAATTTCAAATGAATTAGCCATGATTGTACGAAATCTACTTATTAACAACTGTGTTTTGAAAAACCTTCATGCCTTTATCACGATACTACTTACTTCACAAAGAATTTGAAAACTATTTATATACAATGATTTGGTCATTTCGAAACAAGGTTAAATACAATGTTTCTCTGTGACCATCTAAAATCTACACAAAGTAATTCAACATCTTTAGTACAATATTTTATCACAAATAACAAAAGTTCCAAATAAACTTACAGAAGTTCGTGAATTTCTTGTGACATTTTCTCACACAACAAAAGAAGCATCTTAAACAAACACATTTTAAAAGTTCACAGCAAATCAGAAATGATTTTAAAGAAATCCATATAATCTTCCAACTTCAGTGACCTATTTTCCAGTTGCTAATTAGACAAATTTACTGTGTAACAAAGGCTATCAAGAAATAAAGCTAAACAAGGTTACCACTGCTGATGTGTTTGTCTTTTCTTACACAAGTAATAAACATGTACATATACATGGGTGTGTCACTAAATACAGTTACATATCACAGCTAAGTCCTTAATGACTAGTTACAACTAAAATAGCTATGGACAAACACTATTAGGACCGAAGAGGTTAATTTTACATGTTCAAACTTGATGCTGTCTTAGCTAAATAATTTAATATTTTTTGGTAAATATTCTACAATAATAGATTAGTTCTCTCTCTCTCTCTTTACAATATTCATATAATTTATCACAATAGTAATTCATGAAATCTAGAAGTAAACTTTCTATACTATTAGATAAATAATTGTTCTAAGAACTAAGTAATGTTATTTGTACATGTATCAAACATTATGCAACATGCAGGAATTTAGAGCATAGACTTACATTTGAGTTTTCCTGTATAATAACAAACAGCTCAGATCAAGTGAACCTTCACATGTTAGCTGAATGTTTTGTTTACAGTAAGAGTGAGTTAATACCAAGTAACTTCACTTCACTGAAATAAACACCCGTAACAGTGTGTGTTAAGATACAGTTAAAGCAGTTCAGTTTGCTAGCTTTACTACATAGTGACACAACTCAGGTCACTAGCACTAGTATATAGTGACACATATCAGATTACAAATGTTACCATATAGCAACACACAACTCAGTTCATAGCATTACTATACAGTGACACACAACTATGATCAACTGAGTTTTATTTTAACCAGTTAGCTCAGATCAAAGAAGTTTTCCTGTGTTGTCGTAACATACTTCCCAAAATAAGCGGTAAACTTTCTTACATGGCAGGATAGTTCAGATGTAGAGAGTTTTATCTTTAAGAGAAGTGCACATACTACTGTATGTATTCACCCTACAACAGTGCCAAGTTAATTCATCTTTCCTGTATGAGCAATAAACTGTTCCAATCAATCAAATAAAGTGACTACCATATTTCATTACCTAAAAGACAACTATGCATTTAATTAACACATCATAATAATCTAACAAAGTAACTTATGATTACACATTCTGCTTTGTAATGGTTCAAATCATTTTAACCTCTGTGTTACTGTTTACTTCCTCTTAACATTTAGTTATTTACAACATCTTTCTCTGCTATTAAAATATCACATGTTCCAAAGTTTAACTGTCAACCAAGCTTAAAATCAAAATAACTGGTGCTTGATAAAAAATATGCGAGTTCACTGTAGTTTCGAAAACAAGCCCTACCTATACATAATACAAGTTCTCTCACATTGTTAGTTACTTTGTTGATTATTTCAAAATAGCAGAAAAAAATCATTGGCTTTAAAATAAAACAAGATGTTGTAGCAATTAAACATCTATTCAAATATCAGCTGTATTACCTGTTGTTTTATAAACAACATAAATTAGGAAGCATCCATCTTCTTTTCTGGAACTATACAGATATAATACAAATTGTTTATCATTTGAATGCTGGCTTTACAGAACTGGGAGGAACCATATGGGTTTTAGAATTGGTGACCATTGGAGATTCAAGGTCAGATGGTGAGAATGCCAAGTTCTCAGGAGTACTGACCCTGGAGGAGCAGCCAGAAGGAGGACAGAGATGTGGAGAAGGAGTCAGGGTATCTTGAAGGTCCAGGCTGCTCCTCACTTGTAGTTTCTTACTGGCGGCATGTAATCGAAAGTGCAACATCACTTCTGTGAGGTAGCCATGATAACTGTGTCTATAGAAATGTGAAACAGCCATATTAATATCCAATAAATATAAAATAAAAAATCTCTTACAACAGATTTACCTTAATCAAAATGTGTACAGTACTATAAAAAAAAAACTTCAATCATAAAGAACATTTTTTACTGATTTACTCTAAATCACATCAGGTATGCTACTACTGAGTTTAAAGTAGAGGAGAAATGAATCGTTCAGTCAATACTGTAGAATGATGCACCTCGGGCATGTATAATAATGTACATTAAACTTACAAACTACAAGTTCACAATGACAACATTTAATTACCAGCCCCTTACTCACATACATCATAACAATGACTGTATTTAGCAATCTTTTACTGAGTTAGGCAGTTAAAGCAAATGTTCATACACTTCTACTATGTGAGGTGGTTAAAGTGAATGTATAGTGATGCCTTAACTAGCCTAGATGGTTAAAGTGAATGTTTAGTATTGCCTTACTAGGCTAGATGGTTACAAGGAATGTTTATTAGGTAAGTGGTTACAGAGATGTTTTACATGTAATGTTCAGCCTTATTAGGCTAAATACCATAAATGGAGATGCTGAAATCTTCAAGTTTGAAACGTTTCCAGCATAATATTCAACAAAGCTCCTAGCAGATATACACAGAAGCAACACATTTAGTGATGTATAATTATCAACAACTTAATTATTAATGTCACATCAAGATATTTTTTGAGATAACTGCCTGAAATACTTCTCTAACAATCATGTTCTCAAACTGCAAAATTTGTTGTGAGAGTTACTTGTGCACTATTTCAACAAGTTTCAAATTAATATAGAAATTTAAATTTTTTTACTCCAGTTATAAAATCATCCATTTTATTTCTTAAAACATTTACTTAATACCACAGTTTAAGGTTAAAACAAAGTGTGCATTTCTGAAGATGTTGAAGAAAGAGTTATTATAACTCCGTACTAACGTAAAATGAAAGCTAACCTAGCTCTACGAAGCCATTCTATAGTGCAACATTTCTGAAGATGTTGAAGAAAGAGTTATTATAACTCCGTACTAACGTAAAATGAAAGCTAACCTAGCTCTACGAAGCCATTCTATAGCTTCCGAATCTCTCATTTGTTCAGTGAACATAATTCCAAGTTCTCCCGCTGCATAAGGTGGTAAGAAGGTATCTTCTTTGATTTCTTTCTCACTGAAAACATAGAAAAAAATATTGTAAAACATTTATTTTAATGCCTGGTTTTTCCCTAAAGTTAATATATTTTTTTAATGAAACTACTGTTTGATGGCAGCCAATAAATTACTTTTTAGTGGACGAGTTTATAAAAAAAAAAACACTTTGTTAATTTACTTTCCAGAGCATCTAACTTAACACGCACACACAGTAACATAGCTTGAAGGTTGGTCTAGTATGACAGTAAACACGTTAACACTTACCAAGTAGCCATATTTTTTTTAAAACTCATCCTTGTTAACATCACACTGAAGAGAAAGTTTCCTTTGTAGAAAGAAAGTAAAATAAAAAAAACATTTCTAGAAACACCAATATTGTCCCTAATTAGTGCTACAAGGTGACACTGGAAACTACAAAAAGGGCATTTACTAATTACACTAATTGGGTCATATGACAATAGCTCTTTTAAAAAGAAATATCTCGTGTCATGTACCAGGCAACTTCCTTTGATCAGCATTGCCAGTGTCTTCGAAAATCACACTTGAGAGTACCGACTGCTAATTTCTACAACTTGGGAGGAAGGGGGTAATAATTAGAGAGAGGGTATTAACTGGAGTAATATGTTTTATGTATATACATACAGGGGGTAGACAAAAAAGTGGTCCACCAATGAAAATATTGTTCATTTGTTATGTTAATTAAAGTATAATATGTAATGTATATGTTTTTATAACACACTCAACTAGAGCTGTTCAAATATTATTTCAAACCCTAATTTTAACACTAGATTTTGTAAATATCTGAATTTTCACGATTTTAGTTATATTTTATCATAAACAGTGTTGTACACCTGGTGTAGTTTCTTAGTTCTTCTTGTGATAATTAGCCTATGAATAAAGAGTACATATTTGCAACCACTTATTATAGATATTTGTTTTTAGTAGAATTACTGCCATATGACCCAGTCTTTGATTAGTGGCCCTCCTTTTGAAGTTCGCAATGCCCTCCAGTGGCATTAATTAAGAAAACAAATAACTACATATTTTAACACATCATCAAGTGCAGTCTAAAAACATACAGTTTAACACATTTTTCTGTTATCTAATCAAATATAACAAATTTAGAACATTTTCAAAAGGGAGGCCATTTCTTTTGTCTACCCCCCGTGTATATAAACATTAAAAAAATATAAAGAAAAATCTGGATTAGTATTTAGTTTGTAGAAGTAAAAGGTAGTAGATCTCTCTTTGAACGAAATGGGGAATTTCACATTTTGGAAGATGACAAATTAATTGAATGAGGTTACAGTAAAGTTACGTATCTGATTAAATCAGTCAAATTTCGATTTGCAATGCAACCAAGATAGTTTTAAGAGTAATTATAGCA
This sequence comes from Carcinoscorpius rotundicauda, assembly GCA_011833715.1. NCBI lineage: Eukaryota > Metazoa > Arthropoda > Merostomata > Xiphosura > Limulidae > Carcinoscorpius > Carcinoscorpius rotundicauda. The sequence goes on from CM022391.1 coordinate 19,532,534, forward strand.
TTCTCACTTTTAGGTACACGAAAAAAACAAATAATTTCCAGATATCTTCTTCAGAGAGGTTAGATACCAGTTTGGATTTCTAAATAACACATTTCTGCTTTTGTGCAAGAACCATTTCTCAAAGTTACTTCAAATGTTTATTTTTATGTAAGCACCGTTAAAAGTGATATTACACTGAACACATGAAGGAAACAGCTCTCTTCCATCAGTCAAAACAAACATTCAGTGAAATATAAAAATTTTATTAATCTAAACACAGATAACATAGTCAGTCTCTATACAGGAGGTCACAAAATACAGTTCTATATAACAGAAATATATACTATTAGCAGCAAATAAAAAAATAATTGGTAATTCTATAATAAGCATAAGTTACTATTTACTTCTGCAGGCTGCTAATGTCACCTACCAACGGACAACTTCTTTGAAATATTCTTCTGCCTGGAGGGGGCAGTCAAGGTACTTCAGAACAACACCCCGTAATAATGTTAACATGTAGTAGTCATCCACTGCTGCATTACAACCAAAAACAATTAGTTAATATAAGCTGCAACACTAAAAGATCTCTTAGTATACCAAACCCATAAAAAACTGAGTCATCTTTGTATACAAAACCTTCCACAAAACAAACTGACCATTTGTCCACAAAGCCAGAAAGACAACACAAACTAGTGATATTCCTAACTTGTTCAACAATGTACCATCATTTTAATTTAAAACTGATTAGCCTTGGTATCACTTGTAGCCATACCTATTCAATAATATCAACATAACCCAAGAAAAAACAAACAAACTATTGGGTACATATATTAAAGAAAATGCAACATTTACAGTTTCATATTTATAAAACTTTAGTTATAAATGAAAATAGTAACAGTTGAAACTTTTCTTATATTCCTCGAGACTTTTAAATTCTCTGATAATGATTGGTGAAATAATTTTTTTAATTGTGGAAAGAAGGATTATACCTTCTCAAACCAGAAGATGGAGACAGAAGAGGTTCTTATTCTTACAAGTAAATTATTTTCATAAATCATGTAGGAAATATTAAAATTCACATAACAGTCACACTACTTAAAGCTTTCTCTAAAAACCATCTTCTCATTAAAAATGTAAAGAAATTATGTAGGATCAAAAATATATAAACCATAAAACATGAAGCCCAAGCAGCTTGGAATGTCAAACTGGTTATGTGAGAAGTAGTGAATGCTATTCTCAAAATGTCTACCTTTGTCTTTATCTACTCTGGAAATATTGCTTTCAATCATGTAGAGATACATCCTGAGTAGATGTGGAGCTTTTGCCAAGACAGGAAAACCATGCCACAAGTACAGTATTTCCTACAAATAGAAAGCTACACATCACACACATCACCATGAAATTACAAAACATGACACTTCAGAATACAATACAGCCTATAATGAGGTGGATCAAGAGGACAAAAATACATTACTATGTTGTAAACATAATAATTTTATGCCTATAAGTCTTAAAAGGAAAATTTTGGATTATTACTATCAGTTGTAAAAACGTCTGTAAAACAGACCAACAGGATTTTACTGTGTAAGTGGTCTAACAAAATCAGCAAAAACTGGATCACGAAAAGTATCTAAAAAGGTAAAAATCTAATAAAGTTCGAAATTTTCTTCTGCATGTACATTTCTACACCTTTTTTAAAAACTCTTATACAACTCCTTAAGTTTGTGTTTCTAAAGCTTTTTTGAATCACGAACCCCCTTTGAGAACCTAATTAGAAATTTTGTGCGTTTTCTTACAGAAAAACCACATTGGATCACCTGCTGAGCCCACCAATGGGAATCAAACCCCTGAGTTTAGCATTGTAAATCCGTACACTTACCACTGTACTAGCAGGGTGCAACTAAATAGTTACATGAACCCCTTTGAAAATTTAATTTAAAAGATATTGATCCTTTCCTAGAAATATGTACATAAACACACACACACACACACACACAAAATAATGCCAAAGTTTTTTTCTCCCAATTTATGGACCCCCTGAAACCTTTCCAAAGGCTCCCCCATAAAAATCCATGAACTACCAGTTAAAACTAATGCCCTAAGTTTACAAAAAAAATTTTAAAGATCTCTATAAGTGAAATACAAGTATTCTGTTTCATTACTTGAAATCCAACCTAACTTGTTTCTCAATTTATACATTTCTTTTTATGTTTAACTTACTAAAAACATCAAACACGTGTAATTATAATCAAAACAAACTGGTACCCAATAAACTTACAAGGATATTTTTTAAACTTTTATTAAATAAAGTAGAAAAACGAAAAACTTTCAAAATTCACTCAGCTTGCTTCAAAAAAGTTTTATAAGCACTTGTGATACAGAGCAAGGAAGAGATTGATTTGATCCTTAATAAAAGTAAACACTTTTCTGGCTAAGCCTATCTCTTGTTTAAACATTGTCCTTTTGTTTGTGTGATCTTTTTGGATAGTAACCTAGCAAAAAGCAGGAGTTTCTTCAGTTCACCAGTAATTGTTTTTAATAACACAGCAGTTGAATATATTCACAATAGTTTCCACTATAATATGCATTATATAAATGAAAATCCCAATTCTGTCACATCACACAATCAGAAAGAAAAGCTGTTGTTCATCCAGTTTAATAGAAGCGAATAAGTGTCATCCAGTTAACACTCAGTATGTGTTAAAGTGTTCTTTAATGAACATAAATTACACAAAACTGAAGTAACATATGTTTTGTTTGCCCTGAGATACTAAAAACAAAAAACTGTACTAACCCACAGGCTTACAAACAACTGTTTATTGAAATATTTAAATTTTACTGTGAAATCTTGCTACAACTTTGAAAAAAAATTCAATAAACCTTTTGAATCCTTTGTATAAACGTAAGAATTGTTGTATCCGAGTTTAAAAAAAAAAAGATTTTATTTCATTTCTTATTGGTTTCGTCAACAAAATAAGTTTTCTTCTTTCCTCATTCACATAGCATATTACTAAAATAAGCCAAAATTTAAAAGTAATCATGGACTGAAGTAGATTTAATATATTAGAGACGAAAGAATGTTTAGTTTTTTATCATTTTACTTCTCCCCTTTGACAGTAGAAAAACAACCTACACACACACAAGCACACAAACAGCTAAAATGTTTGATTGGAATGGTGAAAAAATTATAAAAATTATAAATGTAATTGATAAATTTCATGAAATATGTGTACCAGAATAGGTAATGTTAGCCTGTTTTCTTGTCTGAAGAACTTCTCTGTTTGTTTCACACAAAATTTCTCAATTGGTATTGACTTCCCTGCCAATCTTTGCTTCAGTTCAGGAACTTTCCTGAAGCAAGAACATCTGGAGTTAAAATCTGTCAAATATTTTTTTGTATATTCATTATATTTACATCGTAGTTCTCAATGAACTCAGTTTTAAATCAAATGAAAAATGTATTCACAATATAATCAATTTTAAATAAGATAAAAGACATATTTACAATATATTTCTCAGTACAATCACTAACATAAGATGAATGTGTTTATAACAGTTTGAAGTAAAATTACTTCAACATATGAATGTATTTACAACACAGTTCATGTAAAATCACCATAACCTTTTTACTACAAGCAGGTTAAAGAGTGCTCGTCATGACCTTTTAAAAGATTGTTTTCAAAATATTATAAATTAACTATTATTTATGTCAGTAGAATGGACATCAAAAAAGACAGTTTATAAATAAAATTTTAATATGTTTTGGTTTCTTAATTTAAAAGTAAATAAAGAAAAAAATGTTTAACATCAATTTTTGTAACATAACACCTCATACTGTGTTGTTATTGGTCAGTTTACAGTTTATTACATCTATCACAGTGTGTACAGTGGTTACAACAAATTAGAAATTCAAATTTAAGATACAGACACATTAAATATAAAATAAGAATTTCCCATCTGTTTTCATTTTCTGAGATGTCAATATGTTTAGAAAATCTACTGGAGTGATTCTTCCCACTATTCATTCTTTGACACCTCTTGTTTAGTCCCACCTATTACTCTTGAATATGGTTTATAACCAATAAGCAAGTATGTTTTTGAATTTTGCTTAAAACTACACAAGAGTTATCTGCACTAGCCATCCCTAATTTAGCAGTGTGAAACTAGAGGAAAGGCAGCTAGTTATCACCACCCACTGCAAACTTTTGGGCTACTCTTTTATCAATGAAAAGTGGAATTGACCATCCCATTATAACACCCCCACAGCTGAAAGGGAGAGCATGTTTGGTGCGATGGAGATTCAAACCTGCAATCTTCAGATTATGAGTTGAACGCTTTAACCCACCCGGCCATGCTGGGCCATATCCAAATATTTATAGTAGTTCCATTCTATCAATGTCTGACAGTCATTTGTAAGTTGCTTGACAGAGAAAGTCATGATTTTATTGAAACTGTTCAAGTGTGATGCTTAATCTCTGAATAGGAATGGAATTTCTTTATTCCCACATACAGCTTATTTTGATTAAGACCCAGATAAATTACAAAGGTTTTGTGCATAATAATACAGTAACTTTATAATTTTCTAAAATGTATATTTGAAGTCTACAAAAATTAACACCTCTTCCTTCTCCACTTGGAAGAATATGAGGCATAAGCACATATATGAATGAGCAAAACATTTCAAACACCACAAATACTCAAAACTTTTGTTTTTAGATGTATTTTTAATTTATTGTTCTATGTTGTGTTAAAAGTAACTAGCATATAAACATTTATGAGCAAGTAGTAACACACATACACACACATGTAAAATATGATAGCCAAAACATCACTGAATTATGCAAACTTTGCACAAACAGTATCTCTTTATACACAAGCTGCTAAATTCCAAACACTGAGAGAGAAGAACAATATTCATACACTTTGTTTTTTTGGATTGACTCAAAACCATATAATAAACATTTTCACATATTCCAAGTGTAATTTTATTATACTGGAAAATTTCACATTTTACTCTCACAGGAGAAGGCAAGTCTAATATTACTTTATGCATGCTTTGTAACTTTTGATAGCACTGTATTACTGTGTCACGTAAAAATGAATGACACAAGCTGTGATTCACCAGGGTCCTTTTACTACAGTTGTTGACAGTAAAATAAACACAGAAAATAAATGTGAAATCTTTAGCAGTTGAAACTCACAAGACAAGTACTTTGAAACTTTGTGATCAATAATGAAGAAAAATGAATAACTTCTCTTTTTCTTCTACTTTGATTATTTGTCTACAAACTGAAGAATCCAACATATCATTAGGATAAAGGTAATAATAATAATACATAAGATAGTTTTGCTGAAAAAACTTAACTGTATTTAAAAGGCTACACAAATGATTTGTGAGATGAAGAAAATATTTTTAATCTTATCTAGAAAAAAAAAGATTTAAAATATTCATGGACAAATCTTCATTAAAAATCCTTCACTTGTATTGATTTAGTTACTAAATTTTGTGGACATACACATACTACATTAAAAGGTATCATATGAAAACCATAACAAGTACAAAGTGGTTACAAGGTCGGTCAATTTGACCAATTCCCTGTTGAGAGAGTAAACATAGGATAAACATATGTTTACAAAGGGAATCATAGTAAAATTGCTTTAATATAAGACAAACATAATCATAGAACTTGTAATAAAGTTGCTTTAATATAGGACATGTTTAGAATAACTTGTAATAAAACTTTTAATGCGGTATGAATGTGCATGCAATATTTTGTAATAAAGTTTCTTTAATTTTGGAAATTTGTAAGAAGTAGAAACGTGTGTGTGTGTGTGTGTGTGTGTGTGTGTGTGTGTGTGTGTGTGTGTGTGTGTGTGTGTGTGTGTGTGTGTGTGTGTGTGTGTGTGTGTGTGTGTGAAGTGTTGGGCATTTTATGGCATGGTAAGGATCAAGCTGTAAACAAAACCTCAATACTAATGAAACTCATGTACTCAAGTGATTCAGTAAGTTAAGAAACTTGATTCTCACGTTTGACAATGTGACTGTCAGTGATCCCAAAATAATTCATGAAACTTCAAGATTCCATCCTAAGACATTTCCCATAATCCCTAAAATGAAAGACATTCTCTTCAACCTTGTATTTAATTCCTTTAAACAGACTAACAAAATGAAAGAAGTAAATAAGCCATACAATCAAACAAAAAAGGTAGATTTCTGTAATTGCTAAACTAACTGCAACAAAAATAGTCCAGTTTTCTAACAATTAACTCTGTGTAGCAATTCCAACTTTTGGTGATTATTTTTTTAGCTCTGTTGTAACTTCATGTAAATAGATTGAATATGTTGTTATTGTATTTTGTTTTTTGAGACTTTCAATTTTAACATGCAGTAGAAATTTTTTGGGCGTTTTTTCCCAAAATTCTTACGTGTACAGGGTCTATTTTTAGTTTATTACATGACATGACACATATATTCAAGATTTACTTCTATGCTAGTTTAATCTTTTGTACCCCTTAGTGATTGGTGAAAATTCAAATTATTCAAAAGGAATTAATGGTAGGAACGTGGAAGATTGCCTAACCAACTACATGGGGGAAGAGGGTGAAGTTAACATAAACTGATTTATTTTTCCTTGCTTTCTTTTTGTATCACGTATATTTACTGATTAAAATCATAAGCAGCCCTATTAATATGATAGTGACCATTTTCTTCGTTTTTCTACAATACACACTAAAAATACCTTAAAATTTCCCGAGCTTACTTGAATACTCTAACAATCTCCTCCATCACATCTTTCTCTCCATCCAACATCTGCATGTACATTAAACAACCATAGATGTAATAGTACGTGGCAGGTGACCAACGACACTCCTTGCACATGGTGTTGCAACACTTGGCTGCACTGACCCAATCGCACTTGTAGCTAAGAAAACACAAGGAGACTGTTATAAGTCATCAGTTTAAAAATTAAATTAAGTTGCATCAAATTTCATCACTTTTTATGCTTGACTATCGAATCAAAATTTCAATTTAACTTGTACGTCAGTTGGAACACATTTTTATGCACATTTTAAACACCAACTTATCTACTTTCTATAACACTGAAGCCACAAAGTTGGATTTTCTGAATAATAAAAGTATTTTTTCTATTTCTCTTGTTTATTTAAGTTACTTTCTTTTACTTTTTTCAGTATTTCTTCAGTATGTTTCAAAAATATGTTTTGTGGTAATTAATGTTTTTTTTCTATTTTTATTTGTCTTCTACAAATAAGAACTCTGGGATTATTTTTCTTATATGGTCTTCAAAACATCCCCTCTAATTTTGTTTACTTACAAATAATTTACTTTAAAATTTTGCAGTAAATAAAATTAATCTATAGCAAGCAATTCAAAGATTACAATCAAAGAGATGCAAACAACCTCAAGCTCCAAGTAAGAGATGTCAAAGTTTCACAAAAGATAAAATATTCATATTCATGTAATTCTCCTTACCAGTAACACCAGATTTTCTCCCAGAAACACATATAATGAAATTGTTTCCACTCTTGCTGTGCTTTAATCGTATCTTCATATGACTGTATAGCCTGCAACAAGAACAACAAAGTTATCACATCAACATTTAAAACTGGTTATTTTATATTACTTCACAGCTATCTTTCAACAACCCTGAGAAGTCACATGTACATAACACTTTACTATACCCAACACTCAAACTAACTCTCTAACAAAAGTAATGTTCATAACTTTTTAGACCACTGATGAATAACCAATAATTTTCATAGCTCACTAGAGCCTCAAACAAAAAATATCTTTTAGAAAAAAAAAAAAAAGAGGGCTAAGGTTACTTCTTTTTTGATTGTTTCAGAGCAAACTTCCACAATGAGCTATCTGCACTGAGCCTACATGAGGGATCAAAGCCAAAATTTTAACATTATAAGAGCTCAAGCTTATCACTGAGACACAAGGGGGCATTTCTGTTTGAATATATTAAAATAAACATGAATTTTGACTTTCTTTTCATAAAAAAAACTTATCAAATCGTTTCTTTTATAAAATTATTAAAAATAAAACACAAGTTTTGTTACAGGAAGAGTTGCTATTACCTTCAAGTGTATACAGGAATTTCAATTATCTATTAAAAATAAAACATGCAAGGTATTGCACAAGTTTTGTTACAGGAAGAGTTGCTATTACCTTCAAGTGTATACAGGAATTTCAATTATCTATTTTTATCCTCAAACAATGTAGGTTTAACAACTTACATAAAAGTAAAATAACACTTTTACATATAAACCTTTTGGGAAATACAATAAAATTACTTCTTGATATTATATAGTAGGAATAAAGAATGATATCGTAAATAAAAACCAATTGTTTTAAAAAAACAACAGGTGTTTATTTGTGTCTAAATTTCTAACTATAAGAATGTCAATATTAATCTCAAGTTGTTTTTCTTGTTTCTTCAACAGTTGTTACTCACTTCATCAACTTTTCCTTGAAGTTGCTTTAATCTAGCATCAAAAAACAGGTACAGGGCACCCTGAAACAAAACCAAAACTTAAAACACCTATATTAACCTGAGAAAAAAAACAAAAAAACTGACGTTTTTGGCTTATTGAAAGATAACACTAAATATTTTGCTATTTTCTATGACCCCCCAAAAATGTTGGTTTTTGTGTTCTTTACTCTGAATACAATATTATATGTTTGAAAAAAATAATAAAAGTTGAGGTTATGGATCAGGAGACAATGACCAGGCAGTTAATTGAAACCTGTACTCTGGCCATCATGAACAGTGATACATGTCCTATATTTATATACCAACAGATAGATGTAACCTTGCAGAAAGTTACTTGAGCTTCAAAATCTCCTCATTTAAACTGCTTAATTTAAAAAACTAATTTAAACTAATAGATACACACACACACACACACACACACACACACACACATATTCTACATAACAGAAAAACTAATGCTTAGTTGTAATTTATTTTACGAATACAACAAATATACAACTAACCTTCAAATTCAGGTTAATGTAACTTAGAAACACCCCTTCAACCTAGAATCACCCCTCCTCTGGATGTGTACACTTTTTAAAATTTTATGCAGAAGCTATTTATGTTTCCATGATAATGATGGGTAGAGTTCCATAAACCCTCAAATGATTAAAAAAAAATTCTTGATACTGCTATTGGTCTCATTAATTACTGTTAAGGAAGACCACATATTTTAAAAAAGTTTCTCAGTCAGTTCTTCAGAGTGAATATTATAAGAAGCAAACAATTTTTTTTCTCATCTCAGTGTAGGCCCCAGTATCAGTGAACATTATAAAAACAAGTCATTAACTCAAAGGTTAAAGATACTTAATCTTAAATATTAAATATAAATGAGAGATTCCATTTCTTTTCTTCAGTAGGCCCCTCCTGTAAGTGCATGCACATAAATGTATATGTTACTAGCTAGCCTCAATGAAGTTGTGCTTCACAACTCTAATATTTTTGATACACATATATATAAATCTTCCAAGCTAAGTGACTGTACAATTATAATTACAGTCGTCAGTATTATAAAGTAATATGATTCTCACTGAAAATCCAATATTTATTTTCATGTACAAGTTAAATTCTGACAGTGTACACATACACAAGTCGGGTTGCTAAGTGACTTACCTGTTCAAGGCATGGGAGCCTACAGGTAGGAGACTTACAGGATTTAGATCCAAATATCAAACACCTTATGTCACTGATAAGGATGGGGTGTCTTAAAGGTACATGCCAAGTTTGATGACAATCAGTTTAGATGCTCACAAATTACACACGAAGTGTTACACACATGTACAGATTTCTGTCACATAATGGTTTATGCACATTAATTTAGGGATTTTACAGTTAACCTAAACATGGCTTGAAACAAAGTGGTAATGATACCTTTGGGTACTTCTTAAGCATCAGTTTAACATATTTTTCACATAGTTCTAAGTCACCATCACATAAGCCTGAAAAGAAAAGTATAATTAGTAGTACTCTTTAAATGTAAAGCTATATATTAAGACAAATATCATAAGCTGTTACCTGTGTCAACTGGAACAGTTTACAAACCTTTCTTTTATTATTTGCAATGTAAAACTGATATTTTCATAATTGTATTACTTTGAATCAATACAAGGGAAAAACGGAATTATATCAAAAGCAAGTTTATATTAACAAGTATGAGTCAAATTATTAACAAAGTCATACATTATCTAGTAAATATGAATTGTTAAAAATTCAAAAATAAAACTTTAGACTTTTAATACTATAAAATGGTCTTTTCTAACTGTGTATACAGAAAATGCTGAAAGATTTTAAAATGTCACTTCCTAATAAGACTGCCTGTAAGCCTATTAAATACACAATAAAATCATTCAAAATAGTTAGTCAACACATTTATAAGATACGTACGAAATGATGGGTAGGTTTATTGCTTCTAATATTTATAAACTTTTTCATGTACAAGTGCACACTGTTTACTCTGAATACTTGGATTTGTAAGTTGTTTTTCTTTTGAATTTCACTGGTTAAAACATGGAATGTTAATTTGTGATATTTGTTTACACTTGTCACTGTAATACAGAAATTCTAACTAACTCAGAAATTTAATGATAACGTATTACATATTTAAAATTAAAAACAAAATAGAACCAGAAGGATGGACTGATATTTGTTACAAAAAATCATGTTTGAATATTTTCTCCTACACTTCCTCTTTGTTTGTTGGAAGTTAAGTACAAAGCTACACAATGGGCTACCTGTGCTCTGCCCACCATAGGTATCGAAATCCAGTTTCTAGCATTTTACGTGTGCAGACATACCACTGGGAAGCTACACTCCTTGAAATAAACCCTTTATGGATTTCAAATCAGAGATACATAAAAAAATACACCTCAGAAAACATCTTTTGCCCGGTACAAGCTGCTGTCCAGAAGGCCCAATGTTGAATACCACACTCCTACATGCTTTTATTTTTTTACCACAAATACTAGGCATAAACCAGAAATTCCCATAAATCAATTCACTACTACTTTTAACTAAAACTTTGTAAATAAAATATCAAAATATCAACCTCAGCAGAGGAGAGTTATAATAGTTAAATAAATGAAATGTTTGTGATGCATAAATAATGGTGGCTGTTCTTTCTACAAACAAACTTAACAGTGCATACACATATAGGACAACTCAGGTTGCATGTGCAAGGTTCAAATTTCATTGCTAAGACCTATGGCATATTCTTGCAATTGTAGGCATGCAGAGATGTAATTGTGATTATCCTTTATATAATGTTATACTCTTTAGTAATCTCTAGCTACATGACCTTACCTCCAATATAGAGTAACCAACAGACCAACAAATAACTAGGTGGATGGATTATTGGCTCCTTGGTCAAATAAATGGATAAAATTATTTTCTATTCAAAATACACACGTAAATAGAAAACAAGATGTAACAAATATTATTCATAAATAGTACTTGTGTTAAGATATTAAAAATTGACTCACCTAAAGCATACACAACATATGTGTGAAAGCCACAAATCAGAATGACACACAGTGGAGAACGTAAACCATCTCTTATGTCACAACCTTCTTCTAATTCTTTCTGACCAAATGTCTGTAAATATTGTTAATGTTTAGGGTATCAAAACTGTCATCACACAAGTACTGTTTACACTTGAAGTATCAAAACTGTCATCACACAAGTACTGTTTACACTTGAAGTATCAAAACTATTATCATACCTTCACGTGTGTTAGTCTTCTACTGATTAATAAAGCAAGAGATAAAAACAAAACTTACAGAATCACTAACATGTCATACAATATTACAATGATTAACAAGTCAATAGGTTATTGCTCTTTAGAACCCTAAAAACTGATTCATCACACAGTCTTGCATGGATAAGTTAGTACATTATTATTTCTGAGAACATTAAAACTTCACATTAAATTAATTATTTCTTTCCATTTCTGGCAAGTGTGAGTAAACAAATCTAGATCTGGCAACTTACACATACATTCACAGATACCTAACTCTTACACAAAGGGGACATGACAAAAAACACAACAACTTATTTCACACTACTTCAACATTACCAACATTTTAAAATATACACAAGATTACCACTTACTTCTTGGGACTGTATTAGTAGTGATGCAGATCCAAGTAAGGATAAGGGATAAGAGATAAAATAGTTTAATTAGTTTGATGCTGTTAAAGGAAGAATATACAAATGTTAGTATATAATAAAAGTTTAAGTCCCCTCACCTAATATCTTTCTTTATGTCACACTTTCTGGTAGGATAAACCTTACCCTACAATATTATGAACGAGACATTAAAACAAAATAAACTTAATATGTAAACCATATTTATTGTACAGTCAACTAGTATTATTCACAATACAAAACTAAAGGTTTATGAAATAATCTTTATTGTCTTTAAAATTAAATATTTACAAAAATCAAGAACAAAAATATTATAATGTGATGTTTTAATCTTTACAAGAAAAGACTTCTGTTCAATAATAATCATTCTTAAACACATTAACAAAGTACAAAGATTGAACTAATTATACTGAACATGGCTGGACAACAATTCTGGTTTCTATTTTGACACCCCCTACAACTTTCTTTGTGTGATATGTACCTTATTACCAGAGAACCCCACAAATTTCAGCAGTCTCAGCACCCGAGTTGGGAGTTGGGACATCATCTAAATGGGAAAGAAAATCAATCTCAAATTTTTTTAACATGGACAGCATCTTATAAACTAAGTGATGCTAGGGTTCAGGTGCAGCCAGACCTTAATTTAAACAACTGGCCACAGGAAAGTTATTCAACAAGCAATACCCACAAAAGATTTTGTCTGTCTCCTTAATATTTTCCCTATGAATCTTGGGTCAGAGACCACATCATCCTGTTTCTTGAATCGCATTCAAAATTTTATAAAAATTTGTGTTGTTAAGTTTGGTATCAAACTGTAGATTATAACACAAATTTTCATGTTATAGATCATTTAATTTCTTAACCTAAAATTAAATATTAAAAAACACAGCTGAACACCTGTATCACGTGGTATGTTGAATGCAGCACTGGTTCAAAACAGATGTCTGTGATGTCAAAATATACAGTTTACAGTTTTGTAAGAATTAGGAACTCAAGTTATGGAATTGAAAAGCTAGAATATAAAATAACCTTTTCATCTTTTCTATTTGTTATCTCTATATTTAGTGAACCACAGACAGTGGCCCCTGTTCACCTCTTTCCATTTTTGGAAAGTCAGTTATATGCATTTACTTCTATAATTAATACATGAATAACCAAACAAAAGCTCACAATGTCATCTTTATGATTTTCTCTGCCATTTTCAAATATAACATTGTCCTCTCTTTCTTTCAAGACAAACCTTCGTGGTGGTAAGTTGAGTCTTTAACCAGTTCGAAACTTCATATTTTATTTATATACAAAAAAAACAACTTAGTTATTAAATTTAATAAACTATAATGGAATTCTATAGTATCAGTTATGTACAATTTTTTAATTATTCAAATGTATATGTAAAACTTACAAAATGGTTTAATTTAACATCTTCCACGTGCGAACTTTAAGAACCAACCGATTACAAAGGTCATGAGTAGAAGAGATAATTGTTTGCTTTACTTCTTTATTTACTGTTCCATGTTTTTAAAAAAAATGTTTAAAACGTGTTTGTAAATATTAACAATCTATATACAAATGCAATGTATAATAATTGAAATATGACTGTATTTTAGACAATACTAATCCACTAAAACAAAACCAATATAGGTCAATTTGTAAAGGCTAAAAGTCAGTTTTATACAGCAACATGAGCACGTGTGCCACATCATTGTAACTTCTGTATTATTAGTCAAATAAAGCTGAAAGGTTAATATAATAAAAATAATAAGTCAATACAAATGTAAAAAGATTTAAGCTATTTAAGCCTAAACGTTTATGGTTTTCTGTTATAATCTGTTGTCATTCTAGAACAAAAAAAAAAGGCAGAATTTATACTTAATTCCTAATTTTTATATGATGGTTACAACATTGGTCAAATTGACTTAACCCATACAGAGATTCATGGGTAAAAATAATATATATAAAATGTTAAGTTTTTCTAATGAAACATTTGATAAAACTATCTAGACACAATAAGAATTTCACATGTGAAATTTGAAAATGTTTTGGTGCATAAAAGTATTTCTTATTTTAAAATTATTTCACTTATTTGATAAGCAACATACAAAAATAAAAAGGCATGAGAAAAACTGCTTAACAAACCTTAAAATCTCATATTTTGCATTTGAAAACATTATAATGTCTTCTGACAATCTGCCAAACTTCATGAACATAAACTTACCGATTTAAAAGTAACAGCATGAAAACTATAAAAAGCACAAATTGACCCTGAGCATAATTTTCTATAATAAACTGCTAGCCCCCAACAACAAAGAAACTTGAAGCATATGAATATGTTGGTTACCAATCATGCAAACATTGTTTTTTTTTCATATCTTAATTCTCTCAATACATGGACAGTCTCAGGGACTGACAACAATACCATTTTTACTTGTATATAATTTTAATACTAAAACTTTTAATATAGTGGAAGTACCTTCACATTATCTAGTGGACTTTTAATAAACATTACAAGTATTTTATACACAAAAAAACAGTTTTTAATGAAATATTTTAAACAGAGATTTGTCTTAATAAAGAGTATTTGTTTTAAAAAGTCAGTGTGCAAAGTGATTTTCATATTAAAATTTTATATACTTTTCTTCATCTTAAAAATTTCAGATTTCATTTGTGTATTTTGTAAAATCTAAATATATTTCAAATGTTTGGTTTCACTAAAAATTTACATTTTATAAGTTATTTATTCTACCATAATAATAAACAACATTGGTCAATTTGACTGACCTTGTAACCACCAAAAAAATTATCATTTTTTTTCTCTCTAGAATTACTTCAAATTATAACATGAAACTACATTCATTTGCCCAAAGCAGCTTTAAACTTGTACATTTGTTTGTTTGTAATTAAGTACAAATCTAAACAATAGAATATCTGTCCTCTGCTAACAACAGGTATTGAAATCCAGTTTCTAATGTTGTTTTTAGCAAACATACCACTCTGCTACTGGGGGCTTTAAACTTTTAACTGCATACAACTATATAAAATTAAATTTTATTGTTTTATTGTCCTTTTACTGCCCTTTGAACCATGTCTAACTACTATTCACACCATTATAAACTGTAAATCACTTGGAGAAAAGAATGGGCATGTTACACTACTGAATTACATTACACACTAACTGCTTGCCCAAGTGCATCATGAAACATTTTTATTATAGTATTTATTTTATCTACTTTAACCTTAACTAACCTGAAAATATCCTCACTTTTATATTTTAGTTACATCTGTGCTAATAAATAAAGAATAAACATGAAACAAAGTACTCACCGATTCTTTTTTCCCTGCTGTTGACACTTAGCCTTACTTCTTTTTATATACTAATGGTAGTAATGCACTAAATATTTCTTATTTAATTAAATAACGCACCAAAGAACATAGACGAATAACAGAGAAAGACATACACAATTTTCACTAACTTTTACAATTTTTCTGGCTTTCTATGTATACAACAACAACAATAAAATTTGAGATAGTAATTATGTTTAGCTTGGAAATGTACAGAAAATAATGTTAATCAATGCATCATTTAATATATAAAAACCCTGACTTTCTACTGGTTATAAACAATTAAATGTAAGAGAAAACTATTAAAAAATCCTGAAAGAAAATATGTGACAGGTGGGTATGGCAGGATGGGCCTGATTTTCTATTTGATAGCTCTAAAAATTGAAGGCTAAAAAAATTATGGTTTGTCTGAGCAATGACAATCTTATAATGAGTAATTTACATTTTACTTCATATTTATTGGAGTGGTGGTGAATAAAATAGAAAAGAGAAAATGTGTCAAACTAGGGTAAATTCAAAATGTTTAAAAATACCATTTTAAAAAATGAAGAATTCATAACATATCCTATTATATGTTTTATTAGACAAGATTTTTTTGCTATACTAGGTGGTGTAACAAACAAAGAGCAGATTAATAACAATTTTTAATTTAAGTCACTAAAACCTTGTGTCAAGTGCAGTAAAGGATGCCAGTCATGATAGGGTTAAAAAGGTTTGAATAAAACTTAGGAACACTTATCACTCACACGAGTATTTTAAGTTAAACAGTACAAAGAAATCTATTGGTATTTATGGCAAAGCTACTAAGGATAGCTGCCACCATCCATAATTTTGAGCTACTGATCACAGAAGGCAGTCACTCAGCAGTACCATACCACCAATGTTAAGGGTTTGTTTGATTTTTAAGTAAAGTAACATTGGGCTATCTGTTGTGTGCACCACATGAAATAAAACCCTAGATTTTAACTTCATAAGTCTGAAAATCTACTGCTATCCCACCAGAGATCCCATGATAAGGTACTGACTGCATGCACTCTTATAATGTGCTCACAGCTTAAAACGTAGGGAGTAGTTTGTGGTATTTCACATATTCAAACCCAGTTTGTTGTCTCCAAAACCCACAGCTCTATCACATGACCAACCTGCACCCTAAAATGGAAGTGATATTCAAGAAAAAAAAATCGTTTTCTCATAATGCCATCTGGAGGAAAACATTATTACTACTAAAGTAGGTGCATTATCTGCACAAATGACAATAGGAACAGTTGATACCAGCAAGAGATCCTTTGGATTTGTTTAGATAATTACAACAGAAATATATTTATAT
The DNA here is from genome assembly GCA_011833715.1 of Carcinoscorpius rotundicauda. Taxonomy (NCBI): domain Eukaryota; kingdom Metazoa; phylum Arthropoda; class Merostomata; order Xiphosura; family Limulidae; genus Carcinoscorpius; species Carcinoscorpius rotundicauda. Next base: position 19,549,382 of record CM022391.1, read on the forward strand.
ATGTTTCCAGAGATACATTTCAATTGGAACAAAACCTAATAAACATGGTTTTAACTTTCTTAATGATCAAAACATTAGTCTTAAGATTTACACAATGGAAACTTGATTTTAAAGAGATTGTGTTTGTTCAAACTTACCAAACAATAACTAACTTTATTTTGAAAAGTATTCTCAACTTGAATTCAGCTTCCAGGACATCCATATTTTACTTACATCCATTCATTGAGGTTTATGCAAGTTATATTTCATGACAAACTACACTGACAATCCCTAATTTTGAAGTCACAGACCCATAATATATTCCTATTAGACCAAAACAGTGGGATTTGAGAGCACTGTGATTACAATACACTCATGTTTTCAAAGTGCAGAATTTTATTGTTTTATTTGGACAGTAATGTAACACAGATCTCAGATCCACTGTCTAGCATGTTAACAAGAAAGGCACTCTTGCTACATTCCCTAAGATTTAGGTATTCTGGTTATTCCAAATGTTTTAACATTTTCCTTTATTTGATCTCAGAAAATTCTTATTCTATTGCTTTTAGAAATACAAGGACCAAAGCAAATGTCTGTAAAAAGTAAATGACCTTTAACCCTAATGTGAATTCAACACGTTTTTATCATGCTAGAAATTATTGCTTTTACTTCGTAGTAGAAACTGTAACAAGTTTGAACACCTTACCAAATGAAATGCTCCAACACCCATTCGCACACCACTCTCAAAATGTCTTTTTCTTCCAATATCTTCAAAATCACGTTTGTTCAAAATATGCAGGGATTCTCTAAAATATCAAGTAATAAAGTGAATTCGCACACTGCAAATACAAAAATAAACTTTTTTGCTTTCTAAATGATCTGACTACAAAATAATGTTTTATGCCTTTAATATCTAATGATAGCATAAAACAGATTAAAAGTCTTACTAAATTATTTCACTACACATGTGAAAACTGAGTGTACTACACTGTCTCAAGACAGCTTGCTTTGATCTTTCTCATGTAGAAAGTCCTTTACATTAAACCTTGACAACTTAGCAGGGAATGTAAAAAAGTCAAACAGCATTGTAACTTATCCAAGTTCTGCCCACTACAACTGTTCAAAATGTATTTTTTCATGGTTAATGACATCAAAATCAATTACTGGAATAAAATTTTGAAAATATTGGAGCAGAAATGAAACCAAAAAATGGTTGAAGGAAGGAGTAAGAAGAAAAACTTTTACATCACCTGTAGTAGTAATAATTGATTTAAGACATTAATTATAAAGAAAAGGAGTAAAAAATGTTCATTATTAAACAGAATGCTACTCAATGGCCACCTACATATGCTGTATCCACCATGTATGTTGAAAATCCAATTTTTAGTGTTATTTGCCTTCAGTTTCACTCCCAAGTCATCAAGGAAGAGGGAATGGAAAAATACAGATTAATTAACAGAAATCAACCGTCATAGAAACAGAAAGTGTGACAATCTTTACTATTTATTATAAACGAGTTTTTTAAGTGGGTATAACTTTTTTTTTTTTTAACAACAACAACAAAGTAAAAATGTTTTTTCTTTTTAATTCTCTTAGTGAAATCTTTCATTTTTCTGCACTGCAGGTTTCTATTTATTTAAACATTTGGAACTGTGTTTTGAATAACTCCGATTCTAAGTGCTTTAATATAATTATTGCTCATCAAAATTGGGAAATAAATAAAACACAAGTACAAGTAGCTGATCCTTGTTATAGCATGTAAAATAAACACAATATATACATACAGGTAGGTACACAGAGATAATTTATTTAATTTCACATCCAAGTTATGTCATACTAAAAGTCATACATTAAAAATAACCAAAAATAAAACAGTATAAGGATTTTGTTGATAAATGCAAAGCTACACAACAAATTATCTATTCTGTGCCCACTGTGGGCATCAAAACCTGTTTTTTAGTGTTATAATCCCTCAAAATTATAGCAGAGATCCTAGGGACCTATCAGCCTACAAAAAAAAGTTTCACAAAAAGCAATAAAAAACAAAACCAATTATAATGATATAGAAGAATGGATGAAAACAAACATTAGCCACTCCTTTATAAAAAAGATATCTATTAAACTATTGAGTTTCATAACACACAAATGTGTAAAACTACAAATGTCAACAACTATTTCTAATAGAAACATATCAGAATATCAATTTCAAAATTTAATATCGCTGCATTAGATCATGTGTAACAGTGCTGATATCTGGTGGATAATACCTTAAAATGTTAATCAAATTTTCAACTTTGTTCAACTGCATAAAATTTCCCAACTGGTTGTTTGTATGTGTAGATATTCATTGGAGGCATAAGGACGTGTGTTTTATAGCTGAACTAAACAGGGTTATCTGCTCCGTTCACAGAGGTGAATCAAACCTCTGATTTTAGCATTATAAATTCATAGGGTTAATGGTGATCCACTGGACTACTAGAATTGAGATAACATCCAAAACAATCATTATAACCTGTAGCTTTTATACAGCTATAAGCTACAAGATGAACACAAGAGGGAAAAATAACAATTCTTACTTGTAAGACTGATAGCACGATCGAATCCGAATTCCTCCTTTAACAAAGGTAAGTAGACTTTGGTCATAAACAAAGGTCAAAATAGCATTCATCAGTAGACATTCTGCATAGGTTAGCTCAGCATGGACTTCAACTGAAAGACAAGTGTTTACTTCTTTAAACTTAGAATCCTTACTTTGTTAAATCACCTAGTAGGAAGTAGGAAGGTAAACAGTGAGAAACTTTCACTATTTATCTGAATATCATAATAATCTATAAAAATCATTCAATTACACCATCTAAAATAGTTCAATCTGAATCAAACTCCACTGGCTCTATACAGCCATTTAAAAGATTTTTTTTCCCCACTGTTCAAACAATCTTATTCAGGAGCCCAATGTATAAAAAGTAGCAAAACTGCTAACTTGGTCATATGGATGAGAGAACATGCATTATGAGTCGTGGTGTTGTGATAAACACATAGCTACACCACGTGATACTTACAAGTGTAAAACATGTCATTTTAACTCTACGTCAAGCAATTCTGAACAAAACATTGCAATGTGTATATTATCTTTCACATGATAAAATGGATCTATACACAATTTTGCAACACTCTGTGTTTTGAACAGAGGGAGAAATTTATGAAATACATGGTTAAGTAATACACCACTCAAATACAAAATGTAACTGCAGACAGTTTTTAATTATATTAAGACCTTGAATGACTGTCTGGATTAAACTCAAGTACAATTTATAAATCATTATCTAGTTTCCAGATAATAAAATACATTATGTAAACAACAACTGAACAGCTCACCTTCAGTGTAAGAATTGTAGTCAGGGTGATGAAGGATCCGAGACACTGTTGACACTTTTCTCCTGTACATCTGAGAAACTTTAACAGCCTGTTTTAATGCATCCATAGCCAGCTCAATATCACTCTGTAGGGTGGAAAACAATATGTATGGAGATATCTTTCTCTAAGAAACGATTATGTCTACAAGTTTAATTTTTATTAATGAAAGAGCAGAAATAACGGTTGTATATCATCTGTGGGCTGGAAAGGGTTTAATACTTCCTCAGCAAATCTGATTATATTACCGGTTGTATATCATCTGTGGGCTGGAAAGGGTTTAATACTTCCTCAGCAAATCTGATTATATTACCGGTTGTATATCATCTGTGGCCTGGAAAGGGTTTAATACTTCCTCAGCAAATCTGATTATATTACACACATGTAGTTCACAGTTTAATTGAATTTACACAAGTCATAAATATACTGTTTATCATCACTTCAAAACTCCCATTATTTTAACATTCTAGACTATAAACTAAAAATTATTTGTTAATTTAAAAAAGTCCTGCTAATAATATTCCATGGTCATCTATACTAGTGTTTTGACCATCTAGGGTTCAATTTTTACCAACTATGGATACAACTAGAGCTGAAAAACAGCATATTGATATGATTTCCTAATTTTATACCAAGATTTAGAAAAACAGATTCTACTAATTACCATCTAGTGCCTCCTAACACATCTAACAGAAAAACAGATTCTACTAATTACCATCTAGTGCCTCCTAACACATCTAACAGAAAAACAGATTCTACTAATTACCATCTAGTGCCTCCTAACACATCTAACAGAAAAACAGATTCTACTAATTACCATCTAGTGCCTCCTAACACATCTAACAGACCGGCATTACTAGAGATATAAAACACACATTTTCCAAAATGCTATTTTTGCCATAGCTTGTGAATCTCCCAAAGTTAAAAAGTCATAAAATTATACAATTAACACAACACACTGTTTATCAACCTTAGGTGTATTCAAAGACAGTTGAAAACTGACAGTTACAGGTAGTTATAAGCAGAATGATATCCACCTATAAACCTGTCTTTAACTGAGAAACAATAAATAAACAAATATTTTGGACTAATCAGGACATACATATCAGTAATTTGACAGAGACTCACTTTCAGTTCAATACAAGGACTAGATGTGCCATCTTTCTTGCCTAAACAATTGTATGATGTCTTAGAAAAGTGACCCAATTACATGTGTGATCAAAGTGAAAAACTTAATTGTTCCATTGACTATTTATATTAGAAGCTAAATGTACTCCATATGCATCCAAACTTTGAAAATTCAACATATTAAGTAATGGAATAGAAATCTCATGGTACATCTGCATATTACACAGAATCTGTTTACAATATGCATCAATATCTGATACTGTACCGTCACAACTACAAAAAGTCATGTGAAAAAATAAACACGGTCCAAATTAATCACATCAAAGCAGTTCTGTTGATTTTAGTATCTGAAAGGGGGGGGGATATAAAACATAACATAACAGTATCTTTATAGTTTAAATTAAAAACCTGATTTTAAACATAGCAATATGGTTAAATATAAGAGCATTAAAAACACATATCAATAGAGAATCTGCAAAAGCCATGGGTGCAATTAGATCCAAAATCAGTCACAAGATGAACAGAGCTGTGAGCTAAATGTTTAGACTTGAAAAAAAGGAGGGAGTCTTCAATAGCTGCAGCTGTAATCAGATCACAAATGGGTCAAGAGATGGAACTAAGTGCCGAATGTTTGTAACTGAAAAGAACTCTGCTATTCCATGAGCTGCTATGGTGCAACTAAAAAACACAGAGCCAATCAATGAAGTACTAATGCCATGGCTAAACAATCCAGGGAAAAATAACACAATAAGAGCATTAAACACATTCAGGTGGTAAAGTTATCAGATAAAAAAGGATGGATGCAGCAAGAGATATACAGTCTCATAACTGAAGTATCCATAGTGTACTTGTAGAATCTTTCCTCACTCTGGAGTGTTTTAGGCCATTTGACTAAACAAAGTGAGATCAGTCATTTGGAAAAGAGGTTAAAGCAGAAGCAAGCTGTTCTTTTACACATTATAAATCACGTCACTCAGTCAATCCAATGTTAAGAATCAGAAATATTTTTTTAATAATAATGTAATTAAACAAATCTTACCATTTCCATTGTCATTATTGCCTGTATAAAGAGAATCGTTCCACGGCCTACTCCATGATAAATACTGTCTTGTGCTCTTAAAAAGAAGGGATAAAAATAAATATAAAGCACACACTTCACTAAACTGGGCTAACACAAGTGATTTCATACAACATTGAAATGTTGCAATGATGTTTTAGTATACTGACTTTTAATTTATATTACTTCTTCGACTGGTATCAGCAACTGTTAACTTTGACATAGTTCTTTACATATAATAACGAGCCATAAGTGCACACACACAAACACACAAATTTCATTTCCTACTGAAAACAAACTAAAACTCATTTACAATGAATGTTCATAAAGTAAAATATGTTAAGAATTTTTATAGCACAGAAAAGTTTACATTAAAACAAGTTAGAATAACAGAATCACTGAAACAAAGAGATGCCCATGAAATTTCTTACTGACCTGGAGGATACTATTTTGAGAGCATCATTAAACTTGTTGTTGAGAAAGAGATCCAGGGCATGACAGGTTTCATCTAAAACTTCCTGGAGCTTCCATCCTCCCTGCTTTAAAGAACATTCACCAACCGAGTCTAAAGGATCTGATGATATCTCCCAATTCCCTGAATCTAAAGACCTAGACAAAAAGTATACATCCCATTCAAAGAATATGAAAGACATAAAAGAGCCAGTTCCAACAACTTAACTGTTTTATTTATAAGTGTGGAAATTGAAGCACAATATAAATTAACAGAATTAAACAGGACACACTAGAATGCTTGAAAGAGTGAAGCAGGGTATTCAGAATTCTGAACGTTGAAGAGAATACACCAAGTCAAACTGTGATTGGCAGAAACGCAGAATGTTCTTCTGTCCACGGACTGAACACTTAAACCCTGTATGATGCTTTGTGTATCTCCAAAGAGTTCATACCAAATGTGATCACTTAAAAACTACAGATATGATGAGCAAACACAAAAACAGTGTAAAGTATACATAAAACTGAACTCTGAATGACCAGTTAGTCTCCCCAGGTAGCCCTAACAGTTCATACACCAGAACATGCATAGTAATTATAAATTTTTAAGCCATAAACAAAACACATTAACATGAAACAAAATATGCTGCATATTTTTATAAAGGATCCTAGGGTAAAAGTTATAATGTGGGATTATAAAATGTAGCCTAGGTTTTGGAAGTGACTACAAAGTAGAACCCACATTGCAGTGGGAATACACAATCTATCAGTCTTAGCCTCCAGTTTGTTAATCTCAAATAAGAAAATTAGAAATTAGGAGAGAGAGAGAGATGTAGGTGCTCAATCCCACAATTTCACCCTTCACTGCCTGCAAACAGTTGTGAGAAGATAACTGCTCTCCCAAGTTAAAATAATAGGGAAAATATAAACATAAAAAGATGAAAAATAAATAAATAAACTTATAAAAATTAAAATAAGGTACTACCATTTGAGGGTGAGATAAAACTTACATCTTGAAGTAAGCACTCCTGCCCCCAATATGGCAGAGGCACTAATTGACACATCAGTAAAGTGGTAGTTCATTGCGACTGTTGTGCTTTTATATGCAGCTCAAGGTGTATATCCAAATAAAGTAGAGCCAAGTTCTTAAGTTACCTTATTTTTAACTAAAAATATTTTAATAGAATTTATCAGATTTTACTTTCTTTGTATTTATTCAAGAATAATTTAATAATTTTATTTAAAATTTCTTTATTAAATCCATTAACTATTAATTTTCAAATCAGTATATCAAGATTATTAATAACATATTGTAATTTATTTCAAATTTTACAATATCTCAATAACAGAGAAGTTATAATGTTTATAAAGATGGGCACACACACTTTTTTCCCAATAATGGATACACACAAACACAAAATTGCAAGATTAGTTCACCATCAAATCATATTACACAGTAATAGGTAACTGCATAGTACCATGCAACAATCTGCCTTTTTGCTAACACATCAGTTCCTTGGTCTAGGGATATTCTGAATTACAGATTACCCCAATAAAATGGAAAACTCCAACAAATGGAGGAGAAATGGTAAAACTTGGATGTTTATTCTTTGTTTACAAATACACCAATCAACAAAATAATAAACTTTCTAAACAGAATACCATTTCAACATTCCATCCACACCACTATCTCTATATTGGAAGTGTGTGTTAGATACACACCAACCCACATAATCAATTTTGTGCTTCCTCAGTTATACCTTCAATATTATTTTGTCACCTTTCACCAAGGAAATCTGAAAAGTTTGTTAATTGAAAGGTTACCAAACTTTAACCTTCAAAGAGTACCCTAACCCTTTTCTTGTACCACAAAGTAGTTTGAACCTTCTGTTATAAAATGAGCTTCATCACTGATCCTCTCAAAAACCAAAGATTAGACTGAAGAGAACACACAAAAATATCAAACTTGTATTCAAGCAGTAAATATTTTCTTTATGTATACAATGAAAGTAGGTCACATATCATCTTGGAGATTTTGCTGCATTTAGCTGCTTTCGTGGCTTCTAAATGACATCAAATAGAGTAAAAACCTCCTCACAAATCCATCACATCTTATTAAAATAAAAAACATCATTGAAAGTAGTAATTTACTTCAAAAAAACACTTTCAAGGTTAACAATTTTGCTGATGTAACTAATTAATTACATTCAGAGTATTACCAGATTTTATCTTGATTTTTATTAATAAAACTACTGACAAATCAGTCTCATACAATTCATATTTTGGAAGTCAACAAAATCAAAATTAAACTAAGACTGAAAAGCAGGTTTACCAAATATTAAGAGAAAACACCAAATTACACAGACTACAAGTTAATAACATCATAGATTCTTATTTCACACAAATGTTTTAACAAAGAAAGACCTGTGCTTTTACAGGTTAAGTTCAAACCTACCCTATATAAATATTTTCTATTTACATGAATAGCACAAATCAGTCAATAAAACTAAGTATATACCATGTGCCTACACTAAGAAACACTAACAGCATTCCTCAAACCAGATGAACTTAAAATCCATAGCTAGTAGCTAGTTTGCAGTGAATCTTTTGGAAAATAACAATACACTGTAGATGATCTCCTGACGACCAACAGCACATGGCAAATTACAAATTGAACAAAGATAAGAAAAATATGTAATGTGACTGAAATTTAACAGCATGTATAACAACCAACTTCAAAGTATTGTAAACTTAAATTAATACACAGTTGTACAATGAGTGAATGTTTTTTTCAAACTGACCTTCTACATTGTTCTCTATGATTCTGTAGCAACCTTTTAAAGACCTAACTGATGGTTCAAAAGTATGTTAAAGAAATAAATATTGACTTATTGTAAAAACAAATGAAACCAGAGCAGCAATTATCATGTTCAACAAAATTACGAGTGTTATACACGTAATTTCTTGCATGATCCTATATCTGGTTAATCTAGTAGTAACTACAGAAGTTTCTCATTCTATCTCAAGTAAGATGAACAATTCAGTAAAATTAACATTTGTTTAATAGACTGAGTATGAACCAGAAAAAAAACAAAAACTAAGAAAGTTTGTTTCGAATTTGTTAGCTTCTCTAATGCTTTTGAATAAAAAGCCTAGTGACCTGCAAAAACTGCAAGCAGAGAAAAATGCTTCTAAATGTTATATCTTATCTCTTAAGGTAGGTAAAAAATTATTATAAAAGCCACAATTCACTTCATATGTCTAATCGTTATATTGAATATTTGCTATTGTGGTAATTGAATACACCATGCATTTCTGTCTTCATGTAGTATTATAATAATCATTCTTTGTTCAGAACAGGTGCAGGTTTCACACAGAACAAAATCAAGAAAACAATCACACTGATCTTGTTTCATGTTACCTTTGTTGTTTTCAGTACTTGTTACCACTCAGGGAGAACACTGCTTAATACAGGTTGTGTAAGAATGCTGATAGCAATATTGTTCAATCAGATATTCATGCAATATCTAGATGTAATGCCACCACCTCCGTTTTCAGTAGAATGACCAGTCACTGGATAGTACAAGAAGCTCTAAGCAAATTCAAGGTTTCTTGCAAACTAAGAAAGGTTGCTTTCAAACAACACAGAAAGTATGAAGGAAGATATCTAAACCAGTAAGTGATTGTCCAATGAGATTGTATTTTCAAACTTGTGGCCAATCCCATCATTCTGCTTAACCTTAACTCACTTAATAAAAATTTTAGTTTAAATCCATAATTGATACCTAGAGCAAATCTCAATACTCTAAAGCAAATTCATTTGACCTATCCAACAGCTCTAATGTTAATTAAGTTCACCTTGTACCACATTACCAGATCATTTTACCTATTAAACTTTTTAGATATTACTTCAGTGAGAAACTTAACTGTTACTGGTTGTAACACACAATACTCAAGGTTAATTTATACTTTTTAAATGTCAAAGTATCAAACCTTTGTATTACTTTTGTTTTCCACAAGAATTAAAAAGTTAATGAAAAATGTAGACATTTAAATACTTTTAAAGGGGATGGACATATTTAAGCAGTTATTCAATTTAGTCTGTACGGGCAAATAGAAACTTCTTGGAGTATTATATTAAAACTAACAGCTGGATATGTGTACAACATAGACTTAAAACAAGTTTGAATTAGAATTAAATTATAATGCATAAACAGTCATTCTATATTCAATAGATATGAACTAAACAAATAACATTGAAGCAGGCACAGGACATTACTTACGATGATGCCCCTTCATCCAAAGCATCTTCAAACATCTGAAAAATATAGATGTACTATTCAAGCTGTAAATTGATTTTGATTTATGTGAACAAATTACAATATATATCTAATATATTATTATTATTAATAAAATACAGAAATAATTTCTTTAAAATATGGAACAAAAACTTGTAAGACATTCTCAGTTATGTGGACTAACAGATACAAAATGCTAAAACAGCTTTAATATTCATGAAAATAGGATTACTACAATGTACAATTTCTACAATCAACTACTTGTGTTTTCAGAATGTGTATATAAATACATATTATAAAAGAAAAACAGAAATGTAAAGTATGCACCAGTGAAAAACATAAATGAGAAATTTGGTTTCTTTTGAATTTTGCACAAAGCTACACGAGGGCTATCTGCACTATCCATCCCTAATTTAACAGTGTAAGACTAGAGAGAAAGCAGCTAGTTATCACTCCCTACTGCCAACTCTTGGGCTACTCTTTTACCAATGAATAGTGGGACTGACCATTACATTATAATGCCCCTATAGCTGAAAGGGCAGGCATGTTTGGTGTCATGGGGATTTAAACCCATGACCCTCGGATTACACGTCGAGTACCTTAACCACCTGGCCATGCTGGGCCACAAATACAGAAATATAGGAAGTTTTGTTCATACGACTGTATTAACTCATTTCACCATATCCTTTGTATTATTATCAAATAATGTTAAAATAACCCATAGACTGACAGTTCACACATTTGTACATATTCTGAAAAAGATTTAATAAACATTAAGATAATAAATACATTGAAATATACACACACACACACACACAAACACATTAGTTTTAATTCAGACCAGATTGTCTCCAGAAAGTTAATTCATCACATTTCAATTCTTCAACATCACCATCAAGAGACTATAAATTATGCCAGTGACGAGAAAACATTATTTAACAAATGATTTAGATCAATACTTTATCAATAAATGTGTTTGTATATAAATTCTTGTATACTTTAAAACAAGTTAGTATATAATAGACTCTTCATGTACACACACTGTAACTGCAACCTTCTAACCCTGATTTTGTAAGTTTTGTTTCAAGTGTTTAGTGGCACAGGAAAAGTTAATATATTGTGATAAACACTTTTTGTTTTGTTTTCTTTAACACCACTACTACTGACACAACAAGGTCTTTAAGTACAACACTTAGTGCTATATATCAGTGTTAAATTTCAAAAGTTTTTACATTCAACACATAAGTAATTATTATCGTCAACTGTTACAACCTGATAAGGTGACCGAATTACCTTTGGTCACAATTAATGCTACCAAATTTTAATACATGTCCATTTTTACTGACCCCCTAAGCTAAAATAAATTAACATATAAATTACTTCACAATTAATACCTTCAATTATTTGTATATTTCCATTTACTGCTGGCCCACAGGGCAGAAAGGACATGTTACCCCACTTTTTCCAGTTAGTGTATCTACACTGTTATTAATAACTGCAGAGTGACTTAGCTACCCCTACTCACCAACATTACACACTCATGTACTAACCTAGTAATATAAAATACAACATTAACACAGATGACTCACTAACTTCACAATTAATACCTTCAGGTCATTAGATGTCCATCTCTCAGTATAATACAGGTCTAAAACAATAACATTAACAGATAACTCACTAGCTTCACAACTGTATCTTCAGATTATAAAATTTCCATTTGTCACTAGAACACTGATCTAAAACAATGACATTAATGAACAACTTACTAGATTCATAACTACACCTGGTTGTAACATATCCATCTGTCACTACAGTACAGGTTCTTTATCAAACATCACTGTTGCTGGTAATTTTATTTTACTGTTTTATGATAACCCATCAGTAATAGTGAAATATCTTGATCTCATTTCTCTGATGTCCATTAGTAAATACAACTAACTGATATCTCCATCTGTCATAGTGTCTAACCTAAAAATTGGTCACATATCAACAAATCTCCCATTTCATTACAAGCTGTCAGGTAGAATAAATAAGCCTTTCCAAATCGTCTACAAGTTCACCAAGGGTCTCTTCTTTCCCCCATACCCTGTTTTGGAACTCGCTTCTGGATACTTCTGGTGCAACACTCCAAATCTGTTAGATAAGGCAGCTGTCAAGTATTGACAGCTATTATGGTTATCAGCTGGTAGGTAAGTAGGTCATGTTTATCGGCACAAAGCTACAAGGCAATCTGTGCCAATGTGGTATACTGCAATGGTATAAAGTAAAAACATGAAAAATAAGTAAAATTAGGATCTGTCCAAAAGACTGAAGCAATAAGTTCAAATTTGCTGTCAGTCACTTGAAGTTGGCCTTTCCAGTCCAGAGTTCAGGTCAAAATAAAAATTAAAATGTGTAAAAGAAATCATGCTGAAACAGTATATAGTCCAATAAAAACTTTAAATTACCTTAGAAAAACCAATTGCTCTTAAAAATGTAAAAACATGAGTGAGGTGGACAGTATCACCTATAAAATTGGCTAATGTCAGAGGCAAATCTTTCTTAAAAATATATTTAAAATAGTGTTGTCATTCTTGGTTGTAATGACAGCACGATAATAAAATATGTATGATTGTGACCAGAGTGCCACACAGACCACACATTGGTGCATCAGTACCAGATAAAAGAAAGTGGCAAGTTAAAAAACTTTGACCAATGTGTAGCCTAGCCAAAACAACTTCCTTCCTTCAATCTTTACAGAAACAAGATGGCCAAAGAGCTAAAGAAGGCTTGATTTGAAAAAGCTTATTATTTTGTTGCTCACTCCAGGTCAACCGCCAAATAGTGTACAGTCAGGTTTTAATAAATGGACCATAGAAGAGGCTGATCTGTGGATACTGCTATGCTATTCAAAGTCATCAATGAAAAGACCATTTGCAACTGAAGGGTGTAGCTGTTCACCAATGGCAATAGTCTTTATCATGAAAAGTGTGACACTTCGAACACAGCCCTGAGGAACTCCAAGTTCCTGTGGGAAAAAAATGGGAAAGTATTAAGGCCACGGACCTGGAATTGGCAGTTCATTAAAAGATGCTTAATAAAAAGTGGCAAATTGCAATGCAATCCACATGAGTGAAGGTCTCGCAAGATGCCATATCTCCACGTTGTATCATAAGCTTTCTCTAAATAATAATAATAAAAAAGGAACAAGATGCTGGCACTTCATAAAGGCTTCTCTGACTGATGTTTCAAAGTAAATTAAGTGGTCCATTGTGGAACATTGTCTTCAGAACCCACACTGGGTGGAGAGAAGATTGTTTGATTCAAGGAACCAAACAAGAAAGCATTAATCATCCTTTCTAAGATCTTACCAAGACAACTCATTAAAACAATTAGACAGTAATTCAAAGGAATCTTTGGATTCTTCCCAGTGTTATGTAAATGTCGTGTAAATATTTTGTAAGCGAAAACATGTCGTGTTGTGTTTAAATTTTCATTTCTATTATCTATGTTTCCATATTTATATTATTGTTTCGAAGTATAAACTAATGAAATATGTTGTTATATATTTAGGGTGACATTTAGAATTTTCTTAAATTAAGTAATCCAATCATATGTTTGTAAATGAAGTGCTGGTGACTACGTGTCTAGACGTGTAAGAACGGACATGCGTGGATTGCTCTGGAGACCTGTAGAATTTTCGCGGTCTTTCGGGGAGTTTAGGCCTACAATATATAAACAGACGAAGATGCGAGAGACAAGGAGTGAGATTCAGACATCAGTTTTATTTCAAAAGAAGAGAGTCAGTTATTTGAGAAAGATTAAGTGTTTGCTGTGATTATTCAACTTGGATTTGTGACTGAAGTTAGATCTACGGAAGCTGTGATTTTATTTCGTCAATCTCTTCGATTCATCTGAATTACTGCTTGTGCTGAGAGTTGGCGAATTTATTGAACTGTGAACTGTTTCTGAACTTCTTCATTTAAGCTTCGGAATTTCTTCGTGGGACCAAATTCACACCCTAGACTGGAATTTGAGACTTTCATTTTAGATCATTATATTAGATACAGGCCAGTACCATTTTGTATTGTGATTAATTTTGAAGTTTGAAACTAGTATTATTTTGTTTTGTAATTAATTTCGAATGTTGTAACTTAATATCTGTCACTGTTATTATATAATTTATGTTATATCTGTTATATTTGTTAATAGTTTAGTGTAATAAATTATACAAGCTGTTATCTGTGTTTTTCTGTTGCGTTTAGTCTACGAAGAACATAAAACACAAAAAAATACGTAACACCAGGTTTAATAATAGGGAGTATAATAGCTTGACACCAAGCACCAGGAAAGACATTCTCCTGCCATATCTGGTTAAAGACAGTCAGGAGAAAGGTGGCATATCATCTCATAATGTATATCATTAGTTCCAAATGATGTATTGCGAGACCGATGAAGTGAAGTTTGAGTTCCACCAGTGTAAGAGGGTGATTGTAGTCATAGAAATGATCAATTAAAAAGGAAAGAGGCAGATGTTCAACTCCTGTTTTAATAGCTAAGAAGGAAGGCGATGAGTTTGAAGAGCTAAATACATGAGATAAACATTCAACAAAAGTATTAGCAATGCTCTGAGCATCAGTAACTCTATGGCCATTGAATATTAAGATAGAAGGGGGCAGAAGTATACCATCCACTCAACTTCTGGATCTTCTCCCATATGACTTTTAAACTGGTGGTTGAAGAAATGCTGGAGGTATATTTAATTCAAGATTCCTTCTGGCTTTGATATTTAACTTGCTGAATATGTGCATGGGCTTGCTGAAATGCAATGCAGTTTAAAAGGCATGAGATATCTGTGAAATTTATCCCAAGCATGTTTCTAAGCTTTCATATTATATAACAAGCAGAATTCCACCAAGGGCAGGGATCCCGTGGGAAAGATGATGATATTTTGGGGATGCACTAAGCAGCTGCTTGGACAGTACATTAAGTTACTGCTGCTACACAATCATCTATCGATGATTTACATAAGATGGCAGGATCATGTTCCAAGAGAGCAGTGAAAGAGGGCCAGTTGGCCTGGTCCAACTTCCACTGAGACATACAGGTCAGGTGGCACTGACTATGGACAATCTCTCTAATATAATAGGAAAATGATCACTACCCTGTAGACTGATGTCAACCTCCCAAGAAAAGCATGTGAAAAGTGAAGGGGAGTAGATAGAAAGATCTATAGCAGTAAATGACTAACAGGGTGCATGAAAATAAGTGTGAGAACCACTATTGAAGACACGTTGTGATTCAAGAGCATATGCTCTATAGCATGAACCCTCACATCAATACAACAACCACCCCAGAGGGGATTATGCCCATTTAGATCCACAAATATTAAAAATGGGGTTGACAGTTGCTGAAAGAGGACATCAAGGTCTGACTGATAATTTTTTTCCTGTGGTAAGGTATAGAGAGCAAACAGTGATGGTACAACCCAAGGAGATACTGATGGCTTCTGCCTCCAAGGGCATATTCAATAAGGACTGGGTGAGCAGATGCTGATCAACCAGCAGTGCCACTCCTCCATGTCCTTGTCCTACACATGACCTGTCATTTCAGTATAAAGAGTATATTTGAATTGTGACTGTATTAGTAGGTTTTAAAAATGTTTCTTGTAAAGAAAGACATTTGGGATGATAAAAGTCAATCAAATCTTTGATGTCATTCACATTTGATTGACAACCTCAACAGTGCCATTGGATTAGCATGGCCATTTTTATTTATTTTGGAGGAGAATATGGCAAAGAGACCTTCTGCTTGCAACTGCATTTTTTTCTTTACTGGATGTGGGTCTGTCACCCTCTATTGATCCAGCTCTGAATCAAGTAGGCAGGTCAGTGTTTGTAAGCATACATTTCAGTGATTGAGAGCATGAATGAATGGTTTGTTTAATTTTTGCAGTATCAAGAGAAAAAGACCCCATGGAAACACTTCGACTTCAATAAGGTGAAGTTGGACAATAACTGGAAGATGTGGTAAAAACAAAGATAGAAGTAGATACTGATTTGTTATCTTTGTTGATTTTGGAGGGTACTAGATTAATATGCACTGTTAAGGATCCTGTATAAGGTATAAAAAGGTCTGTCTGGACTCCTACTGTAGTAGTAGAATGGATTACAGCAGCATAAGTCTGAGATGGAATTGGGAAGAGTAATTTCCGAGCCTCTGAGTAAGTAATATCGTGAACTGTCTTTAGATGTTGTACTTCTTTCTCTTCTACCCATTTAGGGCAAGACGTAAAATAGAAAGGATGTGGACCATTACAGCTAATACAATGCAGTTCTAGTTGGCATTCAAAAGCATCATGATCTTTACCAGCAGAATGAGCACATGTCAACGATACAGAGCAAGACGTTTTTAAACAACCAAATCATTGAAAATGAAAACATCTAACAGGGTTAGAAATATAAAGCCGTACCTTACAATTCAGATATTCTGCCTTGATTGTGATGGGAAAACATGACATTATAAATGTTAATATTAGAACATTTAATCTCCACAATTCCATCTTTACAAGCAAAAATTTGGCACACAGATGTAACACCTTGGCTGGTAAAATGTGCAAGGATCTCCAACTCAGGAATGATCTTTAAATCCCTCTCAACTATAACTTCTCTGGAAGAATTCAAAATAGAATGAGGAGTAACCTCAATGGGTATATCCCCCAATGGCCGTTGACTTCAAGAGGAGCTTGGAATGTTGCAATGATGTTTCCACTGAAATATCCCCAGACCATAACTTTTTTGCCAATTTAGGAGAACTAGCAAGCCCTTCAAAACCCTTTTGAATAAAAAACAGACATCTGCCCTAAGGGTTTTTCAGATTCAAGTTGTGATTTTGCCCGTACAATCAATGCATGGTCGTTTGCCAGTAGTCGGATCTTTCTCTACGTTGCCAAGTTTGTTTTGTTTTTTTTATTTGAGGGGTATCCATAAAAAAAAATATTTCAGTGCCCACTGACCCCACCCACCATGGAAGGCACACTACAGTGCCATATAAGGTCACTGAAACGATGCCAGGGTTTCGTGAGCACTATACCCAAACACCAGTATCAGAAATAATGTCCACGACACCAGTTGAGGATGTCTTATGCTGGCACTCAGTTGAACCTAGCCCACATAGACTATCCAACTATTCTTGTGGAGGACCACCCCAAAAACATCCTTCTAAAGGAATTCAAGGTCCAAGTGGTATGTTAGAGTTAGACACCTCAACCATCACGATCCTCTCCTCCCCTACACGGATCACCACACATGGCAAACATGCAGGTGGATGTTTAGAACTCAGAAGAGATAAACTAAAAGTATAGAACCTTCTCTGGGAGGTCCCGTCACTATGTAGAGGAATCCACATCAATGGGGGTTATCAGCTAAAATGTTACTTAATGAAGTCAAAGATGGTCCTTTAAATAGACAAAAGTTTTCTTCACTATTCTACCCATTCACTCTAGAAAGTATTTCAAACTGAGCCTCATTTGACTCTTATCACATTCCTGTTGGTTTCCACTGGCTGATGTTGGACTGGCCAGCTAAATTCAAGAAATGGATTTGATAATGTAAAAAAGTTTAATCAGTAACAGATGGCACAGTATTTGTGGTAATAGGTGTGGACTAAAGTTCTTCTATTCCCCATCTTGTACAAAATGATGTGTTCAGTTGGAAATCTTGAGTCAATGCAGGAAGGGACGAGTGGTTTAATCTTTGTATTTATTAACACATTTTCACTGTGGATTTCATCAACGTCCTTTAATGCTTCTTCAATGTTATCCTTGTTATACAGCTGTTCATCTCCAATAGTTCCATACATTTTGTTTTCAATTAGATTGATTTTTGATTATAATTCTTCTTTGAATAATGTTTTTTTCTTATACATTCTCTCTTAAATTCCTGTAGGGTTCTACTAATTTTCTGTCCCATTTTTCCTGGTTTTCACTTAATATTCTTTTTCTTCTAATGTTTTGTTTGTATTCTTCTTGTTTTTTGTTAGATGCTCCGTCTCTTCCCATTTGTTCTCATTTTCATTGTTTTATCATGTCTTGCAAATTTCTATCCTAGTTTGTTCCCTTTTGTTAATCTTGAATGAAAGTTAAAAGTAATATCCCACTTCTGATACTAATATTGTAACATTGTTCATTCGCTGGTGGGTTCTTTTAAATTATCTTGGGAAAATAATACAAAGTCCATTCCATGATAATAGAACATTTTACATTTAAAGTTTAATGTTTATACACACATCAAAACTATGGTAACTTTGCAGGCATAAGGAAATACCACGCTCATTTTTCTACAACTAAGTAAAAAAAGCCAAAATAACTTAATATGTGTAATCGCTACCACTAACTGATTCCATCTACAAGATTCCTTACTTAGTTCGTTTTCTGACCGACTGACTGAGTGATTCATAATTAACAAAATTTCAAGAATATTTTACATTAAGTCATCTAGCTCTTTCACAAAATCAATTTGAAATATTCTAGAACTACTTCCATAGGCCACCCAGTGGCACAATGGTAAGTCTGCAAACTCATACTGTTAGAAACAGGGTTTCGATACCCATAATGGGCAGAATACAAATAGCCCTTTATGTAGTTTTGTGCATAATAACAAAACAAATACTCCCGTAGACTTAAATTATTTTAGCATCATGCACTCCCTAGCTAACATACAAGTTACAACATTAAAATATCTTAAAATACATTAATTAAAAAGGTGATATAACAATACATGTATCTATTTTCAAAGACACTTGAATCAGGGTTGCTATAGCAGACTCACTTTTACACATTTGACTTCAAGAGAACTGTAAATTATATTAATTTTCTGGGGAAAAACCCCTCCACAGATTTAGCTGCTTTTGTGAGATATGCATATCTAGTCAAACACTTCCACTTTAAAACTCCTTTCCTCTTCCGTGATTCTGCTATAAAGACACATATGGTCAACAACCACTGTTAACTCTTTGGTTACACTTGCTTAACTGGAAAATAGGACCTGACGCCATTTTTAAAAAATATCCACAGGCCAAAAGGACGAAGTAAGTTTATGTGGAAGAGGGACATGAACCATGAAGCCCATATATGCTAATTAGCTCTAGACCGCAACCAACTGCCTCCACAAGCTAGAAAGCAAGATGACGCGACAAAATAACGATCGACTAAAATAGAGAACAAGTGGGGTATGTCATTTTACTAACTTCAACAAAGTCACGCAGTGATATGATCGTTCTTGTACAATTTCTAACTCAAATCAAAGAGAATGCTAACCCTAAGACCACACTTGGCTCTAATTATATCAGACATCAACTTTTATGCTGCTAGCGATTAGATGTCGATTTTTTAAATAATAATAATATATCACTGTTTTTCCATACAAGTCTTAAAATATGGAAGCAGGTACAAGGTCCAAGAAATATCAAGGGCCTTCTACTCATTTCTTGTTTCTGGTATACTGAATAACTTAAACCCTTATTCGTACGTGGTAAATAAAACATTATACATGGTTGATGTTTTATGTACTGTTTGTAACATATGTTTACATATATATAACACACACACAAAATTAAAATTCTTTAAGGTACGATTGTGCCTTTATCATACGAAAGCAAAACGATTTTAATAAATATTGCTTTATTTTCTTATGAAAAAATCACATTCGTAAATTAAGCAAGTTTTAATTGCACACTACATTAGATCTGTGTATGATCTAATGCTGCTGAACACACTCCATAATTTCAGCTGTAGCCACGTTATAAAAGTAACAGTCATACCCGTTATTCGCTTCAAAATATTCGAGATTGCCTTCCCTCTGGTCATTAGTTCAAAATTAGGGATAGCCAATTCACTCCGACTTGCACATTTAACGCTTATTTCGGAGCTGTTCAGCCTGGAAATTAATCTAATTTTAAACTATTATAAATAATCTTCAAAACAATTATGTGATGGAGAATCATGGCGCGTCCAAAGTGGTCCCGTTATACACCACTATCCATTACAAGTTGATAGAAACACTTTCACGCCTTGGACACACAGGGAGGACGTGACATGTTGACGCAGAAGCTCACGTGCACTTTCTACACGCCTCCTAGCAAATTCTATCACAACCACACATTACCTGAAGAATAATAGCTTCCTAAAGACACTGTAGAACAACCGTATTAAACCCTATCAGTGACACGCATAAGCACGTTTCACGCGTCTGGTTCGTTGATGACGTCATGCAATTGGTGTATGTGCATGTATGTGTGTGTATATATATATATATTTTTTTTTTCACCTTAACAATATTTTATGTACGTGTTTGACGGAACAAAATATGTACGATCTCAACGTTAAAGACCGGTTTTCGATACCCGTGTGTAGCTTTGTGCTTAATTCAAAACAACTCTCTCGATGTTTGGGTACGATATGTTCGTACCCTGGAGGGTCAGGTTCTCTGACTTCTTCCTTCTCCTCGTGCTTTGTGGTCTTGCAGCATTTAATATTGAGTTACTTCATTTTTGGGTCACACTGAGGCCTGGCATGGCCGAGCGCGTTAAGGGGTGCACTCGTAATCCGAGGGTCGCGGGTTCGCGCCCGCGTCGCGCTAAACATGCTCGCCCTCCCAGCCGTGGGGGTATATAATGTGACGGTCAATCCCACTATTCGTTGGTAAAAGAGTAGCCCAAGAGTTGGCGGTGGGTGGTGATGACTA
Organism: Carcinoscorpius rotundicauda; assembly: GCA_011833715.1. Taxonomy (NCBI): domain Eukaryota; kingdom Metazoa; phylum Arthropoda; class Merostomata; order Xiphosura; family Limulidae; genus Carcinoscorpius; species Carcinoscorpius rotundicauda. Next base: position 19,570,426 of record CM022391.1, read on the forward strand.
GCTGCCTTCCCTCTAGTCTTACACTGCTAAATTAGGGACGGCTAGCACAGATAGCCCTCAAGTAGCTTTGTGCGAAATTCCAAAACAAACCAAACCAAAGGGTCACACTGAACTGAATATTTCTCAGACCCTTTTCAGGGCAATGTCCATGTATTGTGACACACATATATGGGTATTGTTTTGCCTTATCAGCAATATGTCAAGTTTGTTTGTGGCACTTGTATTCATTTGTTTAAACTCATTATATGTGTATATATTTTTATTTATTTATTATTATTACTTTATCTTTAAAATATAAATTGACCGGGGAGAGATTTTTAGGACTAACTTCATCATGTACGAGTTACCTATCTAGTTCGCACAGCAATTCGTTTTTCATCCAGTTTTTATCGAAGTACGTTACTGTACTATGTAGAAGTCTATCTGGAACGGTTGGTATGTTCGAATATTTGTGTATGAATTGAGTTGATATAGTTCTTGGAACTCTGTATGCTGTTGTGAGGAGTGTATTTTGGATTCTTTGTAGTTTGGTTTTAATTATTTTGTCGTTTACAGTTATCCATGCCGGAGCTGCGCAATCTACTACTAGTCTAATGCATGTTTTCTAAATTTTTAGTATGTTGTCTGTAGATGCTCTATTGTTCTTGCCAGTTAGACTCCTAGCATAGTTGGTTCTTCGCCAGACTTTATTTTTAATTTCGTTAACATGATTAATCCAAGTCAATTTTGAATTATAGGTTAGGCCTAAAATTTTGTCGATGTGGCAGTTTGAAGTAGTGTTCCATTCATATATATTTTCGGTTGTTTTTTGTGCTTTGACAATTTTGTAAAGACTACGAGTTGTGTTTTTGTTGTGTTTATTTTATTCTATATTTTTGACAGTATTCACTTATTCTATTTAGTTGTGGTTGTATGTTAGTGAGTGTTGCGGCACTTTTCCAGACTGCCACCTCAGCAGCGAAAAGAATCCACGATTAGGATTCTTCAATGGTAAATTGTTTACACACATAGATGAAAAGTACAGGGCTAACCACCCCTCCCTGAGGAATAGCTACCGGAGTACTCGGAAAAGGTACCCTCTACATTCACTCTACAATTTCTATTTTCCAAAAAGTTAGATAACCAGCGAATAATTCCACGCGGTAGTCCCATTTCATTCATTGTGAACCTTAGACCATCGTGCCAAACAGTGTCGAAAGCTTTCTCGATATCAAGGAAGCAAGCGACAGTGTATTCTTTTTTATTGAAGCTATTTATTGAAGTTTCGGATAATTTAATTAAACGAATTTCCTGAATCAGTTTTGTTCTTCTGGTAATTTTGATGTTATCTCCAAGAATGTGAAAAGTCTTTTTCTTATTATTCTTTCAAGAATTTTACCTATACAGCTAGTCAGGCTGATTGGTCGGTAGCTGTTAGATTTATTTACTGGCTTTCTTTCCTCATGGGCCTGGCATGGCCGAGCGCGTTAAGGGGTGCACTCGTAATCCGAGGGTCGCGGGTTCGCGCCCGCGTCGCGCTAAACATGCTCGCCCTCCCAGCCGTGGGGGTGTATAATGTGACGGTCAATCCCACTATTCGTTGGTAAAAGAGTAGCCCAAGAGTTGGCGGTGGGTGGTGATGATTAGCTGCCTTCCCTCTAGTCTTACACTGCTAAATTAGGGACGGCTAGCACAGATAGCCCTCGAGTAGCTTTGTGCGAATTTCCAAAACAAACAAATCTTTCCTCATGAAACAAAAAATGAGTGAGCTTCCAAGAAACTGGGATGTATCTGAGGATAGGGATAGATTAAAAAGTTTTTAAGTGATCAAACAATTTCGGAGTGACCTTTTTTCAGAAGGACAGCTTGTATTTTATCTTCACCTGGAGATTTGTTTTTTATTGTTTCAACAAGTTCTTGTTAGCATACTTTTTTGTTAGTATCGTGTCTTCGTAGTTTTCATGGTTTGTGATGCGTCTTGTTTGTCCCAGATATACTCATTGAGAAAATTGGTTCAAAATGTTTTTTATTGTTCAGTATATGGTTGGTGATTTTACTGTAGAAACATGTATTCATATCTGGATCAGAACGAGTATTAAATGTATTGTGATGTTGAGCTTCGAAAGCTTCAGCTTCTTCATTTGTGTGTGCTATTGTATTATTGTGTTCAAGTACAGGATATTTCTTTATGGTTGTATTATCATTGGTGAATCCAGAATTTTCTCGGGTCAGTTTTGAGCCGAAGTTATGCCACTCTTCTCATTTGTGGTGTTTTATTCGTGTTCTGATGCGATTTATTATACTGTTTATTTGCATTTTTGTTTCCCTGTCTCCAGTTATCATGAACTGTCATCTTAATTGCCTTCGTTTTCTGATTAGGGTGATTATTTCGGTATTGGTTTTCCATGTGTTATTTGTTGTTTTATGTTGTTCTGATATTGTTTTCTTGGCTGCTTTCTGAAGGCACTAGGTTATTGTTTGACAGTTATCCAATTCAATACAGGCCCGGCATGGTCAAGCGTGTTAAGGCGTTCGACCCGTAATCCGAGTGTCGCGGGTTCGAATCCTGGTCGCACCAAACATGCTCGCCCTTTGAGCCGTTAAAATGTTGGTTAATGAGTAGCCCAAGAGTTGGCGGTAGGTGGTGATCACTAGCTGTCTTTCCTCTAGTCTTACACTGCTATATTAGAGACGATTAGCGCAGATAGCCCTCGAGTAGCTTTGCACGAAATTCAAAACAAACCAATTCAATACGAGTTTCAACTTCTTTTATGACGTTATTAGGTAAAAGGTTGTCTAATTCCCGTTTATAATTTTACCAATTTGCTTTACTATAATTAATTTTTTCTTTCCTGTTGGTTATATTTTTTATGGGGGGCGAGATCGAAAACGCAATATATTGATAAATGGCCATTATCAACGTCTTTTCCCACCTGGAATTTTATTAGTTTCTGGCTCATGCTACACGTGCAGAGGCACAGGTCAAGTATGTCACTGGTGTTAGTGGCATACGCTGTGTGTGTGTAGGGGTGGTATCACTTAATAGAACTGTATTGTTATCATCTATGAACTGTTGGAAACTTCTATCGTTCTTTGTGTACCTACATCTAAAATTGACATTTTTACTATTTAGGTCTCCAATAACTATAGAGTCATGGTTATCGGAAAAGATGTTCTTGAGTAATGCTGTGTGTTTATTTGGTGAACAGTATATTCCTGCTACAGTTACTTTTGTATTGTTTATTTGCAAAACAGCCACAGTAATATGTTCGTTGTTACTGCTCAATTTAATTTCTGTAGCCGATAATACAGTTTTGTATAGCAACATAATACCTCATTTTTGTTAATTCTATCTTTCCTTACTGATGCGTAATTTGGTATTTTAAATCTATTATATATTAAAGTTTCGCTTACTATTATAATGTGGGGGTTAGTTTCTTGTATGAGGTCTTTGATCTCGTGTTTCTTGGAAGCTACTGCACCTTGGATGTTGATATATACAACTGTGAATATTATGTTGTTAGCATGTATCCGGTAAGTGTTGTTATTATGTGTGGTATACGAAGTGTCGCTGCGTTTGTTTGTTTGTTTGTTTTTAATTTCGCGCAAAACTACGCGAGGGCTATTACGCTAGCCGACCATAATTTAAAACTAGGTCTTTTTTTGGAGGTACTTTTTTTTTTTTTTTAAACCAACGAATAGTGGGATTACAGTCAATCTTAATAACATCCCCACAGCTGAAAAGACGAACATGTGTGGTATGACAGGGTTCGAACCTGCGAGCCTCAGATTACGATTCCAGCGCCCAAACTATCTGAGGTCTCTACAATGTAAAAACTACACTGACAAACACAACACCAACATTATTTATAAAATACAATGCGATAACTGCCACGACTTCTATATTGGAGAAACAAGTAGAAAAATGGAAACCAGATTTAAAGAACATAAAAAGTCACCTTCACACGTTTTCTATCACTGCAAATCAAATAAACACAACATAATTATAGAAAACACTCAAATACTAAATAAAGGAACAAACATAAACAAATGCAAAATTAACGAAGCCTTACTTATATAACAACTTAGCCCAAAATAAACCAATACAAAGGAACACATTTGTATTACATATATATACTTTTATTTAAAAGAAAAATCTGTATTACTGTGGTAAAACACTGAGACAAAGTATTTGACTTTTAAATATAAGAAATAAAAACAAAAGCAGGTGCTTTATTAATCGTTGTTTTAGAGTGGATAAGCTTGACATTGTCACGTGCTCTTGTTTGGTTTGTTTTTTTTCTGTTAATTAGTGCTAACTACTATCTAAAACACTTAAAGTTATATTGTTAATACTTCTATTCCATTCAGTAAATTGCACATATGATTTAGTCCTTATCGGTCAGCGGTAATTTTACGAAGTTACAATTAAAAACTTTGGAGTTTAATTCCTCGTGCTAGGCAAAGTATCGATAGCCCATTGTTTGAGCTGGAACTAATAACACAATAAAAAAGACTACTGACTGTAATTAATACTAGCTTCTGATAACATTTATTCACTTACCACTGTATTGTATTTGATTATACAAACTAACAAACGTTTTGTATTTAAACCTAACAATATTGTTCATGAATTTGGCATAAGCCGCGTGATCTTTAAGTTTTACTAAGTTAACATAAACCCAGCAGTATTAGAACAATGCCGAAGCACAGATTGTTCATGAAAACCCACTTACATGGTGTTTGCTTTCTGATACCCACCGCAAGTTCACCCCTACTAACGATATTATGAATATTTAATTGATGTGCGCGGGCGCTCGCATTATAGCAATGCTTTTTAGTAGTTACATGAATGTGTGTGTGTTAAGCCTAATGTTTAGACTGAATCCTCGGGGTTTCCTGGTTCTCATCGCGGTTACTGAAAACACACACAAGAAAACTCCGTATATTAGACTCGTGGGTGTCTTACGAGATTGGCAATCAAACATAACTATTGGATTAAAAAAAACGTAGCTCCAGAATTGGTGGTGCGTGCTGTTCACTAGCAGATTTCTTTTGAAAGGCATGTGCGAAACCACCGACACAAACAATGGTCTACATCTACAAACTTGGTTCTTGGGTAGAGAAAATAAAGAGGTGTTTGTAAAAATAATTAAACTTCGAAAGATAAGGAAGCACTTGAAACTTACTAGATAAACAGAACGAAGAAACAGAATTACACGTATATCGGTGTGTAAATAATTGTGTCGCTGGTTCTAATCCTACAGGTCATAACGCACGAAGAGATAAGTTATCAATTCTTACAACGAATCTCATTATAACGAACCATAACTAGTCACCACCCAATTCACAGGTTACTTTAACGTGGAAGACACTTCAAATAAATTGAAACGCTGAAAGTAATAACTACCAATAAATCTCGCTTGAGGGGGGTAATTTACTTATTAATTATTCAAGCAAAGCGTTAGATTGGGTACGACTCTGATTTATAACTTCACTTTGAAAACAATTTCCTGTTGGTTAGCGGCAAGCTTGAGGCTTGTAACTCTAAAATTTGGGATTCGACCCTGCTATAAGCCGAATGCAGACAACTTATTGTGCATCCTGGTGTCCAAAAATCAAAACACACACGCACAAAAGCCTGTTTCAATCTTCAGTTTAACTCTAAGCCTAATACAACCAGCAAGATTGCGTTTTACCCAATATTAACATTGTGCGAGTTTTCAGTTGATTACTAAACACTGACGAACTTGTCTCGCAGTCAATTACATAACTGGTCACAACTTATAATCATCCAGCTCACTTAGCCATTATTTTTATTTTTATTTATGTGTCTGCTTAAAACTACAAGACCGATCATCACGAGATCGGGTGGGGGGTACTTGGGGCCTCTTGGGAAATAACCAATATTTTGGAGGAATACATAGGGAAGGGTCACCTAATCCCACCTGCGTATTCCTCAAATATACTGGTTGTATTTCTTAGGTTAAGTACAAAAATCAGTCACGAACTAATAACAGTTTACACTCCACTATCAAATTCCATACAATTTCACGACTTAAAACACTACTAACACGTACATATTTTAGCTAGTTAACGACTCGAGTTTCTACATAAAGAAAATAATTTTGAACATATAAAAACATTATCTTCACATCTTGTAACAATGACTAGTATTTATCAAGATCTATACGAGATACGGTTTCCTCTTAGTCTCTATAAACAACATTAATAATGCAAAAAGAGATTAAAATAAACAAATGGCTCAACAGTCCACGTTTGAAAGAAATTTTGGTTGAATATTTACTATGGAAACAGTTACTTGTACTTTTTAATAGCTTCTCAAAATAATAATAATGCAGTAAATAATATATGCATAAATAAAACTTTATTGAAGGAAAAAAACTAATTTTAGTATCCTAGGGTATAACATGAAACATTCCACTCAGTCGAGACTGTCGAGGTATTGCCGTACTATACTGTAACACTATGGTTCTCTCCTTCCCAAAAACTCTCGTACACCACTGATAAATAACTAATTATTTGCCAAATACACACCACACAATCTACCCTTATTACTTTAGTCACTATGTTCCCCCCAACACGTTACAACATACTTCATCATCACTCGTAATCCTAATATTAAAACCCTGATCAATAACACTAACGACAGAATTAAAACCCTGATCAACACTCTCCAGGCTCATAACTGGAACAAATTTTGCAATACCATTGAAAAAGCCTATCCTGCACTTTTCTGGTTTGTTTGTTTTTTGAATTTCGCACAAAGCTACTCGAGGGCTACCTGTGCTAGCCGTCCCTAATTTAGCAGTGTAAGACTAGAGGGAAGGCAGCTAGTCATCACCACCCACCGCCAACTCTTGGGCTACTCTTTTACCAACGAATAGTGGGATTGACCGTTACATTATACAACCCCACGGCTGGGAGGGCGAGCACATTGGTGTTTAGCGCGATGCGGGCGCGAATCCGCAACCCTCGGATTACGAGCGCACGCCTTAACGCGCTCGGCCAATATCGGTAATTTAGTTCTTAAGAACTTGTCCAATACCATTCTCAATCACGTAGTTTCAATTTTTAATCTCTCCCTGTTTTCAGGATATTACCCAAACATTTGGAAAACTGCTGTAATTAAAGTCATACCAAAAAAACATACAAGAACCTAAGTAATCCGAATAACTACAGACCAATTAGTCTCCTGAATACCCTAGGTATACTTATGGAAAAAACAATTACCAACAGAATTAACTGTTTCCTCGAGTCCAACAATTTGATCAGCGAAAACCAAAACGCAGGTAGAAGGAAGAGATAAACCACTGACCATCTAGTCTGTCTCACCGAATCAATTATTAGATAGTTCAACCGCAAACAAACAACTATTGTCACCTTTGTAGATGTCTAGAAAGCATTCGACTCAGTCTGGCACAATGGCCTCCAGTACAGAACTCTAGCCCTAGAGATCCCGCAAATTTTAGTCCGATGGATATCCAGCATCACTATTTTGTACAGCTGTGGTCAAACTTCATACATCAAATTCAAATCCATTCAACTTAAATACAGGTGTGTCCCAAAGGCTCGGTACTTTACAATATCTATGTTAATGACATACCTTTTCCCTCTCTCAATTACACCCTTATTTCCCAGTATGCTGATGATATAGCAACATGGAGCACCTCCAGCAACCCCCACACAGCAGCCTACAGGGTCCAAACAACACTAGACTGTCACTCAGTAGTGCAACAAACGGCGTGTCACCTTAAACCCCACCAAAACTCAGACCACAGCCTTTCATCGAAACGTCGATAAATAGATGAAAAAAGTTAACAATATAGAATAAAGCCTCAATAACGTGATATCAACTTCACCAATTCTATCACCTTCCTAGTCCTCACCATGTCTTGGAATTTAACCAAAAAAATCATTACTCAAGTAAGTACCAGAATTTTTTTTCTAAAAATGTTAGTAGCCCTAACAAAGGTTGCTCCCCCAAAATCATTCTCACCATATACAAAGCATTCATTAGACTTCTTTTTAAGGACGGCAGTGCAGCCACACTCAACATGTTTGAAAAACAATACCCAGTATTACAGAACCTCTAGAATCGCACCATTTTATTTTTTTGTTTGTACATTAGTGTTTTTGTTGTTGTGGTGGTGGTGTTCATTTCTTTTTGTATTTACATTTTTTCTTTCTCAATTAGTCCTTGTATATTTCTCTGTTACTTCTTCCCCTCTTCCCGCTCCTTTTGTTTTTCCCTCTCTCCTAAGATCAATGCATCCTGTGATAACACGTGACGGGCTGCAGCTTGGATCTCTCTGCTACTCCACAAATTTATCTTAAGACTTTATCAAAAGATTGAATTCATCCCCACTGAAACAGCCCAGCTGTCCTTCTCCACAGCCTTTCTGATTTCTTAGTTTTCCCAGACAAAAAAAATAAGATATTCCCTTGTCATTCAAGATAGGCTTAATGTAGGAACGCGTGTGGGGCTGAAGAGAAACAAGAGTTTCTTAGTGCCCCTGGTTTGCCTTTCGGTTTTTTCCCCTAGAGGTTTAAAAACCAAAACTACTACCATGTTAATTTGACATTTAAGGGCGTTGCAGTTAGATGTTAGGTTATTAATTAGTATAGGTATAAAGATATTCCTTTATATTGGTTTTAGTTGTTGTACAAGTAAGGATTGTTTTATTTTGCGTTTGTTATATTTGTTTCCCTACTTAATATCTGTATTTTCTATGGTTGTGTTTATTTGATTTGCAGCTTTCAAAAATTATACGTCACCCCCAAACATCACAAACCCGATTGTTCACTACGACCCATAATGTCGACATGAATCATTCAACTACAAACTTGGTAAATAGATAGTGTGGACATTTTCTAAATATGTAACACCAGCTGCTCCTTTTTTAAAGACTCTTAACTTTAAATATATTCTTAATTAACTAAATCAAAGCCTTAATGGACAGTTTTGATGTAATCTCCCTCTTCACAGAAGTCCCAATAACCAAAGTCTGCAAGATAGCTTTAAAATTTTATATTCAAGACCCCAAGCCCTTGATTACATATCCCCAGCAACCAATTAGCAACTCTTATAGAATTAACTACCACCAAAACTATGTTCAATAACCCAGGGAATGTATAATCCAGTAAGACTCAGCACATGAAAAAATACAAAAACTCAACATATTAAGACACCAAATAAACACAGCCACAAAACTTTGTTCACCTGATAAAATTAACGATGAAATAAACAAAATAAAACAAAACTTCATCAACACACTTCCTCCAAAAACCATGGAAAAAATTATACACACACACCTAGACCAACAACAAACAAACAATAACCCCCAAGATACAACAAACTACAAAACCTTACACTGCTGCATACCATATGTTCCCGACGTCAGCGAAAAAATAACCAACATTTGGACAAAAACTTATTACAAAACACAACATTCTAGTAAACATCAAATTTATTCAAAAACCAGGTACAAAACTGAAGTCCATACTGTGAAAAAATTACACAGACAAACACAACACCAACATTATTTATAAGATACAATGTGACAACTGCCACGGCTTCTGTATTGGAGAAACAAGTTGAAAAATGGAAACTTGGTTCAAAGAACATTAAAAGTCACCTTCACACGTTTTCGAACACTACAAATCAAATGAACACAATATAATCATAGAAAACACCCACATTCTAAGTAAGGAAACAAATATAAACAAACGCAAAATCAAAACCCTACTTATACAGCAACTAAAACCAAAATTAAACCAACATTAAGGATCACCTTATTACCGATACTAATTAACAACCTGACATCCACCTGCAACGCCCCCTATAATCCTGTACCCGTTTATATCCTCGTCCCTTAGACGTGTCTGTCAACGGTCACATTTAAACTTTTTTTTTAACCTACAGATGACCTAGGAATGTCGAAAGGTTTTTCTCTTCTTATCAAAAAAACGTGTCAATTCTCACACCAGTCGTTCTGAGATACATTTTTATTTCAAGTAGGTTTCTCAACCTCAAGACATACGTGTTTTGCCCCCTCCCTAAAATATTTCTGTGGGCGCTCCTTTATATTAACTGATCGGAATATAATTCTTCAGTTGAGGTCCTTGTTTCATCGACATGCTCGGTCGTAATCCCATTAAAATCTCGCGAAATGGCGTTGCATAGAAAATTTTTGATAGACCTAAACATGTATAGTGATTTAACAATGTAAATTGATACTCATAATTGAATTGAAAGGGGGTTGTGTAACTGAGTCTCGGAATGTAGAGGGCGGTATTAGATGTTTGAATATATAATTTTATTAATATAATAAACCCCCTTTCAAACATCTGGTCAGCTTCCGGTCAATTACCTCTTTCTTTGTGAACCTGACGATGACCGATGTTCGCTCTTCTATGTAAAATATTTTCTCAACCCAAATGAGCCGTTTTTGCATATAAATTTCTCAACAAGTGGGTTTCTCGACATCACTGATTAAAACTCATAGTAACAATACCAAATAACACGTGGCAGTGTGACGTGCAACTAAAACAACCTAACACTGTGTGTTAGTAACAGATATATTTTCGCGACATTTCACTCTCTGTAACAAAGATTGTGGTAATCCAAACTATAAATGTTTTCAGCAAGTGTGTTCTTCTGGATCTTTACTCAACGAATCCAACTTTAGGGCAATCCTTCAAGCAATATACGAGATAATCTCCAATATTGATTAAATTTCTTCCTGTCGTTTTGTTTTTCTCGCACTAAAAGTAAGAAACTATTCAATAGACAAACATACTTAACTTTAATGGATTTTTTTCCACGTATGGTACACTGATAGATCTTTACAACCTACAATTGAAGGTCATATTTGACGTGAAAATAGAACAAGTCTCGAAACTTATCTAATTAAAACCGCACAGTTTTGAGTAAAATATTTGCACACGCCTACATAAGAATTATCGTGAGCTATCGGTTAAAAATTTTCACCACAGCTTCACCCGATAATAAGTGGGCTGTTTTCAGTTTTTGTCATTTGGATTAAAGATGACCGATTTATGGTGAAAGCATATGCAAATACATAAAAATTAGTTAAGCTATATGAACGAGATTTATAGTTTCTAGCTCGTTTTGAAGAGAATTATATTGGTGGATGGAGTTTATTCATTGTTAACTTTTAAAAAGCACGAATTTGCTACATTTATGAAATTCTTGTTATTAAAAAGCGTTTATTGTCACGTGATATTTAAAGCAATTAAACAGATTGGTAGAGGTATACTGAATATGTGGAAGTAATGACAAGACAGTCAGTCTAAATTCCAAGGCATTACTACGAAGGAAATTAATATCGTTTTGGAAAGAAACCTCTCACCACAAACTTTAAAAAATCTGATTGGTTTTATAAAGTATAGGTCTGTTTTGAATAATAGGGTTCCGATCCTAAAGATAACGTTGGTTATAATCGAATGTCACTCTCGTATTTAGTATGTTTTTGATTATATATATCTGTATAATAAACAAAAGTCTGTAACTACTGACATTTGATTTATAAAACAACTATTTGCTATGTATTATATGACGTAGCACGTGTATCAAAAGTAGAAATCAGTATCGTTTAAAAAAAATAAGTTAGTTATCTTTGTGTTAAATAAAAATCTAACAGAATAAGAATATTTTAATGACCTAACAATAGATGAAAACACGTTATTTATTGAAATAACATTCTAGCAAACTCAACCGTGTCCAATTTAAATAAGTTAATTTCTAATTTTATCCGATTGTTAATTATGTAATAATACATTTATTATTAAATAGTTGCTTTGAATACTTGGAAAATATTTCAATCGACTGAATATTAAATACAGTGGAGATGAGGCAAAATTTCATCGTTAATTTTCGATATTTATCACTGTCAGCTGAAACTTTTGTTGGCACGCGCCCGAGAAACAGCTTGGTTCCTCTGACGAACATTCAAGTACAACAATACAGTATCTTTCTAGCTGTTGAATCAACACGTTATGAAATAGCTATCTGTACGTGCCGTATTGGTTTAGTATGTGTTGCTAAACCTTAAATAACAACAATACTTATTTAACTAATACAAATTAATACTAAACGAAGCGGTGTCGCAACTGGCAGAGCAAATAAAAATAATATACTTTTTAACGACTCACCTCATCTTCGCTGTCGCTATCGGCCATTTTTCGGTTTTGTATTACAGAGTCATCTCGTGATACTTAAAATAACTAAACACTTTATTGTGTCTTATTAATTAAAGCTATGTTTAATAATAATAAAAGTAAAAAATATTACAACGTATTTAGTTTTAAGAGACCAACAGAAAAACTAACTACACAGCAGCAGGGTAACTTCTAAGAAACTATGCTATTAAAATAACTGGTAAAGATGAAATAATACGCATGCGCTAAAGGAGCAATCGTTACGAAACAAATGTATACGAGGTAATTCAACAATCTACATAACCACCAACCCTCTTACGAGTTAGTTATTATTTCTTGACGCGCGTTAAATACAAGAAACGCACATGATCGAAAGTCCATAATTCAGTGTACATTGTTAAAAAGCGGTTTTGATACCCTTTCCAAAATATATTAATGCCTTAAAACGATATAATGAATATATCCATATGCGCGCGCACACAATCTTTAACATTTCATTTCTGATGTGTTTACTTATAAATAAAACTTTACAACCTACAATTGTAAGTCAGACTTCGTGTAAATATACACGTCTCCGATGTTATTTAACAAAAAAACACTCAATATTAGTCAAAATGTTTGCATATGCTTGTGCAAAACTTCGCGTGAGTTATCGGTTAAAATTCTGACTATAGCTTCAACTAATAATAAAAGTGGACTGTTTTCAGTTTTTTCTCATTTGGATTAAAGATAGCAGATTTACGGTAAAAAACAAATGCAGAAACATAAGTTATTTCTTGCCTTTGGAGTTCGTACGTCATCTTATGTTGCAGATTACAGAGTGCATAATTCTTCTCGTGATTTATGGCACGCGCACGTTTTACTGACGTCACGACAGTACAAACTGCAACGTTAAACTTAGTGACGTCATGATAGTGACTACTAAGTGACTGATAACATACCACTGTACAGTGGTAGGAGTTGTGAAAACAGGCGATTCCTCCAGGAAATCTTTGATTAACTTTCGGGGAAATAAGACCCAATGTCTACATGTCACATAACTCATCCTAAACCACTGGTCGCACTGACTTCTTAAAAAAAATCATACAAATCGTCTTCGTCTCAATGTTTAAAAAAAATGTTTTAAAAAAATTCACCCCACCTTATGGGAAAACCGGGGATTTCCTGAAACGACTGGGCTCATCAATTTCTAAATGGCGTAAATGGATCGCCTTGACCCTAGGATTTGCACAAAGGAACAACTTTTCATCCAACCCTCCATTAGAGAACCAGAGTATTCCACAAATACGGACCCTATATTTGCACTGATTTTTACATTAGAGCACGTAAATAAGTGGGCTTAATAATTTCCTTTCGTAATTTGGTTAGAGAAATTAAACTAATATCATAGCAGCAATTACCATTAAATTAAAAAAGGTGTAAAATAATAATTTAATTATTAAATTTAGATTATAGCAGCCCTATAAATGTGGGGCATGGACCATGGATTCATCACCATAAAGAAAAAAAAATACAAAAAGTGACTTGAAAACCCGTACAAAGATGGCCGAGTTTAACTGTTTTCAATTCGTCAATTTTTTTACAGTGGATAGTTGGATTTTTGTTTTATTATTAAAATAAGTACATAGTTTCGACAGTTAGCACAGTCAAATACAAATACTCGTGTTTGTACTTGAAAATATGAGTGGTTATGGTCGAAATATCTTAATTATTCTAATATTTCAGTAATAATTTAAAGTACAACTATCCACTGTAAGCTGTCAATGAATGAACATTATTAATCGGTGGGAAAACTATCCTTGTAATCACTTTAATTGTATGTCGTTTAATAAGTTGCTTTAGGCGGAAAACATTCCCCTTCCCCCGCAGTTGAAGGTCTCTCAAACAAATAAGAACTAAGAAACACGTTACTACAAATTAAAATAAATCAAAGATTGATCCTATAAAAAAAACTTTCTTGGTTATTCCCAACTGTAAAAGAAATAATTGTCAAAATATCTATAGGGTTTTGAGCCCGTTTTACTTCACCATACAGTAACCTATATGCATTAAGCCTCTGTCTTACAGATTATATATCTCCGTTTGTTTGTTTTTTTGGGAATTCGCACAAAGCTACTCGAGGGCTATCTGTGCTAGCCGTCCCTAATTTAGCAGTGTAAGACTAGAGGGAAGGCAGCTAGTCATCACCACCCACCGCCAACTCTTGGGCTATTCTTTTACCAACGAATAGTGGGATTGACCGTCACATTATACACCCCCACGGCTGGGAGGGCGAGCATGTTTAGCGCGACACGGGCGCGAACCCGCGACCCTCGGATTACGAATGCACGCCTTAACGCGCTCGGCCATGCCAGTAACAGTTTTGGTTTTAGTAACAGATTTTCCACAATTCAGCTACACAGATTTAAAAAAATTTTTTTCTATCACATAAGGATTTTTTTTATAAATCGTGAAAAATAAAATCTCTTATTTAAAGTTATTTTGTTCACCAGAATGAATATTTTTATTTGCGTTTATGTTTGGCTTCTAGAATAATCGATAAGACACGTTATGTTTAATCTAGACAAATATATAGCCAGTGTTTGTCGACGTTTTAAGCATAACAAAATGTGACCAAATATCAAACAAAATGATTCCCTTTTGTAAAAGTGCATATATGACGTTTCATGAAAAATCTGTACGTGCTAGAGTAAGAAGGATAGCATTTTCGGATTCAGCGTACAGGAATTAGTGCTGAACATGTAAAATTTTCAGGGCAGTTAAACCATCGCAACCCTGCGTTATCTTTTCAGTTTAACTTGTATATTGTGATGAAGTTGATCTTTGACGGTATGTGGTCGTGGACCTTAAAGGAGGGGTGGGAGGATAAGATACAGTGATAATTTTGATGATGAGGAAACCACTTGAAATAAAAAATGTACCTTAGAACTGCTGGTTTCTTAACTTGAAGATGACCTAGGAAGGTCGAAACGTTGTTCTCTCCTTATCAATAGTGTTAATACTCATACCATCCGTTCTAAGATATACAGTGATGACCTATTCCCCCTCTCTGTGTGGCTGTTTATTTAGTTTAACATAATTCAAGTGTATATGCTAATATTGTATACACAAGAGGCCCGGAGTTTGCATTTATTTTCATACTTCAAACGACCACTTTCAGTTGGTTACCACGGTTAACAGCTTGTACGTAATTCACATTTCGCTGCACTTAGTTCTATGCGTTTGTCCTGAAAATCCGGCCAAACTTCCATCACTAATTGCACTTTTCACTAGATTGCTACTAGAGTACTTACATAAATACCCTTTTAATACACAAGTGACAGTTCAATGTTAATTTAAGTAAATTCTGGCTGTATGTTGCTTATTTATTATAATTAATGTAGCTATTTAAAAGGTAGAGGTACTTACGTACACTACCATCGAGTGTATTTATTTCACTTAGTACATCGTGTTTGGGGAAATATTTTTTGTCATATGGTGAAATCTATCAGATATAAAAATGTTAATCTCTTGTCATTAAGAAAAGCATTCAGATAACAAAAAACCTTACATCATCTTATTGTTGCTTATTACACTGTTAGTTTAACAATCCTTCAAAATTTAACTTCAAAAACGCCTGGGAAAGGGCGTCTGGACATCAAACGTTGTAGACAAAAGTTATCTACCAGTTTTTAAAGTGTTATCTTTTTGTTTCAAAATTAAACATTTTACAGTAGACTTACGATAAACATAGGATTACTGTATGAATAAAAGATTCCAAAACACCGTACTACACACTTTGCCACTACACGAGACCCAATCTTGTGCTTTCTACTTACCCTTGTCCAAGGTTACTGATGAGGCCTGCAATTCTCCGAAACCGATATAACTCGGAAATTGGAAAAACAAATGATATACTAGGACTGATAACAATTTTCTACTATTCCGTCAAAATCTAAAACTACCAGAGAAAGGAAGTTCAAGCACTAAATCAGTAAATGTTGATAACGTTAAAACATCCATCATTTACCATATTTTTTGTTATAAATTTTCCTTTTTTTTCGTCTTTAATCATATTACAGTAGTCTTAGACTTTTCAAAAAAATATTTAGTATTTTACTAATATTAGTTATTAATAATGCATAAAAAACAAATAATTAAATTATCACAAATCTGAAAACTGTATGACAAAAAATACATAAATATAAAATCATAAGGCTTTAAAAGTATCATTACTGGCACTAAATTGTACTTTCAAACCATTAGAAAGTTGTTAAAAACAAATTGAGAGTATTCCAATTCTCACCATATTTGCGATAGCCAAACCTATAGGCACAGTGCATAAAGCTTGCAAAGTTCAAATTTTCTTTCGACATGGTCCACACATATTTTTTGAATTCAGAAATTACCACCTTTCTCAAATCCATTAGGCTTAACATGCATTTGAACTAAACAATCATTTTGTGTAATAATATAAAATATCCAAATAAACACTTTTATATTACAGATAACTCAAATTAATACCAATAATTAAATTAGCTATGATAGAAATAAAATATAGTTTATAACATTAGATATTCTTATAACTGCAGCACATTTTTTATATATTTTTACATCATCTATACACGATACTGAGTAAATATACTTGACACCTCCACAGTTCCACTATAACGTTTTCTTCACAATCAATGAATGCAGCCACGAACTAGGATTCCTATAGAGGGAGTATCGGAAGTTTCGAACTGTTGTATTACGGTAAATGACTATGAGGAGTATGTATTATTTTATTGGTACATCACTGTTTATTATTTATGTATTATAGATACAAAAATAAATAATGAACCACGTGTACACAAAAACGAAACGCAATGAGACAAATGTTTTCGAAAAATAGATCTTACTTTTGTAAAGGTATATGCCATACCCCTGAAAAATACTGTTTACTGAAAACAATGGATTTCTAGATTACTTTTCTTGTGATCTGTTTATAATTTATTATGTGACAAATAAATATAGCTAATGAAAAATGAAAACTCGATAACAAATAAGGTTAACATGTGAAACTGAGTACTTAATGGAGAATACTTAAGTTGTGTAGTATAAATGCTGACCAGGCATTTTAAAGACACCGACGCCTAATAAAAGGGTCGATCAGAACTTTCAATGTAACGAGTGAAAATGCAAATCGCGCACTTCTTCGTTTTTCTTGACATGTATCAATTGTTTTTGAATTTCGCGCAAAGCTACTCGAGGACTATCAGCGCTAGTCCCTAATTTAGCAGTGTAAGACTAGAGGGAAAGCAGCTTGTCATCACCACCCACCACCAACGAATAGTGGAATTGACCGTCACATTATAAGGCCTCATGGTTGAAAGGGCGAGCATGTTTGGTGCGACTGAGATTCGAACCAGTGACCCTCGGATTACGAGTCGAAAGCCTTAACCCACGTGGCCATGCCTGGTCGACATATATCAACCGAATATAGTTTCCTCAGCTTTGTATCTGTTACTCTACCCTACTTTGTATATACTTATTACATTATCCAAAAGTATCTTTTGCATATGTTTTTTATCTTCACATTTTCAAACACGAGAAAAAACATGCGCCTTGCCTACCCATTACGATAATCTTTTTTTTTATCTGAATGGCTTTAAGATAGGATAATTTTAATAAAAATATTCTCGCTTTGTAATCATAAGTCATTAAACTGTTGTTTGTAAACTTTACTTTTACCCAAAACTATCTGATAGATTATTTTAAAAGTAGTATGGTAAAACAACGGTAAGCAGTTATTTAAACATATACGTACCTGATAATAAATGTTTCTTTAGCGTACTTATGTAGAATGCGTCGGCGGTAAGTTTACGAACTAACAACTGTAAAATCCGTTGGACTCTAACAGTGTGCAAAAGCCCAGCACGGCAAGGTGGTTAAAGCGCTTAATTGGTAATCCGAAGGTCACGGGTTCGAATCCCCGTCGCACCAAACATGCTCGCCCTTTCAACTATGAGGCCTTATAATGTGACGGTCAATCCCACTATTCGTTGGTAAAAGAGTTGGTGGTGGGTGGTGATGACAAGCTGTCTTCCCTCTAGTCTTACACTGCTAAATTAGGAACTAGCGCAGATAGTCCTCGAGTAGCTTTGCGTGAAATTCAAAATTATTATTCTTTCATAAAAGAGTAGCCCAAGAGCTGGCAGTGGGTAGTGATGATTAGCTGCCTTCCCTCTAGTCTTACACTGCTAAATTAGGGATGGCTAGCGCAGATAGTCCTTGTATAACTTTGCGCGAAATTCAAAACAAAACAAACCACAGTGTGCACAGCAGTGCGGAGGAAGAGGTCTTGTGTACGTGACCCTCCTGAGTATTGAAAAATTAAACATACCCAAATACCCACAAAAAAGAAGCGAAACACAGCAGATAGTCTAATGTGACTTTGTTGTAAAGCAACCTTGTGTGGAGCTCAGACATGCATATTTTGTTACGCTGATAAACAATAGAAGTATATGTATACTTATTTTTATTTTGCACTAAAGCATGTTGTGTGTTTGTAAACATTTGTTAACGAATTCTTCCCATAGGTTTGGGCCTAACAAGACCAGACAAAAGAGGCAAATGACAATGTGTCCGGAAAATCTTCTGGACATTAAGTAGGTGCGGAAGCAATTTTTTCATGGTCGCTGAACCTAAACTTTTTTTGTGTGTGTGTGGCTTTCTTAGTGATTAAATCGCCATGCTTGAAACTGTTTATAATCCAAATCACGAGCTAGCGGAACTAAACATGATACACTTAGCCGGCTACCACAGTCGAGTTGCCTAACGGCCTTAGGTTTCGGGTACGAATCTCTTTGGTATGGTTATAGAAAGAATCGAGGACAATAAAGAAGCTTATATAAACTTTTGGAGACGGCATGAATAAGCAATAAAAGAAACCTTATTACAAATGAGCAACGTTTTGACAAGCTTATGACATCATCATGTGACACTTTTGAAGACATAAGCTTAACAAAACGTTGTGTATTTGTAATAGTTTCCTTCACTATCCATTAAAGCCGTCTCCAAATTTTATTTTCTGAAAAATGAGTTTTTAATCAGCACATTAAGGCCTCGTAAATCTATAATGAGTGTTTTAACCTCGCAATGGGTATTTTATACTGGTTTTATTAAAGCTTTGGTTCATTTAACAGCAAATTCTTTAAATCGCAATAATCGTTAAGTGTTGTGCTTTTTAGCATGGGCGATTATGTTATTCCATCTTCACAGACTCCAGGCACTGATTACATGTCACCCTCTCTTTGTATGGCTAAACTGTCCAAAATTCTGTCTACCTTTACTTCTTTTTCACAAATGTCCCAGTTATCACCAACTATTCCATTCACTTTATCCTGATAACGTGACCAAAAAAATGTTGCTTGTCTTTTCTGACAATTTTGTAATCAATGTTCTTCTTGTTTCTGCTGGTTGTAGAACTGTTTATTTTCCGGTTTATATACCCAACTTATTCAGATTGTTACAAAGGAGTAAGACAAGCCAGAATGCTCCATTAAGTTTATCTCAACCGCACACAGGCGACACGGGGAGAAAACTCTACTTAGTCTGCTAGACTTTTCCCGCCATTTAAGGAAATGTTTCCCGGTGGTACCCGGCAGGAGTAGAAAATAAACGGGAATACGCCCATTAAAATTTTTTGCCTCTAACATTGAGCCACATCTTCGTCCTAAGCTCACCAACATCGAGCCCAATATCCCTGTCTGGTCAACAAGTAGCTACATCCCTTCAGTTGAGCAATCATCAACTTATTTCCATATGTAAATTTGAATGCAATGGTAGTTATATTGTAATTACATTTGATGGACAATAGTAACAAAGTTCATAAGCTACTATGAATGTATTCTGTTGATATATTATTATGTGATTATCCCCCCTGATAGCAGTAAAACATCCCCGAGTATCCTCCACTGACAAGTCTCAAAGTGGTACACAGAAGTTTGACAGTTTGGAAACACTGATCTAAATTGTACGTTGTTTAAGAATTTAGAATTTTCTATATTGTTGCTTCTACCGTTATGAGTGTTCATTTGTCTGCCGCCACTCCCCCCGTTCTCGTCACTGCAACCACGTCATATTAAAGCTTCCATTTAATATTTATAATATTTTTATTTGGTTATTAAGCACGAAACTACGTATTCCGCTATCTTTGCTCTGTTATCAAGGGTATCGAAATCCGATTTTAGTGTCTTAATTCGTAAGAAGAATCACGATTAGTTTTCCATGAAGTTTACCTTTGTCTACCTACTGCACAAACTGTTTATTAAACAACTTATAAAGTAAAATGATTAGAATAAATTACTGATCTTGTAAGAACTGAGCGTTCATTCACACAAAATTAATGCTCCAAATAAGCTAACATGGCTTAACAGCTCTAATTCAAACGTTTTATAAATCGATACTTCATTTGGCTTCTGTTTTCGCTAATTTCTGGACGCTCAGAACAAATACTTAAGATTTTCAATTTATAATTTTTGTATTTGTAATTTTCAGTTCACCTATATAAATGCGTGTATATATAAATATAATGCCACCTGTTTTGAGTTTTTTTCTTTCTTCGCAAGTCACTAATTATTCTAAACCCGTTAACCGTACTCTTCCAGACATGCTGTTTATGTTCTATTAATGTTAGGGTAAAATAAAACTTCAAACACCATTCCAAGCTTAATTAGTTTTAAAATACTGAATCAAGATTAGTAAATTAACTCATGGGTGTGGAACAATCATCGTTCTTGGCTTCCAGTGTTATTCTTGGTTTAAAAAAGAACCATAAATTATGTAACATAACAAATAGTTCTCTTATATTTCAGGGCAAAAACCAAAGAGTTCAGCTTAAAAGTACAAAGTCCTATTAGATATAGGGAAGAAATATCATTGCAAACCGAATTAATGTATTTAGTTTCTTGTTAACAACACCAATAGTAGGAAGAATACGTGGAAAATTAATATCTTTTTATTGAAAATACACAATAATTTATTGTAATGTTACATAAAACACAATGATTTAAATAAATAAATTTGAAATCAAAACTGTGAAAATAAACACATCATTCATTAGTTTTCATAGTAGCACCTATGACATCATGTCGTCTGAAATACTTTGCATAATGTAAATCAGTTGTATTAAACTTACACCAATAATACAGCAAATTCAACATTTACAACAGTTTAACAAAACAAAGACAATCGATTTTTTCCCTGACAGAACAATATATACATTTTCATCTTACTGTTAGTAAAACATCAGAACTCAATGGTGCAGAATGTTTTAAATCCAACACAGTAAAGTCACATCAAAGTTTAAAAAAAAATTACTCTTATGGAAAGCAAGAGAATGCATAAAATTTAACCTAGAACTAAACTGCTTTCAGGGTTCACCATAGAGGAACCTGAACCCTGACCATGATGGGTTTTCTTTTCACTCACATTTCCTCACTTTACACATGCAAACATTTACTTTGCCTTCTACACCTCTGCAACTGTAGGGTTTACTAATACTACTACATTATACATTACTTACTTTAAGAACAATCACAAACATGGATTTTTCATGTTCAAAACAGAAATACAGTGATCCCTGAACTATGTTGCAGTAAGTACACTCTTCACTAATAATTATTTCTTTTCTATTCATAAAACCAAAACTAGAGTTCTTGTGACAAAACTGTGGTTTCACCCTGTGCTAAATAGCGACAGAAATATCTGTCATGAACAAAACCTAATGCTGGTAGACATGAATGAGTTTTTAGTCATGTTTACTTCTTACATTTCATACAGGAAATTTATCTCTCTCATAAGCTGTATAAAGTACAAGTTGTTATTTGGATATATCCATTACAACCATTCAAAGGATAATCTACCAATGTAATATTACTGTTCTTATATTTTATTTATATAAAAAATAGAATTGCACTGATTAAGCATTATTTCCATAACTTGTTCAGTTCCCAAACAACCAAAAAGTTAACCAACAACTTTTACATTAGTTGATTACAGTTACCTACAATCTTATAGTGTTAGCTCAAGACGTTATAAAGTACTATTGCATGTTGATTATTTATACACTGTAACTGATTGTCATCCAACCAACCAGAAAGTGTCAAGTCACCATAAAATCTTCAAAAGCCCAAGCAAGTATACTATTCCCAGTAGTGTAAATCCAGTCTTGACTCTCAGGACTGAAATACTGCAGGAAAAAAAAAAGTTTTTACCTCACATCTGAGTAGTCCTGTGTTTAAACTCTACAGTGTACATGAAACATGTAAAAACAAAGTTTACCACAGAAAACTTGGCATCTAGCTACCGACCATTCCACAAACCTAAGAATATGGCTCAAGTTGAGGTTTTGTTTGTTGGAGGGGAAGAATATGGTAGCTTGATTTACTAAAAAGTATCTCATTAGCAAGTGCTAAGGGATTAACCTTTTAGCTTAGTTGGTATGTGTGTGTGTTTAAATCCGACTCAAGAAATAAATAAATTAAATATTACAACATAACAGATGAGATAATCAGAAACTTACTTTTTCCAATCAGAGTAAATAGGTTAAGTAAAAAAATTAGTTATTCTGAAGATTTGGAACAAATTTTTAGTTTATGTAATAAAACCGAAGCAAATTTTATGAACTGGTTTCCTTATTTTGCTTAAATTCCAAAAATAAATAAAAAATTGAAATTGTTTCAATGTGACAGTTTATTGTCATAAATCATTACTCCAAACTTCGAAAACTAAGAACAGCATTTTCCAAATTATGGGACATACTTCCCCAACAGAGGGCAGTATTTTAGCAGGAGAGTCCAAAAATATTAACTGAAGAAACAGGAGAGTTGGAGACAATGATAGTTTAACAAAACCATCACTTTGCTCTGAAAGCTTATTTCTGCTCTCACATTTACTCAATTCTCAGAAGCATTTTTTTATTTAAAAAAACTATTAAGAATAAATAAAAGATAAAGTTGATTCAGTTGAAAAACATTATTTTAATAACATGAGAGGGGCGATAAAACAGAAACCTTGCTAAGTTAGAGGGTGCCACTTCTTTGCAGTCTGTAAAATACTGGTTTAGAAGGAAGTTATTTTAAATTCTTAGTTCTGGTTTGTTTGTTTACAGAACTGGAGCTTGTTATATAAACGTGTAACTGCAAGCTTCTAGTACAACTATTCAATATAACAGTCTTCACTATTCATACAATACTTTCCTTGATTTTGTTGTGTGTAAACAATTCTTACTGCACAGAGAGGTGGATGGCTTAGCAATCCAGCTTCTGGGACAGACCTGGTATGCTGTAGAAGTTTTTACTCTTACTGGTAGGTCTTTAATATATTTTTCAGTAAAGTATTGTCTCTGTCCCCTATAATTAAAGATATTTTTAGGTGGTGAATTTTTGTTTTTACAGTAACAAGCAGGTATACAAGTTTTCAATTCTAAGCCTACTCTTTGTTGTTCATTGTTGACACAGTAATTACCTCTTTATTTAATTTATTCAACCATTTTTAAAGCACATTGTGAATACATTAAAATTGAGTTTGATGATTTTCTATAATATAATACTCTATGACTTCTGTTATACTTGTGACATTACTGATTTTGAACTGTTAAACAGAGAGAAGGTAAATGGCTCACTACCATCTTTGTCAACAACAAAAAGTATGATTGACCTCTATCGCTGAAAGTGTAACCTCTTCTGATATCAGATTTCAATCTCATGACCTGCTCTTTGTAAACTT
Source organism: Carcinoscorpius rotundicauda (assembly GCA_011833715.1). Lineage (NCBI taxonomy): Eukaryota > Metazoa > Arthropoda > Merostomata > Xiphosura > Limulidae > Carcinoscorpius > Carcinoscorpius rotundicauda. The sequence continues at coordinate 19,594,360 of CM022391.1, forward strand.
AACGTTTTAAACCACTAGGTTTTTAATCAGAAGAGCAACAGCTGCTGGTGTTTATACAGGGTGTCCCAGAAGTCGCGCACCATACGTACATATAATAATGTCAAAGTATTAGCACTGCAACCCTCAACAAAGTAAAAGACAGTTTTATAAAGAGAATTGATGAATGTATCAAAGCAGAGGGTGAACAGTTTGAGCATCTGTTATGATTATTATCAATAAAATTGTTATTCATATGTATTAACATAAAAATTTATATGGTGCGCGACTTCTGGGACACCCTGTACATATAAAAGCTGCAATATGCAAAATATTGTTCTAAATAGCATTGTTACTGTACTTGATCTGTTCTTGTGGACACATTGTGAAAAACACCTGCATATATATGTATAAAATTGACAAGTACTTTATAATACTCATAAAAAAACAGAGGTTTAACAGATTAGGATAAAAAGTTATGATAATAATAAGTTATTTCACCATACCTAAAGTTTTGTTTCCTTCCATATAAAATTTCCGCTTTTCAATGTGCGTGTATATTATTATAAGCCACACAAAATACTTTTCTTGACTCAAGAATTTGACATACTCAGGGAGGGTAGAGAATACATTTTAATGATTAAATATCAGTTATTACACATGTATCTCAAGATGGCTGTTATGGGTATTAAAACTTTCATTAAAATAAAGTAGAGAATAATATTTTGACTTTCTAAGGTCATCTTCTTTGTTAACCTGAAGATGACCTACGAAGATCAAAATGGTTTTCTATTTTAATAAAAGTTTTAAAACCTATATCAGCCATCTTGAGATATATTTTTGTTTCAAGTGGGGTTCTTGTCATCACAAATAGTTATTACTTGCTTGACCTTCACAAATACACCTCAACCATTAACAGAAACTAATGGTGTCTTGCAGAGATTCAATCACATTTAAAAACAAAGATAATTCACCCTAGCTACTTGTGTGTAAGATAAGGACAACTGTTGTAACAAGTATACATTTTCCACTAATAAAAACACACACCTAAGGTTTGTATTATTTTAATATCAATTAATTTTAACACAAAAGAGCATTGTTGGTATATACAAGATTTTTTAATTCTTGTCCATTGTAAGAATGCAGGTATACTTGGAGCTATGGGAAAAAAAAATTATATATACATCTTAAAAATTGACAAGTTAGTGTATTGAGTTCAAAACAAAACTATTTCATCAATCACGGACCTCTTTCCATTGTTCATCCCTGAAGAGTTGCCTGGAGGTTAGTGGTTTGGTTCTCCAGCCTATCACAAGTGAGGAGAGACTAAATGTTACAACTACATATTTATTTATGAGAGAATAAAATTTAAAAAAAACACCAAGACTTTAAATCATGTGACAAAATAATTACTACTTGTTTTAATTCGTAAAGAAAAATTTTATTGATATTGTAGTCCAAAGTTTCCTGTTCAAACATATAGATATGTAAAATGAACACAAAGCAAAATAAAAAAGTTTACTGTATGGATAAGAGTTCATTTTAATAGATCAATTTTTTTTCAAATACCACATTATTTAATGTAAATTTTATTTAAGTATCGTTAAACCAATACATACATATGTATGCATACATATACTGGATTATGACACATTCCTTTGAAATAACAACATTTATTAAACATAATACATTTTTTTGGAGTTAAAACATTTTAAGATTAATGCAATTATAAATCCACAAGTGAACAGTTCATGATTAGACAAGATAAAGGTTTTCAGTAATAAGTAGCACATAAATTAAAAAGCTGAGATTTATTAGTAAATGAAACACAATTTTTTTAAAGATATAAAAGCTGAAAAATAATAAGTGATAATTATTCCCCTCCCCTCTTTACTATGTTTGTGCCACAAAAGTTTACAGAATTTAGGGCTATGAATAATGGATTCTAAAAAAATTATGTTGACTGAAAAAAGTAAGTCACAAAACAAGAAACTTGATAACTTAAGACTTTCTGATGAAAGATCTTTCTTTCAAGAGGTGAAGCTAACGTAACTCACTTTAACAGCTGCACTCTCCCTTCGAAGCTCTCTAATAACAGATGCTAAGGCTTCTGGGTTTACTCCACTTTCACAGAGACGAACACAGATTGCCAGAGTTTCAGTATCTAAACCAGTATTTAGCAGTCTTGATATCTCCTGTATAACTACAGAAAAAAACAAGTGTTCACAAAATATCTTACAAAATAATGAAACGGAAAGTACATACCATCATGCATTCTTCAATAAAGCACAAAATAACCAATCTCTGATTCCTCTTCTTGAATAACCTTATCCTAGTGAACTTTACAGGCTGCATAACAACAGGATATGTGAACCAAGTGGGTCACTTTTTATAAGTAAAACCTGTTTTGAGGAATCCACATATATTACTGATACAACAATAAAAGTGCATTGGTCCATCTTCATTTCTTGTTGCTGAATTTTCCACTGATAGAAAAACAGTCAATGATTCAAAGTACAAAACACATATCTTGAGAAAGCAATGACAAAAAACAACATTTTAGCCAATGGATAAATAAATAGTTCAGCTACATACTTTACCAGTTATCAACAATTAAATTTATAACTTTATAGCAAGAAGGCTATTTCAACCTTGATAAACATAAAAGACCTTTATCAGGTCTCATTTATAATTCCATGGGTAGTGTTTCAGTTCATTTAACAGAGAAAGAATTCATGTATCCATATTTAGTGTTCAGGCAGAAGTTGTAAAAGTAAAAATTAATTCTGTAATTTTTAACAGTGACAAATGATTTTTCAGAACATAGAAATAAGAGACAACATGAATTAGATGGTCAATATTACTAGAAATATGTACAATTTTGAAACTGTTCATCTGTTTTCAGTGGTAAAATAAAGAAATTAGAAATATATTTAATACTAAAGAATGGTGAATATTAACAGGTTTACTGAAATCCAAATCCACCATTATACAAAAAAGTTTCTGTTTTCGTGAAACAGCTTTCAGTGTACTTAAATTACTTCACACTAATTGAACATTTTGTCTTCACATCGACTTTTATTTACTTTGGAAATTTTATTTCAAGTACCATACGTTCTTTTTTTACTAATGATTGAGCTTTATGGTCTTCCTGGAAACTTCCTCACCAAGTATGTTACCTAAATATTTTACATATTTCTTTAATTTTAAAACTCCTAACTGTACATTATATCCTAATGTAACGAAACAAAACTTCGAAATGTAGTGTGTAAATTTAACTTCTAAGCCTATACACGTCTCCTGCTATTTAAATCTATGCATTAAAAACTTATCTAAGTATAACACTGCCATTAATAATATTAAATATTACCATTACTATAAAGATTAACTTGTGTAATTAATCAAAACACATTAGTAAGAGTTGTACGTCTTTACTTCTCAGTGTGACAACGAGTATAATTTATGAACCAAATTGAACAGGTCTACATACAAAGCGCAATTTGCACAACACACTTCGATCACACTAAATGACTACAAATTATGCCATTAATGGCGCTTTCCTCAAACTTTAAAAGCTGTGATAAAATTTATTTTCGGCAAAAACGTATGAAAAGTTTAAAATTTCATTTAAAAAGTATTTACTCTCAAACGTTTCTTTGGCTTGCAAAATAGTGCTTGCTGTTGATCCACTACCACCAGAATCCGCCATTATAACGTTGATATCTCACTGCTGCCACCTATAGTCGAAACTTTTTATGGCGATGATTGGCCCATTAAAACTGAGGCGCGATGTTCAAACATCTTTATTTTGTCTAGTTTTCATTTACGGATACCTTTTCTTTTGATATGTTCGTATGAAATGGGTAATGTAACTGTTTTTAATATCACAACATATTGGTTTTTCAATGTAACGTGTTTCTTTTATTCAGTTATTTAGTAAGATATACTTTAAATTATTGTTTTTTGTTGCCCTTTTTGATAAGTGTTAGTGTTAGGCATGAGTCAAATTAGAAACAGATCATATTAACTTTCGATATTAATGTTTTTAGCATCTTATCTGACCTTCAGGTTTTTATTGCTAGCCTACGATAAGTAACATTTCGTTTAGAAAATTCCATTATGCAGGAATGCTCAACAAAAATTAATTTTATTCACTTAGCCTTTTAGTTTTAAGTCTGATTAAGAAGGGGTAACCGAAACCTAGAATACTAACTAATTTATTCTGGTAATAGTGGTACTTAATTATTAAAAATTTTTTAGTATGTTATGCTATTCTGTCACCATTACATCATTTTAGTTGGTATCACTTCAATATCCGTACCAGTAGTATGAATTAAATATTAGTGTAGTATAACTTTGTAAGCATTATTTTTTGTATTTATTACACAGTTTGTATAACAGAAATATAAAATTTAGTTTATAACATCTCTAAATTTGCTAATATTGGATATATAATAAATGTAAACGTTTAATGCAGTTTAAACAAACGTATAACAAACACATACGAATCACTTGAAAATCTCAACTTGTTCAATTAAGATTGCATTATAATTTATAAGTTTGTGGTTTTTGTTTGTGAGACAACTTCAAAAAAAATGTAAGTTATGGTTTATTTATGCAATTAGGAAAAAGTTACAGATTTTTCTTGTTATAAGAAAATGATTGTTGTCATAAATAGATATTGCTACATTGACAATGTGAAGGCTCATAAGTGTAACAGTGTTATGGGAAAACATGGAATTTATTGGCCTATCTGTTGGTAACTAAATTAAAAATAATAACATAAAAAACCTTAAAGCCAGTCCTTATCATTTATATACTTATCAAGCTTTTTTTAAAACTCATTTAAATTTACTGTCTTTACAACATCTGCCCAAAAACCAACCACTCTGTTAGAAAAGCGAAACTGCCTTAACTGAAGATGACTTCTACCTTGCAACAATTTATATTTGTTCTGTAGTTCTATTATTTTCACCATTTGTTATGAACAAAGATAATACATTAACACTATCAGTATGCTTTACAATCTTAAATACTTCAGTGAGATCCCCTCCAACCTTTCTTTTTTCAAGGCACAACAGTTTAAGAGATTTCAGCCTGTTCTCATATGACAACACCTCCATCCCAGGCACCATTCTAGTTACAATTCTTTAAACTCTTTTCAACAATTAAATGTCTTTATTTAGGTAAGGAACCAAAAACTAATCACAATACTCCAAATGTAGCCTGACAAGTACCATGTACAATAAAATTTTGTCTTTTTTGACTTGTATTCAAAATTTCTTTAGATACAACCTAACTTCTTATTTGCCCTACCACTAGCCACAACACACTGTTTGATGGCTTTAAAGATTGATCAGCCGTTACACAAGATCTTTTTCTTTTATTACACTGTTAAGATAATCTTGTATTTATTATAATTACAACATATCTGCCATTTATTTGTCAAACTCACTAAATTATTTAAATCCTTTTGTAAATCAGCAATATCCAAGACCTTAATATGATCTATAAAATATAAGTAATTTATTGGCCATTGCTTCATCTATGTCATTGATGTAAGTTAAAAAGAGCAAAGGCCCTAAGACTGAGCCCTGAGGTACCCCCACTTGTGACGTTAATCTAGTTTGATTGATCTCCATTCATAACAGTCCTCTGCTATCTTCCACCCAGCCACTTTTCTATTCATTTTACTAACTTATCCTCCACACATACAGAGATAATATTTTTACAAGCTGTTCAGGTGACACTTTGTTAAATGCTTTTTGAAAATCCCAATACACCAAATCTACACTCTTATGTGCATCTACATAAGCAATGACCTTTTCATAGAATTTCAAAAGATTTACAGGGCAAGATGTTGCTATCCAATTAAATTCTAAACTTTGTTAAATGATTTTGCAAAGTATCGTGTAACAGATTTTCCTGAACTTTTATCCACAACTGATGTAGGTCATATTGGATTTATAATTATTGGTACAGTTTTTATTGCTCCTCTTGAAAAAAGGAATGAGATCAGCTGACATTCAGTCCTCTGACATCTGCCCACTATTAAAGGATTGACAAAAAAATAGCAGTAAGAAGTTCACATGTTCACTCTTTAACCTCATCAAAAACCCTTGGGGAAATATTATTTGGCCCATGAGTCTTATTGTTCTCTCAACTTCTTAATTTTTAACTAACCAGGTCAGAATTAATGAAGTTGCCCTGTTGCATCTTGTTTCCATCTAACAACTTTACAAAATGTAGAATACTGCTTAAACCTTTGTTAGTAAAAATGAAAAAATAGAAAGATTTAATAATCTAGTCAAACCATAATCAAATGTTTATCAAATATTATCCTTCCTTTATTATCCCTCAGGGGTCCTACCCTACTTCTAACATTGTTTTTACTGTTAATGTATTTAAAAGAAATCCTTACTGTTAATTTTTACATTTTCAGCGAACCTTTTCTCAAATATCCTTTTAAATTTGTATGGATTAATTACTACCAATTTGTATAGACTCTTATAAAATCTTTGCTGGATAGTTGGTTGGATATAAAAAGTTAAATTTAATAAGGTTTATCTTTGTCATGTGATATTTAAGGATTTTACAGAACTGATACTGTAGTAAGATTTTTTATCAGTTTTATATTATTTATATTTTTGAAGATTTGTAAGAAAAAGTGGAAGAAAAAGATGAGATGGGTACGAGAGACACAGAATACGAGTATCAACCTGATAACGTGGACTTGAGAAATGACCCAGTTCCTGTTTTTCATGTGAAAGGTTCGACCCCTAAAAGCCGATACAAATTTATGTCTTGTCTGTGTGGATTGGAAAAACATTTATCAGAAAACAATGCAAATAGTTTACCATGTACTTTTAGCTGCTTTAAAGCAGCATTAAATTCAAGAATATCATTGTCAGTGTCAGAAATGGATGAAAAACAGTCTCCTCTTGAGATAAAGTCTCTGCCTGATATATCGGGTGCCACTCCATACAATCCATTTTATACAGAACCAGACACACTTCATTTACCAGCATTTTCTCCATCCGTGTTTGCTTCAACAAAGGAAACTAAAAGTAATGAGGTAGGTTCCTACTGACGCTGTAAGTTTTCTGAAGTGTATTAAATCAAAAGTTCATTTGACTGTTTCAAGTTTTCTTTCTATATAACAAGCTAATTTAGCTTTCTCAATACTTGTTTATCATGCAAATATTAATATTTATTGATTTGATTATCCTGTTTGAAGCCTGTTACAACATCCGTAGCTCTCAGTTTAGGCACACCTAGTGTAAATTATTGAGTTATGAATACTGTTAGTGAATGTGTTTTGTAGTTTATATTAATAAATTCGTTTATCTATCCATGTATGTCTGCAATAAAAATGTACACATGGTGGCAGTGTGTATTTTCTTTTGAAAGGAGTTGCCTCATGACAAATGTGTTCAGACATTGAAGAACAGTACAGATGAAGAATATTGTGAAATTAAGCACTGACGACTTACTCTTTTATTTTATTTTATTTCATACTTTATTTTTAGTTTGTGAAGCTTAGAAAATGGAGATCAATGCTGATAAATAGTGTGTTTCCCTCACAATGTGGGTCATAGTTCTACCATTTCCTCTGAAGACCAGGATGCATTGTATATCCCACTTAATAGCTTGTGCCCTGGTTACTTTTATTTATTTTGGTATTGCAATTATGTTGTCTTTGTTAGTTGAGTTTTGTTTTAAAGTACATGTGTGCATTAATTGAATTATCTGTAATCCTTCTTACTCTGTCTGGTATTACAACTATAACTCAATGATGTAATAATTATCTATGTTTGTTATAGACTAAACCGTTTCGATGGTCCATTGATCAACTTGCTGTGCTTAAACCAGCAGATATAGATGAAACCTCTCAGCAAGATACTTACTCAGAGTAAGTAACTCTCATTTCTTTTTGGTTTTAGTAGTACAGAAATTTACAATCTATATAAGAATTTTGGTTATAAGTAGGGAGAAACAGTGTCTGTTGAATAAGATTAGGGGATATATCTTCAATTATTTTCCAAAGTAAAGCCTTCAGTTTGGTATTATCTCAACAAAACATATGAAAATTTTAAACAGATTCAAAGGTAATTTTCTCTCTCCTTAAGCTAAATTAACTTTTAAAGTCACTCGTGTGTGTGTGTGTGTGTGTGTGTATAGATACACACAAACACACACTTTTTTTCTGAACTAATTCTTTTTATGAATCAATTGGAGAGAGATATTGTTTTATGCTTTTATTTATTCAAATGTGTTTTTAGTTTTTATAGAACCTTTGGAATTAATGATTAAAATGGTTATTATTCATAAGATATTTTATCAGACTCATTTTCTCATTCTGTTTTATTTTACATAGAAAATACAGGTCTAGGAATTACTGAAATTGCTTCTAATTTAAATAACTTATTTGTACTGATAAAGAATAAAAACATTTGGGTATAGTAAAAGTGAAATATTACCCTCCCCCCCAAGAGTGGGTTGTCAGTAGAGATCATTGGGAAATTTCCTAACAGACTGGTCCTAAACACTAAAATTGTGCCATCTTATTACTTCAATAATCCAAATGATTAATATTACTGTTATGATTTTTCAGTATTAATTTTGAATAATTAGCATCATGATTCATGAAAATAGTTGACTAATTAAGATTGATGTGGTTAATTATTCCAACTGTCCAACTCTCATATAAAAAGTAGTTGATGAGATTGGTGATTGATAGATAAGCAAGCACAAGTTACTGGTTATCTCTGCTGTTATTCCAACTTAATAATTTGAGCTCTTAAGTTATGAAATAAACAGTTGTCATTACATTGTTGATATGGATGCCTTCCATTCAATGGTACATGACTTTGTTGCTAAGTAACTGTTTGGAGCTTTTAAAATTACTGGTGTGGTTTTGATATGTTTCTTGTTCTTTGAATAATTTCTTTTATATTTGCAGACAGTAATCGTTTCTTTATCTATAGGTTAGATGAGTTGGTTGAAGAAAGAGCACAGAGAGCCATTGAGAAATTCTTCTCCCAGAAACATATTGTTCCATCTCCATGGGCAGTTTCTACGAAACATGTGATTTTCTCTCCAAACTTGGCTTCAACAGCATGTGAGATATTTTTTATGTGATTCATTATTTATATACAATAGCAAAAATAGACTAGATGATGAAATTATTAATATAACACAACGTTACTGCAGATAGTGCAACAAAAAAGCATTACACTTTGTTTTCATGCTGTTATACAGTTTATTGAAGTATGATTGTGGAATGTTGTTTCAAGTGTCCATAATTTATTCAAGGTGCTTGGTTCTCTTTTGACAAAGGTCAAAATGTTGTTCTCTCCTCATCGATAAAAGTGTCAACACTCATACCAGCCGTTTTGAGATAGGTAACTCCATACAGTCTCAATAATATTCATATTGGGAGTTTGTGCAGGTCAAGTTACATTGGTTAATGTTCCACTGACCATTGTGCGTTAAAATATTTCACCAAAGTGGCTCTATGCTTAAGATAATTGTTTTAATGAAAGGTGAACCCCTGCTTTGAGTTGTATTCCTGAGAGAATGGCATGACAGATCAGAATTTGCCTGTAAGAGACAGCTACCAGGGTGCCATCAGTCTTTTATAAGTTTTTGACACCAGTGGTTAAGATGCAAACATTATTTTCTGAGCATGCTGTATGTCAGTTACAATACCTTTCTTTTCTCATCCATTACTAAGTGTTATTAAACAGTACAAACTTGGATTCATTTGTAGAAAACAAACATTTTTAATTTTTAGTGGTCTGATGCACATTTCAACCTTCTAGTTTGTTTATCTCAACAGTTGATCTACAAACATTATCACTTGGTGTTAATGTATATTATCTTTTAGGTTCCTTCAAAGTAGCATTAACATCTGTACTTGACTAGCTTTTAATTCATGCTAAATTTGAGGGTTTGATTTCTCTCAGTGAACATAACAAATATTGGATATTGCTTTGCTATAAAAGAAAACACAATTTTAGATCATAAATAACAGTTTCAGGTAATAAGTAAAACAGATAAAACTGGATATAAAAGAATAGTTGAGATGTATTGATGTTAACTTGGCATCATCAAGATTGGTTGTTCTGATTATTCCAGGTTAACACTAATAAAACATTAAGATATTCAAACTGTTCTTTTATATAGCAATTTTGTGTGTGTTGTACCTTATTTATTAACAAAATTTGGTGAACAACTTCACAATTTCAACCATACCCTCAGATATGTAACATAACTTTTGAAGAGCTTTTGTTTTTGTACTTTAACTGTTTCTGTTGTTAACAGTTTTCAGAGTCTTGCATACATCTCCAACTGAAACATGACATATCCTTGACTAGCCAAGACTGATATCGGTTACACTACTACTGCTGGGAATAGCATGGTTGCTTTGGCTTTTAAAGTCTTTATGCTGGTGCGACACCCTCTAATTGGTTGGCTGATAACCAATCACAATGTAAAAATAATCAACATGTGACAGTACTGTATAACAGTTCCCTTTCATTCCTGTAGTATTTCTTTTTTACACTCCTAGTTCATAACTGTCTATAATTAGTTTCAGTAGAGTATGTAATAAAATATCAAAGCATAATGTCGTCTTGAAGTGTGAATTCATGTAATTAAGGTAATGTAACACAACTTGACACTGAAGTATAATAGTAATAAACATAAAAATTACTAGGTATAACTATTCTTGGATGTATATTTCCATAAATGTTTCTTAAACTCTAGCAGATCTATTGAACTGATATTGTATCTTTAGTAATATAACTCTTATTTGTATCTTAAACAGTAGAAATTGGAGTAATTTGAAACTAATCATTCAGCTCTTGACAAGTGTAAGTGATGCGTTGGTTAGATCATAGGTAGGAATATGGGGAAGACAACGAGAGCTTTTGCTTCCTTCCACTATTTTTTCTATGGAATATAGTATACACACACCATTCATAATAAAGTCAGAGTTGTTTCTTTTGCTGCCTCACATTTTAGTTATAAATTCTACCAATGAATTGTTTGATTTATTAACTTTAGCTGTAAAGTTTATAAGTAAAAAGACTCTTAGAGCTAGATTTTCTTTCAGATACACAGCAAAATTAAAAAACAAACATTTTTTAAATATTTTATCACTTACCCAAAACTCAAAATTGGTAAATATCGAGAGGTTTTCGAGGGAAATGCCCTTTTGTCATGACAATAATAACTTTTGTACTAACGTAGCAATACTGTGGATGGTGGCAATACATGTGTTCATAAAAGTGAATAAGTTAATGGTAACACAAAAACATTTTTATGTAGATTTTTTATTTTTCAGATTACACAGAACTAGAAGAATCTCTGAATTCATCGCAACAGTGCTCTGAGCCATCAACGATACCTAAAAAGGCTGAAGGTAAGGTTAAGAGTTTATTGTTTGACTTTTATATTCCTTATGTGGCATCTGTGGTTTGTCATCTCAAGTTGAAAAAGTTTTTATCAAACAAATTTAAAAAAAAAAATGCGAGTTATTAAAACTTTGCTATTTCCTAACTAGTCCTGTTTTTAAAAGCAAGTAAAATTGGTTGAATTATTTTAAGCTGTACATTTATAATACAACAATCTACAATCAAATGAAGTAAAACTTTTGAAAGGATGTTGAATAATTGTCACTTAGTTAACAGATGTAGATTTTTTATATATTGGATTTTCGTACTTCTGAATTTGAAAAAGGCAACATAATATATATTTTCAAAATGTAAACCTACGACATCAGGGATTATAATTGTTCTTAGAATAATCATTGGTATTTATTCAGATTAGTAAAACTGTTACATCATCTCAAACACCCAAGGATTTCTGTAGGTATCAAAATGAAGTTGTACATAGTTCAACAACTTGTAAAACTGTAAGTAGAATACGTTGTTTCTAAAAACAAATATTGATTTTTGTTGTTGTTCTTTTAAGTGTTAAATGTTAGTGTTAGAAGTTTAATTATCTAAATGTTCCAAGTGATTCAGTCATGAAACACAAAAAATGTTCCCCAAACAGATGTTTACTGATAATGAACTTGTAATTTCTAAGATATTTTCTCTGTAAAAAATCTCATTCATAGTTTGGTTTGTTTTGTTTTTAATTTTGCACAAAGCTACATAAGGGCTATTTACATGAGCTGTCCCTAATTTGGCAGTGTAAGACTAGAGGGAAGGTTGCTAGTCATTACCACCTACTGCCAATTCTTGGGCTACTCTTTTATCAATGAATAGTGGGATTGACTGTAAAATCATAATGCCCCATGGCTGAAAGGATGAGCATGTTTGGTGTGATGTGGATTCGTACCCATGACCCTCAGATAATGAGTGGAGTGCCTTTACCACATGGCCATTCCAGGCCTTGCTCATAGTTAGAATCAAATCTGGTGATAGCTAAGTTTTATTGATTTCTCTGTTTTTCTGCTCCTTAGGGATTGAGCAATAAATTTGAAGACTTGTGCTTAAACTTAAATTTTCATAGCTGCAGTGGGCTCAGAACAAATAATGTCAACAAACAAATACTTTTTGTATCCTGAATAAGTTTATATTAAAAAGTCCAAATGGTTCTTTGTTGTTCTCTATACTTTGAAAAACCCATTTAAAGTAAATGTTAATTTATTTTTAGGTAGACCTTTCACTACAATAAAGTTGTTGGTTTTTAATTGTGTATATGTTTTTTCTGTGCTACAGTTTGTTTGGTATGTGAGAAATAAATAACAGTTTCTATTACAAAATGATATTTAGCCATTTGCTTTCTGTGGAGAAAGGGTTATTTTGTAAGGCATGTTTCAGAGTCTATATATGTTGATTATATGATAAGTTCTAGTTTGTATCATTTGTTTTCAGTGTGGACCCAGACTGTTTTGACGATCCCCCCTGCTGTGGATCTTCTAGGTTTGTTAGGTATGGAGAGGATAAACGTTTGCCAAACTTAAATTTTTTTTTCTATTAAATTGTAAAAATGTTACAAATTTAAAAGGCAGTTTTTCTTTTTGTTTAAACCTATATGACATGTAAAAACATATTTTTTTGAACACCATTCAAACAGTTAACATAACTAAGTGCAATGGAGGTTGGAGAAATATAATGGTTCGAAAATAAAATATATTGCAGAGAGAATGTTTTCTGTGAGAATTTGTTGGGTCACATTTCTTGCATCCAGCCAAAAATTGCAATTTTTTCATTGAATGGTGCCAGTGTCTGATAACATTTACATCTCTTTAGCTGAAAATTAACATAAACCATGTTATTATTCACCATTTATGAATAGACCAGAAACTTTATCAGATATAGTGAAAAATTAACACAACATTATGGCAATAATTCTGGCAGAATGTATATAAATATATGGTTTAGAGAGTTAATTTCTCAAATTTCTTATAGAAGTATAAACTGATTTTTTTTATTTGCTTAGAATTAAACAATAAGGCAAAACAGTTTATGAAATTACTGTTAAAACAATACCCTTAATACATCTGTAATACATAAATTTAAAGGTTGCAACGTGTCAACAGTAGTTTTGTAATTTAAAAGGATTGTTTCTTTTGTGCTCAGGCCGATTTTTCACTTTCAAAGAAGAACAGTTTCAGCAACTCGCAGACTGTTCAGCAGAACATGATTCATGTGAAGCTGTGGATTCCTTGAGTACATCATCACTGAGACGCAAGTTGTTCTTCCAAGGGGATAATGAATACCCCCCTAGCCCTGTGAGGTGAGTTCTAAATTCAAGGAATTGATTAGTAAACCACAATTCTAGTGCTATTAAGTACATTATTTATTAAGGAGGATTCTCAGTTCTAGTGTTATAATGCAAGTTTTATACCAAGGATAGTGATAAATATCTCCTACTAATCCTGTGAGATATTTTCTGTATAAAAGGTAAAAGTTAAACACTCCCAGTTATAGTCCTGTAAGTTACATATACAGATGGATGCTGAATTTATCCAATCATGGCCCTGTAATTTGTATATCAGGATGATGTACATATAGGTTCTGTGGGGTGTTTATACAGGATGATGTACATATAGGTTCTGTGGGGTGTATATACATGTGATGTACGTATTGGTTCCGTGTCCAAAGTTGTCATTTATTGTGTTTCTAGTCTTTTTGTGTGAGTTCTTTATTACTTAAATATTCAACATCTCACTTCATAAAACCTTTTAATAGTTGTTTTTTTTTAATTTCATGGAAAGCTACATGTGGGTTATCTGCTTTAGCCATTCCTAATTTATAAGGGAAAGAGAGGAGGGAAGGCAGCTAGTCATCACTCTCTGCAAAGTCTGGGGCTACTCTTTTACCAATAAATAGTAGGATTAACCATCATATTACAATGCTCCTACAGCTAAAAGGATGAGCATGTTTGGTGTGATAGGGATTTGAACATGCAACCCTCAGATTGTAGGTTGAGTGCTCTAACCACTGAACATCATTTGAAAGTGTACTGATAACCAAGAAGTTGACAATGCAAATAATAGTAGCAGTACTACATCTGTAGAGTGCAAGTCATACACCAAGTAACATCATAGAAATCAAATGTTTCTGTGTATTATTTTCTGGTAGTTTTGATCTATACTTTCCCGAGCATTGATCAAGCTTGTTGCCTGAAATGTTGATTTGATTAAACAAATCCAATGAAAAATAGCTTGACAGTAAGTTGCAAAAATCTGATGCAACATTAGTTTTTTTTCAGTCTCTGCAGTAATTGTAGTAATAGTTATTACCACAGTGAAATGTATCTGTTTGAACTCACTCACTTTAATCTTATTTACAAGTGTTTACAATGCTTTATCAGAGTAAAAACTGTATCTTTTTTCTGTATGTATTCTAGGGGCCTGTTACTTTGAATACATCTTTTGTAACATAAGAAAGTAATAAAGTGTGAACTTCTTCTGTGAGTTCAGTTTGTAAATCTTATGGATCTTTCTCAGTCTTGTTTTATTTCAAGACTTGTTTTACATTTCATCATGAGTTAAATAATAGGAATTAGCTGCTTAACCTACTTTTATCTTTCACCAATAAGCAGGAAGAATGAGAAGACTGGGTTTCCAACTTCTCCAGGAAACTGTTGTACTCCAGAAAAACAAGATTTCAGTAATGCACATACTCCAGGGGTAAGTATTTCATAAGAAACATGTCAATTAGTCTTGTAATGACAACCAGTGAAATGTAACATTACACATTAAACTAGAAAGAGAAAAGAAATGTAAAACATTTAGAACACTTGGTCAATGAAGTTTGTATTAAAAAGATCATAAAAGTATTGTTTCATAACTTTTCTTACACGTGAAACACTTAATAGCATCTGTGCTTTGCCCACAGGTATTGAATATCCACCTGTTAGCACTATAAGCCTACATGCTGATTACTGAGCTGTTATATTAAAAATAGAATTGATAGCTCACGATTAAAACAGTTTTGATGTTGTTTTGTCCTGTTTACATTGTAACGTAGCATTTCAAAAATGACTTTCAGAAGTTCAAATTTATATATATTACATGTAAGTGTGGAAATAACTGTATGTGCCATGATGTAAAATGTTTGAGATTGAAAATGTTACAGAAGAATCATTAACATGACCAGTAATAAATAAAAACAAAAAATCCAATTTGTACACTAAAAACTTCGTATATTAAGTAATATATTTAATTCTTTACTGTTTTTTTATTTATTTCATTTAACACTTGTCATTTAATCTTGTTCATAACAACTGGTTTGTTGGTATTTCTATTAGTCACCTGTTTAGAAAGTTGAAAACGTTAAAAACTTAATAAATAATACTTAACATGAAAATTATTAATAAGGTCCATATTACCTTTACTTATTTTTGAATCACATTTCCCAAACTGTTTATGCATCAAATTACTTGTTGATTCCTGACCATCTTGGCTACAGGATCTTTAAACCCAAGCAGTTGGTGTCAGATAACATTTTTGTTTCTTTAGCTAAAAACTAATCCAAAATATGTTACTATCCACTTTTATAAATAAGACCATAAATCATATAAGGTATGGTAATGATTGTTAGGACATCATGAAAATTCCATCAGAACACCCAAAAACTTATGGGTTGAAAGAGTTACTAACACAAAACAAATATAGCCATCAGTGTTGGAATTAACCCAACTAGATGTTACTATGATAATCTAAGTTTTGTACATGATAAATAGGTGATTTCATGCAATTGTTTTTGGTTTGTTCTTGATAGTGGGTTATACACGATCCAAAAGGCTTAAAATTACTCAATATTATACAGCAGTGATGCTTAAAATATGATCTACAAAAAACTAGTGGTTCATGGACTAGTCCACAATTGTTTCTTGTCATGGCAAGCAAAAGCAGGTGGTTTTGGACTGGCAGGTCTCTTGCCCTGTTGAAGTGGCCCACATACAAAAATATTTGAGAACCACTGACTGACAATACACTATTTAATAGTATTAAAACAAGGTTGTGATTTCAAACACTCCTATTTGATGGTGTTAGTTGCAGTCTTTCTTTTAAATTACAGTTGTGTGGACAAAACGTTCTTTAAATATAATACAGTGTAATTCTACATTTTTACAGCATTTAGTAATCTGTTATTTTTTTTTGGTGTACAACAGACCCAGTTTTCATCAAGTCCCATCACACCCAAAAACTGCAGTATACCTTTCAATGTAGCTGGTTTCACTTTGTCTCCACCTTCAGTTTCTCCTATTGGAAAGTCTGTCTTTAAAACGCCTAGCACAGGTTGGATATATTCATTAAATATTTTCCCACTAGTTTTATAACACAGGATAATGTTAAAGAAACTTCATGTTTAAAAGTGATTAATTTTTAAAACCTATCTCTCAGCTGAACAAAGTTTAATCAACATTGAAAATTCTTAGTTTTATTTATGAAAGCTTAGATTAAGTCGGCAGAGGTGACTTGAGGACGTTGTGACAGAGTTGAAATTGAAGCTGGCTGGTCACATCATCAGTCTTCCAGAAGGTCAACATGCTAAAACATCCCTGGGATTGGGCACCATTGTGTAGATAGTAACAGATATGGACATCCAAAAAAAGTATTTGTGTAACTCCAGTAAAGAAGAACAATTGACCATGAAATAGAGGGAGGTCAATGACGTTGCATCTGACAGGGAAAAGTGATGTCTCTCATTGGTCTATGTTTCAGTGTGCAGAATATTGTGACAAAAAACGAATATTTTTCTGAATGTTTCATTTAAGGATAGGCTTGATATGTTGACATGAAATGAGAGAATGCACATTAACATTTATTGTGACAGTTTTGGAACTTGCCGTGGTCAAACTTTTCTGATAAAAATTTGTCATTCTTCTCATATCTCTCCTGAAATTAAGACAAGTAGTTCTTATGGTATAATTACTTTATATATGGAGTTTTCGTTTTAGTCACAAAGTACGTGTAATTAAGTAGATATTAAATTTTATCATTGCAAAAGATGTTCTTTCATAATTGAAGATACTGAAACTCTTGGAGAGTAAATAATCTGGTAAGTTTTGACAGGGTTTTCATAAATTTTTTGGATTCTGAGGACTTTTACAGAATACTACATGAAATATTTCAAAAAGTGATTTAAATAAAGAAAATATTTTGCAAATAAATGGTTTATATTTTTACCAGGTGGCACTGTATAGCAACCATAACACATCAGACTTGCTGTACCAAAGTTTGTGAACCACTGATATTATGTATTTTTTTTCACTTTGAAACACACATGGACCTTTTTTAATCCTGTAATTATGAATCAGGTCCACATTGACTCCATCAACTTTTCAATTACATTATTTTAAAACAATATGGATCAAACTACATGTGTGTTTTTGTTTACTTAGAGTGTCTCTAAAACATAATTCATACAAAATTATGAATCAAATCATCATAATTTTCAACAGAAAGAAATGATCTGTATTCTCCAGGTAGTTTACAAAGCTCTTTTTTTTTATTACAGCCTACATTTAGTCATCAGAGTTTGTAAAGAAATGCAATTAATAATTTTTATTACTACTACGATCTTCCACGTATTTTACAAAGATTTAGATATTTTTCCCAAATTTCTCTTTGCTAGTTCTTTATTTGTTGCTCCTCGGTATAGATTCCTCTACATGGTGAGGGGACCTCCCAGGGAAGGTTCTGTTCTGTCTGGTTACCTTCTCTGGGATCTAAACATCCACCCATGTGTTTGCCATGTGTGGCAACCTGTGAAGGGGAGGAGAGGATCCTGGTGATTGAGGGGTCTAACCCCAACACACCACTTTGGCCTTCAATTCCTGTAGACAGGTGGCCTTTGGGTGGCCCCCCTTGGGTCAATCGGCTGGTCCACTTGGGCTAGAGTCAACCATGTACCAGTGTTGGAAGTTCTCAACGGGTGTTGTGGACATTGTGCCTGATGATTGTTTAGGTATAGTTCTCACGAAACCCTGGCGTTGCTGCATTGTCCTTGCATGACTTTGTAGTGCATTCCCTGGTAGGGCTCCATGGTGGGTGGGGTCAGTGGGTACCGAACTTTTTCTTTTTTCCTATGGATCCTCCTTCAAAAAATTTTAATAAAAAGTGAGAAAACAGTCAATAGGTAAGCTACCACGTCTTGAAGACTCTGAGCAGCAATCTTCAACATCTGTAACACACGTACCTCATTTTCTTATATTACATTCTCTTTCAGAAAAACTTTTAGGACAAATGTCCCCCTTTTTTATTCAGAAGGGACTAGAGGGTCTTGCTGGCTCTTCAAAGTCAGTAAAGAAGCTTTGATCTGGAGACTTAGTTGAAACATCCACAGCCCACCACAGTGAACTCCTCTTCAATTCAAAGGCAATTGGGGATATACCTATTGAGGTTACTCTTCATGCTACCTTGAATTCATCACAAGGAGTTATTGTTGAGAGGGATTTGAAGAACGACCCTGAATCCGATATTCTCGCTGGTCTCTCTACTCAAGGAGTTTCTGCAGTGAGGCGCATCTCCACTCACAAAGATGGAGTTTCACTATTAACAAATACCCTCATCACAGGGTACGGCCATACATTCCACACCCTCTCTGATGTTTCCAATGTCAGAGGTTCAGCCACTCAAAAACATCATGTCGTGGTTCCCTGACATGTGCTCGTTGTGATGGCAAGGACCACGATGCCAATGAATGTGACATGGACCCACATTGCATCAACTTCAATGGTTTTTACCCTTCCTACTTTCGTTCTCGCCCAAAATGGTTGGAGGAAAAAGAGGTACAGCATTTGAAAACGACTCATAACATAAGTTATCCTGAGGCTCGGAAATTGCTCCCCGCCACTCCATCTCGTACATATGCTGCTGCACTTCGTTTCATAACTGCATAGGGAGTACAGATGGTTCTCTTGGAGTCATAGAGAGATCTGACCTTTTAAACCATGGAGGTCAAAAGGTTGATGAATCGACTTCCACACCCATCTCTGTTCCTCCCTTACATTCCAACAAACCTCATGATTCACATCCTTCAGTTTCAAATACAGGCATTTCTTCTGATACATCTTTTTCTCCCATTCCAGGAGGCAAAACAATCATTCGTTTGTGTCCTCAGTCACTGGAGTCCCCTTCCACTAACAAAGATCTGCCCAATCAACCCAGGGCAGGATCCATGGAGGCTAATAGACCTCCTCTGACTAAGGACAGTAAGAGAAAAAGACATTGTAAACAGAAAGGTTCCCCAGCCACTTTGCCTACCCATCATTAAATGTACAATGGAACTGTTGAGGTTTACGTTCCAATCTGGATGATATCAAAACACTGGTTACTTCCTACCATCCTGTATGTCTTTCCTTACAAGAAACATTTCTCAAACCTGCTGATACAGTCACCAATCGGCAGTTTTCTCTCTACACAAATGACAGGCTGTGTGATGGACGAGTACATGGAGGGGTGGCACTATTGGTTGATCAGCATGTGCCTACCCTGTCTGTCACTCAACACACCCTTGGAAGTCGTAGTCATCCGTGTTTCCTTGGGTCATACCATCACTGTTTATTCTCTCTATCTGTCCCCTGGAGAAACATATGATCAATTAGACCTTGATGCTTTCGTTGAACAGTTGCCATCTCCCTTTCTACTCCTGGGGGATTTAATGGACATCATTCTCTCTGGAGAAGTGCTGTTATTGATGAGAGGGGTTGCTCTGTAGAGCAAATGCTCTCTGATCACAAACTTTCTCTTTTCAATACTGGTTCTTCCACTTATTTTCATGCAGCTAGTCAGTCCTTTACTGCTGTTGATCTCTCAGTTTGCTTCCCTTCATTATTCTCCAAATTTTTATGGAGGGTGGACAGTAATCAACCACCCAGTGATCATTTTCCTATACTTTTGAGAGAGACTGGCCATAGTTGATGCTACCCTACCCATGTGCCCCAGTGGAAGCTGGATCAAGCAGACTGGTCCACTTTCACTGCTCTCGCAGAACTTGATCCTGCCATTGTGAATCAGCCATCGATAGATGACTGTGTGGCAGCGATAATTGGCTGTATTATACAAGCAGCTGCTCAGTGTATTCCTAAAACCTCGACACGTTTTCCACGATATCCTCTTCTGTGGTGGAATCTTGCTTCCCATTTAGCACGGAAGGCTCAAAAACAGGCCTTGGCTACTTTTCATAGATATCCCACACTTTTGAACTGCGTTGCTTTCTAACAGGCCCATGCACATGCTAGATGTGTAAGACATCAAAGCCAGAAGGAATCTTGGATTAAGTTCACAACTAGCATGTCTTCTACCACCAGTGTCAAGGTCAGTGGGCACTATAATTCTGTCTGCTTCATCTATCTTACTCTCTGATGGTCAGTAGGTGGCTGATGTCTGGAGCAACACTGATACTCTAGATGAAAGCTTTTGATGGATATCTAGCACTTCTGCTTGTTCCTCCAGCTTCTTGGTCATCTAGACCATGACCAAGCATTCACCTCTTTCCTTTCGAACTGACTGTCTCTTTAACTATAATTGTCCCTTTGCACTGGTGGAACTGAAAATGGCCCTTCATCGGTCTGACAGTACATTTGTTGGACTTGATGATGTACACTATGACAACAAGCTTTTTGAAATAAAACCCTATATTGGGCTTTGACCATCTAGCTTCCGTAAGGTTCGGAAGGAGGAAGTTTTTTTTAACTAGACTATGCATTTGTCACAGTTTTTAACTCATCGTTTTCTTTTATCTGGAACTGTTGCACCAATGTGTAGTTTGTATGAGACTCAAATCACTATCAGCCACATTTTACTTTCTTGCCATCGTTGCGAGTCTCAACGACGGCATTATTTTAAACATGTTCTGTCCCAGGGTTTGTCTGTAACATTGGACAGTGTTATTGGTGATGATGACATCAAGGTGAACCTTGATAAAGTTTTAGTTTTTTATTTGCCATTAATCTTTTTAATCTCATTTAAAGTGTTTGATATTTATTCATTACACCTTTTTAATTGTGGTTCCCTTTTCAAAGTTTCAATGTCTGTCGTTCAATTTGACAATGGAAAATGGCCAGAACGTTAAATAACTCGACACCAGGACTGGAAAGGCCAACTTCAGGTGACTAACGCTGCTGTTTGAACTACTCGTTAGGCATCCTGGTGAGTTGTTATTACTTTTGCTGCATGTCATTTCACACTTTTATTGCTTTACCTTTTAGTACTGGCCATAATGACACATAACCCGGAACCAGAACTGGAAAGGCCAACTTTAGGTGACTGACGGTGGTTCTGGTACTTGCTTGTTTGTCTTCCTGGTGGGTTACAGTTATTACCATTCTGCTACAGGATGTCCTTTACAACTTTATAGACTGGATGTCAACATCAGTTTTATGCAATTTTCTGTTTTTAATTGCTGTTTTTACCTTCATTTACTTTTACGAATTTTACCACATTTACTTTTCTTTTACCTTTTTACTGGACATTTGGCTACTCATTATTACAATTTTGCTATGTCTTTTAAAACTTCTATTATTTTAAATTTTGATAATGGCTGCTATGAGTCATAACCTGGAACCAGGACTGGAAAGGCCAACTTCAGGTGACTGATGGTGGTTCTTGAACTTACCTGTTAGTCTTCCTGGTGGGTTATGATCATTACCATTTTGCTAGAGTAAGTACTTTACAACTTCTCTTACTCTGCTTTCTCTCTTAACATTGTAGACTAGGTGTCAACATTGGTTTTATACTTTTTTCTGCTTTTTATTGATGTTTTGTTTTACCCTCATTTCCTTCTCTGTATTTTACTGCATTTAATTTATATTTATCTTTTTACCAGACATTTGGCACAGGTAGCCTCGCTGCTTTGTGCCATAAAACACTAAATCAATCTTTACATGTTGTAACAAACAAAATCATAAAATTCGATATTATACAATATGTGGACCCCAAATGTGGCAAAAATAAGTCGATCATTTGAAGATGAATACATCTTGACTATGATACATTATTTGGTATAAGGTAGACCTCTTGGTCATAGCACATGAAGTGCAAGTTTTGGGCATTATATGTAACATGATAAAGTTGTACAGAGGTACTGTGTATTATGTATATGTTGAAAAAGGCTTGCGAAAACTTCACACAATTAAAAATTGGTAACTGTTAAGTAAGTATAAGCTTAAGAACAAAAAACAGCATTAAAATAGTGTTGTGTCCAAAAACTGCTGTTGTGTTGTTGTCTCATACCTGAACAACAGAATCCTTCTCCACCCACTCACAGTGAAACAGTGGTGGTATTTATAGGTTAATTTTGAACCCAGAATAGTGTTGTCCTTTGAGTAAGCTCATTCTGTTATTCACAGTTTATTAAATGTGACTACTTGTTGATTTAAGGCTGCAGTTGAAGAAGGGTTAGTTGATTTAACACATTAGCTGGTGTTTAGAAAATATGTAGATGTGATTAAGATTGTGCTTTAAAAGTAATATTCTTCAAAAAATTTGTGAAATAATTAATATTTTTGTTTTATTTCGACCAATTTGAATTTGTTGGGCTCAGTCTGTGAAATACATCTTTTCAGGTTCAGGAACAGAGGGTGTATCTGTCATTCCTAAATCCTCGTCTTCAAGTAAAGCTAGTAGTCTAGGATCAACGTGTGTTGGTACGTCCTCTCAAATATTCTAGGCCATTGATAAAGTTTTTGAATTGTTAAACACCTCGGTAATTAATAAGGCTTCCAAAAGTAATTATTTTACTCAACTAAGCCTATGTTATATTGTGTTTAATCCTATTGGTATATGAAACATTTTTAGCTGATCCCTGAAAATTCTCAATTATCCACCAAAAAATGAAAGCAGTAATAATATCTTTTCTGCTTGTTTTGTGAAGCTGTCTCATCAAGTGATATAAATGCTAATGTGGGATTATCTGCTCGACAGGTTGTAAGGGTTAATATTTATGCAAGGTATTTATATAATTTCTAACCTACTTCTTGTTAAAAACATAAAGTTTTCTGTGAAGTTTTAAACAATAGATGATGTAGATTTATATAATATTTAATATTCTATAATTCCTCTGATAGAAGAACAGAATAAAGAATCCAGAATTAATACCAAGAGTAAAGACACTGATGCCCGAAATGATTTCAGTAGTTCATCCGGTAGTTATGGGACACCTATGAGCATCACGAGTCAGATGATGAGCAGTGGCATGGCGTTATCTTCTATGTTAATATCAGAAACCTCTGCTTTAAAACCTCCATGTAGACTATTTGGTGAAGAAAAAACACGTTCCATGGAGAGACTGACTGAAGAGAATGCTGATGCTAGCACAACTGGTTCCGATGAGGTCTTGGAATCCTGTCCTGCACACAGTATCCATATGGCTAGTCTGATGCAGAACACAAATTCTGAGCTCTTACAGGACACTGGCTATCAAACAGGCAGTCTTCAGCATACTGTGAGTTTAAGTGGTCAGGAGACTGCCAAGAGCAAATTTAGGATCACTCCTGCTGCTGATCTGTTGGACAGTTGTGTGATCTCCCACTCTCCCATGAAAAACAAGTGCATGCCTTCTGTTGGAATTGTGTCTGGTGATTCTGTTAGTAAAGCAGACAACAGACCTCACTGTGATATGACATTCACTCGAGATAATATTCTTTCTGAAAATGTTCCCAGTCGAGAAGAGAGGAAGAAAAGTTGTGTAGCTAGTCTGATGTCTCCTTTACACCACCATTCTAGCCTTCAAGGTGTTTCTAAACATTCTCTCTGGAAACCAAGTGTGTTTTCAACACCTACTAAACAGCACCACATGGAAGAAGATGTTTGATGCTGGTGAAACTTAGCCTTAAATATTTTGTGTTTCACAAGTGTTGTAGTTTTGAACTGTGACCTAAGTTGAGTTTTTAGTCACCTTTCTGTTTTTTTTCCCTTTTTAACAATAGTAGGCTTTTGTTTTAATTGTACATTGTAAGTTGAACAATGAAACTGCAAAAAACATTCTCTATGTTTGCTCAACATCTTTTACCAGTACATATAATTCCACTTTTTTAATCTTTAATTTTAAGTCAACATTGAGTATCATCATCGTTTAGGTGTTGATATTTTTCTTTTAAAACGTATATTTCTGGAATACTCAATATTTTGTTTTATGGGAACAAGAAAATCAAAGTGATATTTTATAATTTTTCTAGGTTTATTAATACAGAATGTTTTTATTTTTATCAGGAGTAATGTGTTTTATACACATGCTGACATATGAAGCAACAGTGTTATTCTACAACAGTATTACTCAAACAGTTTAGAGAAAGGGGTATTCTTGAAAATAAGGTGTGTATATATATATATATATATATGATAAATCAGTGCTAATATAATCACAGCCAATGTACCATGTGATCAAATGAAAATATTTTTATCAAATGTGCACAACTTCCTTTCAGTGTTTTTTATCTTCTAAAAAACTATTTATCCATATCAAAGGAAGTTAGATTGCGTTAAGTACGTTTAAATAAAGTGTAATTTTAACGAAATCTCAAATTAAAGAGTTATTTTCAGAATTTTCTGTAAATGTTCATGCAATCAATCAAGCAGGTGGATTCTAATTGTATTACATTTCAGAAGTGAAAAGAGCTGTTCCAGAAACTTCTTTAACTTTCATCAATATGAGTGTGTTTTGTTTTTTACAAGTAATATGAAATAATTCATCTAGTTTTAGGTTTTATTTTCTATCAAATACAGTAAGTTTTAAAATTACATTTTATCTTCATATTTATGAAACAGCTAAAAATACTTGCTCAAGAAGAAAATTCCTTTTTTCTTTTAAATTTGTTCCAGTCAATAAAATGTTAAATTTTAATAAAGTGGAAACTGACATAATACAGTATTTATATGAAATAATAGATCTTAAACTCATCTTAGCTGGATTTTTTGTTTTGTGTATTAATTCTACTATGTTTTAGCATGAGTAGCAGGCATTTCTTATTTTTAATTAAATTTGTTTTGTCCTGTGTATTATTTTCTAGTATTACACCAAAATTGTTCTCAATGTTCAATTTGATGAATTACTGGTAACAAATTTGACATGAATGATAAAAGCAAATAATGTATTTGAAACAGAGAGAAAGACCTCACATAACTGTCATTGTTATAAATGATAAAATAATGTAACTAATACAGAGAGAAAGACATAAAATTGTCAGTTATTTGTCCAGTACATCGAAAGATAATATTCATCTTCATACAACTTGTGTAATTCATGATAACATGGACTGAAGGAATTTTAATTCGTTGGGAAAGTATAAAATTTGAAGATACTGATAATGTTTGGGACTAAGGGAGACTTACCTTTTTTTTTGAAGCAGTGAGATACACGTAAATATTAGATTATGAAACCAGGGAAACTTTCTAGACTTGAAGTGAAGGAATAATAATACATTTATATATATATATATATATAATTGTGGATGCTGCTGTTATCTATTTATGAATGCTTGGTATCGCAGTATTGACAATTAAAATTGACTTACTTGAAATTTTATTAGAATCAAGTTTCTCAAACTGTATTTAAACGAAAATTTGTTTATGCGTCATAAGATATGTAATGATCAAACATGGAATTACCTGTGTAATCATGCTCTTACCTGTCTGTGTTTTAAATATACGAGTATGGCAAGAAACCATTTTGTTTGGATAAATACAATAATTTGTGTTAACACTGGAAATAGGTTTTAATTGATTTCATCAAAAAATAATTTCTGATATCCATTTTAATTGCAGTATTATATCGTTCGTAACATATGATGATGAGAGATTGTGACTTTTTGTCAATTGTTTTTGAATCATAGAAGTAAAGAGATTTTTAAAAGTGCAACATTGTTTCAGGGTATATAATTTCTTTTTATTTCCTGTTATGTCATTACATTTCAGATTAAATGTGTGAATAACGTCCCGTTAGTTGTTTATGAAAAACATACATTTTATATACGTTGACAATATTAAATGTAACTTGTTACAGCGTGGTTAAAATAAGCATATATTTCTGTAAATTCGTAATTTTCTTTAGATAACAGATGGCAGCACTTTGATGGTCGAAATGTTCAAGCTTACAACTAATTAGAGACTTTTATCCTGAAGTTTTTTGTAACGTTTGGACAGTAAGCATAAAATTATTTCATATTTAAGAAGTTGTTAACTGAAGTAGCTAAATACATTAAATGGTGATGTAAAAAAAATGGACTGGAAAAAATGACCTCAAGAACTTGTATTCGTGCATTCATGTCACCTGGTGGTGTATATCAGTAATTGTTAACCTTGAAAGAATATCTTAAACATTTAAAACTTCGCTACCAGAGCTAAAAGGATGCTTTTCATCATATAGATTACAGAAAATAACTTTTGGTGTGACGTTTACAGGTGATAGCTTATTTTGTAAAAAAATATTGTTTGTTTTTAACCAACTTATTAACGTTATTCACTACAGATTAACAAATGTCTGTTTGTTCAGTAGCTCAACATTAAACATGGTAGCAAAAAGCCTTAATAGCTTTCTATAAATGTAACAACAACAAAAAAGACGTACATTAAGCCATTTAAAATTTAATGTACTTATTAGTGCATAGTTAAAAATCCATTACAGGAAAAGTGATGCGAATTAAAAGATTTTTAATAAATGATTTTCAAAAAGCGTAATTTCAGCATCAGTTGCAAACTTTTAATGTTGTCACCTCGTAGCTCAGCGGAAGGCCTTAAAACAGTAAAAATTGTTTCGACATCGGCGGTTAGAAAAGAACGGATAACGCATTGTGTAACTTTGCATAACCATAAAGAAAGCAGTTTAATAGTACGTACCCACAATATTTTTATTGTTCTTTGTTCTCGTACTGTGGTGTTTAAAGTGTTTGGATACTAATCGACTGGATACAAATTGTGGTATCGAAACGACTCGCTGCTTCAATTGCGTTTTTTTTATGACAAAAGACAAATCTACGTTTCTTTGGTAAAGAATTAGTGATCGCTGGTTTTAATTAGTTGCATTATCCATGTCTATCGCTTTTAAATTGGAGACAAGTTTCGATACCTGTAGTTGGCAGAGCACAGATAGTCCATTGTGTAGCTTTGTACTTAACTCCAAACATTTAACAACGTTTTTGTGTTTTAAACTGGTATATTCTACTGTCAGAGTTTTCGAAACCACTGGAGTTTCCTGGTGGTAGGGTTTGATTTCTCGTAGTGGACGTAGCAGGTGCTTCAGTATGGCATTACTCTACAACCACTGGCGTGTTGCATATTTCATTGGTAATGCAGAAATACACGAAACACTTTATGGTATTAAAAATGTAAACTTTTTTAAACAAGTTTGTTTGCGTGTGTTTTCTTGAATTGCCCACCGAGGGAAATAAAACCCCTGATTGTAAATTCGAAGACGTACAGCTCTTCCCACCGGCTGACTTTTAATGATAAGAAAGTGACCACAAACCATTGTCTATCAATGTGTTTTTGGTGGTTTTTCAGTCTCTTAAATATGTTTGCCCCCCAGTGGCTCAGCGGTATGTCTGCAGACTTGCACGCTAAAATCCGAGTTTCGATACCCGTGGTGGGCAGAGCACAGATAGCCCATTGTGTAGCTTTGTGCTTAATTAAAAAAACAAACAAAAACTTAAATATGTTTATATTATTAAATTTAGTACATTTTTGTAACTAAGATCTTGTTTTTCAGTATAACGTTTATCATTCCATTTTGTGGACTGTTATTTCTATATGTAATTTTTTTACGTAAACTGAAAGTTAATACGTTGTTTTGTATTGTTCGTAAAGAATGATGAAAATATGAGGAAGTCACCCATTCATGATTATGTTTAAAGCAATTAGTAGTGAAAATAGTTGTTAATAAGTTTATTATATGATTGTTAGTGAAAAATTCAACGATAGGGTGTAATTTTATTAGACACATTTCAATCATAAATTCAGTAAAATACACATCGAAAATCTCATTTAGATGTACGTCTTTGTAATCTTAATCCACCTACCAACTCAGAGATAATAAAGTCATGCATGCTACACCTCTTATTCAAACATAATATGATATATATATATATATATGTTCACATATACATATTTGATTGGAAGGTGCTAGTGTAATAATATTTCCCCTTCTGTAACCGCATACAAGTCATTGCACTACGTGTTATGCTTGGTTTCAAAAACAAGTTATGTGCACCCCTGGGGCAGCCTCGTTGGTGCATGAGCTAAAACCTTAGTTGTATGATTATATTAATGTTCTTTAGACGCGGAGGAATGCGGTAGGTAAAGTTTGTTTGTTTGTTTGTTTTTGAATTTCGCACAAAGCTACTCGAGGGCTATCTGTGCTAGCCGTCCCTAATTTTGCAGTGTAAGACTAGAAGGAAGGCAGCTAGTCATCACCACCCACCGCCAACTCTTGGGCTACTCTTTTACCAACGAATAGTGGGATTGACCGTAACATTATACACCCCCACGGCTGGGAGGGCGAGCATGTTTAGCGCGAACCCGCGACCCTCGGATTACGAGTCGCACGCCTTGCGCGCTCGGCCATGCCGGGCCAGGTAGGTAAAGGCCACGAGGAGATTAGATGTAAACGAACACAGATCAATATCGAATCATTCACTGGACAAAATTAAGCCTGCAACGTTTGGGTTTATCTTTATTCATTTCCGTCACACCAAACATGCTCGCCCTTTCAGCCGTGGGGACGTTATAAGTTACAATCCATCCCACTATCTGTTGGTAAAAGAACAGCCCAAGAGTTGGCTCTTGTTGGTGATGACTAGCTACCTTCCCTCTCGTCTTACACTGCAAAATTAGGGACAGCTAGCGCAGATAGCTCTCGGGTAGCTATGCGCGAAATTCAAAACAAACAAATCAAACTAAAAAATAAAAGTTATTTTTAAAATTTTTATTGTATGTTTATATCAAAGACTGTTTTCAGAAATCGTAAATATAACTCTCTCCATTTGTAAAATTCAACGAAGAGTTTACAAATTAAATATTTCATGTTTTACAATAAAGAAATTAAAAACTGACCTAATAATGTCATTTTAAGTTGCTTTTTAATACGTGCCGGTTTCACCAATACATAAAATATATAATAAAATTTGTTTTTACTTATGTTTTTGACGTTGTTTATTTGTTTTCCTACAGTTTTGGAACTAGCAAAAACAAACCTTATATTTGAAACTGAACCTGTGTTCCTGGGGCCCTTCGTGAACCCGAGGACGCCATGCGAAATAGATGGCGCAAACGCAGCATACATGGTTGGGTGCCATGGGTGAGTGTCATAAGGTAACAGGCTTTGTTTTAAGGTGCTTATCTTCTTGGGGAAGTGAATGAGAAGAAATGGAGAATATTGTTCGGTACAGTAGGGCTATTGTGAATCATGAGGGGTATTTGAACTTTGAAGCGAAGTAGGTTTTTCTAAACTACTTTAAAAGTATAATTTTTAGCATTGGTAAATATAAAACTACACGTTGGGTTGTTTATGCTCTGCCCAGCAGAAGTGTCGAAACCCAAATTTTAACGGCGTAAGCCTAAAGACTTACCAATGCGTTGCTAGGTATCTGAAAATTATAACAAATTAGTTTTTGATTAATTTTGCGATTATTTATTATGATTTTGATGCTTGTGTATAGCTAAGCAAAAAGCTACGTCATAGGATATCCGTGCTATGCCTACCACTTATCTCTGTGCCACTGGGGGCGCTGTTAATTGCATATTTTTTCATATCTTTGATTAATATGGTTTTAAAGATCATGCTGTTTAAAAGCCCAATCAGTAAAACGGATTATGTATTTACCTTTGTGTTACTAACATTCGTTT
The DNA here is from genome assembly GCA_011833715.1 of Carcinoscorpius rotundicauda. Classification (NCBI taxonomy): domain Eukaryota; kingdom Metazoa; phylum Arthropoda; class Merostomata; order Xiphosura; family Limulidae; genus Carcinoscorpius; species Carcinoscorpius rotundicauda. The sequence continues at coordinate 19,624,646 of CM022391.1, forward strand.
TGTATTTTTTCTGTTCACGACAGAGTCTTTATTTTTATTTAAAAAACAAAACATCTTGTTTGTGCCATTGTTTGTTTAATAATTTAGATTGCGTGACGTAAGGGCTTGTTTATTCGTTTGTCTGGACTTAAGCACAGATAGCCCATTGTGTACTTTGAGCATTTCTAATTTCAGATAGTGGGATGATACTTTAATTCTTATAACAAGATAATGAGGAATATGTTTAGCGACAAGGGGACGCGAACTTTGAATTTTTGGATTCACAATTCAGCCTTTACGCCATACATTGCCCGAGTGAAAATCAGAATTTATGGAGCTGTCACACAGATTGTTTTACACTTAAAACCAATTAAACTTTACTCGGTAAATTTTGATCATCCTAAACTTCCATTATGTGTTTTTTACATTGTCTAGAGCCATGTAGCCAGCACGTAACTATTGGACCACTGTGATTTAGATTAAACTAAATCATCAGTTGAATAAGACATTACTGCAGACCAAAACTGAAATGTCCTGATTTGTGCCAGTTTTAACATGTGTAATTATATATCATCTACAACAATGAAAACAAACAATTGTACCACGTAGGAACATAAAGAGTGACTATCCCATTCATTTTGGACTAAGATGTATACAACAAGGACCAAGGTTAGAGCGTCGACGTGGTACTGAACATTCACTCTCCATTTTCACCAGGGCCTGGCATGGCCTAGCGCGTTAAAGCGTGCGCTTCGTAATCTGAGGGTCGCGCTAAACGTGCTCGCCCTCCCAGCCGTGGGGGCGTTATAATGTGACGGTCAATCCCACTTTTCGTTGGTGAAAGAGTAGCCCAAGAGTTGGCGGTGGGTGGTGATGACTAGCTGCCTTCCCTCTAGTCTTACACTGCTAAATTAGGAACGGCTAGCACAGATAGCCCTCGAGTAGCTTTGTGCGAAATTCCAAAATAAACAAACAAACCATTTTCACCTATAGGAGCGTTATAACTGTGACAGTCAACCTTGTAATTATATTCATAGTAGCAGTGTGACGTTTATCTTCCCTCTGCTTAGTAATTCTAAATTAGGGATGTCTTTGCCTGCACCCTAGGGGTCTCTGACCTGTAAGTTTATGCTACGTGCCGTATAAGGTGTTGTTTAAGTTAGAGTAACAAACATCTTCCTCACCTTGGAAGGTGAAAGCAAGGTGAATATTTTTACACTTATAACATTAGCAAATTCCAACTACGTTTGTAAAAAATACAAGAGGAAACCCTCAATAATCACGGCACTTGAAATTATTTTGGGCAAGATTAGAATAAATTAATCCGTGAGACTTTTCTTCTCTTCTTTTTTCCTTTTTAATAGCGATATTTGTGTATGCCAACAATACCGAGCATGAGGCGCGCGTGCACCAGATTCGGTTTTGTTACTCGTCAGGATTTCTACCAGCCTACCCTAAAATTGAAGTATTTCAGGCAGAATGAGAGTAGATTACTCTATGAGAGTTTAAAACTGTAATTAGATCTCATACTGGTCAAGGGATGATGGAGCTATGAGGTAAAAGTCTTGATGATGAGAAACCCACTTGAAATAAAAATGTACCTCAGAACGGCTGGTATGGGTATTAACACTTTTACTTTATTTACTTTGGCAGCGTTAATACCAAAGATGTTAACCTGAAGGTGACCTAGAAAGGTCGAAACGTTGTTTTTGATTTATGAGTAAAAGTGTTAATACCCATACCACCTGTTTTGAGGTGAAAGTCTGAATTTAAAAACAACAGTCAGAGCCATTATGCCGCGGATAAAAAGTAGAAATGCAGAAACATATGTACATTTTATCATAGCGCCGTAAGTGGCTACCTGATCTATAATTTTTAGGAAAGGTATGGGCTTTGGGCTCTTTATTTTTGTTTCAGAGTAATGCTGTCAACACATGTTGAACAGCGTTACACACAGAACTATGTATTTATTTTATAGATGGCCACTTGGTTGTTCTGTTGTTATAATCTACCTAATAATAAACCCACTTTGAATTCAAAATTCCACATGGAATGTTTGGTAATCGTGAGCTTAAGTTACTGCACGAATCTCCGGTAACTGTAGGCTTAACTTAATGTAAAGCTCAATAGAGTGTAAACAAGGTACTCAGTGCGAAAAGATAAACGTGAATAGGATACACATACCTCTTAATTTGTGGTAGAAAAAATGCTGGATCCCTGTTGATGGGTGGGGCTTGGGATGGTGAGATTTTGAATTTTGGAAGAGAATATAACAGCCCAAACATTAATAAATCTTCTTTCAGATATGCACCCCCTTCCAGTAGTACAGTGGTAAGTCTGAAGGCTTATAACGCAAGAAACCGGGTTTAGAAACCTGGAGAGGGCACAACACAGATAGCTCATTATGTTTCTTTGTGATTAAGAACAAATAAACATAATTTGGATGTGCCTGGGGTTGGGGGAGAAATATGGAGTCATATTGGCTGGAAGGGGGCTTTATTTTGTTCGTGTAGTTTGGCGCAAAGATATTCGTGGACTATCTTCGCTAGTTATCCTTATTTAGAAGTGAGAGACTCGCTCTTTTAATTTATATTTCTATATCTATTGTTACTCTTTCATTTATATGAGACTGGCGAATGAAGGTTGAGACTGATAGACGGTGTATCCCCAACGCAATGTGAGTCCTATTCCATAACTACCTCCAAAACCTAGGGTATATTTTATAATTCCACATTGTATTTTTTACCCTGGGAACTTTTTAATTAGTGCAGCGTTTTTTGTTTGTGTGTTTTTGTATAGCAAAGCCACAAAGGGCTGTCTGCTGAGTCCACCGAACGTTTTTTGTTTAATTTGCTTTTGTTTCGGCTTCTGTTTTTAAGTTATAACAAACTAATATAATTGACTATGATTTTGGATTTACTGTTTTTAACGCAGTTCTTTCTTGTGGTTTTGCTTGTTTAATTTCATCAAAACATATTCATTTTCATTAAAAAATAGTTGACACCATTCACCATCTGGGCTACTCTTTATCAATGAATAATGGGATTGAACATTACATAATATTGCTCTTGTTACTTCACTGTATCCTAGTGGGTTAGAAGTAAATGTATGGACTTTTAAAGCTAAAAATCCTGAATTTGATATGTGTAGCAGTCAGATAGCTTATTGTGTGGCTTTAGTCTAAAACAAAACTTCATTAATTTTTCTGTCTAGAAATTTGCATTTTTTTCTATTTCTCTCGTTAAGAAATCTAGAAGCAGTTTTTCGGCTGTAAACAGAATTATTAATGTTTATTATGTGGTTTTATTTTCTATGTGTAAGATTAGATATTTCAGAGTTCGAAAAATTATTTAATTGTTCTCCTTCTTAACAGCGAACTTCCGCTTCAATGTTGGTCAATTATTTATAAACCTGACAGTGATGGCGAATCTATGGCACGCGTGCCTAAGGTGGCGCGTGAAAAGATTTTGCTGGCATGCGGCTTATAGTGCCGCCTCTTAATTCTTTAAACACTACGCCCCCAGTGGCTCAGCGGTATGTATGCGGACTTACACGCTACAATCCGAGTTTCGATACCCGTGGTGGGCAGAGCACAGATAGCCCATTGTGTAGCTTTGTGCTTAATTCAAAACAACAATTTATTTAAACACTGACACTAATCTATAATAAATAAATACATACATATTTAATGATTGCCAGTATAGTTAAATGCAGCAGCGAATAATTTTTTTCCAACCTGGGAGCAGTGAGAAATGTTCACAGGAGACGTCTCACGCCCTCTTGGTGCCAGCTTTACAGTTGCGGGAACATGTGACATCGGATGACACGTTTTGAATTCCTCACATTCACAGTGTACAAATTAATATTTTAGTGTGTGTTTTGAATTTTGCGTAAAGCTACACGAGGGCTATTTGCGATAGCCGTCCCTAATTTAGCAGTGTAAGACTAGAGGAAAAGCAGCTAGTCATCATCACCCACCGCTAACTCCCGGGCTACTCTTTTACCAACGAATAATGGGATTGACTGTCACACTATAATGCACCATCGGCTGAAAGGGCGAGCATGTTTGATGTGACGGAGATTCGAACCCTTGACATTCGGATTCAGAGTCGAGTGCCTTAACCACCTGGCTATGCCGAGCCCAGTATTTTAGTAAAAATAAAAGTAAACTGTTTCTATTGGCTTCGCTCTGCTTATGTTTCCTCTGTTGTTTGTGAGTAAATGCTGATAATAATGGTAACGCATTTATCTTTTCGCAATAAATATATGAATTATAGTGTTTAAAATTACGTTATTTAGCGTGACACACTGTATATTTTATCAGTTAGTTAATTATAGATTTATTTTTATATCAATGACACAAATCTTCACCTACTGTTATTTTACAGTAAGTTACCTTTTCATTTTAAAGTTAATTGGTGAGATTTTGTAAATTGTATTTACCCTTTCAAGTTGTCAGAATATCAGCTCGACCAGCAAAGAAACAAAATGTTCAAATGGAAGGAGCGGCAACAGAGATTCAAGAATTGTGAACTGAAAGATTTATCATGATTAAAACCAGTGATAACGTATTATGTATCTTATGTTGTGAAACACTGATGTACAGGACTTAATCTGTAAAGTGGAATTATGAAACTGTTCATAAATGAACTTGTGATAAATGTGTGTGTTATAGCAAAGCCATATCGGACTATCTGCTGAGCCCACCGAGAGGAATCGAACCCCTAATTTTAGCGTTGTAAATCCATAGACTTACCGCTATACTAGCAGGGGGCGCTTGTGATAAGAGTGAACAAGAACAAAAACATTTCTCGTGCAAGTCAGCAACAACAACATGTAGTCAAATGTTCTGATGAAATTTGTTTCAGGTAGTTCCAATTTAGTTGCTGCTAGTTTTGAGATTTGAAAAATTATTAGTCAACATGGAGAACCATTTAGTGATAGGGAGTATGTTAAAGAATCATGGCTTGATGGTGTTCTTTTCCTTTTTGACAGTTTTTCAGAAAAAGAAAAAAAATATTCAGGGCATTCAGAAATTGCCAATAAGTAGATACGCAGTAAAAGATGAGGCTATTAACTATAGAAACAAACTTATCAGAACAGCTAACAACATACATTGGTTGATGTAAATTCCTTTCCATTTGACTTGATGAGAGCACTGATATTACGTCGTCAGCTAGGCTAGCCATTACTGCATGATTTTGTAGGGATGATGAAATCTGGGAAGAACTGATTAACTTTACCTGAACATACCACAGGGACTGAAATATGTAAGACAGCAGTAAAAGGATTATCCAATCGATAGGTTGACCTTTCAAAGGTAGTTTCCATGACAACTGATGATGGACCCCGCATGACTGATAAAGAAGCAGGGTTTGTAAATATGTTGGATATCCACTGGTAGGCTTTTATTGTATTATACATGAGGAGATTTTGTGTACAAAAGCTGGACTTAAGAAGCTTGAAAAGTGATGGAAACTGTAACCATGGTAGTTCATTTTATTTCTGCGCATGCTTTGAAAGAAAAACAATTTTATAATTTATTGAAAGACGAATTCTGTGTACACGTGACTACTTATGTACAAAAATGTTCATTGGATAAGTAGAGTTTCTGTCCTTAAACGATCAGTTGAGTGTTTGGATGAAATTCGTCCGTTTTGGACAAATAAATTTTTTTTTGTCAAGAATTATCTGATGTTGTGTGGATTTGTAGACTGGTGTTATTTACAGATTTCTCCTCACATTTAAAACACTTGAACACCAAACTGCAGGGAACTGACAAAGCACTTGATGTTATGTTTGATAACAATAAAGCTTTTGAAATCAAATTGAATTTTTTTAAACATGATGTTTACAATGGCACTTTTAAATACTTCCCAAGCCAAAAAGAAAATATGGCAAATCTGGAAAGTAATGATAAAATATACATTCGGAGCTTGTAAATACAATTTAAGAATAATTAATTCACATTTTGAACAATTTTTTTTAAGATTTAATAAGTTCAGGTTATTTGAAGAAACTGTAAAATTCATAAAGTATACAGACAGTGTAACGTTAGACAAACTGAATCTGGAAATGTTGCAGTGAATTGACTTCGATAATTTTGAGATGCAACCAATTGATTTACAAAGCAGCTAAATTTGGAGGCAAAAATTTGTCGACTACAGAGCTGAACTAGAAATATTGAAAGAGATTGGTTAGTGACTTAAATAACACAGTAAATGAGTTTCTGGAACTTTTGACTTTCTGTAACATGTTACAATAACAGTATTAACAGTATTTTCATCAAAATATTTATGCGAGTCCATATTTTCAGTGATGAAGTTTGTAAAGTGTAATTATAGGAATAGACATGTTAATGAAACTAGTGCTGCATGCATACCTCTCAAAACAACCAATCACAAGCCTGATATAAAACACGTCATCGTTTGTGCAGCAGCAAAAATCTCACTAAGAGTAAAATATGCTTATTTTCATTTACTTGTTTTTCATATTACACAATATAAACAAATGCTTATCATTTCACGAAGTGTTTTCTGTTAATGGTAAAATAATGAATAAATGTCAATAAGCGAGAGGACCCCTTTTTTCCTTGAAAAATAGTCCATTATTATTGCTATTAATTAATTAACTTTATTTCTTGTGAATTACTATGGTTATTAATTACGTGTTACTTCTAAAGCTGTTTTATTTAAAATAATTCAGAATATACTAATAAATGATAATATGCTGCTAAAATTTCCTATGGGCATGCGAGATAATTTTTTTAGATTATCCCCAGTTTGGGCACAACATTTACAAAAAGGTTCGCCATTCCTGCACTATCATATATTTTGAAAATTGAAGTTTTTCAGGTGAACATTGTGAGTTATTCGAGTTTCTCGTGAGTGTTTCCTTAGTGATTTTGTTGAAAGCGAAAGTTAGAATATATATGCAAAAACCGCTCGTTTGGGTGGAGAAGATATTTTACGTAGAAGAGCGAACAACGTAACTCTTTCTTTGTGAACCTGACGATGACCGAAGAAGGTTGAAACGTTGTTCGCTTTTCTACGTAAAATATTTTCTCCACCCAAACGTGCCGTTTTTGCATATAAATTTCTCTACAAGTGGGTTTATTCGACATCACCGAAAGTTAGAATAAAATCCCCGTATTTACATGAAAAACTAAATAAATCGAATAACAAGCTGAACAGATGAGAAGATTCATCGTCTCTCACGCAGATAGAATAAATTACAGTTTCCATCTCGGTAGGTGACGGATTGAAGAATTTGTTCCACCTTAACCGTATTCTATCCCCTGCACGTTTGTCACGTGACTTTCAAGCATGTAAGCGCGTATACAGGTACATTGGCTCAGCCAATGAGGTTTCACAACCTGTAGAAGGAATAAGAAATTGTTAAGAGGTGTTCGACAGCATTCTAGCGTCCCAGTTCTAAGAGGTTATGTGTATGTTGTTGTTGTCGTCGTCAAATAGGATGATAGGCCAAACCGTTGCCGTTAGGCCTTCTTTTGATATGTTTAGTTGAAGTTGAAATCCTGAATTTTTTTTTAAAAATTATTAGCTACTCTCTAATATCGACAGAACACTATTGATACTTTAGAAATTGAAGGGGGAATTACAGAATCCCCCCTGCGAAGTTTACATTTTTGTTGCTAGCGGTAAAAATTCATTAAGTAGACGATGAAAAACTTAATGACAGTGTCAGTCATTTTGTGTGTAGTTGTGGGCACGGCGGTGGCACATGTTGCTCTAACTTTCCCACCTGCTCGAAAATACAACTTGGACTTTTTGGATAACAGTAGGACTAAGGCTCCTTGTGGTATGCCTAAAGGTAAGACTATAATATATTTTCCATACACTTTAGCTTTAAGCTTATATACACCATATTCAAGTCTCTACACTTTTCTAATTTTTAGGAAGTGAAAGAAATTCGTTTAAAAGTGTGAAAAATGTCAGTCTAACTACTTTGAAAACTCCATGTTGTTTCCACAAGTTCGTAGCTTCACGACGTCACTGACCCTTACGATGTTGTCTGTGGTTAAATGATACTTCTTAATTCTGGTGTAGTTCTGATATATAATAGTAAACAACTTGTGGGTTCGTGTAACCGCCATAGCAGTAAGAGGAAAAAATCTAGAGACCTGAAACTCTTCATGCATAGCTAGGGGATTCTGAGGGTGTGCAACTGGATGGGATTTTTTTTTTTTGGATTTGACTAATAAAAAAAAACATGGTCAATTTTTAGTCCTTTAGCCCCATAATTTTTCTTGGAGATTTATAGCAATGTAAATATATACATTTTCTAATTCTCACTTGCTGAATGAACCCTATGCCAAATTAACAGTTATTTGCTATTAAAAAAATATTTGAATTAAAAATTGGGAAACTGCAATAGAAAGCAGTTGATGAATCTGCGTATTGTGGCAGTTAAAGAAGTAATTAACGTGATGGAAACTGGAACATTGAGAACTGAGAAATTGTGCACAATGTTTGCTTCTTTATTACATATGCTTGGACCTGTTTTTTTAATTATTCTACTCTTTGATGGTCCGGCTTATAACACTAAAATTCACGGCTTGATTCGTGATGCCGAGAGATAATTAAAAAGTCGATTGTGTTGCTCTATGCTTTACAATAAATTTTCATATTTTTATTTTCTCGATAATCGCTATTAAAACACATGAGAAAAGAAACACTGGATTTCAGTTTGTTGTAACAATTTATAGTGTAGCTACAAATTGACATCTGCGAATCGTTCTCACCTGAAGAACATTCGAGAACGTTTAATAGGTAACAATTTCCAACTAAAACTCTCACTCGTGGAATGGTTTACGCGATTATCAAGAAATTTAGTAGAAATTTATCTGCGAAAATATCATTAATAGTGCCATCATATTGGGGAACCGGTGCTTTATAGTTGTTAAATCCTAAAGGCCTAGTTTTATAACATTACATCTATCTTAAGTAAACATATAATGAGTAGAAGATATTAAAAACATTTCTTGAGTCCAAAGACGGAACAAAGTATTTATTACTTAGTGTTTTATGTAGCGATATCACCGAGAAAGACATTAAAAGAAGATAACAAGAGATACCTAGTTTAAAACTATATCTGATTATGCTTAATTTATATTTAAATATTGTGTGATGAAAGAAACGGTAACTTGTTAAAACTTGTAACGTTAGCCTAGTACTTTACTACCTCGTACATGTACGACTTTTTTGTTTTTTTACAAGAATGACACGTTACCAAACCAACTCGGGTGGATTAGACCGAGTTCAGAATAGGTGAACAAGTTCCACAATCCACCATATTTATATTTCACCGAGTTTGGTGCTTTGATCAGTTTGTAGCAGGTTTCAAGAAACTGGTGTTCGGTGAACAGTCACTACAACTGTTAGAAATTAACGTTTCTAGCAACTCGTAGACAATCTCTACACTACAAACATTGAAAGTTGCACTTAAACAAATATATACTGCAGCATGTTGACTGTTATTTGATATCCAAGTTAAGTACAGTGGTACCTCGGTTCTCGGACTTAATCCGTTCCAGAAGGCTGTTCGAAAACCGAATCAATTTTTCCCACAAGAAATACTGTAAATTAAATTAATTCGTTACAGACCTCCAAAAATTACGCATTATGAAGCATGTTAAGTAAAAATATTGCGTATTTATACCTGTATAAAAATACTTGCATGCATAAAGTCAACCACAGAAACTATAAACACAATAAAAATGAAAATGTGACTGCACTTTACATGTGCTGAGGAGAGCTGATGGCGTAAGTGAAAGGTGGTGAGGAACTGGAGAGTAGGAGATTATTATTGTTTGGAAGGGGAGTCATCTTCCATAAAAACGTCAGGTAACTCTCCTTCTGGGGTTATTTCTCTTTTCTGTCTCTTTGCACCGCTACAACTTGTTTGAGACTCGTTGGATCTATTTCTCACTAAAAACTTGTCTAATTAGGTTTGTTTCTGACTGCATTTTAAAATGTTTCTGAAGTAAAACATGGATGGCATTGTCATTGAAAAGGTTTATACTGCGGTTTGCTACAGCTTTGTCAGGGAAAAATTTTTCCACAAAACTTTAAACTCTCCCCAGTTTCCACACATTTCTTTGATTAGTGAACTTGGAACATCCTCCCTTCCCTCCTCTTCATTTGAAGACACTTTCTTTGTTGCCTTCTGTTGCTGCTGATCCTAAAGGTTTAGGAGTTCTTCCGTGGTGAGCTCAGTGTTGTGGTCTTCCACCAACTCCTCCACATCATCACCACTTACACTGAAGCCCATACACTTACCTAGTGAGACAATAGGCTCAGCCTAAAAGCCTTCAAAGTTTCTATCTGCAACTATTTCTGGCCACAATTTCTTCCAGGCCGAGTTCATGGTTCTCAAAGACACTTTCCTCCAGGCTTTGTCTATGATTCTCAAGCAATGGATGATATTAAAGTGATTTTTCCAGAACTCTCTGAAGGTTAACTCTGTCAGAGGTCACTTCAGAGCACCTTTGAAACAGTGCTTTGGTGTAGAGTTTCTTAAAGTTCGATATGACCTGCTGGTCCACGGGCTGAATGAGAGTAGTCGTGTTAGGGGGCAAGAGCTTCACCGTAATGACACTGTACTCCTCCACCAACCTGTCCTCCAAGCTTGGTGGGTGAGCAGATGCATTATCCATCACAAGAAGGGCCTTGAGTGGTAACTGTTTTTCCGTGAGATAATTCTTTGCACTTGGGGCAAACACTTCATGGATCCACTCCATAAAAAAAAAAAAAAAAAGTCTGGTTACCCATGCTTTACTATTAGCCCTCCACGTGACATTTAGTTTACTTTTCAGGACATTATTTTTCTTAAAAACCTTGGGATTCTCAGAATGGTACACAAGCAACGGTTTAAGTTTTAAGTCCTCACTTGCATTAATACATAACAATAGTGTTAGCCTGTCCTTCATTGGCTTGTGTTTTAGCACTGACTTCTCCTTGGTGATGTAGGCTCTCTTTGGCATTTTCTTCCAAAAGAGGCCTGTCTCATCACAGTTGAACACACTTTTTGGGGAATAAAACCTTAAGCTTCTACATAGTCCTTAAATTCCCTAACAAATTTATCAGCAGCGCCTTTGTTATAACTGGCATCCTCCCCATGTCTCACCACACTATGTATGCCACTTCTATTCCTAAATTTTTCAAACCATTCCCTACTAGCTTTAAAGGCATCACTTGTATCAGCATTCGTTCCAGGGGAGTTTTTAGGAGGTCAGCTCGCAATTTCTGATGGTCTCAGAAATGCTATCACCAGCTAACTGTTTTTCCTTTACCCAAATCAACAACAGTTTTCCTACCTCTTCCATTGTTTGTGATTTTTGTTTCGTAAGCACTATCACTCCTTTTGCTACATCAGCTCCTTTGACTTTTTTATTTTTCAGTGTGGTGCAGACTGTAGACTTCGCCAAACTTAACTGTGTATTATGGTCAGACACGTGAATACTACTCTCATACTTCACTGCGAGATCTTTTTTCACCTCTATTGTGGTTCAAACAACTTTTCTTTTTGGTTTGCTGCTTTTATTCTTCTTTGATTTCATGGTGCTTTATTTAATCAGAATATTTAGAAAAACAAAAAGTAAAACCAGAACATTCACAGCAGATTTTAACGGGTGTGTGGACTGAGCAACAGGTGCGGCTAAAATGTTTTGGGTAAGTTTGGCGTGGGCCGAAAATGGTCGAAGGTTGTTCGGGTCATCAGTCGGGTTATTTCGAGGGTTCGGGCCACGACAGCTTGGTTCGGGAACCGAGACTTTTTTTTCTCAAACAATATGTTCGAAAACCGAATTGTTCGAGAAGGGAGTCGTTCGAGAATCGAGGTACCACTGTATTGGTATTTATGGCAGGTTATAAAGGTTATTTACTGTCGTGTCTACTTTTAAGTTGCAACGGTTAGCAGCAACACACCTTATCTATGTAAACTAATTTACTACACTCTTAAAACACTCCAACAACGTAAAACTGTTCGAGTCTGTGTGTGTGTGTGTGTTTGTGTATAGGGGGGGGGAATTTGTAGGTTCGTATATTTGATTCGAACTCGATTTGATAGTCTGGAATTTAGAATTTTATCATCGAGCCTATCTACACACTGTCTAAGACACTAACAGTATCTAGAGTGGATTAAAGATAGTTTTTTTAAGACTGTGGACTTGCTAGAAATTACTTACGTCTAAAGGTGTTTTACGTCCTTAATAGTTTTTGGAAGTTTCCAGCTTCGAAACAAAATTCTTTCTGTACTGAAAGTTTGTAAGGAGTACACGTTATTTTATTTATATTTATTTTTGGTAGAAGATATCAATAGATAACGATGTGAAAGATAAAACTAATATATTTATTGAATGATACTTTGGTAAGAAATTTATTTGTGCTGACCTTTGGGAAGAGAGTTTGGCCCCCCAACACATTGACCACTTCCAGTTGTGGATGCATTATAAAGGTGACAATCAGTTCTATTATTAGGTTCTTAGGAGTTTCTGACGTTATCGGCCGAGTATTCTGTACGTTGCCCTAAGTCGTTAAATTTTAAATTCCTTGATCCTGAAAAATTTGGACGAACTTATGATTTGTCTTCTTTGCGAATTTTGAAAAGCAGTCAATTTATTTATTTAGGAATTTTGGTAAGTTGTCTCATGCGGTCTGTGTGACGCATTGCGTTGAAATTTAAATAAAAACCAATAAAATGACTACAGTTTTTTTTTTATATGCAAAAACGGCTGTTCTGGGCCCAGAAAACACTTCAAATAGAAGAGCGAACAACGTTTCGACCTTCTTCGGTCATGAGTATTCCACATGTTAAAGTAATTAATATTGCTCTCTTATTGGTTGGTAATTCCTGGTGTACACTGACGATGACCGAAGAAGGTCGAAACGTTGTTCGCTCTTCTATTTGAAGTGTTTTCTGGGCCCAGAACAGCCGTTTTTGCATATAAAAGTTCTCAACAAGTGGGTTTCTCGTTGAGAAACAGTTTTTTGTTTTATTTTACAAATGTTGAATGTTTTATTATAAATGTTTTACGGAAAATAACACGATTAGAGTAGCAGAGAAAATTTTAACATAATTTTTGAATTTTGCATTCCGTGTGATTCTAAAACTCGTTACAAGGAGCTATTCAAATAAGTGAACTGAATGAGATTTCAATGCGTCTTGTGCTCATGCGTTTGAAATTAATTATTTCAAGGAATCATGATGATTGGTGTTTTACTTCTACACCGAGGGTTTTGAAGTTTTAAGAGATTGTAGAATTCTTTTCTTTTTCGATTAGATTTGATGCACATCCTACAAATTTGTCTAAACCTAAGATTCTGTGCACTGATCAGAACGTGTTAGGATATGGATATCTCCTGGTGAAACTATGATACTGACAGCAAATGTCTACAGCCTTGTTTCCTTATTTATTTATTTTTACGATCCGTATTTGTAGGTTTTTAAATTCCCACTTTTATTTATCTTATTTAATGGTTTTTATTATGCCCAATTATTGGCAAAGAATTACTTTATCAAAACTAACTTTATAATGATAGATGTCACTAGCTTATACGGTTCATGATTACTTACAGTAGCTATCGACTAATTGATCACATTAGTTCGACATGTAAAATGTTAAGCAGCAGCTGGAGATTATTATGGAGATTCGTTTGAGAATATAGTATTTCTTTTTTGTCTATGTAACGCCTGTCCGATATGCCTAGACTTTAGAGACAACCCTACTAAGAACATATAAAATGTTACCTGTATAAAATCAGACTTTTCAAATAGCATTTATGTCTAAAATGTCTCTTTAAATAAACATTTTGTCTTTTGGAATAGTTATTTTACGATTTTGTGTAATAAAATTTGATATTATACGTACCGATTTTCTTTACTTTGTTACTTTGTGCATAATATTAGTGGTTGGCACCCTAAAGACACGAACTGTATAACAGACAAACCACTGAGTATTCCACATGTTAAAGTAATTAATATTGCTCTCTTATTGGTTGGTAATTCCTGGTGTACACTGTATTTAAGCTTTTGAAAGGAACACCAAATATTTTTGTAAGAAAGCTAACTTCGAGAGGTAACAATAACATCGGTTGCACTATAATTATAATGTATTTTAACTTGTGTAAAATAAAAAAGAAACCAATTTTTAAATACCCCTACAATCTTTAAAGTATCTTTCTAGTATTCTATTTGGGTGCAGTATAACAAGTCATTTTTGTTGTAGGCTTGCAAAAGAATAATTCTAAGAATAAGAATTAAAAACAAGTCGATTTGAGCGGATTCTGTTTTCCTTGTAAGCCCAATGTGTACATATTTGTGTGCAGAGCCATATCAATCAACATTGAAGGTTTTCGTGTTGTGTTTGACAATATCCCTATTATGAACCACTACCATGTTCATGACACCTGCCTTACATCTTAGGCCCAATTGATGGTTTGTGGTTACTAATGTTATATTTTTACTGACTTTCTTAACTGATGATTTGTATCAAAAATTAGCACTGAAACTTCAGATATTTTAAGTTCAACTCGAGATTTCAGAGAAGTTAGTTTATATTTTTTGTGTCAATACCTCGGGGAGGTTATTTTCTTTTATTCGGCTACGTTAATTTGTGTAGGATATATAATATTTGGACCTGCTGATCAGTAATTTGTAATTGGCTCTGTATGACCGAGTGATGTGTGTCTGGCTGCTGTTATATAAAATTAACGGTGCTAATGAAAACATTCCATACTCTCTTCTCTACACGTGTTTTAAATTTTGTAACAGTGACAGTCAGTTCATTTGTTCCATTCAGATATCTGGATATAGTGCTGTTGGCTGGCTTCCCTATAGTTAGTAACTCAAATCTAGGGATGTTTATACCTAAACTCTAGGGTTTTCTTACCTAGTCGTGCACACTAAGAGTTTAGAATAGTCTGTCTTGTGTTAATTGAAAACACTTTAGAGTTTTATCCAGAGAAGTCAGATTTTAAGGAAGTGCCTTAATGTCGCGTACCATGGTAATTTAAGGCCCTGACCCACCTTTAACAATGGAAGTGATCAAGACACACATTCTACGTGTACTTCTATTAGTGCACAGCAAAAGTGTTGTGAAGGTTAAACTAGGTCATTGTATTGTCCGAAATGACTGGTGAATAAGAGGTCGCTGAAATAATTTGCTTTATAGGAGAACGTGTGTGACTTTAGGGCACTAAGTCGTGTGATACAATTTATATGGTGTTTCCATAGACATCTGTCTTCTTATCTAAAATAAAATAAAAAGAAATATATATTCATTTTTGATAACTTGTTGAAAAGGTCTATCGAAAGGTTCAAGGTTCGCGATATCGCTGAATTTGTTGTATACGTTCAGCTGTGGAGGCGTTATAAGAATAACAGTCAGTAGTCTAATACACTTTTGTCGGTAAAAAAAGTAAAGTTTTCTGAAATGAGGTGTTTCATAACGTATTCGGTCAAATTAAATCCTAGCGAGTCATGTAAATAAGGTAATATGGTGATAAGTACCAATTAAACAAGTGTTAACACTGACAGTTTCTGTGATTAGTTCGTTCAAAGTCACTTGTTAGCAATGGTTTGAAATGCTTGCTTTTATTCGTTGCAGCTGTTTTATATTCAGTGTTATATATTTTAATTGTAGAAATTAAGTATTGTTAGGCCTAACAGTAGTACTTAATGAATGTGAAATTCTTGAATGAATGAAAGCCATTTCAGGAGTATTTCGATCAAAAATACTCTCGAACCTGACTATTTAAGACAGATTTTGAATTTGTAGTCTAGAGGGAAGATATGTTAACAGCACTTTCCTCCAACTCTAAGATTACCCATAGTGTAAATTGTGTTAAAATGAACTTAAAATGAAATGTTTTTTTTTGTACTATTATTCATAATTCTCGGGTGAAAAACAAAACGTTTAGAGAAATTATCGTCCACTATAGGAAGATAATTCAGATAAGTAAACATATAAAAGGTGGAGAAACTAGTTTTCAAACTGGAGTCATAATTAAAAACAGTTTCCCGTGCTAAGCTGTTAGGTCCTAAAAGTAGGAACAGGATTGGTGTTTTTTGTTTCGTTCATTGGAGTTCCCAAAATCGCGAATTCTCTTTATGTAGGCGTAGAAATTTAATACTAAATTATAGAAAACGTAAACAGAACCTGTAGTGTTACTTGTAACATCCGATGGAATTCCATAGAAGTGAAAGATTCCACCAGTCTACTTTTTTGTGCATTTGAAGGTCATGTTGGAAGTTTGGTAGAACGCACTTGTTATCTTGGGCTTTATTGGCGCACCTATCTTGGCGCATAAATTGCTCCGTGACTTTCAAGTCAAGGACAGTTTTAAAATTTGTTGTTCAGGCGACGTTTCTGTGAACAGGTCTTGAGCAATACTTTCAAACGCCCACATTTGTCGAGGAGTATCCACCACCCCCCTTTTTTTTTAAACGTAGTTAACTACTCACAGACTAGGATATTTAAATCGCAGAATGTGTCGTGTAAATTGATCGTTTTCACCGTACCAAAACGTAGTGTTGGTCAGCTGAACGTCTCGTAAAGGGCTGTCTGATCTTTGTCCACCACGGTGAATCGAGCCTCGTATATATACATTGAAAGTATGTAAGATTGCCGAGATATATTAAATATCTCAGTTATGAGGTATCCACGAAGCAGTGTGCGTGTCAATGTCTGATGTTGCCCAAAATAAAACAAACATGGGTCGAAGTGCATGTGAAGTTTTTATAAAATGTTGTCCTAAAACAAAGTTATACTTAAATTATCGATTATCTGCGCCAGCCGTTCCAAGTTTGAAGTTATGAAACGTAGCTTTTTAACACAACTCACTGCCTGCATTGGGACTACACTTTTCAGAATAAAAGCTTGGGTAACAGTCGCTCCCAAAGTCTGAAGCAACCCCCTCCCGCGCGAACGGGACGCGAAAACCCCATAATCTCAACTCGCGGTCCGATTGGGCTACGCTTGACCCACCATCGATTACCAAAAATACCAGAGAGAAACTTGCCATCTCTATCAGTCCGTTGAAAAGGCTTACAGACAATATTTATAGTCAGCTAATTAACATATCGGGTTGAAGATTAAGAGTCGAGCTAAGCTGAGGGCGTAAGGTATAAAAATAACAGTGAATCCCGTTATTGGGTTCAAAGAACCGACAAAGTCGTTGTGGCTGACTGTTTAAAGTCTAGTAGTATATCGTTTAAGTGTGTATTTATTACTCTTCAACACTATTTGACTCACTGTTTTATAGCTAACTGTAGAATTAATTATTTGTTTCACTGTCAATTGCGCCCCGAATTAAGAAACTTCTATCAGAACGATCCGCCTATTAAAATTCCGTAGCCTAACGTGTATTAAAAACAAATCCTAATAAATTTGTAAGATGACATATTAGTGAGCACGTTAATTCATTTTCTCCTTACGTCAGATTATGTACAGTATATTTTTTTGTTTATAATCTGTCCTCGTTTCCTCTCATTCTAAACCAATAGATAATACGACGGACTCGTTCTTCGGGATGCTCTGATCGAATAGCTACTTTTGACCGTTACTTTGCTTAACGCACACGCAGCAGCTTCACAGTGCGGAATGCACTTTTGTGGCGAGGGACTCGAACTAATGACTCTTGAATTCACAGACCAGTAATATAACGCTAAGAAGTAAGAAAATGTAACCATATTAAACATATTTAAATTTTTACAACCATTGTTAAATAGCCAAAATTGTAATTCAAGAACATTGTCTAGAGACAGTTTATTTGTTCTTGAATTTCACGCATAGCTACATGAGGACTATCTGCGCTATCCGTCCCTAATTTAGCAGTGCAAAACTAGAGGAAAGGCAGTTAGTCATCACTACCCAGCGCCAATTATTGAGCTACTCTTTTTTTACAAACGAATAGTGGGATTGACCGAAACCCTATAACGCTCCCACAGCTGAAAGGGTGAACATACTTGACGGTGATTCGAATCCGCGACCCTCAGATTACTAGTCAAACGCCCTAATTACCTGGTCATGCTGGGCCAGTCTAGAGACGGATGTGCCCTATTGAGTACGGTATGACAAATTAGTAAGGTTGTTGGTATTAACATTACAGTAACGTAGGTAAAGTATTAGCACGTGACTTCCTCAATACAAGATTATCATCGCTGTTTACTCCAGTGGATATACTGTGGTTATTTTAAAAATAAAACTACAACGTCACAGTGCTTACGTGATATGTCTTTTATATGATTATGGCCTGACTTATGAAATGTTTTGAAAAATAATTTCTTTCACTTTTGTGAAAACTTCTGTTTGAAGACTTCTAGTTCTTGTTTGAGGACTTTCAATCCGAATTTGATTTCTGTTCGCAACTTCCCCTTACCTCCCCACTTTCCACCGTAAATTTCAACCTCCCGTTGTGTCAGGACAAAACGTGTTCTGAAGAATTAAGAATTAGAAGAACTTACCCTACGCTAAGATATAACTGTTGGTTTCTGCGGAAGGAGCCCGGCATGGCAAGGTGGGTTAAGGCGTTTGACTCGTAATCTGAGGGTCGCGAGTTAGAATCCTCTTCACACCAAACGTGCTTGCCCTCTCAACTGTGGGGTCGCTATACTGTGATGGTCAATCCTATTATTTGTGGGTAAAAGAGTAGCTTAAGAGTTGGCGGTGGGTGGTGATGACTAGCTACCTTCCCTCTAGTCTTACACTGCTAAATTAACGACGGCTAGTGCAAACATCCTTAGTGTAGCTTTGTACGAAATTCAAAAAACAAACAAATCCTGCGGAAGGCTATTGGATGTGGTTCAAAGACAGGCCTGCGGTTTTTCTAGAACTGTCTGACTGTTCTACAACAGCGTATTCATGCTTGGCATTCAATCATGTTAAATGATCTACCATCACAGAGTATTAAAGTATTTCTTTGTAGACACAGTTATCAGTCGAAGTTCCTTACTTTTCTGTTGCAACAAATATGAGATTTTCACTAAAGAAAAAACAAACGATTGTTTAAAGTTTGTTTTTGATTCCGTCAAATTTAATATTTTTTGTAATTTTTATTGTTTAAATCTCAAACGTAATTTTGTTTGCGAAATTTCAATTGTTTTATTTATTGCTCAGCTATAAAGTTACTGGTTAGGCATACAAATATTACCCAGGTGTGATTAGTAATGATCGGTGCTGTAGATTTCAAGATCAGAGTTTTAGACGTGCGTACATCACATGCTTCATTATAACAAAATGTATAATAAATAGTATTTCAACCACACTACGTTCGCCATATCCATTGCCGACGACATGTTTTGCTCACTCCAGAGCTCGCCAGGCTGGGTGGGTACAACAAAGACAGCAATGGTCGGGACACTATTTATGTAACCAATATGTTGTACAGAAACCCGTTAAAAAGACAGTAAGTAAACACATTAATTTCTGACTGTACAAACCAGTGATGATTTTTAATACCTAACACTTCTGTTGACCTATCTCGTGCTGTCTGCACAGGTACAACTGAGATATAAAAATTACTAACACAGAACGAAAGCTGTCTCCTTTGGAGAGGCACATGCTTCTCGGAGGCAGGAGAACACGTTTTGGAGTGAAACCGTATTTGTTTTGAGTTTACCCAATCTTATGAAGTGATTGTGTAACATTTTACAGTCAACATGTCTGTGATTGATGCCTGTGTTATAAAGTCTTAGGCCTTGTTTTATTCTGGAAAAGAAAATCGGATATGAGTAAATCGTTTTAAACTTTATACAATATTTACGTGATGTTCTTCAGCCATACGAATACATTCGTGACGCTAAGAAACACGAGAGTTGAAATACTATACACAACAGTTATCACGTGTTTCCGGAAGAGATTTTTTCTTCAGTAAAATACAGTGTAGTTCTAGAGAGAATATTAGCTATAAGTTTGCATTTACTATACATGAAAAACAAGCTAGGAGCTAATAAATTAAGCCTAACAGCTTAAGGTAAAGGTTATATTCTGTGTATGTAAGACTGATTTATGATTGTGTGCATGTTAATAATATAATACGTTATTTAATCACATAAACCAAAAGAAGTAAAGATTATGTTACTTGTACACACTCATTAAACATCTTTTATCATATACTGTATATCCTTAATTATTACAAGACAACATTTTTTCTCACTGATTTGGAATGGCCCCTTTATGTCCCCCCCCCCCAAAAAAAAGGAAAAAAAAAACGAATTTTCGAAAAAAGTTACGTTTCTGCCAAATACAGTAGTTCAAATGTTTATATGGTGTTTGAAACTTGACCTTATCGCATGGAAATACAATACTGTGTATAAGGATATTATAATTCTAGACTGTTCTTTTAAATGGACTTTAGGTTTCATATCCCACCGCTTGGCTTAATTTAAGTTTATTTATAAAAAAAAGCAAAAAATACATAATTATTTTATCTCGGACTTTCATTTCTGTGAATTAGGAATCGCAGGCCACAACAGAAGGACTATTGTTTGTTCATATGAATTATTATTGAACTTTTCTATTATTAAAATTTCACTGAATATTGTATTTCGTTTTTATTTCACCAGGGGATATTGCTACTTCATTAAGAGCAGGAGCGAAAATCGTCATAACGTGGCATCTAGCATATCCACACAAGGTAAGTCTAGAGAATGTATTTGAATGGTTTTACTAGATCGTATAACACGGATCTGATCTTTTGTGTAGGAAAAGAAAACTGGAGGTGAAATTGCTCAACAACCTCTAATGGATTGTATACAAAAACTAAAAAAAAAAGTGTAGCAAACATCGAGATTCTGGAACCATAATGTTTCCAGATTAATAATTTTTCTCTATTTTTTGAATTTTGTGCAAAGCTACACGAGGGATATCTGTTCTAGCCGTCCCTTGCTTTGCATTGTAAGACTCGAGTAGTCATCACCACCCACCACCAGCTCTTGGGCTACCAACGAATAGTGGGATTGACCGTCACATTATAATGTCCCCACGGCTGAAAGAGCGGGCATGTTTGGTTTACGGGGATTCGAACCTGTGGCGCTCGGATTACGAGTCGAGCGCCTTAACCACTTACCCATGCTGGGTATTTGTGTAAACCTGATTTAGATGAGGCAAAATATTTCTACGATGTCTATAAGGTTTGTTGGGTTATAAACGAGAATGATGTTGAGGTACACATGTCTTATAGACGAGAGTAGCTTTGCTTTGTTGAAGCCTTGTATTTGTACTGTTGTGTGTCTGTTTTTACATATCGACCTGTATTATTTTAGTTGTGATTTTACGGATAGGACATAACCGTTCATTTCGGTACGTGTTGTGTGTGTATTCCATTTTCGTTAAAGTTCAACTTCGGTAAGTTATATTTATGTCTAAGAAGAAGGTAAAGGATTCTAAATCGGACAGTGAGGTAGGAAACTGGCTTTCTTCTGTTAGAAGGATTAGACGACTCGTCAGAAGAATGTGAGGTAGCGAACCTAGTAGTGACCTTTATCCTCTGGTAGTTCAAGCTTGACGGATAACAAATTAAAAGTATCACGTGAAACTAAAGGCACCTGTTTAGTAGACTAGAGGAACTTGTCCAAAAATTAATGACCCTGAATAGTCAGGTGCTCGACTCGTAATCTGAGGATCGCGGATTAGAATCCCCGTTGCTCTAAACATACTCTCCCTTTTCAGCCGTGGGAGCGTTATAAAGTGACGGTCAGCCCAACTTTTCGTTGGTAAATAAGTAGTCTAAATGTTGGTGGTGGATAATAATGCTTAACTACTTTTCCTCTAGTCTTACATTGCTAATTTATTAGGGACGACTAGTGAATGTAGCTCTCGTGTAGCTTTTGGTGCGAAATCAAAACAAACTAATAAGATATATGATGCAGAGACTACGTATTTCTTGTCTTATTTAACAAATCTACTCGATTATTGGACGCATTAATTGGATGTTAAAATAAATGGCTTATTTCAAATATCGGGTGTTACCAACCGTTGACTTCGCAGAATAAAGTATCAATTATATCACGGATCGTGGTAACACAGTATATAATTTGTGAATGTCACAGATACCTGACATTCCAACCGCTTTTAACTAACATTAGAAACTTTAACATGAAGGAGAAACGTAGCCCTAATTTTAAAGGTTTATTATTGTTATAGTTTTAGTTCCATTTGTAAATATCCAAGCACTGTCATTTTAAATTTTGGTTCACTCAAAATTTGATGTAGCTTTGTATTATTTCCAAAATGATTTTAATCTATTTATTAAAATAAAAACGCAAACAACAGAAAACTCGGCTTTGGTCTGTATCTCAGAACGGCAAGTATGGGTATTAGCAATTTTTTTGATAAGGAGAGAACAACGTTTCCTCAGAAGATGACTTAGAAAGGTCGAAACATTGTTCTCTCCTTATCGATAAAAGTGTTAATACCCATATCAGATGTTCCGAGATACATAGACTGTACTCAATAAAAGGCATAACTAATGTTAGGCCTAAGGCAACTGGACTTAAGAGATTTCAGTGTCTAAGAATTTTGTATTTTTTTAGAAATCCTGTATTAAAAAGTTTGTTTATAGTAAATGTACAGATTTAACCGCAGGTAAATTGGGCAAATCACCCTTTAGAAAGAAGAAAGGGCAAATTTGGGATTAAAATAAGTAATGTTGGGTGATGAACATGGAAAATTATCAAACACAAAACTACACGAATATGAAATGCAAAAATGGCTTAGTAGTTGATAGCCTATTTGCCCTATTACAGAAGTCTGAGCAGATGATTGAATAACGATGAAAGTTGCACGATAGAATTTTATGACGCGTTTTGTCTTTATACGTTGCAATAAGGGTGACGAGTAAAATCGTGAACTATTTTAGTGGTGCATAATGTGGTTCGGATTTGTTTGTTGTTATTTAATAGCATTCCGTCAGCCTACAACAAAAGTGGCTTTGAGTATTGTAATAAAACTTGAGCGCTGTTACTGAACACATGGTATTTGCATTTTCCATACATAGTTGTACAGACACACATTTTTGTAGAATGTTAACAGGTAAAAGTAGGATAAATTAAACTCTGATCGAATAGTTATATATATTGTACGTTAATTCTTGCCTGTGTTATTATGTAGAGATTATACAAACGCCATCCCTACTATATTGTTTACATTGTTTTTGAAGGATTAATTAATTAATTAATTAACCACCTCTTTGTTTACATCAATTTTCTTAAATGTTTTATTTTTCTTTATTAATTTTTATTGAAGCTTTTCAGTGGACATAGGAAGGTTGTACCACTTATAACCAAGTTCTAATTCTAATAAGGCTCCAACTTTAATACTTATTGTTTATCTATTATTGGCTAATAAGTTTATGTAAGAAAGCTAACTTCAAAGGGTAATGATAACATCGTTTGCACTAGAATTAATTTTTGAAACTCCCGCTAGTAAATAATACTTAAATGCGGATACTCTGTTTGAAACTGCTGCTTCATTAAAATTGGTTGGCGCCATTGTTTTGGTTCTTAACTTATCATGTAATAAAAATATGAACAATAAATTTAAACTTTGTGTTTTGTTATTTACAGACTTTCTTGGAACGTTTGACTTGGTCATTAGGGTAGATATTGATATAAAAGAAAACCCTGTGTAGTATTTCTAAAGTTCTGATGACCTGCTGAGGAGATATTTAAAATACAATTTCGATGAACAATCTGAACCATACCTATATAGATAGTGCTGCCACCTCTCTGGTATGGTAGGCATGACACATGTACTATAGCGATTGTTACCTTACTGTTGCAACTGTACTAATGGTGCTTGTCATTTATTTATACATAGAACACGTGGTTTCAAAATCTAGTCCATGCACCATTCCCTCCAATCCAGTGTTTACAAACTCCCCATATATCTACAAGGTATAAATATATCGGCCATATACCGTATTTTACGCCTTGTAAGACACTACATCGTGGAAGACACACCCTAATTTTGGAAAGACAATTCTAAGAAAAAAAATCGATTTAATAACCAACGCCTTGATGTAACCTTGACTGTTTTTAATCAACTGAGTAAATACAGTTAAATATATTATATTCTTCACAGCATATCGACAGTATTGGTTATATTGAATGTTTATGCTATTGAAAATACTTGTAATTGATAAGTAATGAGGTTACGATTTATATGAGGCAGTTTTGAGTAGACCCTAAGCTGACCTCTGGTCTTATCACTTTTGCCTTGGAAGACGTATGGGGATTTTTCAAGGTATTAAAAAAAATCACGTGCGTTTTACAAGGCGTAAAATACGGTATATATTTTACAAGCATACACGTATGGTGATTAAAACACCTTATGTTACATCAGTGATCATACGTGAAGTACCACTATCTGTGACATCAGAAGAAATAGCCATCAAATCCAGAGGTTGCCATTGTTTCCCTATGGAGCATCATACATCAACAACATAGTTCATTATACTAAATTTCAAATAAGACAGATTTATGTTCATGATGAGCATACAGAAGAACTGAAGAAACATTATTAGAAATTGTTAATTTGAAAGAGTAGAATTAGGGATCTTTAAAAATACAGAAACAAGAGAGATAGTTTAAAGTAAAAATGTAATAGCAAAAAGTAACAAACAAATTTAAGGTTTGAGATATTATGTCGACATTATTTCCTCCAAACCACAAATCATAAGATTGACTTTCCTAAATGCTACAGTTTTTAGACATGGAGTCAGAATGGGAAATCATGTCTACACAATGTCTCAAACTTGAAGTTTGTTTTGTTTCCTCTTTTGTGGTCGCATTTTCACTTTAAGCTATCTTGTTTCTGTATTATTTTTTTTAAGTTCCCTTTTACCATCTTTTAAATTAACCATTTTTATTCATCTTTTTATTATTTAAGCAATATGCTCGTTAAAAACCACATAACTAGTTAACATGTTAACCTTACAATTATTGATAGAGGGGTACAACCCACTCCAATTTTAAACCGAAAATACCGAAACCGTTGCCAAAAGAGTTGAATTAAAATACAAACGCTGTTGCTTTTAATTTCATTAATTATTGCTGAAGTGAGTGCTTTGAAAAGAAACAACATTGGACAGTATGAAGATGAGATTGTATTTTGAGGCTTAAACTATTTCCAACATCTTAACTACGTTTGTTTCCCAGTAAAGGGGGGGTCATAGACAAATAAATATTTTCATTTAAGCCAAAAATATTTCAACTCGTTGTTTTGATAATAAGTGAAAAGGCTCTTCAGTAAGTGAACTGTACTTGTTTGCCACTAAGCAGAGGACTATAATCTAATAAATTTGACGATGAAGTAAGCGATTTTTGTGTTCGTATAAATTTAGTTTTATACATTATACAAATTGTCGGGTTTCATTGGTGTCTCAGTTTTGGCTTGTATCAGTTATTGCCATATTTTTGTGTATCTTTTCACATACTTCTTTCCGTAGTTCCCACTAGCTGATACTAAATCATGTGTTTTAGTTTAAATCACGCCACTTTAACAAATAAGCGATCAGCTTCATTGACTCCCCAAACGTATTCAATAAGCAGATTTCGCTTTTAATGGTGGTTCAGCGTTATCCAAGAAGACCTTGTAACGTACACCTTCCGTGTTCAATCTTTGCGATGTGCATCGTTCAAATAGCCCAGTGTTAAGCTTTGTACTGTAAACAAATATTAGAGCATGAAAAGCGAGACACTTGTATCAGTTCTAACTCGGAATTTTCTTGTATACTGATCTCGCGAGTAAATGTATTGGTACTTAGGCCAAAATTCGTAGTAAAATAAGCACGTGAATACACCGTTTTTCCTTTTCCGACATCATATTCAATCTCACGTTTACCATCTATGCTTTAACCAGTATATTGGCAAAGTGAAGTAACTAATATTCGATTAACAGGTGTTTTATTAACTTTAAAACAGTCAGGCGGTATTGCATGTTTTGTTCTTCTTGTTTATTGCAAGAGAAGAGTGCTTCTAACGAACGTTTACCACATGATAACATTGAAATGTAAAAACGCGACATGAGACTCTACAATATATCCCTGACCTGTGGGTCCAAGGTTCGATTTGTGATGTACCGACGAATATATTCCTCGTTGTGATAATAAAGCATATTATTCGTTTACAAGTCAAGGACAAATTTTTCCCATGTTGAGACAGCACATGAGAACAGGTACTTAATTCCAGTTTCAAATGACACAAGCGGACGAGAATGTTAACATTTCCCCTAGTCCATCCCAGGTTAACTAATCCTTAGCTAACAGCTGATATCCATCATACAGCTCAGCAGACTGAAACGTTTGGGGTTAGGTGTGTGTGCTGAAGGACATTAAGTGCACGATTTGAGCTAACCCCAATCTCGCAATCGTCCTTAAGTTATGTGTCTACCCGAAAAGGTTGAGGAGAGGAGGAAGATATAAAAGTAGCATCTGTACTCGCCACGATATCCATTCAAAAATATTTAAAATTTGGTTTCTCTTGTTTTTAAAAAAGATGTAACAAAAAGTATCTTATAATACTGTATCTTTTTAACACAGGAAAAAACCATCTACCAGTTGGGTTTGGTTTCGTCATTTTACTGATACCTTTGTATTTCACTTCTCATACATTAATGTTTCCATGACATTTTAAGAACCCACGAGTGAAAATAAAGGAAAATACTATTCATCATGTCAACCACAGTACATCTGCTCTATCCAGTGGCTTTGGGACCTTTTGACCAATACCAGGTTGTTTGGGATACAAAGTAGTTGTCCAGGCGAAATTAGATAAAATATAATGTTTCTTTGGTATTTGTGACTTAATGTAGCATGATGACTACAAGGACGAGTAATGTAGATTTATATGTCACTGTAAACAGTAATTAAAATATTGTTAAATAACAGTTTTGATGATTTGTTCACAATTAATGTAGCATATAATACTGGAACTTCTGATATATAAAATCAGTTTTTTAAAAAAAAGATGTTAGGGTGTGAATCAAAGTAGATAAGTTGTAGTTATCAACTTTCATTAAGCCTCTTGCAAATCAGATTCTCAGGCGATACTTAATAATACGGCGTTATTATTTTAGTATTGTTTATCTATTTTATTTGTAGTTACCTTTACTAGCAGTTACGATAACTGTTGAATCAATAAGGTAGCCTTATTGTGTTAGACAAAATTGAATTAGAGAAAGCACAATGTTTTATTGTATACGATACTGCAAGTCCTCACTTTAGCAATTTCTGCATTCAGTGTTTCATAAAAAAAAAGTTAGCATAATAATTATGCATAGGAATACATGTAAAGTTCACTTACGATTTTATGTTTAAGAATTTGCCCCGTATATTTTCACCCAGGCTGTTTCAGCTAGAATTAAATAATCAAGCTTTAAAGTAAGGTGGTGCTTGTTTAGCCCGAGGGACCGTTTTAAACTACATTGCGACTGTTTTGAAGATTTCTCAAATACCCGGAAGTTACACAAGAGACTATGTAAACATGTACAATTTTTTCTCTTAAGCTCACCTGATACACTGACGTTTGTCGTTCTGGTTTCTGTAATAGAGTGTATACTTCATTTCTATGTCAGGCACGAAGGAAGAGAAGAATGTTTATCTGAAAAAGGGTCTTCAGCGCTAAGGAGAAATGTAAATCGATATGATGAATTGCTTCTATAAATCTGTGGTAAAATTTTCATCTCGACTTCTGGTCGCCATGGAACTTGCAGTGGTTTTTTGATGCGCCCCCCCCATTCACCAAAGAAATATTCTAAAATCCCACACTTACTCATTTTTTCAGCTGTGCACGCGTCTACCTCTTATGCCCTACAACGCCCCCCAGTGGCTCAGCGGTATGTCTGCGGACTTACACGCTAAAATCCGGGTTTCGATACCCGTGGTGGGCAGAGCACAGATAGCCCATTGTGTAGCTTTGTGCCTAATTCGAAACAACATTATGCCCTACAACTTTTAATACTTATTATTGGATTTCTTTTTCCAATCTATATAGACTGGGTATCCTTGGGTCAGAAGTATCGAACAATAGAATATTACCAGTTTTATTGTGTATTGTTAAACTGCAGTACAATCCGATTCCTAGTATTACTGGATTGTTTTAAAATAGGAAAATCCTAAGAACTTGAGGATTTTTGTACTGTTAAAAAAACAAACCATTTTTCCAAATTAAATCTGAAATGGTGGTGTTGCACTGGTGTCATTTTATCGGATTCTCTTTGTTTCATACTTACTGAGTGCCATGTTCAGAAGTTCGAATGAAAGTCCGTATGCTTTTATATACAGTTTTAGAATAAAATTTGTATTTCGTAAGAAATAGACAAGTTTGAACTTCCTTTCTGAGGTGTTAACGTTTTAAAGTGTATGCAAAACTACTGTTGTGTCTGTCACAGAAGTAAAAGTAAACTTTTTAAATGAAACAGACCTATCTTAAAATTTTCAGTAAAATTATTTCGTGGTTTCTTGCTAAGTTTACGTACAGTGAATTTAAAATAAGTTTTGTTTCCAAGTTTAATTCGATACAATCGTTGAAACGTTTTAAAAAACGAAACAATAAAAAAAACAACAACAACTTAGGCTTAACTCCAATCTAGCTAGAAATTAATTGAACTTTTTCTCGAATCAACAGACACTTTACTCCAACAGCTGGCCCGGCATGGCCAAATGGTTAAGGTGCTCGACTCGTAATCTGAGGATCACGGGTTCGAATCCCTGTCACAACAAACATTTTCGCCCATTCAGCTGTGGGAGCATTATAATGCCATAGTCCATCCCACCTTTTGTCGGTAAAAGAGTAGCCTAAGAGTTGGCGGTGGGTGGTGATGACTAGTTGCCTTTCGTCAAGTCTTTTACTGCTAAATTAAGAACGGCTAGCTCAGATAGCCCTTGAGTATCTTTGCGCGAACTTCAAAAACAATCTTCAACTGTTAATTTTTTTCTTTGCTGTGCCAGTAGCTACTGAAGTGTGTTTTGCCTTGTTTTTCGTTGTGAAATAATATTCATTCAGAACGTAGAAGTGCAAACATAATTCACATAAATTCTGTTCAGTTGTCTGTGTAGTTTGATTGTTTTGGTGTGAAAATTTGTTGTTGCTGTTTTTTATTTGTTTCTTCAAAACATATTTAATCAATATTTCCATTTTTCTGTCCAGTTCAAGTCATTGTAGGCTGGAAGTGTCCTGTTCTTTATTTAATACTCCCGGTCTCTGACATAGTTTTGTATCTGAATACTTAGTCACCCTTTATGGATCAACATGTTACTATGTACCTAGCAAAGGCGAACAACAAAAGATTTTAAAACTGGTTTATTACTGGTTCGTGTGATTCTAGAAACACGAACAGGGAAGATAAATATATTTGAGACAAAGCTATTTACTGTGTCAATTGTAGGGAACTGAACTAACGTTGTTAGTCGGTAATTTACTACTGCCCAACCGGTGGACAGTATATTATATTCCATTTAAAATGTGTGTTTGTGCATCTAATTTCGTTTCCCTGCCTGTTCGCTCATAAGCTCGGTTCTTTGCGTCGAAATATGACCTCGAGCTTCGTGATGAACAGGAAGTGACGTGCCTAAGTTAGTCCCTTGCTAACTGTGGCACTTAGTGTTTTCAACCAGTACGATATTTACGCGTCACGTCAGCAAAAAGCCTGGTTAGAAACTTTTGTGGTTCAATTACAGCCATTTCTAAATTTGAACTAGTGACCAGATGAAAAGCAGTCAGTCAGTAGCCCTCGCGGCAAAAAGCGCATAATGACCTTTGAACCCAATAAAGAGACTTATTATCTCTCACAACGAGCCCATGGGTAAAAGCGCGTTGCACATTTAGCAGTTTTTTGTTGAGTTGAGATAAGATATTGACATTGAATGTTTTTTTGGGGGAAGTAAGTACCCCATTTATGGTCAGTGGCCTTAAGACACTATGTAAGTACAAATCATTTTTTGTGGGTGTGAAACGCTTAAAAGGTACGTTTTCCTATGAATTTGTCATAAAATTTTTGTGAATAGCAATACATTCGTAAATTTTCATCATAATTTCTTATGGACATATTGTAATCTTATTCCCAGTTTTAATTAATTATATCTGGTAAGGTTGTTTAAAATTTACCAACTGTTTTTCCACGACGACTTGAAGGGCTCATTTGTGAAGTCTTGTCTGGTTTATTTATTCTATTTTATTTTAGATATGAAACAAAAGTTAACATTTCGTTCTGATTTGGTTCTGACTGGAGATATTCGCATAATAAAGGCAAAGTTTTTGACTTTTTCAATTTTCTGCACCTAATTGATTTAAGGCCTAGCATAGCTTTGTGGTTATGGCACTCAACTCGCAATCTACGAACCGTTTGTTAAAAACGCTGGTCACGAACATGCTGGCTGTTCCAGCCATAGGGCCATGATAGGGGTGTTACAATGTTACGGTCCATTCCAGTATTCATTGGTAAAATAATAACCCAAGAGTTGAAGGTGATGATTAGCTGTCTTCTGTCGAATCTGTAACTACCAAATTAGGGATGGATATAGTAGATAGCAGTTGCAGTTCACAGGAAAATGAACCAACCAACAAGTGATTTATAACCGATTTAGAGCCATGTACTTTAACTGTCGAGGTTTACGTTCCAATCTGGTTGATATTAAAACACTGATTGCTTCCTACCATCTTGTATGTTTTTTCTTACAAGAAATATTTCTCAAACCTGCTGAAACAGTCGCCAATCGGCAGTTTTCTCTCTACACAAATGACAGGCTGTGTGATGGACGAGTACATGGAGGGGTGGCATTATTGGTTGATCAGCATGTGCTCACCCTGTCTCTGTAACTCAACACACACTTGTTGGCCTAGTCATCCGTGTTTCCTTGGGTCATACCATCACTGTTTGTTCTCTCTACCTGTCCCCTGGAGAGACATATGATCAATTAGACCTTGATGCTCTTGTTGAACTGTTGCCGTCTCTCTTTCTACTCCTGAGGGACTATAATGGACATCATCCCCTCTGGGGAAGTGCTGATATTTATAGGAGGGGTCGCGAAGAAGAGCGTTTGTTTTCATGCACCTAGTCAGTCCTTTACTGCTATTGATCTCTCAGTTTGCTCCCCTTCATTATTCTCCCATTTTTTATGGAGGGTTGACAATTATCCACTCGGCAGTGATCATTTTCCTATACTTTTGAGAGAGACTGGCCATAGTTGATGCTACCCTACCCATGTGCCCCAGTGGAAGCTGGATCGAGCAGACTGGTCCACTTTCACTGCTCTTGCAGAACTTGATCCTGCCATCATGAATCATTCATCAATAGACGACTGTGTGGCAGCAATAATTGGCTGTATTATACAAGCAGCTGCTCAGTGTATTCCTGAAACCTCAACACGTTTTCCACGAATATCCTCTTCCGTGGTGGAATCTTGCTTTTCACTTAGCACGGAAGGCTCAAAAATGGGCTTGGGATACTTTTCGTAGATATTTCACACTTTCGAACCGCGTCGCTTTACAACGAGCCCGTGCACATGCTAGGTGGGGAAAGACGTCAAAGCCAGAAGGAATCTTGGATTAAGTTCACAACTAGCATATGTTCTACCACCAGTTTCAAGGCCAGTGGGCACTATAATTCTGTCTGCTTCATCTATCTTACTCTCTGATGGTCAGGAGGTGGCTGATGTCCGGAACAACACTGATACTCTAGATGAAAGCTTTTGATGGATATCTAGCACTTTTGTTTGTTCTTCCACCTTCTTGGCCATCAAGACTCGGGCAGAGCGTTCACCTCTTTCAATTCAAACTGACTGTCTCTTTGACGATAATTGTCCCTTTACACTGGTGGAACTGAAAATGGCCCTTCATCGGTCTGGCAGTACATTTGTTGGACCTGATGATGTACACTATGACATGCTGCACCATCTATCTCCTACTTCTCTTGCTATCTTTCTCTGGTTGTTTTTAATCGAATCTGGCAGGAGAATGTTTGTTTTTCCTGACGCCTCGTGCCAGGCTATTACTTTAACTTTTTCTAAGCCAGGGAAAGATCCCAAGATTTCTTCAAACTATCGTCCATTTACTTTGACGAGCTGTTTCTGTAAGACCTTAGAAAGGATTGTTAATGCTCGTTTTCTTTGGTTCCTCAAATCACACAACCTCCTCTCGCTCATCCAGTGTGGGTTTCGACGACAGCACTCCACCACAGACCACCTAATTCGAATTGAAACATCAATCAGAGAAGCCTTTCTCAAGCGCCAACATCTTGTATCAATATTCTTTGACATTGGGAATGCTTATGACACAACATAGAGGTGTGGCGTTTTGTGAGACCTCCATATATATGGATTACGTGGCCATTTACTCATGTTTATTAAAAAAAATTGTAATGGATTGGAGTTTCAAAGTTCTTGTGGGTTCGACAATTTCCATTTCCTTTGTTCAGGAACTTGGAGTCTCCCAAGGCTGTGTTTTGTGTGTCACACTTTTCAATATAAAGATAAATGCCATCACTGAACAACTCCCTCTCACTATTGCAAACGGGCTCTAAGTTGACGACTTTCACGTCTTATGTCAGTCGTCGAACATGAGATATATTGAGCGGCAACTACAAACTGCCCTCAATCGTGTACTGAGGTGGACTATGGTGAATGGCTTTAATTTTTCTATCTCTAAAACCGTTTGCATGCACTTTTCCAGCCAACGGGATATTCACCCTGATTCTAATCTTCATATCGGTAAAGATTTGCTGCCAGTGGTCCCTGAGACCAAGTTCTTGGGGCTTATGTTTGACTGCAAGCTGACCTTTATACCACACTTATAGCAGCTACGGGTCAAATGCACAAGTGTACTGAATATCCTCCGTGTCCTCTCTACTACCAGTATGGAAGCAGATCGATGTTCTGTGTTAAAGGTATATCGTGCTCTTATTCGATCAAAACTCGATTATGGACCAATGGTCTGTGGCTTGGCCAGACCCTCGGCCCTAAAGATACTGGACCTCATTCATCATCAAGGACTTCTACTCTGCACTGGTACTTTCTGCACCTCTCCAGTTTAAAGCTTGTACGTTGAATCTCGTGAATCTTCTCTGCACCTTCGCCATTTGCAACTATCTTTACTATATTATTCTAAACTTCGTTCCTTTCCAAAGCATCCTACCTGGGAATGTGTTTTCCTTCCTCAGTGGGCCGTACTTTTTCAGAACAGACTATCTGCCCTTGTTCCTTTTGGCCTTCGCCTCCAGGCGCAATTGGATGAATTGGGTTTGTTTTTGGATAACATGTCCTTGCATAATCCACAGGTCAGCCCATCCCACTATGGCTTATTACAGCCCCCAAATGTGACCTTTCTTTCAGTCATCTGAAAAAGGCAAATACTCCAGATTGGAAGTACCGTCTTTTATTTAATGAACATCTTTCAAACAATCATTCCGTTCCTATTTATACAGATGGTTCCAGATCAGGTAATTGTGGGCTCTGCTATGGTTTGCTGTGGTTCGGTGGTTCAGCTTCTGTGTTCACTGCTGTACTGTATGCCATTTCTCTTGCCCTGGATCATATTGAAGCTGGGCAGTACTCCAACTGCACTATTTATACCGACTCGCTTAGTTCTCTACTGGCCCTGGAATCGCCACACGTTGGCTCACATCCTGTTATCCTTGATATTGAAATCCGACTGGCCCATTTCTCATTAACAGCTACATCTATCCAGTTTTTCGGGATACCAGGCCATGTTGGTATTCACGGGAACGAGCTAGCAGACACGGCAGCTAAATCTATCTGCTCTGCCACTGTCAGCACTGTGCCTACTCCGTACATGGACTGTGGTCTTGTATTTAAGGCTCGGCTCTGTGCCAGCAGGCAGTCCACTTGGAGTGAGTAACGCGACAACAAGGTTTTTTCAAATAAAACCCTTTATTGGGCTTTGGCCATCTAGCTTCCGTGAGATTCGGAAAGAGAAAGTTCAAACTAGACTACACATTGGTCACAGTTTTTTAACTCATCATTTTCTTTTATCTGGAACTGATGCACCAATGTGTAGTTTGTGTAACACTCAAATCACTGTCAGCCACATTTTACTTTCTTGCCATCGTTGCGAGTCTCAACAACGGCATTATTTTAAACATGTTCTGTCCCAAGGTTTGTCTGTAACATTGGACAGTGTTATTGGTGATGATGACATCAAGGTGAACCTTGATAAAGTTTTTAGTTTTTTATTTTCCATTAATCTTTTTAATCTCATTTAAAGTGTTTGATATTTATTCATTACACCTTTTTAATTGTGGTTCCCTTTTCAAAATTTCAGTCTCTCTAGTTCAATTTGACATTTAAAAATGGCCAGAACATTAAATAACTCGACACCAGGACTGGAAAGGCCAACTTCAGGTGACTAACGCTGCTGTTTGAACTACTCGTTAGTCATCCTGGTGAGTTGTTGTTACTTTTGCTGCATGTCATTTCACACTTTTATTGCTTTACCTTTTAGTACTGGCCATAATGACACATAACCCGGAACCAGAACTGGAAAGGCCAACCTCAGGTGACTGACGGTGGTTCTGGTACTTACCTGTTAATCTTCCTGGCAGGTTATAATCATTACCATTCTGCTACAGGAAGTCCTTTACAACTTTATAGACTGGATGTCAACATCAGTTTTATTACAATTTTCTGTTTTTAATTGCTGTTTTGTTTTTACCCTCGTTTACTTTTACAAATTTTACTACATTTACTCGACTTTTACCTTTTTACTGGACATTTCACTACTCATTATTACAATTTTGCTATGTCTTTTAAAACTTCTATTATTTTACATTTTGATAATGGCTGTTATGACTCATAACCCGGAACCAGAAATGGAAAGGCCAACTTCAGGTGACTGATGGTGGTTCTTGAACTTACCTGTTAGTCTTCCTGGTGGGTTATGATTGTTACCATTTTGCAAGAGTAAGTTCTTTACAATGTTAAGAAAGAAAGCAAAGTTAAAGAAGTTATAAACTAGGTGTCAACATTGGTTTTATACTTTTTTCTGCTTTTTATTGATGTTTTGTTTTACCTTCATTTCCTTCTCTGTATTTTACTACATTTAATTTGTTTTACCTTTTTACCGGACGTTTGGCACAGATAGCCTAGCTGCTTTGTTCCTTAAAACACTAAATCAATCAATCAAGAACACCACTTTGCACTGGTTTCAACAACTCTTATTTTACGTTTTGTCTTTATGATAGCATTTCTTTTGTATTTAAGGCAATGCTATTAAGCTTATCTGCTGCGGTCCATAATTTCGAACTGCTTGCCCAATAAGTCGGTGAATAGCACGTGACAACTTACGAACCACAAAAAAGGGTTGACTGTCAGTCTTATCTATCTCTCTCACACGCATGCACGCGCGCATACAGAGAGAGAGAGAGAGAGAGAGAGACCGGAATATGTGAACAGTAGTTTGACATCGTAGTGATTCGAATCCGGACCATCAGCTTCGTTACTTAGTACTATATTACATTACAAACCCGCGCTTCATCTTCGTAGCAAGCAAAAAGGTAAAAAGCACGATTCTGTTTCAAACAAGTTCAATTAATAGCCGATATGCTAATTGTATATAATACCTTAGTTTTAGGCCTATTTTAGATTTGAACCCTATAATTGTTATTCAGTATCCTCGAGTTTTCCAACAAGGTTACCATATATGCCTTAACCGTTGACGGTAGCTCGTTTTACCCAGGCCCGCCATAGCCAGGTGGTTATGGCACTTGAAATGCACCTAGAAGGGTACCCAGGTATTAGGTATGAAGGGGAGATTAAGTGCGAAATTTTAGGGTCACTGGACCCAAATATGACATCGGATTTTTTGTGTCTTGGACGCTTGGGATCCTGGGCTCGTAATGGTTGAAACTATATACGTCCCATTTCGCGGAACCAAGCATGAAACACGTGCTCGAGTATCGCGGACGCGTTTGTTTCCCAGCGTCGGTTTTCTTTCGAGTACAGATCTTCCTTTCTGTGTCTTGAGAGGATTTAAAACCCCACTGCGTAGAACGAGTTTTTCATACTATTAATTTTATGATAATATTTTATTTTACGTATTCACGTCATCAAACATCCTGTGGCTTGTTGTATTCGAAAATAATTAAAAAACGCAGGTGCATACTTTGGTTAACCATAGGTGGCGGTGTTATTAATGTGAACTGTCAGTAAAAAGGTCTCTAAACGTATCGTTAACACATTAGGGTACTGGAAACAAATTAAAAACAAGTTCCGAGTAAATATTCTCGGAGGTATTGTGTGTGAAATATAAATACATTTTTAACTTGTTGAAGTGTGACGTCACGCAAGCACAAGGCAACCAAGACTTGGTGATACATCTAATAATTTATGCATACATCTTTAATGGCGTCGGTCTGCTTTCATTAATGTGTGCATGACTTAAGATGCTGGAAAAAAAAAAGTCGACAAAACTAGAACCAAATCATTATTCGATTAACCACCTGTTATGCCAGTTTGGGGGAGTTTTACCCCTCATCATGAACTCTTAGACAAGGGAAAATCTCAAAAAAAAA
The DNA here is from genome assembly GCA_011833715.1 of Carcinoscorpius rotundicauda. Lineage (NCBI taxonomy): Eukaryota > Metazoa > Arthropoda > Merostomata > Xiphosura > Limulidae > Carcinoscorpius > Carcinoscorpius rotundicauda. The sequence continues at coordinate 19,661,169 of CM022391.1, forward strand.
AACAACAAGATTAAGTTACATACAGATATTGTACAGCGGGCGTCGTTTTTGTTTTTAGTGTCTTATACCGCGTATTTGCTGAATAATTCAGAGTAATAAAATAGTAGTATTACTGTTACATATCCTCCAAATAATGTTGATTGAAATAACTAAAAATGCTAAACATTTAACAGTTATAAAACAACAAACTAGCTAGTAGTCACATGAACTGAGGTTTGTTGAACCCAACCTTTTGGTTTGGGGCAGGGGGGGAGTAATCTTCTAGAAACACGCATGGGTTCATTAAATTCATAATGACGAGAAACCCCCTTGAAGTAAAAATGTATTCATCAGACTGCTGGTATGGGTTTTAAAACTAATTACAATAAAGCGCAGAACAATGCTTTGACCTTATGAGGTCATCTTCAGGTTAAAGAATTTGAAACTAAATGTTTAGTCTGCGCTACCTTGAATCACGTACACGTGTGCTACTGCTAACATGAAATGTGTGTGCACTACCTTGAATCACGTACTAGTATGTATTGGTGTTGTGCTGCTAACATTAAATGTGTGTCCGCGCTACCTTGAATCACGTACGACTAAATTACAGACTTCTTTTCCAATTATTTAGTTATAAATATAAAACTTATAATTGTGTTTTAGTTGGAATTCGCTTTACGAAGGTTTACTGATACGAGCTGTGATATGATAAAATAATTTTATGGTTTTTTCCTACTTGATACAACAGACACACAAGTTATTGCTCTATTCATGTATATCGTTTATTTCGGAATAAATGTATATTACTTGCAATGTGTAATTATTTAGTCAATACAGTCAGAAAGAAGACTTACAGTACTGTGCAAAAGTGTTGGAATAAAGTCAAAATTAGATTTTTGGCTACTTTCAATTACCAATGGAAGATAAATCACAGATGAAACATCACAATTGTTATTTATCTTCATATTTAGTACAAAAGAAACTCGGTTCTTGAACTCAGTAAACAGTTAATACGTTGTGTGTTCCTCTTCTCTGTACAGACAATCTTTCAGATACTGTTGTAACAAATTTAATCAAAGTGTTCTTTAGGATTTTGCTCTAAATGTCTATAATACATTCTGATAAGGTTTCTTTGGGAGTAAATTTTGGTTTGTCAAGTCTTTTGATCTATCAAATCACAGATCTGCTCAACTGGATTGATGATATTATTCTGTGGGAATCATTGGACCAATTCAATGACTCCAGCAGCTTCTCTCTTAGCTAAGTAATTTCTGAATAGGTTGGATGAGTGTTTGGAGTCATTATCTTGGTGGTAGAATCCTTTACTAATAATAAACAAACTACTGGATTTACCATGATGGATCAGTATATGATGGTGCTTGCTCTGGTCCATTATTTAATCTATCTTACAAATATCTCCTGTCACCTCAGCAGAAACTTCCCCCAAGCTTCACGGTAGATGCTGTACATTGAGGTATCTTTCACCTTTCCTCCACTAGATAGATATCCTATGCTTTGAACCAAATATTTCACACTTGGACTCATCCTTTCTCGAATCATCAACAGTTCAGTTTTTGTACTTTTTAGCAAATTAGTCATAAAAATATTTGAAGATAGAAGTAAATGTTTCTTTAACTGTTATACAACCAAATATTATCATTGAATCTTCTCGATAATGTAGATTGAACACTTCTGTTATTTGGTTCATGGTTGTTTATTTTATACTTAAGATCAGTGACAGTCTTCCTTCTGTCCTGAAGACTACTTTAACAAAGATACTTAACATCAGTATCATTTTGTTTAGGTATTCTGCCTCTTCCTTTTCAGATTAACCTGTCTCAATCTCACGACCTTCAGTATACTTGACAGTGTTTGGGACCATTTGAAGTTTGTAACAGTTTGTCAGAAAACTCATCCAGCATTGGATACAACTTTTCTGTGAACTCTCTGCTCTACTGACAATTCTTTACACTTTTTGTGCTGTGGCATGACAACAAAACTTTATAGTGTTACCCACTGTTTTTATCAGTGTTTATTTGTGTGGTGCTATTAAATTCATTTCTTCTAACATATGCTAGCTTTAACAATCAGTGATGTCGAGAAACCCACTTGTTGAGAATTTTATATGCAAAAACGGCTCGTTTGGGTTGAGAAATTCGCTCTTCTATGTAAAATATTTTCTCAACCCAAACGAGCCGTTTTTGCACATAAAATATGCTAGCTTTATGTATAATTAACACTAAATTTTATCAGTACATTCAATCAAACAGATATGGTAATTCTGGCTCATTCAATTGTCAACAGAGATCAGTGAAACATTACCTCAGTGCTGAAATTTACATTCTGTAATAGTACAGAAGAATTAATCCTTAAAATAGAAAGAATAACAAAATATTACCTTGTCCTAGCATTCTTCAACAGCAATGTGGTTTAGCTAGTTTTGTTTGTACTAGTGTATCTCTCGTACTGATCTTGGATTCTCAACCCTGGAGTTTCGAATAAGAAAACATTTCTTAAGCCTGAAATGTTCGGAATATTTTCATGCTTCATGTTGTTCCAATATAATAATACTTTTATTAGAATAGGTTTTTTTCTTTAAAGAAATATAATATTATTTTATTGAGAGAACATACATGAACACGAGACCTGAGTTTTGTTTCCCGTTATTTTTAATATAGTACCACAGTAAAGAAGTAATGCCAGTCATCAGTGGAGCTGTGTATGTTGTAGGGGGCGGTAAACCAATATCGTTATTGTTGGGTGAACCTCGTGTTCCTAAACATTGAATAAGGTTAAATATCTAGAGATTCCGTAAGATATGCTAAAAGTAATGCGGAATATTCTGGAGATTAACTGAGTTCGAGAAAGCAGGGCTTAATACAAATGTACAAAAGTCGCAGCGAAGTAATCTGTATTTAAGTCATAACCCAAAGAAATCGTAGTATCTGAAGTATGATGGTGTGTAATCTTATTGTTTGTGATCTGCTCTATAAGTGAAACAGATGGTAAACATATTTTATACAGATCATTTACTTGTATAACATTGTTTTCTTGTATCTCATACGATCGAAAGACGAGATTCGCTGGTGCATGACTTTTGTTTTTAAACTTGTGGTGAAAGACAGGATTTATTCCTGAGATAAATTCTTGAAATTATGGAATAACACCAAATTAATGTTCCTCACTCTACAATTTTCTACTTCACCGAGCTTTAATGATTCTTTGTTCCCACGTGTTAAGTTAGTTTTACACTGCCTGAGCAGACTTTCGCCTGCTTAGTGCTTTAAACCATGAAGGATGTGCAAATTGATGGAAGGTACACGTCAGAAATCTTCACAACAGCTCAAAGTCTTCATAAATAATTCCAAGCATTAGTCATGGAACTTCAACAGTTTTTAACTTACAAAAGTTCACTGACTTAATCCCCCCCCACACACTATGTAATGCAAATTTTTTTTTTCCCTGAAAGTTAGGGTCTGCTGACTGTATAATTGATTTAGATTTAATTCAGGTCATATGAACACACTTCTGTACAATGTTATGGATTGGATGGTAGTAAGATTAATCCAATAAAGTTGACATATTACATCCACTGTTCCAACAGTCGGTGTAGAGAAGTGACTTCATTGGGGAAGGAGCTACATCACTGACTGCCTGTATTTAAATACACAAGAAATATTAAATGAGACTAAGTACAATCCAGATGGCGCGTGTGTATCGTATATGTTCATGAATTCTACTGATTAACCAATGGAATCATGCACTTATAAATAATTTAGTGCATAAACAGAATCGAAAATTGTGTTAAAAGCTGTTGGGTGGTAGTACATTACACTAACATTATTTTGACACGTCAGGTTTACAAGTTTGTTTGATTTTTACCGGGAATGACTAATTTTATTTCACTGATTGGGCTTGATCGGTCCAGTGCACAACATTTGCATAAACACATCCAAGTTGTATTTTCCAAGATCGTATTAAAGGCGTGTATAAAATGGTATAGTTTTAAAGGCACTTAACTTTCTAACCCCAAAAGATATTATCAAGAAATAAACCCCTCAGTTTTGAAAATGCAGTATTAGTGCCTACTTCTCAAATTTCGATTGCCATGAAAATTTTGGATATTTTTGTTGGTTGTAACCCAGATACTAGAACAACTAAAGAAATGCATGTTAGGTAACTGTTTCACTAACGAGGAAGAATCCAGCCAGCAGAGAACGATTTTTTATAAATGTTTATCACGATATTCAGTAGACCTATATGAAGGATTGAAAGTCGTACACTCTGCCCCGTAAAGCACAGAAAATAATTATCGAAAGAGTGTTAAATCTTAGGTAAATATATTGAAAATGAATCAGGGCTTAGAAATCAAAAAGTATTGAGTACAAAAGTAAAGATTTTGTGTGTGTGTGTGTGTAGCATTTACATAAAGACCAGATTGTTTTTAGTGTTTCAGATGTTTCATAGGATTTAATATTTTCCAACCGTTTTATTAAAAAAAAAACTTGTTAATTAGGGAGGATTTAAACTGGAAGTTTTGGACAAGAACGAGCGACATCTACTGGATTTAACTCCCACAACACCAGAAAGTAATTTCGTTGGAGCAAACGATACCACGTAAGTTGAACAAATTTTTATCGTATTAAAATGATTCAGTTGATTTCTTATTAAAGTAGAATTTGCAATGCTGCTAATGAGATTTATATAAGCATCAGTCTGTGAAGAAGAAACTGCTAAACAAACCTGATATTAAATCCTTTTCTTCATTCTCAGGAATTATTCAGTCAGTGCTATATGCGAATATTAATTATTTTTAAATTCACAGTTAAACAGATATTCGATCGATGAAATTATTATTTGTCTGTCTATCTTTCTTAAATTAATTCATCTTTGTTCTAAGAATCATTTTTAAACAACTGCAGGCATATTTCAAATCAAGTCTGTGCTCAAATACAGCGCCCCCAAGAGGAATCTTTAGAATAATAGAATGTATTTCGATCGTAACCATCAGTTACTCTGTGTACTTTTTTTTAACTTGATGTTACGATTTGGTTTGTGAGATTATTAGTGGATTAGCGTTTTTATTCCCGCTTTAAGAAAAGATGCATTCATTAATACAAGCTATATATTCGTATGGAAGTGGAAACAACTGACTGCTGTCTTGGTTTACTGTAATACTGTTTCCATCACAGAAGCTTCAATTCTCAATACCATATTACTGATTTAAAAGTATGTTAATCAATAGGCAACTGATTGGCATCGAGCCAAAATGGGCTTGGCTTAGCCTAACTTCAGTGTTTGCATGTTTTTTTATATAATACCTATAGTGCAACTTTTTCGAAATACAAACCATGTGACAAGATCTGAAGTAATCTGACCTTGTGAACGTGATTAAAACTCGTTTCTAACTGCTTTCAAACACCGTTGAACGTTTACCTGTTTGACTTCGGTGTTTATGTATTGTGCTTAAGAGATAAACATTACCGACATTAACTAAGTAATAGTCAACTATGTCTCACATTACCATTGGTGTTCGAGTTATCTGTCAACCAACTGATAAGCCTGAAATTATTCTCAAAGCGTAGATTCCGGAAGCGTTAGACATATGGTAAATCGAACACGGAAAACAAAGAAACGCACAAAACATCAGTTAGAAATTAGACTAATTATGCACAGGCAGTATGTGTACACCTAAATGCCAGACTTGCCAGTCTCCATGTTCTTACATTGGCTTATACCGAGAACTGATGTTAGAGGAGTGTGTCAGAAGTCTACAAGAACGAACTCTTCGCACAGGGTATCCTGATTTATCGTCAAAACGTTAGAAGTGCGGAGCACCACAAACCAACTGTGTTACGTCACAAGGCTTTTTCGAGTGACATTTACAGGGCATTAACTAAAACATCTAACTTATTAAACTGTGTAAAGGTTGTTACTCCATCCTAAATTTTGTAGCCAAATGCTTTAGTTGTGGCTGGTAAGCAGGCAGGCATAAACTTTTGACTGTGTGGTGCATAACTCTCAAATTTTCGATTCGTTTTTAGACCGCTAGGGTACAGAATATTGCATCATATTAACTATTATTACGTAGTTTTATTTTGTCACAACACCCGGGTGAAACACATTGACCTAAATATTTGAAAATATTCATATATGTAAATTAATGGGAATTAATTAATTCGAGTATTGGTTTATATTTGTATTTAGTACAACAATCGATGTAAAGAACTAATTACAAAAAAAAAAAAAATTGAATCGCAGTATTTAATATAAATTACATCAAAGAAACCCCCAGCCGTAATTAATGGGATTTATAGAAATGTTTATGGTATATTTAACTTTAGTAACCTTTATTATCAAGGTCGCTCTATAACCAATAGCAAGAGGGCGTCTTTAATATCCACAATACTTCAAATTATTTAATGCGGGATTAGAGTAAATTAGTGTACGAGAGCTTTATTTCTTTTATTTGTTATTTTTGTGTGTCAGCAATGCCAAACGTGGTGCACACCAATACACGATTCGATTTTATTACTCATCAGAATCCATAGCAGCCAACCCTCAGATTGAAAATCTTTTAGGCAGGATGACAGTAAATTAATCTGTGAGACCTTTGGCATGGTCAAATACATCAGTCGAAAGGGTTTCAACTTCTGTGTCCAGAAGTGTATTTAGACTTTAAATTGGCCCAAGAAAAACTTAAAACTCGGAACCGTTCAATGAGCCGATATGCCGCGGCTAAAATGACGACTGAACAAGTTGATGCACATATAGTTTAGAAACATATGTAATTAAAAAGTTAATTAGGTGACCATAAAATTGTGAATAATCCTATAGCTAAATTCATGCACTGTTGGATTTCTCGATCACGTGCGATATTGGGGGCCAACTCTAAGATTTTGTCTCTTAATCAGCTTAAGGTATGTAATTAAACCAGTATTTTGTAACAAAGAAAGAGGGTGACACCTGTTGGTGACAAGTTCCTTCAAAACCTTGCTGTAGATGATTAATAATGTTTCAGAATTTCGTCTGTAGTCGTCCTAATTTCGATTTAACAAAATAGGGGGAACGCACCTAGTGAGACAGAGGAACTATTGTCACTCTTAAGGCGCCTCACGTACCCAAAGACCAGAGGATATTTTATGGTAACGGGACAATTTGGAATTTCAGATTCACAGACCTGAACTCTAATCAGTAGATCGTGCTTTGCCTAAATTTGGTGATAATATTACCTGACAAATGAAATGAACGAATATAAACATGTCCTTTGTTACTATAGGAGTAACTCTACTTTATGACCACGTGTTTATCGAATTTCTTAAGAAATGACACATTCTATGTGGTTTAATCTTAAACAGTGCCACACTGAAAAATAAATTCACCACTAATACTTCGTCTTCAAGTTTGTCCTTTAACAATCCAAAGTCTATGTAATGTTTTACTTTCATGTGAGATCACGCCGTTCATTTGTTTATCCATTAACATAACGTTACTTTGTAACCATTGTTTCAGAACGGTTGTTTAAGAAAAAACTGAAAAGAAAACGAATAAGTTTGAGACACGATTGCTCGTGAGACCTGAAAATAACGTAACCACCTGACCTCGTTATTTATACTTGTTTATCCTGTCAGTAAACCACCTCAAATTTACTCCATTACGTCAAATCCGGCATAACTAAACTGTTACTGATAGAGAGACCCTTCCTGGTTTTGTTCAAGAACAAGTCACGAATGATAAAAATGTCAGGAGGCTTGGACTGCAGCTGGTAATGTTAGCTTGATTATGATTTGAAAATAATCATTCTGGGTATGCACGAGTTCCTTGAAAAAACAAAACAAAAAGGAGGGTAGGGAGTGCTCACCTTTTATTGTTATATAAGACTAAAATATCAAATAAAAACATGCACTGGACTTGTTAGTGCGAGAATTCATAACTCCAGTGAAAATAGACATCATATCTGTTATATCCAGTGGCGACAAGGCCTTTCGACCATTATCAAGGCTCATTGTATGTGTCATGAATGCTTGCAAACGGAATTTGTTTTGTTTGGATAGAAGTTGGCGGCACATAGCCACGATTGATGAAAGATATCCGGATACGAGTCACTAATGTTTTTTTAACGGATGATTGCTATGATTATATCACTAGAAAAATGGAGTAAGTTGCACCTTTTTCGTCTGTTGTCTTAAACAACGGCTTTCATATCCTGTACTCAGTTCACAGAATTGTACTCTAACTGAAGATGAAGGAAAAGGGCCAAAATTGTTTTATTTGAAATAAAACAAATCAACATTTAATTCTTTGTGTACTTACTTTTCTCATCATTTAGCGATTTTTTTTATTTTTTTTTTTACATATTCCAAACTTCACCGCTGGTACAGCGGTAAGTCAACGGATTTACAATGCGGAAATCGTGGATTTGATTCTTCTTGATGGACACGGCAGCTAGTCCGATGTCGCAAGGAGACACGCACACAACAAATATCCTTCGAATCTCTTGTTGTTCAGTGATTTTATTTCATCTTAGGATAACCGGTTTGTCTGGAATATACCACATGGAGTCTATCGAATATGGCCGCCGTTAAATTCACAGTGTCTTATTAACGGTCTTCAAAAACTTATTTGCATTACATTGTTAGTTACCTTGAGGTCTTGTAAACATTTGCTACTTTTACAGGACAAGAAGATGCATTTATTATTTTCTGGTTATTGTATGTGATTCATGTTGTAATTTTGTTGTTAAATCGCACGAGATAGTTGATATACGTGCTAGACTGAATATACTTGATTTTTTTTTCTTTAAAGTAACCCTATAAATAATCTCTCCTGCTTTTGTAACGTTATAAATAGTTAAGCTTCGACTTGTAAACATAAAAGAGAGAATACCACAACTTTCGAAGTAGGAAAGTAGCGTGAGTGTGACCATGTAATATGGTTATTCATGCAAGATAAAATAAAAATATGTCGCTATATTTACTTTGGTTTATGCAAAAGATTTTATTCGTTACGCGAATCGTTTTACTCAGACGGTGCGTTGTTTTTAATTTACCTACTCATTAGAACAATCAAATAGGCGGAAACTTCGTTTGACACAGAGGTTTTTGTGTAAGCTTAGTTACGTAATCTTGTTGTCATGGTTTAAAACTGGAGGGTTATTAGTGAACATATACGAAACCGAAGTTCTAATTAGGCTTTATTGTTCTTTTTGTATTTAGATGTACAATATGGCATCCTTGCACTGACAAGTTTATCCGGAAGTAGAAACCACAGTGCGTTTCGCATTTAAACTTATTATTGTTAGAACACTACGAATCAACACATTCATCACAAATACATTTACTGAAATATTCGGTTTTCAAGCCTCAGTACAAGTGAGCTCTCGAACCTCTAGTAATGTCTTTACCAAAATGCTCCCCAATGGCTCAGAGGTATGTCTGCGGACTTACACGCTAAAATCCGGGTTTCGATACCCGTGGTGGGCAGAGCACAGATAGCCCATTGTGTAGCTTTGTGCTTAATTCTAAACAACCAAGTCTTTACCAACACATTAAAAGCTCACCAACGAATCAGAAAATACAATTTGGATTTTGTGTAAAAGGTAATTAACTCACAAGCTGTTTGAACGACAGGGAGCGTGTCTATCAGTGTAACGTGTAATGATGAAAATAAGACGAAATACATTTTCAGAAATGTTTAACGTCTTGAAATAGAATTACTCTGTTTTCATTGGAAACTGAAAATAATTATGATTAAGTGCAATATAACTAAATAATAATATTATTATTAACTAAGACCCATGAAAAAATCGAATAAAAAGTGTGCGTTTTTGTACAGCAAAACCACAATTGGCTATCTGCTGCGTGTCCACCGAGGGGAATCTAACCTCTGATTTTAGCATTATAAATCCGAAGACGTGCTATTGTCCCATTGTGGAAGTGAATAAGGGTAAATGTGGAAATGTAACAGAAATAGACGGCATCAAGATAAAAGCACGTGGTAATGTGTTGTGCGGCCAAAACAGTGTTATCAACATAAATTATAGTTTATTTTCCACCTTCTGTAGCTCAAACTGTGTTGATCCAAATTATCACACATTTTCTGAGGATGTGATCTAATGAATCATTACTTAGCATATGAAATTTCAAGGCAATCCATGAAATAATAGACAAGGTATAAAAAAAAAAAACCCATTTTGATTGAAATTTTTTGTTTTTCGCACTGAATGTACAGAAACTTTATTTGACAGAAAAAAAACATACATAACTTTATTTTTGTTATAATAAATTTGGTACAATGATAGATCTTTTCATTCTACAGCTAAGATTCTCACTTAATAACTCTTCACATATGGTCTACATATACATTATTTAACAAAAATTCCATAAATTAAGATAATTTTTATGCACGCCTACTCAAAATTTCTCGTGAGCTATCGGTACAACGTTTTTACTATAGTTTTAACTAATCGTTAAAATGGCTTGTTTTCAATTTTTTGTCATTTAGATTAAAGGCGACTGACTTAGAGTAGTAAAACTATAAGGTGAGAGGACGTGGGAATGCATAATTATTAGGCCAAATAAGCTAATTAGCAGTTTTTTCTCAAATTTTCCAAATAATCATACAAATATTAATCAGTTATTGATGATTATTCATTGTTAACTTTTCAACACAAATTTACCAAAATTTTGTGTAAATGTCGTCATTAAAGAGCATTTAGCGTTTTATATTGCCTCAAACAATTGACATTAATAATGTTTGATATGACCGTTCCGAATATATGGGGGATGATGACAAACTTTTAATCTATATTCCATGGCGTTAGTATAAAGGAAGCCATTTACTATTTTAGAGAGGAAAAAATTACCTCCAAATATTTTAAAGAATGTGGTTGGTTCTGTAAAGTATAGGTGTGTTCCAGATAATAGGGTTGCAGTTCTAAAGCTAATGTGGGTTATTGTCGAGTGTGGATTGTTGATGTATGTTAATAAAAAGTAATTATAACTAATCAAAAATACCTCGGGTATGAACAAAAATCAACGTGTAGCCAAAAGGGATTCAACTTGCAAATTGAAGGAATCAAATCAGAATTTGTGGCCAAACTGGTAGGTACACTTCTGGCATTGATGATAATTCTGTAGCAGATGTTTATTCAGTAGTTAGCCAGGCAGCGTATTTTATTTAGGTTCCATTGTACCCCAAGGCGCGGGATGGCCAAGCGTGTTAAGGCGTGCGACTCGTAATCTGAGGGTCGCGGGTTCGCATCCTGGTCGCGCCAAACATGCTCGCCCTTTCAGCCGTGGGGGCGTTATAATGTAACGGTCAATCCCACTATTCGTTGGTAAAAAAGTAGCCCAAGAGTTGGTGGTGGGTGGTGATGATTAGCTGCCTTCCCTCTGGTCTTACACTGCAAAATTAGGGAGGCTAGCGCAAAAAGCCCTCAAGTAGCTTTCACAAAATTCAAAACAAAACAAACAATAATTATGATTAATGTTCACTTTTGTTCTTTGATACGTTTTGAAATATTAAATATTTTGTTAAGCTTACCCTCTTTTGTATAGAAAAAAATGACCTAATTACCTTTCAATTTTGATTCTTGTCCCCTTTTGAGTTGCCATTTTTAGAAGTTGTGTGACTATGTCCCCATGAGCATACAAACTAATGTAATTAAGTGCCAGCAGTAATTCTATATTGTATGTAGTTTAGGTATGATAACATTTGTAAAAACAGTATGGATTGAAAAACCTTGATAGACTACACTCAGTTACTAAAGGAGTATTTTAGTGGCTTAATCCTTAACTTTGATTATGTTAAAGGTTAATCTTTATTAGTGTGTAAATATCTTGAACTGAGTTTGTTTTGAACAGAGCCCAGAGCTATACAGTTCATTTTCCACAGTCCCTGAGTTGTTCTGGGTGTTCTATAAGATTGCTTCGACAAGCCAAAGAATGGGGGAGCAACTATTTATTCTGGAGCTGTGCTGATGTAGATATAGTGCCAGGTAATTTTACTTGGTCAAAATTCTTTGTTAACCTGAAGATGACTTAAGGTCAAAACATTGTTCTGTACTTTATTTGAATTAAAGTTTTAATATCCATATCAGCTGTACTGAGAATACAAAAACACCAATAATAATAATAATAATAATACACAACATTAGGGTGACTACTTCTTGATGTGAATTTATACTTTCGTATATAAACAGAAGATAATTGAAGATTTGATGTCATAAAGTTGTCATGTATTTAATGATTTTCTACAAGGATATTGCTACCACCCTCATTCTATTTAATTATTAGTGACTTTGTTTTTCTATTTTCTTGCACATGTTTCACTGACAATATATGACCCAGAAATACCTTGAAAGGGTGATTCTTTTTAGTATTATTTCTGACAAATGTATATGTAAAGTGAATTCAGGTGATTATTATGAGGCGAGTCAAATAATAATTTTTATGTAGAATCATTTCCTCTGGTGTTAAAGGCTATGTGCTTTCCAAATATTGTTGCTTGTTTAATGAATATTTATCTTGAAACTGTTGAAAGAAGAATATCAACTTACTTAGTTTTTTTGTATTTCTTGCATAATTGATAATAGTTTTGGAAGAATAAATAACAAAGAACTATTTTAGTTTTGAAATTCAGTTAGGTTCATGTGTTAATGAGTTAAGAATGATTTCGGTACATTTCTGTCGACTTTTAATTTGATTTATACCTACATTTGAAAAGATGTTCTACACATGATGCAGAATTAGTAGGAATATTTCCAGCATGTGTGTTATTCAAAAGTAATTGACATCTAATGTGTTTTTTTTTTTTTTTAGTGACAGAGTTCAATACAGTATGTTCTGGGCATGGGAAACTGGTGAATGGCCTCTGTGCTTGCAACAGACTAAATTTGGGCAATGTGTGTCAATACAAAGGTAAGAAACTTTGATACATTTCAACGAAATTTGGTTCAATATGTTTTTGTAATTCTTTTCACATCACTGGCTTGTCAACGTTCTCAACATGAGTGCTACTTGAGATAGTAAATAAATTGAATGAAATATCATACCATGCTCTGTAACATGAAGTACCAGTGGCTATTGCACTATTAAACATCAGTCTTATTAGATATTGTGTTTGTTGATACATTTCTATTAAAAAAATCTAAGAATTCAGTATCTGGATTTGATAGATGAGTGCTGGTCCGATGAAGACTGTGGCTCTCATGGTAAATGTATTGATATTAAAGCCACTACATATCCCAAGATGCAATGCTTCTGTCAGCCTGGTTGGTTTGGTGAAAAGTGTACTAAAAGTAAGTATATTTCTATCTTTTGAAGGTATAACAAATGTGTTTTGTTTAGTAAGGCTGAATGTCTTAATGTCATTGTAAGACTAACTGACCAGTGTGGTGCTCAAAAGAATTGAACATAACTGTTAGAATTAGACTTATCCCTTTTGTTTTAACATTTTATAATTTATTTTTGTCATCCAATCATTTTAAATTATTAATTTTAAAGTTTATTTTGAAGGACTTCTTGAAAAAAAATTGATACAGTTTTTGATGAAAAATAAGTCAACTTGTGTTCTGTTTTTTAAGTTGATTACCTGTTCCTTCCCCTCTTTTTAATAATAAAATAAAATAATTTTGTGTGCCACTGTAGTTGATTTTATTAAAGTGTTAGTTGTTACTGAATATATGTCATTAACTTTAAATAAAGCACTTGTGTACATGATGTACATTTGAGAATCTATATTCTCTTTTACTGTCAGAGTCTTCTGTGACAGCACCTTTAGATCTTAGCTACTATAACAGTAAGGACTTGTCTGATAAATACATGCTATATTGGAGGATTCTTGAGGTAAATATGTATGTTTAGATTTTTTTCAAATGCTAAATATATTTGCAGTTACATATTTACTGTTGGTTTTGGTGATTTTGATATTGATAAATGTCCTGTTTTATGTGTCAGTACAGTAATTAATAACTTTCATTTTTATTTACTATTAGTAATAATAAAGGCTAATTAACATACAGTTTATACCCCATGTGTTTTTTTTAAGAAGAACACACTTTTTTCTTTCTAACAAATGCTTAGGTTTGAATCTTATCTGTTGCCACCACATACAGTCCTTGTTGGAGGCCTTGCTGAAGGTGGCAGCAAATTATTGTATGTAACATAGGATATAAAATTAAATAATTAAACTTAATTGATTGTATAGGCTATTAATCATGACGGTGGTATTTCCAGTATTGTATGATATAATTTTTGTTTAATTTCGTAAACTATTTACATCTTCAGGAAACAGAAGAAATAGAAGTTATTTTACAAGCAGAAAGCACAAGTTATGTGGCTGTTGGTTGGAGACCACAAGGAATAACATCCAACTGCAAAGCATTTCCAATCATTGAGAGTAGAAGAAGCAATCTACGATTCCTTGAAGCTGATGTAATTAAGATAGAAAAGGTTGGAGAGAACAACCTTAAAGAAGACAATGATAAAGGTAAATTAAAGCCAACTGCCGAAGGGAAGCCAGAACCCAGTTCTGAAAGTACATTAGTTTCAGAAATACTTCAGCCACTCACTGAAGAAACATCTGAATCTGACCTTGAAAATATGAGAAATAGCCATGAGGAAAGCATTATTTATCTCACATCAAGCTCTGCACCTGCAACAGAAGACAGTAAGACTGCTGTTGTTGGGGTTCCATTGGGTGTTGGGCCAAGTGATGGTTTAGAGAGAAAACTCTTTGTCTACAATAATCGCTTTCCACGACAAGCTGTATTGCCCTTGCAACCAGCATCAGGAAATAATTCAGAGCCTCGTGCTGAACCCAAAAGCAAACCAGGTACACAACAAGACAATCATGGGCATTCAGAGACCGAACCAGGTACCCTTGGAGAACCTGAACCAACCAATTTTCAAGACCTAGGTCAAACATCTACAACCAATGCTAGTTCCAGAAGAAAACCTTTACATTTATATCCGTCACCCACGAGCTACACACCTAAATTTGAACTTCATTCAATGGACTGCTCGGACATAGTAATTGGTACTGTAAGAGGAAATCTGAGCCGTGTATTTGATTACTATACTCGTGATCGATCTACTCCACGGATAGATAGTTACTATGGAGGATCTGACACACTCACAGCAGCAGTGGGATTTGAAAAAGATGGGAAAACAACGGTACTGTTTAGGAAAAAAATTAAAGGTGACGTACAAGTTAAACACTACATTGAGCTATTTCACAGATGTTACTGTCTAGTGAATGTTGAAAAATATCAAAGGAGTGTTTTCTATAATATTAGCAGAAATGTTTATTAATTACAAAAGAATAAATTTTAACATGAATGTATTTTGTGGAGTGTTTTATTATGAATGAAATTAGATATCATATTATTAGGTTTTTAAATGTGTATGTTTTATTTTGTACCAGTTCCAGTATGTGATAATTTAAAAATGAAACATTTCAAAGTTTTAGATAGTTCTTTTGTTAGAGTATTTACTCACTTCATGTTAAACTTATCCTAGTCATGTTTGTTCTTTCATTTGACCTTTATCATTTTTTATTGCTTTTCAATAGTCATATCAAGAGATGTTCAGAGTTTTTAGATTTGCTGGATAACTCCTTGTGGGGAAAACAAAAACAAGAGTACTTTCAGTATCAGAACTATACAAAATCACCTGCTGCCATTTTTAGAATTCAAAATACCAGAAATTTGATAATATTTAGCTTCAAATAATTTCTTTTACATTCCCGGTAAACAAAACTGCACTGTTTCTATAAATCTTTTTTTTAACATATGCTTACATTTGGACATCCATAACTTGTATTTATGATTTTTATGCAAGTATAAAGATTGTATAAATTAAAATTGGGACCTTTTGGAAAATTAACTGGTGATGTATAAGTGTTATATCTCATCCATGTTATAGTAGTTGTCAAAGTATGTTAAAAGGAGACTAAGCCCTAATGTATTATACTTAAACACAAAACATATTTTCTGTTGACAAACTTTTGTGGTGGTACCTTACCATTTCCAGTCCTCCTGTGGTTTTGAACATGGCTGTATAATTGTCCCTTCTCCTTACTCGTGTTAACTTCTTTGTAAGAATTCTTTATTGTATCAGTAAGAATTGGAAAAGTAACTGTCACAGTTGAATATAGCTCATAAGTATATTTTAACATATGTAGCTGAAGAGCTCACTGACCACACCATTGAAAATGCTGAAATGAACATCATCTGGGCACTTGGCCAAGAGCCTGGAAATTACATTCATCGGCCAGCCATTGGTCTGGAAACTGGCAATGCCAAGGTTAAGGATTTCTATAGATCTGATGAAATCAAGTATCATGGCCAACAGCGAGGGATAGCTACATTAAATTTCTATGGTATTTATGGTAGTACATAATATGATATACTGTACAGGTTTAACTTAACTATTTATACACGAGTGTTTTAATGTAATGATTTCTTAATAGGAGCTTTTTTTAACTTGAACATTTTTCATTTGAGACTTTGCAAGGCTCAGTTTTTTCCTCTTAATAAAGAATTTTTCAAAGTGACTTTGTTTGATTTTGGTAATTTAAAATAAGAAAGGCATGAGTAGATGAAACTTATTTCCAAGAACTTTTTGCAAATCTTATACAAATACATTTTATTAACAAGTAAAGTTTGATGTTAGGGTGAACTCTGATCTTTTCTTTAAAAATGCTTAGTTACATAGAGAACCTTTTTATTGCTAAATAATAAAAAGCTACAAAGACTGTCATTGATAAGAGATGATGGACACTTAGGTTTAAGTCATACACCAGGTGTTCTCCAGGGAGAAATAAAAATCATACTGTAAAAGTGTTTATGTGGATATGTGTAACAATATGTGAAGAGAACTTTGTCAAACTTTTAAATGGAAATAAATCTAATTTTTGTGATTTTAAGTTAAAATATTGTCATTGAATGAAAATGACTCTTTACCTGTGTTTCTGGCTAATTTTGTCTGTCATTTGCTGTTTTCCTGTTTCCTAGTTTTACAGTTAACAGTTTGAATAGTACGATAACAGCATGTTCTATTACTCTATTCAAATTAGTTTGAGTAAAGATTGAGTTTTTGTGATGTGCGGGTTTAGTGTATGCTGAAACTTAAGTGAAATAAGAAATCAAACAATGTGATATGTGTTTAAATATTTTGCTAAATTCTTACAAAGTAAGAATGGTAGAATAGTTTAATTTGGTTGGGTACCCATCATATTCCTAATATGATTCCTTGTGCAGTTGTGAAACTGGCTGGGTGTCATGCTGGAAATAATCTCTTATTGGCATTGAAGTAGAGAATGAAACCTTATTGAAGGCGGTGTCATGTAAAACATTTGTCAGCAACATGATTTGAGAGAAATTGTGACTTACAAACGTTTTTACGTTATAAAATTTAACATTATTATAATGGTCTTTTGTGTTAGAAAAAACATCTAAATTTAAGTAAATCCTGCACAATAATTTACTCGAAGTATGTAGGAGAATAATATGTCACATGTATTTGGCTACTTATGTAGACACATATTTTTTGTTATTTGTGTCAGAAGAGAGAAAGGTAAAAAATGAGGTTCAAGAGCCAGCTGAGAAGAGAATCGAAGGCTGTGCGGGTGAATGGAAACATCCGAGTGACTGTGAAGATGACAGCTGTAAGTACATTGCCAGATGGTACTTTCACGAGACAAAAGATGAAATATATTTCTGGATCAGCAGTTCTCATCTTGATCAGTGGACAGGTATTGGATTCTCTAAAGATGAGGATATGGTGAGTGAATTTTAAAATATCTCCCCCCCCCTTTTGTTTATTTATTTTTTCTCTGTTATGCATTGTTTCTCAAAACGTCTGTTCTTTTAAGAAAGGGTTGGGGAAAACATATTATCATAAGAAATCATTCATGTTTATAGAATGGATTCCTGATGTTTCAAACTGCAATTGTAATCTGTTGATCAACCATTTCTTTAAGGCAGCACATGGGCTATCAATGGTACGGTGACAAACTTCAGAGGTACATTCTTTCAGTTCCTGCACACGTTGTACTTTCATGTCTGACAAATTCTGACATTTAACTTTCTATTCCCAGCTTGTGGAACCTGTTCTTTTAATGCTATGTGTATTATCAAGAGATAATGGATTTTGTATGTAGCAAAACAACATTTTAAACCTAATGAATTGCATTAAAGTGAATATTAAGTGGAGAAAGTTAATTAATGTTTTGAAATAAATATTTTTTATCACCTGTTATTCTCTTCAAGAAAATTGAGTATAAAGTGAAAACTACAGAGTTTTCAGAGTTGCAGAGTTAGGCACTAAAATTAGTAATTGAAATTATGCTTTTTAGGGAAAGAAACTGACTACTGGGTGTGTGGTTTTAATTTGTAAAGTCACAGCCATAAATATAACTTTGAAACGTTGTAATTTAGATAATATTTTAATATTAAATATTTCATTATTATTATTGTTTCATTGTTATAAACATTTGTTAACTGTAAATGCTGTATGTTTTATAATAGCGTATTACTTAGTACTAAGTCAGTTTTTGTTATTTGGGGTTACAGGCCAACTCGGATGCTGTTATTGGCTGGATAAGTGGTGATGGCAAGGTCTCCATATTTGACTCGTATGTACTTTTCTTTTAATGAGAGTGAAATAATTGTTTTCAAAGTAACTTTTTAACCAATAAAATGAAAAAGAAAATGATGATCAGACACCTTCAAGAATATGTACAATACCTAATGTGTGTCACTATAATTCTACTGCAAGAATAGATAATAGAAGAACATTTTCTGTAGACACTACTGAGGTGAGCAGGTAATTCATAAAAATGATTATAAATGACTTAATGACAGATAAATATCACATAGATATATGTTATTGTATTTTGTTGTTGAAGAAATGTTTGTGTGTGATGTGTGGAGTTGGGGACACATTGGATTTGTAAATCTAGACTTGAGGAATTCTTTAGATGAAAATGTAAGTTTTTTGTTGTTTTTTTTATAGATCTTATGCACTATGCTACTAAGTATTTATTGTGCACTATGCTACTAAGTATTTATTGTGCACTATGCTACTAAGTATTTATTGTGCACTATGCTACTAAGTATTTATTGTGCACTATGCTACTAAGTATTTATTGTGCACTATGCTACTAAGTATTTATTGTGCACTATGCTACTAAGTATTTATTGTGCACTATGCTACTAAGTATTTATTGTGCACTATGCTACTAAGTATTTATTGTGCACTATGCTACTAAGTATTTATTGTGCACTATGCTACTAAGTATTTATTGTGCACTATGCTACTAAGTATTTATTGTGCACTATGCTACTAAGTATTTATTGTGCAGTTTCTTCAGGTTCTCCAATGTGTAATAGTTAAAATGATCACTGGGAAGCTCAAGATGAGCTACGAGGATGTTGACTTTTGTTACTGACTGTATAATGTAAAAAAGTTTAGTATATATTATTATCCAAAGACACTGGTAGGAAGTAATTTATGTACAAAGAGCCTTGAGGTATTTCCAGTGAAAATGTGGAGGCTTGAACCCCCATAAATAAGAGTGAGAAGAGAACCGAGGCTTCTTTTTTGCTTTATGATTATAAAATGTTACCCAAACAGAGTAAAGCTTAGAGTTTAGCATAAAGGAATCACCCTTGTAGAAAACTGTTTTAATGGGTCGAAAATGTTATATTTTCCTTATATCTATGACTTAAACATTCTATACCCGAGTTTAACTTCCCAATATGTGCTGTGAAAATAAAAACCACTTGTTTATTGTAATTAATGAAAAAAAAACAACAGATGGTCAGAAATACGTCTCAGCAAAATGTTGTTTTTTGTAAGAAATATGTAGAGCAAAGAATTAATATTTTTAGTTTCTACTTTGTTTACCACCTTGTATATATTCTTATTCACTGTTATATTATGTTTTCATTTAGATGGCTAACAGGTTATAGTCATCCTGAATATGACATAAAACAGAACACTTACAATGCTACTGGTAAATTAGAGAATGGATTGATGACTTTACAGTTTATAAGAAAACGGAACACCGGAGATACTGACCAGGATATTTCATTCTCTGATAATGAGTGTCTTTATTTTTTGTTTCCTGTTAAAGGAGGCCAGTATAACAATGCTTTTAAACAAATCTCTGTTCATGAGGTCACGCCCTTTGTCTCACTTGTGTGTATTCAGAGTTGTCCAGTACCAGGTAAGGGGAAAAAAACAACTCTTCTCAAATGAAAAAAAGATTGATTTTTTTATAGTTGTCATTACATGAAATTCCTTTAATTTTTTTTTTCTATAAATGGGAATTATCTATCTACCACTGGGTCAGCAAATTAGTTCACATTTACAGTGCTTAAATGTTGGCTGTTATTCCTTGTGATGGGCATAGAGAGGGTAGGCTGTTATGTGGCATTCTACTAAAACAAACGTTATTTAGATAATTTAGGTATTTTTAGTTAATTTACAGCTAAATATTTTTATCGTTAAGTACTGTTAATGTGCTTTTTTTTTCTCGTTAGAGTGTTAGAAATCAGAACATTGCTAATTTGAGTTTTTTGTTAATGACTTTAGTAACAAAGGTGAATATTAAAGGTAACAACCTACTTTAAGAGCCATGACTAAATTGTAAATTGATTGTTTAAGTGTAATTATGGACACCGTACTTAACCTGTATGGAAGGCCAAAAGAAAAAAAGTTTTAATTGATTTTAACTAATTCTTGTTGAGTTAGTGGAAAATGACTAGTTTGAATATATATAGGTATTTGTAAGTGGAGAGAGGTATAAAAGTCTGCTATTAAATTGTTTCAGTTCTAAATCGAAACAAGAAGCCAAAAATAGAACCTGAACCAAATAGTGAACCTGAACCCAGCGGTGAACATGAACCTGATAGTAAGCCACAGGAAGAAAGTGTGGTTCAGTGTATGGGTGAGTGGAAGTCTCCAACAGACTGCAGGGGGTATGGATGTGACTACAGGGCAGTGTGGGAATATATTGACAAATCTGATGAAATATCCTTTACTATTAGTACAAAGAATCATAACAAATGGACTGGAATTGCCTTCTCAAAAGACAGAAAAATGGTGCATCTTTTAATTTTCTTTAATTGATAATTTAATAATGTAACCATTATAGTTCACTTGCCTTTGAAATAACAGTATTTCACTTTGTTTCATATTACGACTTATCTGATAAGTCTCCTATTTATTATGTTAGTTTTAAGTCATTTCAAACTGTAATACACAAGTTCCTTTGTAATTTGATGTAGAAGTTAATTACATTGTAGAGATGTATGAAACTCATGATGTTTGCCAACTGGATTGTTTTACACAGTTTTATTTCTTTATACAAATACATTTTAATATACAAACAATGATAAAATTTATAATAACACTGGTTTACGGAAAAATATTTTTTGTCTGAGGCAAGAATGTGAATAGGTGTTTTTTTACTAATTTGGGTGTGCTGAATTTAAATTTATAAACAGTTTTGCTCTATCATCTCTAGTTTTCTGGCTTTTAAATAGTCTCATTTTAGTATATACAGAGTATATACGTGCTTATTTCAACAGTTGCAGCAGCTTATTACAGATAAAACAGGATAGATAAAGAACATTGATGGAATAAATATACTTGGATGACACAATGTACACAATTCATAGTACTGCAGACAGTTAGAAGTGTATTTTCTTAGATGATCTGGTGTATTTTGCCTCCGGAATGTCGCGCAAGAGCATCCAGCAGAAGTCTCCCATCATGCTGGGGTTCCACTTGCCTTGGTAGTTGCTCTCCATCTTCGTAATGTCTTGGTGGAATCTTTCTCCGTGCTCATCACTCACTGCTCCAAGGTTTGGAGGGAAGAAGTTGAGATGGGAATAGAGAAAATGAATTTTGAATGACATTCGGCATCCCATATCCTCATAAGTCTTTAGCAACTTCTTAATACAGGCTTGGTAATTTGGTATGCGTGTGTTACCAAGGAAGCCACTAATGACTGACTTAAATGCTTCCCATGCTCTCAGTTCTTTTAAGGTAAGAAGTTCCTCAAAATCAGTATCCTTCAGCACTTCTCGGATTTGAGGTCCGACAAAGATACCCTCTTTGAGCTTAGCAGCACTGAGACCTGGGAACACAGTAGACAAGTGTTGGAAGGCAGCACCATTTTTGTCCATGGCCTTCACAAAATTCTTCATCAAACCAAGCTTGATGTGAAGAGGAGGAAGAAGCACCTTCTTCATGTTAACCAGAGGATTCTCCTTCATGCTGTGTTCGCCAGGAACGAAAGTGCTTCTAGACCCCCAGTCTTTCTGCTTTTAATACTGGGATACACCCCGACTATCCCAGAGACAGAGAAAGCAACAGTACTTTGTGAAGCCCGCTTGCATACCCATAAGAAGACCAATGACCTTGAGGTCCCTACACAGACTCCACTGGTACTGGTTGTACTTAACAGCTTCTAAAAGAAGCTCCATATTGTCATAGGACTCCTTTAGATGGACAGAGTGTGCAGTGGGAATGCTGGGATATTTATTCCCGTTGTGCAGAAGCACAGCCTTGAGACTTTGCTTGGAAGAGTCTATGAAAAGACGCCAGTCTGAAGGATTATGTGGCAAACCAAGGAAAGTGAACAAGCCAGGTACATTTGTGCAGTAGCACAACTTGTTTTCCATGTAAAAAAACAAAGCAAAGTCTTTGTTTCGATTCCTGAAACTGGTGATCCGTCTTTATATATATATATAATGTAATGCTATCACTTACATTTATTGCATAATAACTAAAAAAGAAGACATAAGTCACACAATATTAGAAATTAACCCTGAATGCATATATGCCTTTATGTACAGTATGTGTACAAAATGTACAGTATGTATATCTAAAAAACTAGAGGTGATGAGTAAAAACGGATTTCAAATCTGAATTCAGCACCCCCAAATTAGGTTAAAACAGCTATTTTTGTGCTTGCCTCAGTTTCTTTGTAAACCATTGTAATGATTTGTACATAAGTTTTACAAACTTGCTAACAATATTGGGTCTTATCTGATCCAGAACTTCCTTTATGCCTTGTCAAGGGTTCATGACGAGCAAATTAATTCTTGGTTGATATGGGTACAGTTTCCTTAATGGAATCTAGTTAGCTCTTTGCTGATCACATATGAGTTTTTCACCACTGAAGTTATATAATATCTTCGTAAAAACTCTAATGTCTGATGTTAATCCACTGAAGTTAAACAATTTTTGACGTTCAAAATCTAAAAGTTCCTGGTCAAATATTTGTAGTTTCCTGATTAATAAGCAATGATCACAGTTTTATCTTTTAAGGTTTATAGCATACCAACTTTAGCAAAGCAACAACATAGAATAGTTCTATGTGCTTTGTGTTGATCAATTTTATAAACTTTAGAGGGGAGTTTGTGTAAATTTCAGTCAAGGCAGCAAAACTGACATTTACTCATATATACATTGTTGATTCTTACACTCAAGGATCTTCTGTACATTTAGTGAATAAGTGGGAATTATGTAAAAAAAACAAACAAACATGCATTTTGAAATATTTTTAACTGAAACGTAAATCATTATTAAAATAAATAAACAATAATAAACCTGTCAGTCTTAATTCTGGTAAAACAGCAACATATTAAGAGCCCAGAAATTTATTCACATAGCACACTAACTTGGAAGCAGTATGTGATCCTTTTAAAGATAATAGAATAGAAAATTGTGTTTTTGTTTATATTTGTTGGTTACCACTTTTTGTAAACTTGTTTAGAATGTTGTAAACAGCTGTTGTCTAGTTTTATGTTTACTGGATATACAAAAACAAACCTTGCAACTCTGTTTACAAAACTTGTTTTGAGTTAGTTTGTTTGAATGTTGCTAAAACATTTGTGATAGTTCTGAACATAAGGACATGCAGAAGGAAAAATAATTTCTTTATTTCTTTCATACGGTTAGGAAGCAACTGATGCTATTTTGGGCTGGGTGGAGGAGAATGGAAGATTTTTTATAATGGACACGTGAGTGTTTGTGTGCATTATTATTTAGGCGATTGAACTGATTACCAGTTACTTACATTAATGTATAGTGACCTGTATTGTTACTAACTTTAACAAAGTGCACTTTTATGTTCTGTAAAAAAATAAATAAATCGTATCTATAAAAAAAAAAAAATTATCATTCGAGTATGAGAGGCTTTATTTTTATATTTAAAAAATGCAACTAGAAAATATTGCTATCAGTTTTGTCAGTAGTATTTACATTGTAGTACATCTTAAAACATAATTTCTTTACATATTAGCATGATTAGGTAGACCTGGAGACTTCTGAAACAAAATCTTGACCAACTAAACTTGGTTTGCTCAATTTTTCCATTTAAAAAGAGGGTGCTGTTATAGTTGCCAAGGGAATTATTGTTATTTGTTGTAAGGCCTGTTCTTCCAGTGTAAGATTATTAACTAGGGTCAATATTGAAGAATGTGAGACTGAACATAATTTATTTTTCCACAACTACAAATAGATATTAAGATTTATCATATACTTTCCTCACACTGTCAGTCTTTATAAGGATAGTTTTTTCAAAATTCTGTTGCAATGTAAAAAAAACAGTCCAAAGAGAGAATGGTGTTTGCAAGTTTCTTGAGTAAAGTACGTTGTTTTTGTTTACTTGTTCCTTTCAGTAATAGTATTGGTTAATTACACTAGTTACTATATCAAATGTAATTACTTTAGTTTGTTTTAAATTTTGTTCATTATTATACAAAACCAATTAAACCTCATGAGATATTGCTGGGTTTATGGCTCATAATCTCTTCTAGTGAAGGTGATAAGCTGATGAAAAAATGCACTCTATTCTTTGTAGGTAGATATCTAGGAAAAATATAATTATGGCGAGGTTGATCATATGTTTTGCTTCAAGTTAAAAAACTACAAAAAAAAATTATTTTCAGAAAATGAAATTGGTTCAGTTAAAAAGAAAAAATTTTGAAAAGTTTTATAAGGTTGTTTATAATGTAATATTTTGAAAGAGACCATTTATTATATAAATAAATGGTTATAGTTTGCATTTTAGTGGAACGCTTTGGAGAGAAGCTCTAATTTGAAATGTCAAGTATCAAATATACCCTTATTGTAGGTAGCAGATTCAATTGATGATGGCTGCCATTTGAGAGTTATAGAAAGTAACAAATTTGTTGTAAAATCATTTGTTTCTGGTGTTTATTAGTGCATAACATATAACAAAAAAAAAAAAAAATTAACATGGGGAAATTTAAAAAGTACAAATATTCTATCCTTTTTTTCCACCAGCTGGTTAGCAGATTACAAACAGCCATCACTGGATTCCAGCCAGAGCATCAGCAATATGAGTGGTTGGCGAGAAGATGGAATAACTACACTAAAGTTTGTTAGAAAACGACACACAGGAGACTTGGAGCAAGATTTTCATTTCACAGACACCGAGTGTCTGTACATGTTCTTCCCTGTTCATGGTGGTGTTTTCAATGCTGTAAACAAGAAGATTCGACAACATGAGTCGACTCCAAAGATATCTGAAAATAAGATCTGTATCAAGAGCTGTACACAAAAACGTAATTATATTTGTTTAGTTAATTTCTTTTCAAAAGAGATTTATATTTGTGTTTTTGGTCAAAATATAAGAGGTAAAAATTAATGTATTTCCCAAAATGTGTTTATTTCGATATCAGTTTATAAACATCTTAACCTGTGGTATAGTTACTACACCTGGGCATTAGCCATGTATTATGTATCAAGAAATTTGGTGTACTCTGTACATGAGGATGGCCAAGATAGTTAATAGGCATATTGCAAATACGTTCATTAAACAAACCAACAGTGACAAAGTTTTGATTTAAAAAATCATTGCCAGTCACTTTCTTTTATTTATATACCTAAGAAGCCCAAAAACAAAGCAAGAAACCATTGCCATGATATCAAATCAAAAAGTGATCAACCAACCAGATAGTTAATCTTTCTTTGTGATGTTTCAGTTTAGATAGCTCTACAACTACTGTATCAATAACATCACTTTAAACCAAGACCACTTTGTGTTTGTGTGCAGTGCACAATGTCACTGGTTAGTTATAACTAACAACTATAATATTTTAGTAATAATTCTGGTATAAATGATGTTATCATTACCTTTGAAGTTAGTTTGTTTACAGAAAGCTGTTTTTTTTGTTTGTTTTGAAAGCTGAAGTACAGGATGAAACTGGGATTAAGAGTCAATTACACTGCACAACAATTGTTTTGAAAAGTTTTTGCTGATTGTAACAGGTACCTGGTGAGCATGCACAAATATAAGTTTGGTTTTGCTTCATTATGTAGGAACTCTGAGAAATACAGTTAACTGTTTACCAGTAATAACATATTTAATTGCGTTTATGATTCTCATACTCTAAGTTTAACATAATTAAAAGTGTTTTGTTCCTGATTTTTGTTTGTATTCAATGTCCAGTGCATCATGTTGCAGTGTCCAACAGTAGTCAGCAAGCATTGACGGATTCCAGTTGCCCTGATATAATTTTTCCATTGTAGCAATGTCTTGGTGAAACTGAAGATTTTGATGAAATGGTACATGATGAGCAAATTTGGATGCAATTTTCATGATCAGCAGCCAAAAATCTATGAGGAACATCTAAGTGTTCAAGAAGCAAAAAATTTGTAGTGCAGTGTAATAGATTAACATGGGATGTCTGTCATACTTAAAATACTCAATGCTTTGTACACTATATAATCATAGTTTTTAGGGAGCTAACCCCTATATTATGTATGAAGAGAAGGAATAAAAGAATAAAATTAATACACATTATGTTAACTTGTACTGCACACATTCAAAGAACATCCTTTCAGTCAGGATAATAAACATAACAAATAAGTAATAAACATTTTGTAAATGTAAGTAATGTAGGACTGGCAGTGCCAAAAAGAATATGCCTCCATGCACATACAGTTATACATAGATCCTTTATACATGACTCGGTGTTAAAATGTAACATTAGACTGCAAAATGTATTCTTGACTTTATTATTACTGCAGTTGAAAGTTATATATTATTGACTGTTTTATATGCAGTTTGTTTATCATAATATATTTTTCTCAGGGTAAACATCAATGTAGTGTAACTAAGAGTCTAGGACTTGTATACAAGGAAACCCGACGAGACTCAAAATGCTTCTCGATTACAGACTTTTGCTGTGAGTTTGGCCAAGTTGATGGACTTTATAATCATTTGGTGCTCTTGCAATTTACAGTCTCATGTTAATATTGAAAGTTGTGTAGGAATGATCTTTGTATAGCTGTATAATCCCTATAATGGTGTCTTACTTGGTAAAATAAATGAAATAAGCAAACAATATGTAGAATTCAGATTTAAAAAAAACAATGATTATTTGCAAAAGGATTTGATGTTAACTGTAGCTGATACATTTCATGGTTATTTGTTGTTGTTTGTGACAGAAGAAGTAATTCTTGCTGCTACAGCATCCACATCTACTCCAGTTCCAAATCTGACATCTAAGGTACCGAAGATCAGAAGGCCTGTACTTCGTTTTCCAACTTTTAGAACTCCCAGCACTCCATTACAGCAAGCTACCACTTCAACCATCAGTACTATCCCATCACTACCATCATCAACAACAACAACAACCTTAATGACAACTCAGTTGCATACTAGTCCACCAGTAATGTTGGTGACGACATTATCTACTCCACAGAAAATGGAATACATCATAGAAGTTAAACTTCCTCAACACGGGAATTTAAATCTAAAAGAAAAAGATTCTGAAGAATACCGTAACCTACAGAAGCAGATATTGAAAGATGTAAGTAGTATTCGTATAGTGGTGGAAATTGATTATAAAATTATGTTACTGAGTGTCTTCTGTGGCTTTCATCACTTCAAGACTGAGCATCCAAAAGGGTACCACTTCCTTTAGCTGAAAGCTATCTTGACTTTTAATTTGTTCTCTAAATATTACTAAAATGTTTTTTACAAATAGTGTGCCAGTCAATTAATACCTTTTTATTTCATGTACTATCCTCCATCAGTCACACTGCACCACTTATACAATATCTCAGTTGGCATTTCAGTGTATAGAACTGTTTACTCTACTTCAGTATTGAGGATAGTAGCATTACTAGTTCTCTTCAGAGTAAGTTAACAATATCTATCAAGGGCGCTTAAGCCTTAATTTGCAGGGATTTGGATACTTCTGCTGCTTGGTGGTCAACTCATTTATCCTTTTTCCCTCATTGAGCTTCTGAGGAAGAGTTTATTCAGGGTGAAGATAATATGGAACCTTATTTTTCCTGCCCTGGCCTATTCTGATGAGTCAGATAATGCTGACAGTCAGATTTCAAGGACCTCACTATCCCTATCAATTAGGAATGTCAGATCTCGAATGTTTCACCATTAGCCCTTGATTCCTCTCTTAATGTGTTGGGCGAAGAACCTCATTATGTTTTCATTCAATATACGAGTTCATTCTAGACATTTGCTGATCATTGTTAAGTGTGGGTATGGCCCACTTCGTTTATGGAGTAATTTTTCAGGTAACCACCAGTTCTCAAATCTCTTTTTGGATTACTAATGTAACAATCCTCTCCTCCCCCTGTTATATGCATTTTTATCCTTACCCTCATTTTTTACATTGTTAATGGGACTTGTACCTGTTCCAACCATGATAAGCTGATGTTTTAGTTTGAAACTGAATTCTTAAAAGTGAGGATGCATTAGGTAATGGATTATGATTGGTAGAGGGTAGTTGCATAATAAGTACATGTTGTGAAATGGTGCAAAATTAAAGGGGTATAATAGATTGATCTATTACCAAAAAATGTTTTAGCAATGCTTAGAGGACAAACCAAGATTAAGATAGCTTTGGATGAGATGAGATACGTACAAATAGAAAATGTTAACGTTGATACCTCAATAGTCTGACCTGTATTCCTCTAAGTTCTGTTTTACATGTAGTGTAGTTTTGTATATATTGCTGGAAGGATATTACATTAGGCTTAGTTTTCAGACAGTTACCAGCTTTTATTATATAATCAATGGAGACACATTCTACTACTATCTACAGTTGATCTGCAGCTTGCTGTTATTTAACTCCCATCATTATCATTGTAATACTCGTGAAGCAGAGAAAGTCCTTTTCGGTTCCTCTGTTTATAATGTACTTTTCATCCAGTATCTTGTGAGAATTTGACCAATGATTTATTTAATCAGTGTATAATGTCTGTATTGCATATATATCTTCATATTTGTTATTTCCTACAGATGAGTGTTGTTTTAACTTCACTTGATGGATTTGAAGGTGTAGAAGTTACAGAACTTTCCAGGTATGGATATTTTGTAAAAGATGGATATTTGTTTCAGAAAAGCAAATTTTCATCACTAAATGATTCATTAGTTAGTTTTTCAAACATCAAACATTTTTTATTCATTGTTAGAAGTTTCACATCAACAATTAAAATTTGTACATTTCCAAAATAAGGTTTATTGTGTACAGTTACAATCAACAGTAGTTTAATTGTTCCAGAATGATATATATACTGAAGTTTTTTGTTCATAGACTAAAATATGTAATTTATTAAAAATGAATATATTTCAAACATTCAACACTATCAAACCAAAATTATCACAAATACTCCAAGGATAGTATGTTTTTAAATTGTTGATAAAAGTTCTTAATTATAGAAGTTGTAACTTTTTATTGTTTTTGGGTATCTGATATTTGTATATTTTATCCACTTGTTTAAAAATAGGGACACCAGATGTTTCTCAGTTTTCTAACATTATTAATATTGTCTCAAACATCACCTTGTTGTCAACTGTTCTTTAACTTCTGTAATGTCCTCTTGGTAGCAGAGATAACTTTTACTTATTTTGATGCAGCCTCAGTTTCGTATATATATATTAACAATGAAATTTAGATACAGGGCTGGCTCAAGGTACCTACTGAAAAAATTTATGGACATAAATATTGCAAAAATATAGGAAGAATACTAAGAAACAAAGTGAAAGGGGATATTTGTGGTGGTAGTTGTGCAGAATAGAATACCTCAATGAATACTGGAAAATTCAATTCAATTAAAGAAAGGTTTTATTATGTAGAACACTTGGTTAAATTTTCTAGTCTAATATTTTTAAAATATTTTTTCTTACTATGTACCATATTTGTACTTATTCTGAATTTTAAAAAAATGATTTAATTTTGTAAAGTAAAAATAATACAAAAATTTGAAAGAGGGCAGTTATTTTCTTTCTGCACCCTTCAATTTTAACTTACTCCTTACTGTTCCAAATTGTTATAAACAGGTGAGAGGGATTTTTGTTATTAATGTATGGGCATGGCTTTGAGGATTGTTCTTCTGAGCTGAGGAGTAGAAGCTCCTAGCTTCAAACATATGAGATGCTGTTAAGTGTGCTACATAGTTTTAGCTGTTAGTATATTATGTTGTTTAATCAAAAGAAAAAAGAAGAATGCTTCTGGTTGGTTGCTCTTCCTTTAGCCACCAGTTTAAAAAGATATAGTTGTGTCTGAAACTTGGGTACTCTTAGCAGACTGTTTAGTCCAGGTATTGTATAACATGCCATTTGGTTAAAAAACTTCAAATACCAAAGGTTTTCTTACTTGAAAAACTTGCAGTAAAAAGTATCATTCATACCTTGTTGTTTTTTTTCTCCCTCACAGTGTAAAAGGTGATGAAAGTATCATTGCCCAAATGAATGTCATCATTGTGGATAAACATTTACAAAAGAAGGATTGGGAAAGTGACCGCAGCATTCACCACATGGAAGAATTATCAAAAACCCTTAATGAAACAATAAGGGAAGGATATATTGGTACACTTCTGGTTGATCCAGCTTACCTCATTGTCCAGCCTGCTGGAAGGGGTAAACTTAGCTATTCTTTTATGTCTAAAAGTACATTAAAAATATGATGGAAATTTAGTAACGTACTTAAGGATTTTCTTCTTAAAATTCCTTTCATGATTCTTCAGGAAAATACTCTTTCTCGATTTTTCAATGTATTTTATTATTACTTATTATAAATAATTTACAAATAACAAAAAAACTAGAACAAGTAATTGATTTCTCTGACTAGATTGTTTACTATTAATACGTAAAAAATTATATATTTAAAATAGAACAGAATAGTGGTTTTGACTGGACCTGTGAAAACCATAGCAAACTTCAGGCAAAAAGGCTCTTTTAAACAAGTTTTTTTTATAGCTTGTCCTTCAATTTTTCTTTTTAGTGATGAGATGTGAATGACTTTCCTTCATAACAATTGTATTATTGTTTATTAAATTTATTTTGCAGTGAGTAAATAACACTTTTAATAGTAAAGATAAAAACTTTGACTACTTTTCTTTCTTCAGTTCAGCAAACCAGTCCAAACGAAATTGACACTAACCAAGGTTCGTATTCATTTTTTTCTGTATAATGAATATCAGTGATATTCCTTCTACTTTTTGTTGTTGTCATAGAATACAGCTGCTAGACACAACTGGTTTGAAACATTCTTTATAATTGATTTTGTATTCTCCAAAAGATCCTTTAAATTCCTGTAATGTTTTTTAAAATTGTGGCAACCACATTGTTCTCAGATGAAATGGTACATTACCTTAGTTTTAACTGACTTTATTAAGAGATTGTACTTTACTACCCTATCTTCCCTGAAGACCAACCAGTACCACCTTTATTAAATATTTTTTCCTGAACCTGTTTATTTTAAAATGCTACACCAACGTAAACCTTGTTTTCCTCTCCTCCTAGGATCTAAACATCCAGATTTTCCAGAAGAACATGACACTGAGGTTTACATTATCATAGGAGGAATTGGAGCTCTGGTTTTACTAATTGTTATTCAAGCCAGCTGTATGATCTACAGGAATAGAAGAAACGAGCAGCAATCTCACACTAAGGTTAATGTTCTGCCCCCTGTGCTGAATTCTTTACTGTTGGGAAATTTGTGTGATTTGTTTTTATGTATTCTTAACCTACGAAGGTTGTAACTTGACACTTCACGAATTAAAATCATAGTAAAGCACACTGGCATATTAGGAAATTTAATGTTTACATAAAAATAGTGCCTCTCTTATTCAGTATAATCTTGTAAGACTGAAATCTGGTACCCACTCCCTAGTTTAGTGGGGTTTTTTCTAATCTTTTGGGTTTGTCAAGTGTTAGAAGATATAAATAAAGAACTGTTAGTTATTTACATGCCTTAATTCTGGGTATTCAAATGGTGGTAGATAATTGAACAACAGGACTTTTATATTAGTTTGTTTCAAAGTGATAATTTGTTTAAAAGTACATTTCTGTCTCTTACTACTTGCTCAAACAGCACTTTTTAAGGAGTCAAACGACTCTGTTGGAAATGACTGGGAGATAACTAACAATTAGATACCAATGTTCTGTTTTGTGATATATTTCTTATTAAGAAATGAGAATGTTTAAAAGCAGGGAAGATAAACTATATAATTATATGTCCATACAAACACACTGAATTACAATATCATATTCATTCTTTTTTCTAAATTTAATTCAGGAACAATTGATTAATTCTCAGTGGAAGGACTATGCGACAGCCAGCAGTACTTATAGCTACGAGAACTTTGCAATGCGAGAAGAGGACAGGCATGTAAGTAAACACCCGGTGGGATCTGTTTCCAATGGTAGTGCTGTTTCCAGAAAGAGTGCACCATCTCATCCTAGTGCCAATGGAAAAAGTAATGGTCGTTCCAGACATTCTCGACCTCTCCCGCCAGCTGGACACAGTCACACTTTGGAACGCATTTCTTCTCGCCACAGTGATGGTTTTTCTAACATGTCTGGATATTCCAGTGCATATGCCACTCATGACAGGTCTCTCAGATCTGCTTCTAGTACCTTGAGAGCTCAACAAGAGCTTCAACCAGACTTTTACTTCATGCCACATCAACGGCGGTACTCGGGAGAAGTTGTACGAGTGTATGTGGACTATAATAATCCTGAGTACAGTGGGAAATGAAAAATGTGCACATTGCAAACTTAACATTTATTTTTTATCTCATTTATCCTATAATAAATGTGCAGTGTTATATGAACAGAGAAAAGCAAGGTTGTAATTCAGCAAACAATGTTTTATGGATTTAATCACAAGTGTGTAATGACCACTTGTATTTCTTGCAGTTGACTACCTAGTGGTATTGTTCCACTAACACAGCTGTACATAATCAAGGTTTCATAAAATAATAAACAAGGTTGTGCCAGTTCCATGGAAAAGACTTTTTTGTAAATTTCTCTAAGCAAGTGAGAATGGTTTAACCCATGTTTCTTATTTCATATCAATAACATTTAAAATACTGACCACTCAGGGTGTGATCTTTAATTATATCATTTTATATACAGTTGAGTGTTTTAAGATAGAAATAACCAATATTGAAGATCAATGCCACACCAACCAACTATTCTTCAGGATCGTCGATGATAGCAGAATTGTTTTAAAACTGTGGTAAAAAGGAAATATGGTTGTTCTTAATCCAACTCTACATCTTCTCCACTTACTTTAGCAGGTTAAGTCTATTTCCATCAAATCCTTTCCAAAAAGGTGTACAAGTACTATTCTTTCGTAAAGTTTTATGACATGTTTGTATAAAACAAGGCAACATATTAGAAAGGAATTATATAGGTTTAAGTGTGAGGTAATGTCTGAAAATTATTCTGAATTACTGTGCTAACCCCTGTGACTTTCAATTGGAGGTGTATATATATTGGTGGCATCTTAAATTAACAGGTTGCAGTGCTTTTATTTATTCTCATTTCACTACATTGTTATAAATAGGACTGAGGGTCACAAGTACTGATTTATGTAAATGTACTAAAGCATATTTAAGATTTATTTGTGACAAAACAAAAATCAAGTAGTTGCCACCCACAGTAACATTTGATGCACTCGGACATGTATTGTAAGCTTAACCCAGCAAAGAAACGTGTTAAATAAAATTAAAAACAAGGGTGTGCTTGTATATTGAACTAATAATAAACACCGGTGTGAGAAGACCCGACTTCATTGCTCAATGATAGATTGAAATGTTTAAGTGAAATAAAAGTTTTATAAAGGTGTACCTGTTTGAGCTTGCATTTTTTAAGTAAAAATAGTTTGCTAAAAACAGAGCAGATGTGTTATACAAGGATAGTGTCCAAACATCCAGCATATATGAATTAACTTTTTCCTTTCAGTGGAAATGTATAATTTTACTAGATGCAGCATAGTGTAAATTACATACTACCCACTTGCAGGGATTAATATTAACTTCTACTTTATTATTTTACAAGCTATATGCAAGAGATTTGTAGCAGAAGTAGATGAAGGAAACTACACATTTTATTAACAAATTTTGAGAAAAATATGTGGCTACAATCACAAACATTATGAAGGGATGACAGTTGGTCCATGATGATTCTGATTTTACCGAATGCTGGTAAATAAATTCAGGGCTGACTTTGCTTCCTGTAAGAGAAAGTAATTATAGATCTCAAAGCTTTAACATAATTAACACCCATTTAATAAGACAACTTCTCTCATAATACATTTCTTTGAACTTAAGATGTACCTACTAACATACCTTCTGAGACCTTGCCTTGCTGAAGACATTCCAAAACCTTAAAGTTTCATCCCCAGCACCTGTCACTATAGATTCACCATCTGGTGACACAGCCTAGTTAAAAAAAGATGTACAAATATTCAGTTTTTCTCATGATCAATGTAGCTCTTGATAGGGGAATTAATACACTGCTATGGCAACTTATGGGCTCAAGCAGTGTTGGGGAAATACATTTACATACAAAAAAAATCCACTGCAGGGTTATAGCTAACATTGAAAGCTTTAAAGAAATACATAATACCATACCTATTTCTGCATTAAAAGCAACTGTCCATGAGTAATGTTTTCCAAATGATAAAACGAGAGTTTGTACTTTTTAAACAGAGGTAAATTAATGGGTATAATGCTACAACCAACACTCATTCTTGTTTACCAGTCTCTTCTTAAATCTGGTTTAGGCAGAATATTAATATCAAACAAGACTGTCTAATATATGAGATAACAGGATATGATACAGTTTAATCCTGATGAAATACCAGTACTGTCTCACCAGCCAAGAGCACAGATCCTTGCTTCATCCTCAAGCTGCCTGGGAAGTCTTTATCTTGTTTCCAACAAGAGACCTTTCTTGATAATGTTGCACATCTAGAGACAGCTCTTGCTCCACACATGATACCACCCTTTATTTACAGGCTAAGATACAATTTGTGGAAGGTTGTGTTTTGCATAGCTCTGTTACCCCAAGCTGATTCATATTCTTTTATTTTACAATACTGTTAAGTATAAGACTTACCCTCATTTTGAATATTATAAATCCCCAAGCTGAATATATCTAAGATCTGAGTGTACAAGTATTTTGCATGATAAATAGCTATTAAATACCCTCCTACAATATGCATAACCTGTGAAAAATGGAGTTCTGACATACATCTTTCCACCTCAACTTTGTATCATCAATAGTATGATGCGACTTGCTTATTCAAAATCATTTTAATATACTCAACCATTTATAACGTCTGTACAGATGAACAGTGAGCCTGCAACTGGTAATTAAGTAGGACCCAATAATTTAACCATATCTTTTTTTAAGGGTGAAGTAGGAGGTTGCCAGTAGTACTTGACTACATTTCACTACGATGTAACATACCCAATGTGAGGAGCTCAGGTGTAGTAAATTCTGTTATTCACTATTCTTAGTGGACAACCAATACTGGGCCAGTAAAGATACACAGAAGCATTGACATGATAGCGCAAAGAGGAAAAAGCTAGCCAACAGTACTTGCAACCAACTTTTGGATCACTCAAATTGACCATCACTCTTACAACACACAGTGAAAGACCAGCATACGAACAACTAGTCAATGCTTGGCCAAATACATGATTAATTTATAAGGCTTAGCAAAGAAACAAGCTCCATTGGCAATAAAATAGTACTCACCAGATACAATACTCTATAAGAGTGCCCTGTTAACTTGGCTACTTGAGTTAATGTAGGGTACTTCCACACAAGGATCTGGTTCTGGGAATATCCATGAGTGCTCACCTAATCAGAAATTAGAATCACTTTTATTTATATGAAAATAAAACAAAACATTTCTAGCAAATATGTATCTCAGGATGGCTGGTATGGGCATTAACACTTTTACTCAAAGCAGAGAACAATGTTTCGACTTCAAGATGACCTAGGAAGGTTGAAATGTTCTCTGTTTTATTAGTAAAAGTAGATTTCTTGTCATTAAGAATTACTAGCAAGAATTACATATGTTTATAATTATTAATAAGAAATTTCAAATTACAAAATAAAATCAACCAATCATGTAAGTACCCAGTCCGGTCCAGTGGAATATTTAGGTAAGGGCTTAGCCACAGGGCCCATGGTCTTAATGGGAGCTCATTAATAATTTTTATTTTATGTAAAATTACATAGGATGTAGGGCCCACAAAACCTTAAATCCATCGCTGGGCCTGTTTACAATTTACATCATCACCAATAACTCAAAATTAGTTTTCCTTATCAAGAGTCCCTTCTGCTAAAATATATAAAAAAAATTAAAACAATAAACTTATTTAAATGTTCCTGTGGTATTGATGGATTTTTGTTTATTGTAATAAATAGAAAATTATTAACACTTAGTATTATCACAAACTTCATCCCTGGAGATCCTTGGTAACCTCAAGAGGTCTGCCATCAATTACAAAATATTTTTCTAAATAATTAGTTGTCTCAGAGTTCAATTTTCAGTTGCAAACCACTGCATTTAAACAATGACATAAAAAAGTTAAGCTCACCAGCTCTGATGCATGCCTAGACCATGCTAAGTTGCACACTTGTGACCCTGTGTCCACACACTGCATGGGCTGACCAGTCAAGGTGTTCCAGAATCTTATACACCGGTCAGCCGTACCCCCACCACTGGCTAAGAGGCCATGATGATGTGGTGACCAAGCAATAGCCTTTACAGCAGCAAGATGTTCAGTGTACGTCTGTACAGGTACCACACTATTCAGGTTCCACACAAATAATTTGTTGTCGTTCCCACCCGAGGCTAGGTACTGGTTATCTGGTGACCATTTTAATCCACAAACCTGTGAAAATGTTCATCATAAAATGATTTCTGGCCTTTTAATGATATTAAAATTTGTTTTCACATCAAATTATTTATTTTAAATGTGAAAATAATGTTATATTAACTTTAAAATGCTGAATTTATTTTTATATATATTATAGGAAAGACCAAAGTTAAAAAAATTTAATTTCAGCATGTATATATAAACAGAGGTAAAACATTTTTAGTCTTGAGTAGCAAGTAACATACATGTGTTCTTTTCACATAATTTTAAAGCTTAACCCTTAAGTAAACAATCAGTCTGCCATACAAAAGAAACTGCACATCTACTGAAGACAAAACTTGGTTTAAGAAAAAAAAATGTTCTAGTCACACAGACTTGGGTCATCTAGAAATAATCTCACAAGTTATCTGGTCTCTTGCTGAGTATGTGTTGTCATATGCTAATCAGTACATTACTCTCTTATTTCGTCAAGACCAAGCATACGGACTCTGAGGACATTTTATATATTATAGTCACGATATTTAAACCTAGATGTTTTTGGTTTGGATTCTACACAAAACTACATGAGGCTATCTTTACTAGTCATTGCCACCTCCTCTTGGGCTACTCTTTTACCAATGAATAGTGGGATTGATTGTAAGTTTTAACTACCACAGTTGAAAGGGTGATTATGTTTGGTGAGATGAGTTGAAACCTCAACACTCAGATTGCAAATCAAGAGCCCTAATCATTTGGCTACACTGGACCTAAACCCATATATGGTAATCTTGCTCTGTTTGTGAAGAACACTCACTTGAAATTCACACATAACTTAATGACAGCTTTCCACAGTAACACTAAACCTAACCTAAACACAACCTCATCCTGTGATTAGTGAAAAGAAATCAGCTATAATAACAAGTTTATTGTTCAGATGAAAATGTATTCACTTGCCAGTTAATATGTTCTACCATCTTCACATAACTAAAAATACCTACCTCTTGTCTATGTCCAGCAAGCTTCTTGTCTGGTACCGTGCATGGCGTTCGCACATCTCTCTGAAGAATCAGCCGATCTCGACTCCCTGATGATACAATGTCACTATTCCAAGCTAATGCTCCTACTCGGGCAGAGTGACCTTCAACTACTGATACTCTCTTGTTAGCTGCTACATCCCACACTTGAACATAGCCTTTGTGTGTCCCTACTGCCACTAGGTGGCCCTACCATGAAATACTATTGTAGTCAATTAGACACATTTTAAAAAATAAATGTACTGCTTCTTCACTTCATAAGTTATCATTTTGTTTTTGATGGTACTATTACACCTTATTATCTATTAACTATACTATATTCAACAATTGTTACAATTATGCTATAACATGAAAACTGTCTGTTCACAACACTGATACATCCCTACTTTATATCAGGATCCATTACATATATGCTGTTTAAGAACGACAAATCTCTTATGTGCACACACTGAAACTAAAGGTGTTTATGACACTATAAGGTACTCCATCTTGTAATGATGAAAGAAATTCACTCTATGCTGTTTTATTATTATAAACCTTTTCTGCATGTTACAAAAGACAAAAGTACATCCATATGAAATTCTTTTCATCAGTATATTAAACAGGATAGATTATAACATGTAATTGCTGTAGCAAATCCAAAGCGCACACAATATTCAATCACAATTTAAGACCAAAAATATGAAGAAAATTTAAAAATGAAGTTGAACAACAATCTTAAAGAAAAGTAAAAACACATGCAGCAAGAAAAACAAAGATTCTACATTCAATGTTCCACTTTCATCTAATTACTTCTATTTAGAAATTTGTTTTTGGGTTGTTTATGAGCTACTTATTTAGGATCTTTAAACACCAAAAATAGTGAAATAACAAAAGAGCAACAATCTCCACAAATGTACATGTCACTTCTAAAGATACTCACTCTCTCAGCCCAGGATACAGATGTCACAGAGTCCCCATCAGGAGACAGGTCACACAGCCGTGTCACCTGGGATGTGCATGCACTCCACAGATAAACGCACGTCCCTAAGCCTACACTGAGAATGTTTGTTGAGGACCAATCAACTAGGTTTAGGTAGAAGTCATCCTGAAGCTCAGGGGCATCAAGGACTTTAAAGGGAATTTTTGAGATCTTTCTTGCTGCCTAGAATAAACCAGGAAAATAAATAGTATTAACATACATTATGTTTTTAAAGTTGCCTGTTTCTTAAACAAAAGCCACAACCCATTAGTGAGTGCCACTTTACAATAATAACAATGTGAAAACATCGATCAAAGCAGAACAAATTCATACTATTTTAAGACTGGGTCATTAAGTTAAACCAGATGTCAGTCAGTTAAAGATTTTAAATCTATAAGACTAGTTATATATGCACATAAAGCAAGAAATTTATGTGTACAAAGTACAACAGAAAGTTTTCAAATAAGACAGCTTCTGCAGAATGTTAACTGATGAGAGAATAACAAAGTTTTTAAGTTATGTACTATTTCATACATCTCTCAGATCATCTTATGTATAACAAAAGTTATACTAATTTTGCCACAGTCCTCATTGAAGTATTGAGTAAATAAAAATTAAGCATTTATATTGTCAAAAAATAAGAGGTAAGAAAACTCCACCTTTCTTGGCGACCTTAACAATTTCTGACTTTTGTTACTGACTGGAGATATGGAATACGGTGAAAAGGATCCGTTTAGTGAATTGCTTCGTCTCACCCGGTACTGTGAATAACAAGATAAATATAAAACATTTGATTAAAGTCATCTGACCCATCACACCATGCCCTGAGACACAAGAAGTTTTGTTTTTTTTACCACTTCCATCAGTAACTTCATTTGTGATTTCAGAAAATGTTTGCTGGATTCCACAAAAAAACTATAACATGCTGCAGGGGATAACATACAAGTTTATAGGATACCTCAAGGTAAAACAGTGCCCTGGGTCATAGCATAAGGGGTGTTTTACACCTTTAATGATGTTGATAATTTACAACATTATTTCAACTATAAACTACATGACCTGGTGCACTATTATACCTCAGGGTATCCAATAAAGCCATATACTGTATGTCCTGTGATGTTATAGTTTTTACACAAAACTGGAAAGCAAATAAAAAACTTCTAAAGTTTAACTTATAAATACACTGTTTTTAAAAGTAAATTTCCGTTTTGTTTAAATGGAAGTTACAGTAGAATTAAGGTAAAAATCCTAATTGGAATTCAGAAGCACAAAAAATATTAATTCTCCAAAAGAAATCTTTAACTAGATTCACAGTTGTAAAAGGTCATTAAATATTGTGGTCTTAATTTAACCAATAAAGGGAAAACATAGATTTATCTTAACTTAGTTACAATTCCAATGTAAGCTAATCACAGCAATTCATATTTCTCTTGGACATTTCATAATTAAACACCAGTAACAGCTTCTTGTCAAATACAGTAAATCTTCAAAATGTTTGTCATCACAGTACAGAGCTATGTTTCTTATGTTTCTGGTTTCCAAATGTTCAACATTGCATCATATTAAAGTAACCCTAAACATAACAAATGTACTTAAAATTCTGAATGTAATGGGAAAGTTACAAATAATGTGCAAAAGATTCTTCTCAGATAAACCGAAAATAACATTTACAAACGTTGCGCACTTTCTTTGTGCTTCACAAATCCAAAAAATTATTAAAAAAATTTTTTTTTTATGAAATATGCAATACACAACATTTTACTCAATTCAACAAACCTGAAAAAGATTTTTCCTGTCAACTGGCGAGAATGCTTTTCTTTCTTCTGGTTGATCCTATGATAATTGCCAAGGGTCAATTCAGTAAGTTTGTTATCTCCTCAATACAAATTATACAGTTAAAACATAAAATTTAACTTTGTCAATGTACTTTGTTCTTTAATCTCATGCCCTAGCCAGGAAGTTAAAACATTTTTAATGTCATGTTACTAACAGAAATCTTTTAAAACTTTCATCTGATATCAGTTTTTACTAAAATATTATTTCCTCAGGTATCTGTACCTTGGAACAAGTTAGTATGTATTCTTCTCAAATTTGTAAATAATTTAATCTAACATTTGACTAAGTAAACAAACTCAGTAATGAACGAATGTTGCTCTGTACGATAAAAGAAATAATTTGAATAAACATTAATAAAGAATAAATTGACAGGTCTAAGTAAAAATGTTTTCTAGTTTATTTTCTGCAATGCTTTTAGCAAATGTTCTTTGTCAGTGAACGAAGGGATTCTGTTTGAAATGTTGCAGAAAATAAAATAGTTCACTTTTACATGTATCCATTTATTTATTATCTAAATTCATTATTATTTGATAAAAGTTCATAAATAGAAAATTTAACACAGAGGCTTGGATCATCTTTAAAAAAAATACAAGTAGTCACAGATTATTTTAAGAGAAGTAGAGTTTAGTTGGTAAAATTTGGTAACTGATTAATAGTTGTGACAATTAAACAATTAAATGAACTAATCAATTATTCTTGCATGGGACTAATCTTCCTTTATGTTTTCCATACCTGTGCAGAAATAAAATTACCACTTTATGAAAGTAACACAATAACTTGCACCTGAATGTACATGCTTTTGACTGTAAATATTATCTATTTGTAAACAGTTTTCTAGTGGTGAAAAGACAGTAATACTTTTATTACTACTCTAGCAGTGTTGTGACGTAACCAATTATTTGAGAATACAAAAATCAAAAACAGTGTTTCAACAGCTTTTCTTTTACAGTTTAATTTCAATTTTCATTCTAGGAATCTTCCTTTTCTCTAAGTTTTCCTCAGGAAATTGACCGCTAAAGTTTTTCCTTTTCAAAACTTTCACAACCTGAAAAAAGGAGGAGCTTAATGTCTGACTGTCCTACATTCAATATCTTCAAGTATTAGATCAGTTTTTCTTGTCACCTTCTGCTTTATGGACTAATAACATCCTATACCTTTGTCTTGTTTTTACAACAAATTTATAGGATGTACTATTGTTATGTTTTCATTCAGAATAACTCTAGGATGTCTAAAGTAGTCAATTTTGACTCTCCTAGCATTATGAGATATATTCAGTTGATTTTGTGTATTTATTTACAGAAAAGCTTCTTGCAACACTGGCCTGTCCCTAAGACAGGGAAAGTAGTTTTGCAAACTCTACAAAGCATTTGGAATTACTTTATCTAATAGAAGATGCAAATATAGAGTCTCCAGTCTATCCAGACCTCTCTCTGGAACATACAGACTTTTGAATTAGGTGACTGCAGGGATATCGTCAGAAACTCTTTATAATAGTATCACAGTTTCTTCCTTCCACCATGCCTACATTTACTTGACTTTTTAGATATAACAGCACTTTTTTTTTAGCAGCTCATGTTTCAAACCAGGAAATACATTAAGATAAGACTTCTAAATCACTTTTAGAGCAATAGGCTTTATTAGTGATTTATAAAGTCCTATTTAAATCATTAAGGACTTTCTCTGTAACGAAACCAGTATCAATTTCAGAAGATTCTCTAAAAATCATTTTGTCTGCATCGTGTTGTGATCCAGTCATATTTCCGGTCATTCTAAAATGACAAACTTTTCCAACAACCCCCTGACAAGGTCAAACATACCCTGCAAGGAAGATCAGTTCATTATCCTAGAATTCGTTGAAAAGAGGTTTGATTTCTATAGCAAGTGAGAGAAGAAACTGTGTTTTTGAGATGGAGACTGGAAGTGTTTCATAAGTATTACCACAATTTTAATTTTGGTGGCTTTTTGTTTGTTTGTTTTGCACAAGGATGAGGTCGCAGAGATAAACATGTTTCTGCACTAATGATATTCTCCACATATCTGTACTTACAAAACTTTGGTCCAAACATCCAGTCTCACTTGGGAAGTCTTTAACTCTTACTGGAAAATCATTATGATAAAAACTTGGCAGAGTTTCTTCAAACTTCTGGTTAGTAGCTTTATAACCATCTTTAAAAGCATTGTGAACTGTATATAAACCCCAAGATCCAACTCTAAATTGAGCTTACAAGATTCAGTTGATAACATTCTATGTAATTAACATTGGACCGTCCATGGATATTTACAATAAATACTCAGAACCAATATCTGTGACATTAATCTACACACAGGTGGGACTCCTATTGGTTATGAATAGAACTATCAAAACAGAAAGTACCAAAAAATGAAATTTTGACTGTTACCACATGCCTTAAATACTGCCTTGTACAGTAAACCTTAAGTTGCTTGATTT
This sequence comes from Carcinoscorpius rotundicauda, assembly GCA_011833715.1. Taxonomy (NCBI): domain Eukaryota; kingdom Metazoa; phylum Arthropoda; class Merostomata; order Xiphosura; family Limulidae; genus Carcinoscorpius; species Carcinoscorpius rotundicauda. Next base: position 19,704,618 of record CM022391.1, read on the forward strand.
ACTGATTTCTCAGCCTATACACATTTTTAGTTTCTCACAGCCTAATTTTATGTGTGTTTTTTTTTATAGACAGTTTTTTCACTTCAAAAGAGATGACAAACATCACATGGTTTCATGTTGAGGGGTTAACTACTATAAAACAGAAGAATAAAGCCATCAGACTTCCGAGTTTCTGTTCCAGTTTGAAACTAATCTACGTTGAGGTAATTAAGATGTTTTTCCTCCCTCATATAAAACATTTTGTAAATTTTACTGTCTACAAACATACTCTTGAAAGTATCTGAAATCCTTTCATAAGAATGAAATAAACCATTACAGTAAGTGGTTCTTAAAGTCCATAAAACTTCAAATCTTAAAACATCAGTTTAAAAAAAGAAAGAAAAAGACTTGATCTGGAAGTTGAACTAGTGACAATTACAGTGGTAGTTCTGTTTGTTGACATGTAATGGACAGCAGTATTGTTTCTCGATACTGCTTTCAATGTCTTAACATTTTTACCTCGTCAGATGAATGTGTGAAACTGCTTCTTCCACAATGCTAATGTCAAACAAACTTTGGAAAAATTTACATTTTACAGTTGTAGAGTCATGGTTATCAAATTTATGTGAAAATAAATCTACTGGCAGGCAAAAAACAAAAAAATTTATAATGACACCTGATAACTTCTTTATAAGGTGGAAGTCAAAATATTTTGAAAAATGTTAAAAGTAGTGTGATATGAAAAACCTTTAACTACATAATAATTATTATAAATTTACACGAATTCTATCATCAGTTATAAAAAATAATTGACAACTTTACAAGTATAATGTGTCAAGCTCCAAAGAAAGAACTGTTTATATGGACAGAACTTTAAAAAGACTGGCTGGTTGGTTGGTTGATTTAGTGTTTTATGGCACAAAGCAGCTAGGCTACCTGCACCAAACTTCTGGTAAAAAGTTAAAAATAAATTTAGTAAAATTCATAAAAGGAAATTAAAGTAAAACAAAACAAAGTTTAAAAAACCAAAACACAAATAGCATGAAACCAATGTTTACATCTAGTCTACAACATTGAGAGAAAAACTACAGTAATACAAGTTGTAAAGGGCTTTCTGTAGTGTAACTGTAATCATCATAACTCACCAGGAAAACTAACAGGTAAGTACAAAAACCACCATCACTCACCTGAAGTTAGCAGTTAGCCTTTCCAGTCCTGGTATAGAGTTATTTAATGTTATGGCCAGTTTCTAATTTCAGATTGAACAAGATGAACTGTGATTTTTAAAATGGAGCCACATTAAAAAGGTGTAATGTACAAATTTAAAAACTTAAATCACATTAAAAAGATTAATGGTCTTTAAAAAGCTGAAAACATCTCTAAGATGGACGGTGTCACCATCACTATTAACACTGTAACATTATGGACAAACCTTGGGACAGAACAGTGTTTAAAATGGTGCCGTCGTTGAGAGTCATAACAGCAGCAAGAAAGTAAAATGTGGCTTTTTGTGACCTGAGTGTTACACAAACTACACACTGGTGCATCAGATACAAAAAACAGAAAACGTTAAGTTAAAAAACTGTGATCAATGTGTAGTCTAATTAGAACAACTTCCTCTTTCCTATCCTTACTGAAGCAAGATGGCCAAAGTCCAACATAGGGTTTTATTTGGAAAAGCTTGTTTTCACGTTGCTCACTCCAAGTCGACTGCCAGCTGGCATGAAGCCGAGCCTTGAATACAAGACTATAATTCATGTACGGAACAGGCACAGTGGTGATAGTGTCAGAGCAAATAGACTTAGCTACTGTGTCGGTGAGCCCATTCCCACAAATACCAACGTGGCCTGGTATCCAGAAAAACTGGATTGACGGAGATGTTAAAGAGAAATGGGCCAGTTGGTTTTGAATATCAGTGAGAACAGAGTGTGAACCAACGTAAAGTTATTCAAGGGCCAGTAGAGAACTGCCCAGCTTCTGTGCAATCTAGGGCAAGAGAAATGGCATACAGTTCAGCAGTGAACACAGAAGCTGTAGAAGGGATTTTGTTCACAACTACCAAACCACAACAAACCATAGCAGAGCCATGTCAAATCACTCAGAAAAATAGCAAGAGAAGCAGAAGGCAGATGGCACAGCATGTAATAGTGTATATTATCAAGGTCCTACTGATTTACTGCCAGACTAATGAAGGGCCAGTTCAAGTTCTACCAGTGTAAAGGGATGATTATAGTCATGGCTTGATGGCTAAGAAGGTGGAAAAAGAAGCAGAAGTGATGGATACCCAGCAAAAGCTTTCACCAAGAGTATTAGCTACTTCCTGGCCAACAGAGAGTAAGATTGAGAGGGGTACGGAATTATATAGCCCACTGACATTTTGAATCTTGTCCCATAAGACTTTGGAACTGATGGTAGAAGATATGCCTGTTGTGAACTTAATCCAAGATTCCTTCTGGTTTTGATGTCTTACCCACCTAGCATGTGCATGGGTCTGCTGGAAAGCAATAAAATTCAAGAGAGTGGGATATCTACAGAAAGTATCCCAGGCCCTTTCTAAGCCTTCCATGCCATGTGGCAAGTAGGATTCTACCAAGGATAAGAATAATAGTGAAAAACGTGTCTAGGTTTAAGGAATACCCTGAGCAGCTGCTTGTATAATACAGTCAGTAACTGATGCCACACAGCTGTCTATTGATGGCTTACAGATGATGGCAGGATCAAGTTCTGCAAGACAAGTAAAAGATGGTCAGTTTGCGTGATCCAGCTTTCACCAGTGCATGCAGATCATGTGGCACTGGCCACGGCCAGTTTCTCTCAAAATTATAGTAAAATGATCACTGCCCCATAAATTATTGTCAACCCTCCATGAAAACTGGGAGAATAGTGAAGAGATAAATAGCAGTAAAGGACTGACTAAGTGCATAAAAATAAGTAGAAAAACCAGTATTGAAAAGAGAAAGGTTGTGATCAGAGAGCATATGCTCTACAGAGTGCCCCCACCTATCAATATCAGCACTTTCTCAAAGGGGATGATGTCCATTAAAGTCCCCCAGGATTAATAAGGGAGATGGCAACTGTTCAACAAGAGCATCAAGATTTGATTGATCATATGTCTCTCCAGGCAACAGGTAAAGAGAACAAACAGTGATAGTACAACCCAAGGAAACACAGATGGCTACAGCCTCCAAGGGTGTGTCGAGTGGCAAAGACAGGGTGGGCACATACTGATTAAACAAAAGTGCCAACTCTCCATGCACTCATCCATCACAAAGCCTGTCATTTCTGTACAAAGAAAACTACCAAAAGGTGACTGTATTGGCAGGTTTCACAAATGTTTCCTGTAAGGAAAGAGATACAGGATGGTAAGATGCAATCAGTGTTTTGATGTCATCCAGATTAGAAGGTAAACCTTGATAGTTCCATTGTATCAAGGTGACCATTTCTATTTATGTGTAAGAAAATTGGGTGGAGAACCCTTCTGTTCATGACCATGTCTTTTTCTCCTTACTGTCCTTATTCAAGGAAGGTCTATTGACTTCCATGGATCCTGCCCTGGATTAATTAAGCAGGTCTTTGCTGTTGGAAGAGGATTTCAGTGACTTAAAACAAGAACGAATGATTTTTTTGCATCTTGGGTTGGGAGAAGAAGATGTATCCAAGGAAATGCCTGTACCTGGAACCAAAGGATGTTTGAAGTTTGTTGGAATGTGTGTAAAACACAGAGATAGGTGTTGAAGTTGAATCATCAACTTTTTTAACCATGGAGGTCAAAAGACTTTTAATTTGTTTGGAGAACGATTCTTTTGGAGGCACAGGGAGATCCATCTGCATTCTCACTGTAGTTGTGGAAAAATGTGTAGCAGCATATGTTTGAGATGAGGTGGTGGAGAGCAATTTTCAAGCCTCAGGATAAGTAATGTTATGAATCATTTTCAAATGCTGCACTTCTTTTTTTCCAACCATTTAGGACAAGAATGAAAGTAGGACAGGTGAGAGCCATTGGAATTGATGTATTGAAGGTCCATTTCACACTCTTAGGCATCGTGGTCCTTGTCACTGCAACAAGCACAGGTCAAGGAATCATGACATAACGTCTTTGAGTGACCAAACCGCTGACACTGGAAACATCGGAGAGGGTTTGGAATGTATGGCCTTATTTTGCAATTAAGATGACCTGTCTTGATGGTGGCAGACAGACATAGTGGTGTAAATGTGAGAATGAGAACATTGGTCAGCATCATAATTCCATCTTTGCGAGTGGATATACGCCTTACTGCAGATATTCCTTGGGTGGAAGAAACCAGCAAGAATCTCCGACTCTAGGATGTTCTTTAAATCCCTCTCAACAATAACTCCTTGAGATGAATTTAAAGTAGCATGAGGTCTAATTTCAATAGGTATATCCCCAATTGCTCTTAAATGCAAGTGTTGTGATGTGGATGTTTCCACCAATATGTCACCAGATCAAATTTTCTTTACTGACTTTGGAGAACCAGCAAGTCCATCTTGTCGCTTCTGAACAAAAAAGTGAGACGCTTGCCCTGAAGGGTTGTCTGAAAGTGAATGCAATATAAGTAAATGAGGTACAACAGGTGATACAGATGGTGAGGATTGCTGCTAAGAATCTTCAAGACATGGTCGTTTACCTATAGATTGTTTTTTAATATTTTATTAAGATTTTTAATTGGAATAATTATAATAAAGAAAGGGAACCCACCCACTATGGAGCCCTAAAAGGGGACTTACTACAATGTCAAACCAGGACACTGCAGAAATGCCAGGGTTTCATGAATACTCTACCCAAACACCAGCATCAGAAACAAATCAGATACAATACTTGTTGAGAACATCCAACACTGATACTTGGTTAACTTTAGCCTGAGTTAACCAGCCGATTGACCCAAGGGGGCCACTCCAAGACTACCCGTCTACAGAAATTCAAGGCCAAAGTAGTGTGTCAGAGTTAGACCACTCAACCACTAGGATCCTCTCCTCACCTTCACGGGTTGCCATGCATGGCAAACACATGGGTGGATGTTTAAATCCCAGAGGAGGTAAACTGAAACAACAGAACCTTCCCTGGGAGATCCCCTCACCACTTACAGGAATCCACACTGAGAAGACTTTCAAAAGAAAACATTATACAAAATCAGTATATTTATATTTTACAGTATAGGTTGGAAGAAACTGTTGAAATATGTGTGTGTGTAGTACGAGACAGTGTTTAACAGGCAGGTGGTGAACTGTTGAAATACGTGTGTTGTACAAGACAATGTTTAACAGGCAGTTAGTGAGAGCCTGAAATTTGTTTATTTTCTCAGTGCTTCTTATCTAGCAAAAATTAGTCAAGATTAAAGATGTGTCCTAACTGTAAATATATTAACCACAATAGTATTACATATTGTTAAACCTGTACTGGTCCAGTTATTTCTTACAAATGCAGTTAAACAAGTGATTCACCAATAAGTTTTGAGCAAATAAAGAACAATGAATATCAGTTGCCTTAACACTTATTCAAACAATTTTACTCTAAGTAACATCAGTTACTTTTATAATTACTTCTGTAATGTTAAGTTAAAGCTACACTTAGTTATTATTAGTGTAACCAACAGCCACTAGGCCACACCCTCACATTCATGTCATGTACCAACCAAAACACACACACACACTGTCACATGTAGTTACACAAGTGGAAGTAGTAACAGTTCACACTGATTATTTTTACAGGGTGAAATTATCAAGAGCCGTAATAGTCAGAAACTCTAATTCTGATTTGATAATTAGTTTTACCAACAATAACTGATTAAGCTAAATTATCTTGAATTAATCAAAATTAATAACAAGCTGTAATGGAAACAGTTTGATATGTATATCAATATTACTTCAAGTTTTCAACTAACCTTGATGTCTTCTATGTCAGCTCCTAACAATTCATTCTTCAATAAACAGTTATATGTTATACCATCCTTTCCTGACTCTGTGGTAGTGTCTTTAGGTTTTTTCGTCTGTCCGGGAGACTTACTGTTATCCTAGGATACATCATTAAAAATATCATTATATCATTAAATTTTTTATCTGTAAAACATTTTGGTTAATTGATTTACAAGCCTAAGTAATTAACATTATATATGTGTGAGGACAAAAGAGAAGGGAGAGTGAGATACAGATACAATGTTACAGTATTTTGTATTCTGCTAAATATGGAACACAATAAAACATTCAGCACAAGAGAACTTTTATAAATTTAAGAAACAATACTAGTATTATTATGAAATAACTAAATTCTTGTGTTATATACTAATATCTTACAAGATATCCCAGTATTCTTGTGAACCTTGCAAGTGAATCAATAAACTCAAAGGTTTATGTTCTCAAGTATTTAGTTTGAGTTAAATATTACTAGGGTTTAAGTAAACCAGTTAGATTGGTTCTTACCTTTCCATAAAACTAGTGAAAAAAACAAGTTTGGGGTACATCAACTAGTTTCTGATGCTTTGGCTTTCATACTCAAATTACCATGTCTTTAAAACCATTCCCGAACAAAGAGCTACATATATAAAGCAACTTTATGTTTCAGCCTGTTATAATCAGGCCAGCAAAATTTCTAAATCAAAGACACAGATCTCAAACTTTCCAAAACTCTAGAAAATGGAGGGGTCATTCCATGTCAAATCATCCAGATTCTGGAAAATTTTCCAGGTGATCACCTCAGAATGCCTTGAAAAAATTCACATGTGCTCATCTATTCATAGAGTGAAAAACTGCCAAAGATTGGATCAATATCTCCAATAGTTTCTGATTTACAACCCTGTAAAATGTGGTTAATTTATGTTTACTTGTGGCAAATTAATTTTCAGGCAACTTTGGCTGCTTAAAGCTGCAAGAGTAATGGTGGTAGAAGACTGAAATTTGTTACACTGGCCATACTTTGTTTATCTGAAGAAAAAAAAATCAATTCAGGTGTGTCACTGTGTGCAAATATATCCATACAGTTTTGAAATAATTTATGAATCCCATTGAAATATTCTAATCAGCCTTTATCATATATTCTTACATCTCTGAACATGATCTTCAAAAAAAATCAAGGTTGTGAAAAATAATAAATTATTAAATTTTAAGTGTCTCTGATCTGTACCATTGGGCAAAGGACCACATTCAGGACATTCAGTTCTTTCTTGTCAATCAGGAATCAGTCCTGCAGACTTGTGTAAAGTTTGATCTACCTGAGCTCTATGAAAAATCCAAAACTGTGGTAGGCATTACGTCACATCATAGCTTTATTCCCCACTCTATCAACAAATTGTATATGAGAAGGCTATCAGATGATGATGTGTACACAGTTGTAACTGATCACAGTAACAGTGAAAGTGATACTGCAGCAGCTCAAATAGGGTCTAATGATAGCAATGACAATTATCAGCCAGGGAAATATGTGGCATGCTTATATGATCATGAATGGTATGTGGGAAACATAAAACACAGACTAGATGAACATTCCAATGTGTTGGTGTCAATGATGAAGAAATCAAGAAACAAATTGTTCTCGTGGTCTACAAGGTCACGTAAAGGTGAAAACTGGATTCCTTTCCAACATATTCTTTGTCTGATAAGTGCACCTACTGTGCAAGGCAGTAGTGCTTACCACTGTGTTCCAAGTCAAAGTGATCTCAGCGTAAACAAACTCAAATTCCAGACATATATTCAACCTGTCTGAACAAAGCAATGTTTATTTGGTGTTGTTGAGGCTAAGTTATCACCAAAGCAGTTTTTGACACATTTCATTGTCATGACTATTGCAGTTTGGTGTGACTAATCTTTCTCAGTTATCCCTATTGTAGCACTGTGCTTTTTGTGTTTGATTTACCTTTGTATTTATTATGAATCTTAAAATCAGCCATATCTGCATAACTGTAATCCATACACAATATATTTGCATTGCCATGTGATCTAACTAGTTATGCCAATAAACTTGTTCAGAAATGAATTAATTCTTTCTTGTTTCTTACAACTTCATTATTTAACACTGTGAAAGGCTGGTTATAATATTTCAGTGGGGTTCATAAAATTTTAACAGGTATTTTTCAAAATTGTATGGATATATTTGCACACAGTAACACATGAGCTGAATTATTTTTTAAATAAAAAAAATGTGTAGCCAAAGGATACTTTAAAATATTATAACTCAAAAAGTAGGTTGAACACCATCCTGAGTTTTTTTGTAGATCGTATTCGGAGATGTAAAAATATATGGTAAAAATCTGAAAAAGCTGAATAACTGGTGACATGGTCAAATTGTGGCCTGAAGTTGGGCTATTTTTAGCTATGTCATAAAAAGTTGCATGCAGCTTAATTTTTTTACAGGAGATCTAATAGACTTTTAATTACAACAATTGCTGATTTATCAACTGATATGTCATAAGAAATTAAAAAAAACAATTTGGCTTTGTATCATATTAAGGCTCAGAGCTATGGTTTATTACGTAAACCAATGTTTTTTACGATTTTGGGTTTTCAGGTGATTTTACAGCCTCACAATGTAAATCCTAAGAGAGATAAACTTTGTTTGAGACCATTTTTGAATTCTGTGAGATTAATTCAGTCAGTGTAGCAAATTTCAGCCTTCTATCACCATTACTCTTGCATCCTTAAGCATCCAAAGTTGTCTGAAAATGGATTCACCAAAAATAAACAAATTAACTACATTTTAGAGGGTGGTAAATCAGAAACTATAAGATATATTGATCCAATCTTTGGCAATTTTTCATTATATGGGTTAGATGAGCACGTTAATTTTTTCAAGGAATTCTGTGGGGGTCGCCTGCAGCACCTGGATGATTTGACATGGAATGACCCTTGGGGAAGTTTTCAAACCAAAGCTTCTGCTACCAAAGTGGAGACACAGTCACACTTGTATTTCACAGACTCTCTTATGTAAATAAATGTAATAAAATGCCAGATAAAATGTGTACAAGTTACTTCAATGCACAATATTCACACAGAGTAGGCTTTAAAACTGAACATTATTTAATAATGTGTAAATTACAGATAGCCTATATACGTCTTACAATCAATATACTGACATTCTACTGAAGGCTAGTCCCACCAAAATCTTTTGATGCACAATATATATATATATATACAATCATTCTGCATCCCTCATCACAAAACTCAAAACACCAGGTAAAAAACACTTATGTAAAATAGATTGGAGATTGTAGCAGTAGTAAGTTGGAATAACTACAATACTGATAGTTCTACTGTTTGAGTAGACTTGTGTCATTTTAAACCTAACAACCAACATACTCATGAAACTACCAGCACTATGATACATAATTAGTGTAAAGAACAAACAAGGAGATTTGGGTTAACTCCATGGGTAATTTTTACTCATAAACTGAGTAATTTGTATAGTTATATAAAAACAACTTATTTCCTTCACTGCTTCTTATAATCCCATAGAAAAATACCTGTATCATTGATAAGTTGGTGTCCCAGTTTGCCCCAGCTCGAGTTGGGATGAATCGATCCCCATAACTGTTTTTCAAAGGAGAGTTGACTGGTGTCAGGAAGTTCTGATGTGTGTTAGGCTAAAACAAAGAAAATCTTCATGCACTGGACTTACTCAATTCCAATATCGTGTGTAATAAAGATATCAGTAATTAGTGGTTTTTGCTAACTGATTAACTTTCAGACTCATTAACTGGTCATTTAACTAACAACATGCAAATACATTTGGGAATCAGTAATTATGATTAGTTTAACATAGCATTACCAACTTTAATCAAAGTTTGATTAATTAATTATTTTACATGACTACAATCAATGTAATCAATTAACTTGTTTAATTACCCAGTTCTGATCACATATATAGCTTACCTCAAAGGACATCTCACATCATACTCTTAAGCCCCACGACACACATTTTCACTGAAAAATTAATTATCAAGCAAAGTTGGAAAAGAATCACTTCTTAGTTACACTAATAAAAAATTATCATTGCGACTACAAGATAGCAAATTCTACAATTATTTTGTTATGGTTTTGTTTACTGTTCATTTATTATTCCTTCTGTCATTTGGTTCATATATGAAGTTTTAGTTAAAATGCCAACCCACCTTCTATATAGAACACTGATTTTATAAGTATATATTACAAAACTGACACAAGATACCCCTAGCAGTCACATACAGATAACCACTGCTGTGAAAGATTACACAGACTTGTGGTAATAATTAGTCATATGTGATGTAATCTCATGATCTCACCAAAAAATCAAATGTCTTCCTTGATCTTGGAAACAAACAAGTTGACAAGATGTAATTAGAATTATTGCTAGTTATTGATAAATGGTCTAAAGTTGGAATACTTTATTGTCCTTTGGTAAATTAGGTTTCTCTCCTTTTTCCTAATTCTCATGAAATTAATCACTCTGACCTACATATTGTATTCTTTACTAATGTTTGTACCACACTCTGCTCAAACACATGTTAACTAATTGCTTTTTAAAAGTGATTAAAATTTGTATTATAATTATTTGAAAGTTTTATTTGAGATTTCTATTGTTATATTTTAATACATGATCTTTGTCTGATCCTGGCTGTAGTAGCATTATGTTTAGTCACTTAAATGATAAAAGTAATAATTCAACAATTATGAACAAATATTAAAACATTGCGAACATGCACCATAGTGTATATTTGAACTTACAAGAAAAACAGTAAGGAATTAGTGGGCACTTTATGATAAAAATGAAATACTTTCTGGGTACAGTTAATATCTGTAAGCAAACAAATAGGTAATAATTTTTGGTAACTTGTGGATAACTCTTCAGTGTAATAAAGAATTTACTTACTGAACTCTCAGGAGAAATAATACTATTCTGTCCATTCTGTTGCCTCAGTAGTCGTCTCTCATATGACTGGTCTAGCATCTTTCCTTCATTTGTTGAATGAAATAAGAAAATTTAAGCATTTTTACCAAGGATAGTCACAAACCAAACACCAAGTAAACTAAAAAGACAAGTCTGTTTCTCAGACACACTAAAACGCAAATTTATTGAAAACCTGAACTGATTTTTCAATAGATGAAATACTAAAGCATTTTTCTCTGATTAAGTGCAACTTTAAACTGCATGTGAATGTGAAATATTGTTCTATGAATGAACTTTTAAATATTCTGACAGTTTCATAAACATTTTCAAAATTCTTACAGACTAAACAACTGTTTCAGCAACATTATTTAGTCACTCACACAATGAATTATAAAAGTTACTCTTGTGTCACTTGGTGATATAAACCGAGATACTATGATAAAGGCTATGTCATTTGTTAAAACAGATTAAAAGTACTCTATGAAAGTTTGCTTAGTTTGAAAATGATTGTTCCAACAGTGCTAAGTAAACTTACTGAAACAAAGTGTGTTAAAAATATATTATGTTTTATCAATAAATAAAACTGATTTTCATGTTACAACTTGTTTTAATTCACATAACATATTTCAAGAGACTAAAACAGAACAATCATACCTAGAGTTGTTTATCTCATCATATAACCATGTTTTAATAAACTGTTTACACATGCAATATATTTAAACTGAATACTGAAATGCAAGAAATAAACACAGCAGGAACCATCAATGATCCAAAAGGTAAACTGGGAAGGATATGTTTTAGTCATAGTTGTGTTAATTAACTTGAGGAAAATTCTGTTACCACATTATTTGTCGATGGCTGAAAATCTATTAGTTTTGTTGAATGATTTTAGGATGTTTGAGGTAATATTTAGGTGTTTGTTGTTGTTGTTTTTTTACTGAGGGACCTCAACCTTTTTTCATGCTCTTAGCTTTCACTGATCAGGTTAATATTCAATTAACTCTTTCAATACTACTCATACCCAATATACACGTCCACCTTTGAAGCACTTCTATGGGAGTTTGGACATTTGTCTCCCAGGAATATTATTCAAATTTCTTTCCCTAAATTTACTGTTTTCAGATAAGTATTGTTAAAAGTGTCTTTTTGTTTCTGTTGTTGGTATCTAGAAATAAACCAGGCATTAGATATGTTTTTTGTTTACTGATGTACCAGTTAGCAAAATGGATGTGTCAGGATGTATGCACTAAGTGTTCATCGTCTACTAATAATGGGCACTTAGAACCAGCCTGTTAGGAAGATTCCCAGTAATCTTTGATGCTACTGTACAATCTATGGCTCTACACAAGAAATAACAACTTTTCCAACCATTCAATAACTTTCTGATTATTAGTTAGGTATATAATATGAGTAGCTATTATCAAATAATCATAATTACTAATGTACATTTCTTTCTACATTAGGAGTTGGAACGTGCATAGAATTTCTCTCGAACTCATAAAAAACCAATTAAAACATGTTAATAGTTTCAAACAAGAAATATTTTTGAAACCATTAGTAATCTTACATTATTCATAGTTATGTAATTGAATATGGGCCATTATTATTAATATCATATGCTAATTAGTGATGTTATTTACCTTAGTATAGTCGAGAGGTATACACAAGTTCTCTGTAAAAACTATAAGAGGACACAGACATAAAAAATAACTAAAGTAAAATAAATAACACTCACCACAACTTTGGTTTCATAAATATCTAGTTGGTTTTCACAAACAACAGCATTGTTTAGTCAAGAAACATGTAATAAATGTCCATCTAAAGAAAAAAAAGTTTTGGTTGATCAAAAATATACATTATGTGAAATTGGGGTGGCCACATTTGGAAAAGGCAGATTAAACAATTTAACTTAGTTTAAATATATATACAAAACTGTGCCTTGGAAATTTTGTGCATTCAATACATCAGAAGAAAGTTTAGGAGGAAATGACTCTACTAAAACAACACAACATCAAAATAAAGTAACAGTGGTATGATAAACAAAATATTAAATTTCTCTTACAACAACAATGCAACTACTAGTCACTCATTCACAAACTCCACAAATTCACAAGTATGAAAAATTCTGATTTTCCAGGCGTATAATTTTTAGAAGTTATACTAAAGTTTAATGTATTCGTTACACCAAATTTCAAATATTTTTATTTGATAATATTAGCCTAAGTTTACTTATGATTAAATTTTAATTAAGAGTAATAAAAATTACAGTTCCGTCTTGTAAGTTATATGTTTACAACTTACAGGTAACCGTAACTTTAGCTGTTCCAACTTTTTATACACACAGTACTTACATTATATTTACTAACAATAATATGATAAAAAGTTATTGAATGACAATCCACAAAACACACCCAACGAACTTCACAATATGCCAATTTTGCATATAATCACGAGTAAAACGATACGTCACGAGATTCGGTTTCTAGTGTCACTAAACGGAGTTTTCTTATACTACGGCAAAGTAAAATGATACATAATATCTTCGAACGTTTTCATATCTCACACAAGCATACTTTTTTATAAGTGACATATTGTTTCCACTATCTTATGCTGTGCTAATAATAACATGCACCATTTTAAATATCACAATTCTCTGTTTACGAAAGTGAAATATTTCAGCAACTTTATTACTTTCTCACTTTCCACCATGTAAACTGTTGTTTAACAATTTTTATTCCCATTGAGAGAACAGTAAATATCCAGTCTTACAACGCTAAAATACAGGGTTTAATTCCCCTTGTGAATACAGCAGATAGCCCAATGTGGCTTTACTCTGGAATCAAAGTCAATCCATTTTTCTTCTGAATACAACATTTTTCGTGCAGTAGAGCTAGTTGACGAAAACGTTTGACAAAAGGTAATAAATATCTTTTATTTTGATATTTTAACAGTTTTATGAATTTCAAAGTTATTTGTATTTAGAATTAAGTTTAGATCAACTGTTATGAAATACCAAATTTCAACAATTTGGACTGAAGAGGAAAGGTAAAACTGATGAATCTTGTAATCGTATCTGCCAGCTTTATACCTCTCTTAACTTCTAAGCAAAATTTTATAATCGATTTATACAGACATAATATATATCTATTTGTATCGTGTTTCATTGTTAGGTGTCGGAGAATTTTGGATTATTTCATAAAAATAATGCGAAATCCAATCTACCTAACGATAACAAATTAATCTTTTGTTCTTTGATTTATTATTACTTTGCTGTAAAAAAGGAAAATTTGAAACTAGAACTATTGGGGCTGTAAACTCAGGTTAAAACAGGTCCGTTATGTTTTTAATACCCAATAAAAATCATTTGACTAAATCTACTTATTTTCGAGGGGACAGAAAAAGTTGTCCCGCACTGCTACAGCGGTAAGTCTACGGATTTACAATGTTAAAATTAGGGTTTCGATTCCCGTCGGTAGACTCAGCAGACAGCCCGACGTGGCTTTGCTATAAAAAAAACCACTCACACATAAAGAGTTTCTGTATGACGTGGGTAGGCCTATCATGCGGTGAAGAGTGGAGAAATTTGATTGCCTTGCCTTCGAATAACGTAAATAAATGTATCCCCGTTCCAACCTAGCATATTTGCAATCATGCAAAGTCCTGGCGAGGCTAGATCTAGTCATGCGAATAGAATGATAGGCCTTGGCCAATTAAAATCTCATTACACCACATATTCCTCTTCACGGTTTGTGACCGACACGTTGTTTCTTATCGAATGATCAAGCAGTAGACCTGGAAAATGGTTAAAACTACAATGCTAGTCTAGCTTGAAGATATCTGCATGTTTCGATTTTTTATTCACAGAGATTTTCGGAATTTGTTTTAAAAATAGTTTAATCATTGCTAACAAGGTAAGTAACAGTATTTTAAACCTGGAAAACGAAGATTCCCGACGATAATGAGGTTACCGGGAAGAAGATGAGACACCAATTAAGACGCAATATGAGACTTAAAAATGCGTACGACATAACGCAACTTCCTCAATTTTATTACAGAATATTTCAGTACAGCTTCTTATCTGTTTAAATCTCTCAAGACTTTCATGCAAGCATTGTAAGACTCATTTCCCAGATATAAGGAAAAATGTCAGGATACGAAACATATAAGGTTTTAAGTTTAAGGGAAGTAATAGAAATACAAGATATGACGAATATAATGGTAAAAATAATGACGTTTCTCCTTCTACTCAATATAATAATAATAATAACTGCCAATTTCATTAGACACATAATAGTGACATGTAAAAATATCGGTTTCAAATTTGGGTTTTACGAAACTTGAAAAAGTTTCCTGCAAACATCCTCTATGATGACAAAAACAAACAAACAAAAACTGATTAATACATATGTTACGCACTTGGAGGGTTATACAGATAAAGAAATTGTTGACTTTGTTGCCCTCTTCGAGGTAAGATTCGTTGAAAAACCTTCGAAATCCAACAAACAAAATATACTGAGAAATATATCTGAATAATCTTTGAAATCAACTTTCTCAAACGTTTCACAAATGTTAAGGATGTACTTGTGGCTAGTACCAAGCAGTTACTAAGGAGAAAGATAATTATCGATGATAAGAAAAGATAAAAAAATACTTCGGTCAACAATCAGCCAAGAGAGGTTAAATGTACTGGTATTTCTGTGCATAGCAAATGACTTCTTAGAATCGCTTCGTACCATAAAAGCTACTGATACACAAGAGCCACGAAATCGTAGTTCTAACCAAATACAGACGACATGGTCTGCTACAACTGCTAGGTATACCATGTGAGTACCTGTGTCATCTAGGCATATGTGTGAAAATGCATGATGTTTTTGGTTTCTTTCTGTCTTTATGTTTTTGTTGCCCAGATGCAAATTTTGTCTCTATTGTAACACCACTTTGTTAAGAAACGTATGATATTGTTAACTAATTTCTAAATGAGTCTTGAAGATTTGTGGGTATTATCTTCTCATTATTTCCAAAAGTTAAATATGTCTTGAAGCTTGTTTGTTTTGCCTTAGTCTTTAGTTGCGATCACAATAGAATCAATAGAAAAATTTAATCCTAGGCCCACCTAACTCCTGGCTACAGTTCTAGGCCTAAGTTTACAAACGAACTTTTCAACTTAAATTCTAAAACATCTGTAAACCTAATACTAAGTAATTCACTAACATCATTTAACGGAAATTTCCTTAATTTACTAAAAATACTAACAAATTTACTGATTTCCTTACAGAGCACTAACTCTTACCACTATCTTTACTCTATCAACATCCCACTTGACTGGACAGTCACTGGACTGTTGACCAATTGTTTGTTAAATACTAACATATACTTTTAGAACATTCTTTGGTTGCCAGTTCTAGGTGTTATTCAAGAAAATGTCTAAACCCGTTGCCAGTTACAGGTATAGACCTATTTCGTGAAAGTGGTTAAATCTGTTTCCGTTCGATGTTATTGCATGTTGATTAAATGTTCTTTCTCTAGAATATCAGTACAAAATTAAGGACTTATTGCATATTGGCGGTGGGTGATGATGATTAGCTGCTTTCTCTCTAATTGGAGCCTCTCGCTAGCACAGCGGTAAGTCTACGTATTTATAACGCTAAAATCAGAGGTTCAATTCCCCTCGGTGGGCTCAGTAGATAGCCTGCTGTGGCTTTTCTATAAGAAAAACACATACACACACCCTATAACTCACACTATATTAGATACCACTAGAGCCGATAGCTCTTGTGTAGCTTTGCGCGAAATAAAGAAACTGATAGAAATACATGCACATACACAGATCACGAGGAGATGAAATAAAGAGAAGTTTTTAAGTTTTCATAACAGAAATTGGTCTTGACTATTATAATATTTCGAATTAGTTAATATTATACGTAAGTCAGCGATTCCGCTACTTTCTAAACTAATGACTTACACGTAGACAATAAATTTTCTGGGACCATTCTCAATTATAGGGAGAGTGGAAGCTACTATCTATTGATGGTCTTATATCTTGTCTTGGGAATATGAAGAATATGATAGAGCAAAATATTTTACGGGTTCTTGTTTTGCATCCGTAGTCTGAAAATCGCAGTTATGAATAAAATTAATTAATGCACACAGACTTCTAACATTTTAAGCGTCAGACATAGTGCTGTGTTTTGTGGGGCACTCATTGGAGGGCCTGACGTTCGTCATGTGTGGCCAAATAAACTCCATAGTTTCAGCTGTTGCCGCTTTATAAAAACGAAAAAGTATCATTATTCAACTTGAATAGACATTATTGCGAGGATTACTGCTAACTGGTTATCTTTCTTCTGGTCAGTAACTAAAAGTCACGGTCAACTTTACCTGTGAACCCCATAGGTATAGTACCTGGCCGTTTAATCCAAGTACATTTTAGGCGTCGTGAAGAAGTCTTAGACAGACCTAATTAAATGTTCATCTAAAATTGATTAAAATAACTTTAAAATGATACAATTATATACGTTTAATCAGAATAATGAAACTTAAAAACATTATAAAATATTTAAAACTATAAGTATTATTGCAAATAAATTAAAATATAAAACTCAAAAATATTTTTGGTGGAACGTAAATGAAGACACGTATTAAAGAACGGGAACAAACAACAATATCGTTTTTTTAACTGTCATCTTAGGACATGGCCCCGATAGAAAAAAAACGCATATAATTAGTTATTATTATTACTATTTTACTTGACGTAAGTTAACATTTTAGTGTCACTTGTATTATCTCAGACAAATAATATTTGAAGTGTGACGTGATTCTTCTATTCATAAAACGCATTTAATGAATACGGTGGCGTTGAATACGTGACGTTTACAATGCCGCATTTCGTTTAGCCAAAGTCAAAACAAGAACAAAAATTGTCTTGTTTAATAGAGTGCAACCATAACAACATTAATAAACAATCAAACAATCAAATAAATATACATCGGTAGGATTGTGCTCAGTAAAATAGGCATAATAACTAACACTTTTATCGAATGACTCAGTCTTTAGTGAAATGTAGGCCACATTCTACTCGCCAAACGAACTTGTTCATAACGGAAGAAATTGGACCTAATTAAATAAAACCCGAGGCAAATCAGTCTAAAAATATACAGGTATGTTCTTAAATTTATTTATATTAGTATCAAACTTATAGAGAAACTTTTGAAAGATGGAAAATACATGCCCATTCACTAGTACAGCGGCATGTCTTCGGACTTCCAACGCAAAATCAGGGGTTTGATTCCCCCCGGTGGGCTCCGCATATAACCCGACGTGGCTTTGATATAAAAAAATATACGGAAAATACATAACATAGGTGTTTGAAATCACACACGTAAGCAGTCGAACATAAATTATAAGTTCTACTAAGTAAATGTGTCAAGGTTTATAAAGATTGAAACTTCCATTTCTACCTCCTTAGGCCTATGGATTATAATTAAATTTTTAGTGTTCCAAGCAATAACACTTTTTTTGTAAAAAACAACATTTTTGAGTCGTTAACTTACGTGTGAGAGGCTCTTAAACGTTTTCTTAAAAACAATCAAACTAGTATTATACTGTTAAACTTTCAAGTTTGAAATTTTTATATTTACACTAATATAAACTGCCACTGTAGAATCTAGAATCTAGAATCCGTAACTTGTTGCCACAAAATCACTCATCACTGGGTGGATTATAACAGTGACGTTATATTTTAATTCATATATTTAATTCCTATATAATAGCATACTGATTAGGGGTTTTTACTACCAGTATGAGGTCTTTTAGTGAGTTAATAGTAAGTTTACACTAAAATATAGGTGTTCGATCACCCTCGGTAAACAGAGTGCACATAGCTCACTGTGTAGCTTTGTGCTAAAACACAAACACGATGTAATCTGAGGGTTGTGAAATCGAAACTCGTCGCTAAACATTCTCGTCTTTCGCTCAAAAGTTCGCGGTTGGCGGTGTTTAAATGTTTAAGATTGGCAGAGTCGTGTAATGAAGTATTTTCTGAAGAAAACACCTAGGATTTGTCAGTCTTTTCAATACAGTTGTGATTAACAGGAGTCAGCGGATGCTAGATTAATTTTTTTATTACAACATAAGTCAGATTACAAATTAGAACCCCGATGAACAGATAGCATATCTACTTTTCTGACACGAAAATATAGAATGGAACTACGACTCCTGCCATCATATTTAGTTCTTTCTCAAGACGTTTCTGAAAATAGCAGAATATTGGCAGCCGAAAGTTAAGCTCATAATAATAATAATAATAAATCACTAGCTAGTTAATAACTAGCTGGTGTATCCGTACTCTGGACGAAAGGTATGTTAATTCGTAATTAATGAAAGGTTATCTTTGGACATGAAAAGTTTTTTTCCTTATATGCAATTGTAAAAAAACAAAAAAACAATGTCTATACAAACTGCAAAACACAAAATGTGAAATTGTAAGTTTGCCCCATGAATTACCACATTAAATTTGATGAAGTAGTGGTAAAAAAGCGCCCATAAAAATAGCAAACTGCAAAATTGAAAATTTGTATACACCTCCACATGAACGTAATGAACTTTCGTGCCACTTTTGGTAAATATCTATCCACACTTTGCGAATTAGTTGCGTATACATACAACAGACAGTACTATTATATTTGTATAGATTAGATTATTTTCCTATAGTTCGCTTACTATGGTAGTGTTTTGATATATCTGTAGACTTAAGTACATGTTTGGTTTCAAGTTTTATTTATTCAAAAAAAAGTTTATAGTAGCTTCGCCAGCTATTGTCAGTATCTCAATGCTAAATTTGAGGGCTTATATGTCAAATACCAAGGTTCGACAGGTGTAGTGGCACAGCGCAGATGACTCATTGTGCAGCTTTGTACTTAAAAACAACACAAACGATTCGCCATCTACTAGCAAGCACACGTAGAAGTGTCCACGCAAAGATTAATAAAATATACTTTTAACAACGGTACAAGAATAGAATGTTAAGTCAAAATAAATTATCTTTTAAAATTATTTCTCATATTTGAAAATTATGAGATTCTTTTTATTTGCAATGAATGATATTTTGTAATTTAAATACACTGTTTAATGTTCTATTACGTAATTACATCATTCGGAATGACAAACTTAACATACAAAAATAAGCAACAAATACGTGAAGTATGTTAAGCGTCAAATTATTTTATACGTAATGCTTACATCTATAAAATAGGTTTTATTTTATGAAATTCGTATATACTAATTGATTACTGCGAAAAAGCTACTTCAAGTGTTTCTAAAAATCAATCATAATGTACTTTTTAAAATGAGCTCTTTCTTTCTTGTTTTGTATATAAATATAATATTAATTGCTGTTTTAGGCTTATAACGTGAGTAAATTAATGTGTAAAATTATACACGAACTCCAGAGTGTGGAGCAGAGGTTTCGTTATTTTAGTCTCCCGTTACTGTAATCTAAACGTTCATGTATTCGGCTGCAGATTAGAGGGTTAAAGGCTCGAGATGCGTTATTACCGAACATGCAATTATCCAGTTTAAAGAGCCGGGCAGAGAGAGTCTTTGTGGTACTGGGTACTGCTGGCTGGCAGCCTTCCCTCTGGGACAGATATACCTGACCCAGTGTTTCTCAGCCGCATTTTCCAGACAATCCCCATCGTAATTCATAACATAGATGATATTTGCATCTCTTAAACCTTTCGAGGACTCAAAAATAACAAAATGCTGAGTCAGTGAAGACAGCTTTGGACCATCTATTTGAGAAACTCCGACCTAACAGCTTAATTAACCCACGTGAATGTGAAGCGCCATTAAGATTGAACATGCACGTGTTCATGAAACGTTATTGACCGACCACCTAGCTATAGATGCATCCCTTGAATTCGAGGCTCGACTTTAGTTGAATGGTCTAGTGAGGTTCCTTGTTCCAATAATTTGACGTTTTGATGTTTAGTAGATATAAGAAAATATAAGCAGTCTTCCGTTTGATCGTGACATAATTAATAGAAGTCACAGTTAAACAGAAAGTTGACTTTCTTTGAATGAAATATGTTTCACTAATCATACGAGTTTTATCTGTGGGAGAAACTTGTAGCTAGGACCCCCCTCCTCTTCCACAAGTTCATCATCCAACACACTGAACAAAGGACTGGGAAGAATTTAATTTTTCGTTCGTTCCGCAGAGAAAGAAAGAGGATATTATATTTAATGACTCATCTATTTAACCCTGGTGACTAACTGTGATCCTTCTATCCATGTATATATCTTTTTTATTATTTGTTAGATAGCGAAATTAGGTTAAGAGTCAAAAGGCGCTTACAAAGCTAACCTTGTAATGAACAGAATGCGAATTAGCTGCATATGGTTTCCTATATGTGAAATTTAACAACAAACCATTATCAGAGTGAAACGGGAGAGAAAACTAAACATAACTACTTAACAGTATGGCCAGATGGTTAAGGCACTCGACTTGTAAGCTGAGGGTTGCGGGTTTGAATCCCCGTCACACCAAAAATGCTCGCCCTTTTAGCCATGGAGGCGTTAATTTGTGACAGTCAATCCCACTATTCGTTGGTAGCCCGAGAGTTGGCGGTGGATGGTGATGACTAGCTGCCTCCCCTCTAGTTTTACATTGCTTAAGTAGGGTTTATTTGTTTATTATCCTTAATTTAGCAGTGAAGGGAAGGCAGCTAGTCATCACTACCCACCACAAACTCTTGGACTACTCTTTTACCAACGAATAGTGGGATAGACCGTCAAATTATAACGCCCCCACGGCTGAAAGGGCGAGCATGTTTGGTGAGACCGGGATTCGAACCCACAACACTCGGATTACGAGTCGAATGCCTTAACACGCTTGGCCATGCTTAATTAGGGACGGCTAACGCGGGTAACCCTCGTGTAGCTTTGCGCAAAATTCCAAACAAACTTAACGAAATACATTAAAACACTCAAGAAAAAATAAATAAATAACATAAAAGTCTGTAGATTATATATACCGTTCGAATGCTTTATGTTTAAAAAGGTAGTTGTATGAAAACAAGTATCAGACACTTACACCCTGCGGTAAATGGGCTAAAACGGCAGATTCAGACGTAGCCATCTGAAATTAGAACCACTGGCTCGGTGGAGGACTACCATAAAGTACCCGCCGTCTAAATGGCTGCTCTTAAACGAACAGCGGATGCAATTGTCACAGTTATCATGTGGCGTGTTTGTGTTGCATTACGGCTCGAGCTTTGAATCTTTCGATCCGTAGCTCGATACGCTGAAAACTGGGTTGCATCTAACTTCAAAACACATAGAGAAAAGACAATAACTATAATCAATAAGGCAAAAATTGACATATAGAAATTAAGAGCCGAATTGTTATTCACAGGCCATTTTAAAATGTGACACATAAAGAAAAAGTTACACTGACATTTTTATGTTGACGCTTCAACACAGTTGCATAGAGAATTATGACGTTTTTCTTATTCCTATATTAAAGAGATCAGACAGAGAGATTTTAAAATTTCTTTACAGCTTATAAAAACTGTTCAAGGCTTCACATATTACTTTCCGAGGCCGCTAGAGTTCGTGCATACCAACAGATCCTAGTTTTATACTACTGACCAGGAAACCCTTTGCCACAAAGGTTTTGTCTGGCTCTTTGAAATTAATTACTAGACTGTCAGTCACATTTATAACGCGCGTACAGCTGAAAGTGCAAATAATG
This sequence comes from Carcinoscorpius rotundicauda, assembly GCA_011833715.1. Taxonomy (NCBI): domain Eukaryota; kingdom Metazoa; phylum Arthropoda; class Merostomata; order Xiphosura; family Limulidae; genus Carcinoscorpius; species Carcinoscorpius rotundicauda. The sequence goes on from CM022391.1 coordinate 19,727,219, forward strand.
TTTAGCGGCATCAGGTCACGAACCTTTGACCTTTCGATCCACAGGCTACTTGGAATTATTATAAATACACATATACATTGACAATCAATGTAAACGTGTAATTGTTATGCTTTTTTATTTTAAGTTGTTGTTGAGTTATTGTTAATTCAGAAGCACCTATTACATTTAGGTATATGTGATCAGTGGATAAAGCAGACATTTCAAAGAAGTGAGCACAACGATATCCCAGAGTGCAATGAGCACAAATCGGATGAACATATCTTTCAATAATTGGTATGCCCACCTCCTGCAGCAAAGCATGTCGTGATCCTACGTTTCATACTGGCTATCAGACGTCTGATCCTGTGTTTGGTAAATCCCCTGCCACTTGTTATATAATGTTTGGGTCCACTGTTGTTTGTTCTGTGATCTAGGGTAGCTTTTGGAGACGTTACATCGGTATTCAATAGGTTTGTGAAAGGGTGATTGTGGTGGTCATGGCATCACGTCTGGAGATAATTCGTGATGACACATGTAGAGTGTGGTAGAGAATTATCCTCTCATAAAATAGTAATATTACGGTGGTCTTAATGGAAAGGAACCAGATAGGGCTTTAAGACGTTGCCGACGTAGCTTTGTGCATTGAAGTTGCTTTCGATTGTGGTTGTCTGTGGTTGGCTAAAGCACCTCCTAATACCATGTCTGATGTAGTTCGTTCACTCCGTCTTTTCCATAAACGTTGATGTAAATCAGCCCCATCAGTATAAAAACGTTAAGAAAACAGTGTTACAGTGGCTCTTGGTCGATCTCTCGACATTACACCATTACAGCCTGGATTGACGATATGCTGGAGTGAGGCCAAGTAGTACTAGCGAATCACGTGCAGTCTGGTATCTGTTACGTAGGTGCATCAAATGGATGGCTCCATCTTGACACTGGGTAGTGACACTGACGGTCATCAATTTAACCTGTCAAACTGTGGCGATGGATCAGCTTCATAATGGTCGACTGATTGCATTCAGTTAACTCTGCAACTTCTTGCTGGATCGCACCCCCTCCATCATATCCATAGCATGATGAAATTTAATGTGTTCTGTAGTCAAACCCTATTCAGGTTGCGCAATGTATAGTCCCTATTTCCCATCCCAAAAACAGACAACAGAAATGGGCTGATCTGACATATGGTGACCAGTATTCAATTAAGCGTATCAAAAGTATAAAGGGATGACTATTTAATATTGGATAGTTTGTTTTTCTGTTTTCAAGACGGCTGGTATGGATATTAAAACTTTAATTAAAATAAAATACAGAACAATGTTTCGCCCTTCCTAGGCTATCTTCGGGTTAACATCTCAAGGTTTGTTTTTTGTTTTGTTTTTGGAATTAATCACAAGCTACACAATGGGCTATCTGTGGTCTGTCCATCACGGGTATCAAAACCAGTTTCTAGTGGTGTGATCTGCAGACATACCGTTGTGCTACTGGGGGACTATGTTGGATGGAACACACGGGGATCGGGAAGTTGATACTTTCAGTCATGATGACAGTAATTTAAAATAAAAGATGATGTGTTTTCGTTGACTGTTGGGATAGTAATTACTCATATTAGAAGAACACATAGGCTCAAGGTGACGTAATTTAAAACAGAAGAACACATAGGCTCAAGGTGACGTAATTTAAAACAATAAAATCCATATAATTCGAGCACTTTGGAAAATGCTCGGGTTATAGAAATTTTTAATTTTATCTGGTAATTATTAGATGTATTTCCGAAAGGTCCCCAAAATATTTTGTTTCAAAAGTAAATATTTTTATTTCTTGCTTTTCAAGTTCTTATGTCATGAGTGTATAATTTTTCTCATGATTCATGGCAAACACACTTTACTGACGTTAAGCCTCTCTCATGTAGTATTGTTTTAAAGTCTACTGATTGATTGAAGGACAATGCACTACTGTATAATTGTGTGAGTGGTGAAAACAAGTGATACTTTCAGGCGGCTTAGGCCCCCTTTCGGGGAAGCTATCATTGTCTAATTTCTGTATACAAAAATGTGGGGGAAGATAATATTTTACTTTGAATTTTGGCAAAAACAGAATGGTAAGAGTGTGAACATTTAATGATAATATTTACAGATATTATATAAATTCATTATTGACAAAAATATTGATTTAAAGTGTTTATTTTGTGTTTATGGCAAAGCTTCTAAATTATATGCCACATCCTCTAATTGCGAACTACAATAGAGGGAAAGTAGCCGGTAAACGGCACCCCACCATTTACGATCACCCTAATAACGCACTCACAACTTAAAGTGCGGGGAATAGAGCAGGATACAAAAAAATGGAGAGCTCTGTCACATGGTAGCTAGTGATGCTGGAAGGATGTTGTGTTTATAGAGGTTCCAATGAGATGAAAACGTATTGATTAAAATGCTTTTATAATTTAACACCAGTTGTTAACATCCAGTAAGTCCAACTGATATTGCGCTTACAGTGTTTAAAAACCATAAAGGTGAATTTTACAGAAAAAAAGAAAACTTTGCAGTCAAAAGAACTGTTAATACTGATTACTTTTGCAGGTTCACATTTTTTATAAAACATATGTGCTAATAAATGAAACATAGAACTTGGTGCAGAAAGAGCCCTTTCTGAGCGGCAATACGAATGCTTTAGTTTGCCGCTAGGAAAAGTACTGTGACGTAATAGTTGCCAAACCAACCGCCAACTCCAGCGCGTTGAATGTAAATAAACATGGCCAGTGCATACGTAGAAACAGAAGTGGAGTCTGTTTTGACTTTTTGTTCTGAACACTGTTGAGTAGCGCCATATGAATTCGAACCTACTCTGAACGAACCTAGAACAGTTACTTTTGACACAGATCTGACAAATTCTAGTGATGAGGGCAGTTCCACGAGCGAGAGTAGCGGAAGTGTGAGTGATACCGAAGAAATAAGATTATACATTAAAACAACATGCTTTATGAGGTTTGTGAGATTTACATTTAATATGACAATATCAAAGTACTATGTTAAAATGATCTGTAAAATGATACAAAAACATCTACAGAATGATCTACCAGCTTTAAAACTTTGAATATACTCTATTTGGGATAGATTTGTCCACTGTCTAGACTAGGAAATCAAGGTTTCACTGACTTTCAGGAGCCACAAATGCAAAACACGATCATGAATGTGAACTGTGTATGTCTAGTTACATTCTTCAAAAACTTGTACTTTTTAAACTATTGTATTATACTAGTTATTGTTTATCGCTTTTTACTGCACACATAACTTTAAGTTTGTTCTCTTCGTGATGGTAAGGGATGGCTTCAGAGGGGTGGAACCTGTACGCTGCAGGCTGAGATCAGTTCTCAGCTCTACACGAAGAAAAATGGTGGGGACGATCCTGTCTACTGCCGATGGTATTTTCAGTCTCAACCTGCCTGGCTTGAAACCCAAGGAATCCAAAACAGTGGGATCCGACACAAAACATGAGAGTTCAAAGTGATCTTGACAAAGCTTTACATGGTGTGAAGGTGTCCAGTTCTTCCTATTGACCATCCGCACCCAATGTCGCCACCTTGCCGGTTCCTTCTTCTTGCACGGAAACGAAAAGAAGCTTTTGTTCGATGCCGAACTGTTTTTATTACCATAAGCAACTCAGTAAACCATGTTATCATAAAACAAACATAAAGTAGCAATATCAAGACAAAATATAGTCTCACAAAGTATGTAATCCGAAAAAAACACCGATAGATTTACATAAAACACCAGCACTGAAAGGAGCAAAACGGTCCGCGCGCAACGAAGCGTGTTTGACAACTATTACGTCGTAGTTGTAAAACGTCACGGAAACAGCCGAACGACCGAGAGGAACTTGAGTTCGACGACCCGCATATTTTGTTTCATTTTTTACTCAAAAACTAAAGTGTTTAAAAATGTGGCTACCACACAGGAATTATAACTAACCAAAATACAGGTTTTAAGACAATTATTAAATTTGTTGAAAATTCACCTTTAAGACTTCATTGTTTTAGCTGTGACCAAGAACGTTATCATTCTTATAAGGAAAAAAATTAATAAGTTAATAAAATCAAATACAACGTTTTATTTATATGGTAATATGGTAGTAGAAAAACACAACCATATGCTGCAGAAGAAATAATATTACCTCTGATGATATTTGGAAAGATTGAAAAGTATACAGAGTAAAGAGACTATTGTTAACTTATGTATGTAAAGTCTTCCAGATCACGTGTGTTGTTTTATCTATTTACTTTATTGGAAGACATGGGAAACCAAATGGATTTCAGTTCTGATGTTATTTATGGTTTACGTGAACTTCTATACTTAATTAATTACTTCACACCCTCGTGAGGTGAACGAAAGAAATTATGTTTTTGTAACAAAGGTCGAAACAGAATGATTAAAAAATCTGAAAGTAGTATCGGCACGACACAAGGTCAGTTTGGGAGGGTCTTTTTGTCTTCCTGCATCAGACCAGTAACTGATCTAGAAAACTAAGCTGTTGATTTTGAATAGTATCGATACCTGTCATTAAAGTATAATTTAGGCACTAGTATTGTATTAATAGAGCGTTATTTGTGGCATTTATATTTATACATTAGAAATAAGAAAAAAATATAATTTGAGAAACCTCAGGCATTCTCATCTATAGGTGGCAGCACAAACGAGGTCACATTGTTGTTAGTCTGTTTGACAGTTCATTCATCAACGTTGGAATAATTTCGTTGCAAGGGCAACCAAAGTGCTGTTCCATTCATTTTTTGATATAATATATTTGCTGCCAGAGAGGGTTAAAATATATATACTGCTTAATATATACTTTTATATACATATATATATATAAAAATGAAAATAGCAAAGTTATTATCATTAAGTGATTTTCCCTTTTCCTTTTTTCGGTTATAGAATTCTTAGATTTGAACTGATGATCTAGAAGGAAGGAAGCTAATTAATAACACTCGCCGCTAAACTCTTAGGCAACCTTCGTCTGATTGGATACCTAGATTTAGCTGTCACTCTTACCACGTAAATAAGGTCTCAGATTGCTCTGCACAGTTTTGTAGCAACAGGACGCAAACTCTGGACCTTCAAATTCTCAATCCCATGCTCTAGCATCCAAGACAGTTTTTATTTTAAGCGCAACTAGCTATCTATGGTTTGTCCACCACATGGATCATTCAATTTATTTTAGTGTTGTGAGTCAGATGTTTGACTCTATGCTACTTAAAGCTTCTTATTATGAAATAATGGAGGTTAAAATGTCTCAAAATGAATTTGTTTTTTTGAATACACACCTCATAGCTCCGTCATCTCTTGACCCATCTGAGATCTAATAACAGTTATGGACTCAGAAGACTAAATTCTTTCGATTGATGTATTTGACTGGATTTAATGTCTCATGAACTAGTTTACTCTAAATCTGCTTGAAAGAATTTCAATTTTAGGGTAGGCTAGTAGAGATTCAGAAGAGTAATAAAACTGAATCAGGTACTCAAGTACCCCACGCTTGATACTGCTAACGCATAGAAATACAGCTAGAAAAAAAGGGTCTCATAAATTAATTTACTCTAATCCTGCTTAAGAGAATTTCAAGTGTCGAGGATATTGAAAATTCCCTCTTGTTTCTTCAATGATCTTAGTGTAGGAAACAAATAATGAGATAGCTAAAAGCCGACAAACTCATGCTTGTGATTGAAAGTAATGATACATCAAACAAATTATACCTGCTGTATTCAGTGCCGACGAAGTATGCCATCCAATATCAGAACAAATCAGTCCAGATGGTAAACTGTAAATTTTATTAGTTTAATAAAGTCAATACTCATTACGTTTTTATTATCATCGAGTTATTTATTTATTTGTGGCACCAAAGTATTTGTTATTTCTTCAGAAAAATTGGGGGCACCTGTTTTAACTACTTACACCGCAATACAGTAATGTGTTGTCTGCCAGTCACTCACTAGATACTAAAATGAGTTCACATATGGGACGCTTAATGTTGTACTTTGTAGTGTTGTGAATTTACCAAGACGTACAAATACGAGAAGATTTATGCTACAACACAGCATGATATAAGAACTTGAAAAGCAAGAAATAGAAATGTTTGATACTGTTAATTTTGGTTTTTTTTACTCTTGAGTGGGTTTGTGTTTTCTCATAGCAAAGCCACATCGGACTATCTGCTGAGCTCACCGAGGAGAATTGAACTCCTGATTTTAGCGTTGTAAATCCGTAGACTTACCGCTGTATACTACCAGAGGGTGTTTACTTTTGAAACTAAACACCTATGTTAAGCCCGTAGAAGTTTGGTTTGGTTTGAATTTCACGTAAAGTTACACGAGGCCTATCAGTGCTAGCCGTCGCTAATTTGGCAGTGTAAAACTAGAAGGAAAGCAGCTAGTCATCACCACCCACTGCCAAGTCTTGGACTACTCTTTTACCAAGGAATAGTGGGATGGATGGTGACTTTATAATGTCCCAACAGCTTAAATGGTGAGCGTGTTTGGTATGAGGGGGATTCGAGCCCTCGACCCTCAGATTACGAGCGAGTGTCTTAACCACCTGGTCATGCCGGGCCAACCTACAAAAGTACATCCAGTTTATTTATTTTATGTGAATTAACTTCAGTCATTTGTCAAAACTATCAGATTAGTAAGGTATTCTGTTTAACATCAACGTAAACAAAAGAAAACCACATTTGTAATCATAATAATTTGTAAATGAAAATAAATATGAGTGTAATAATATGTAAACCAAACTATTTCTGCTATACACGTTACCGACTAGGTCTTTCGCACAATACCATCAGTTTAGTAAACCTTGAAGTCAGGACTCATCGATCGTGTGCACAGATGTTTATACTTAGTTGGAGTACTCGTCCCCTGAACGGAAGTGATATAAATTCATGATTAACGAAAGGTTATCTGAGGACATAGAGTGTTGCTTCCCACATATGTAATTGTAAAAACAAAGCACATGAAAACTGTAAGACATTACATGTGAACTCATATATTTGTATGTCCGCATGATTTCAACAAACATTCATGCCACAGTTGGTGAAGAGCATTTCATAGGGAGCAGAGCAGTGGTAACCCCCCCCCCAAAAACCCATTAAGGTTGCAAGATGTAATTTTGTATATAAAATTTGTGTGTACTTCTGCATGGATCTAATGAACCTCCATAACAGTTTGGGTGAAGATTCATCCACATTGTGCAAGATATATACATAGACAGATAAGAGACAGTCCCGTTATATTTATATAAATATAAACAAAACTTCTAAACTATTTTTTACACCAAATTGGTAGTTGTGTAATAGCACATGACTGACATAATAACATAAAAGTGACCACCAACCACTGATAATAGTGGTTTCTCATATGTATAACATTTAAAGTGAATGGTAGCGAATATAATACAGCATTTGAGTCTGTAATCTCTTTTGTTGTTAAGTGTAAATTTACACAATGGACTATCTCTGCTTTACCCATCGCGAGAATCGAAGACTTAATTTTGAGTTACTTGGGTGCAAAAAAAAAAAACGTACAAAAATATAATAAACACGCTGATGTTATAGAAAAGATAATACTTAGATTTAACAGTTACAAAGCCCTTTCTTATGTTATCATTCTGAGATATTTAATTTTCTGAAGTTCATTTTTTTTAAGCCATCGAAACACATGTACAAAATAAATACACGCCTTTTCCGTGAGGCCGCACCGAATCAGTTATTTTTGTAAATGATGTCTATCCAAAGTGACTTTCACGAGCGTGTCGTTTGAAAGCTTACGTCACAAGGAAGGCCTGGTTTTTATCATAATCAGACCAATAGTGTGATAATGACTTTTTCAGAGCAGAAAGGAAAGGTAAGGTGTGACAGACATGAACCTTTTTTTTTGAGATGACTCGTATTCATACAAGTAACGTTTAAAACTCTGACTTTACTTTTTGCTTTATAACACTTATCTGGCCGTTTTTTTAAAAGTATTACATAACTGATGCGGTAAACGATTTCATTTTATAAAAATATTGAACAGGTAAATATCTGAACTCGTGGAACGTTATGCAGTCGTCCACAAAGTACGTGTATCAGCTTCCTCGCGCGCCGATTTGATGCGTCTTCTTGAGCGAGGGTTACTCGCGCATGGAACTCGAAAACTCTAATCCTGGCTCGCGCTAAAGAGCGCCATTCAAAACGAGACGAGTGAAGTATAAGAGGCTTGTACAGTGTTTTCAACAGATTAGTGAATTTCGACAGTAATGGCGTTCGTATTTTGGTAAGTGCTAGGTTTAATCTTAATCATAAAAACTGAATTTTATCCAGACATCAATACTTTGGTGTAATATTGCTCAGTTATGACTAGAGTGAAAACAGCAGAAATACTTTTAACTGTTAAACATTTAAAGGAAGTCGGTGATTTTGGAAATTATGCTATTTTAATTGTAAGTAATGTATGTTTTTGGATTTGAGCGTGAGGTACCTGTGTTATTATTATTAAAAGTGTGTTTTTGTTGTTGTAAATCTGAATATTGAGCTTAAGGAGTGAGATGAGTGACAAAAGAAATTTTCAATAGACATAATATATCGTGTTCGTACTTCGACAAGGTTTATAGACATTATAGATTATGTACGCCGTAAACACTCAAACAGGTAAAGAGTAATATGGGAATTCCTCGAAGTGACGTATATGTATACATAAATCAGTGTCTTACTTAAAAAGCAATTGTTTATTGATCCCATTAAACCAACTCACGGTGTTAACACATGTTACATAGTCACTCAAAGCATACGGTTTTCATTGGTGATTAAATTTAATCTGGAGTACTTATCACGCTGAGATTCGGGGTGTGATACCCGCGGTTGGCACAGCGCATGAAGTCCACAGTGTACCTTTACACCAATAAACAAAGAAGTGCTTACATGGTAGTATGTATCCATGCGCTCCAATTAGAGCCACTAAGCACAACAAAGTCTTTACGCCCTTTAGACGCGACTGATATTTGGATATATCAAATGTTTCGTGAAATTCTTGCCCGGGCTTTTGAGTTAACCAATTTAAAACAGGTGAAATGTGACGTAATTGCTTTATTTGTGTGAAAAATGACACCGGTGACGTATAATGACAAGTTTACATAGGTTTTGGAGAAACAAAACTGTTATCTCGTTTGGACCTATGTTCACGCTTTTGTTATACATCTAGGATATGACGACAACGATTTGAATAATGTATTATTCAATTAAACGACCATAGTGTAAGCAATGCATTATTAAATCTAATGACTGCAGTGTTAATAATATATTACTAAACCTAAAGATTACAGTATTAACAGTGTATTACAGAAATTAAACGATCAAAGTGTTAACAAAAGCAAACGACTATTGTGTTAACGACGTATTATTAAATCTAATGACTCCAATGTTAACAATGTATAATTTCGGGCCAACGATCAGTGTCAACAATGAATTACTAAAACCAAATGACCAGAGTGTTAGCCCTCCCACTAGTACAGCGGTAAATCTAGCGATTTGCAAGGCTAAAATCAAGGGTTTTATTCCCCTCGGTGGGCTGAGCAGATAGCCTGATGTGGCTTTATTATAAGAAAACACACACACCACAGTGTTAACAATGTTTTACCAAAACCATACGATCACAGTATTAACAGTGAATTACCGAACCTAACAACTGTAATGTTAACAGTGTATTACAAGAGACTAAAGAGTACAGTATTAACAATGCTTTACGAGAATCTAACAGTGTATTACTTGAATCTAATACATGCAGATATTGATAATGTTTTAGTTAAAGTGAGCTAATTCTGAAGAGCAGGATTAAATAGAAATTTGCAAGTTATTCAAGCCTGTTTTGTAAAAATAGACGAACAGTACATAAGAAAATTTAAACACAAAATAATCAAAATGCATTGGATCAGCAATTGGTTGGTATCTTTGCTGTTGACGAAAATTTCGGCCATAATCCCAATATTACCTCAGGAGGCATCACTATCTTAGGAGGTTTAAGTTAAATTTAATACTAAGCTAACAAAGTAATATAATCATCATAACTCTAAATATTAGGAATAATAATAACCAAAAGTTATTTTAAACTAACAATATTAATTAAATTAAAATATTGATTATGTTGTCACTTGCAACATACTTGTCTCCCAACATACGGGTCGTGGGTTCGAATCGCCGTCACTAAACATGCTCGTTCTTTCAACTATAAGTGCGTTAATATGTCATAGCCAATCCAACTATTCATTGGCAGTGGGCGTCGTTGACAAATTGCCTTCCATCTAGTCTCACACCCCTAAATTAGGGAAGGCTAACGCAAATAGCCCTGGTGTCGCATTGTGCGAAATCCAAACAAAACAACATAATACCAGAAAATGAATATAGTGTCAACAATATTACCATCACAACAATGAAATGTAATTCCAATATATGATTTTTTTTTGTTTTCGTTTCTTGAAGACAAACAGAAAAAAGAAAACAAGGTTTCGAATCAAGTAAAACTCCAAACATCACGCTAAACCGTAGTCATGGAAACGCTCAACAAAACTCGAATTTGTCACCCTACAACTATTTAATGCTGACCTTAGATTCAGTAAAAGTGTCCAAAGAAACAGAGTGGCAGATACTAAATTCGAAGGACAAACTTTCTGCACTATCATATACACATGGTGTGACTTGCAACGTTATATCTTTACACCAGCAAGGGCACGGCCATAAAATATATGTTCAACTACTTAGATTTGTGACCAGTGTAGTAAAATTAAAAGCTAGATTGGTTATTAAGTCAGTATACTTTAATTTTAGGTAATTTCTCAAAGTTTCAGTCCTACCAGTTACAGATTCACTTGTCTAGTGTCGTATTTTTTACACCTACTATCTGTGAAATCAGTGTTAACACTGATGTAGTGTATAGAAAACACAAATATATATATATATATTTATGTGTGTGTGTGTGTGTGTGTGTGTCTAATATATTTTGTGAGAGAACTTAAAACTCGAAGATCTGGTGTAGTGGTATTCAACAGATAAGTCACGAGTTTTTCTTCATTACGTAGTATGCTAATTTCAATCAAGAATAATACAGTTTGTAGTTTGTTAGACAAGAACTAAGTCCGGAAATGACGTCATATAGAAGTATGTGACATACAGGCATAATAATATTATAGTATCCTCAAGACGGCTGGTACGGGTATTTAAACTTTAATTACGTTAACATCTTCGGGTTAACTATTTCTTTAATCTGAAGATGAACTTAGAAGGTCGAAATGTTGTTCTGTACTTTATTCTAATTAAAGTTTTAATACCCATACAAGCCATCTTGAGAACACATTTTTATTTCATGTGGATTTCTCGTCATCGTGAATTAATGTCATGATGTCTTTTGATTAAATTATGTGAGCATAACTAATTAATACTACACAAAGCCATTTAAGGACAAGATACATTTTATAAATTTGACTGGAATTGACGTCAAAGTGCTCTAAGAATACGTATAGCCAGGTGATTACAAAAATACTCTAAACTGATTCACAGTATAGCTAGATAGGTATTGGCATAGGTATATCGTATAGAATTATGAGATAAGGATTTATAATTTTTACGTCACTGAACCTTTGAACCACGTGCGTCACTGACTTTTTTTTTTCGGGCTATTATCTTTTTTAGAGGTCTGTTTGTTTTATCGCACGGTATTGTTTTACGTAACAAGTTAAACAGATGATAAACAGGATATCATGTGGCACTTACAATGCATACAGTAACTAACTTTTACTATAGATAAATGTTTGTTTTTCTATGTGTATTTAAACTTGAACAATCTGGAGATTTTTCTTTCAGTGAAGTATGGTGTAACGTATCAAGTCGTATAAGATTGTTTAACCAATAATAGAGATTATGGAACTGGATATTTTTATTAGAAAAGGTAGGCCTAAACACAACATCTAATTATACTTACGTAATTTCAGTATACACCTTAAAAATTGTTACAAGATTGTTTGACCAACAATAGAGATTATGGAGTTTTTTTCACTTAGTCACAGGGTAGGCCTAGATAAATAACCTGTAACCGTACTCTCCTAACCAGCTGATTTTTAGCACATATTTGTTAACATATTGTGACACTTAAATCTTATGTTTAAGTTTTACGACAGCGAATAAAAACTTATTTTACTTTCTGTAAGACAGGCTATAACAAATTACTCTGCTAAAGAATGTCGAAATGCCATCAAATATTAAGTTCTCACTTTTGTCACAAACAAGAATCTCGGGAAATTCAATGTGTTATCGACAGTATATGACAGTGTTTCTGTCAGAAATATTCCACTATCATGAGAGACGTAAAAGAAATGGGACTTTAACAAAATACCTCACGTTTTACAGCAAGTAAGTAGAACAAAACAATTTTATCACGTGTACACAACAACAGCTGTGTTAATTTTAACATTTAAAGGAAAGAGAGTGTAACTCAGCAGCGCCCCCTCACCTTGACTGATTGGTTTTTGTTATTACAGATAACTAGACTAATACCACATAAAGTTTCGTCAGGGGTTAAAGAGTCTCAAAAGCTGGGACAAAAAGAAAAAGCTCTTTTTTAAAATTTGTCCAAGAATTTAGGACTCATAAACAGTTTTTTTATGAGGTTACAGAATCTCAGAAGTGAAGAAAGTCACAAAGTAAAAGGAGATATTATTATAGATGAATGTCTTTTCCAAACTGACGAAGCATAGTTATAATTAATTATACTTGTCATAGAACACTAGTATTGGACTATTGCCCCTACAAAGGTAAGTTTTCGGACTCACTCTGCTATAAACCAGGCTTCGGTGGGCAGAGCACAGATAGCCCTTTGTGTAGCTTTGTGTTTAATTATAAAACCAAACCAAAATGGATTGTTAGGATTGCTAAACGATATATTAGGCTTAATACAAATGTTTTATGACAATTATAATTCAAAACGATTATTGTCTAAAAATGGACAAACCTTCTTCAGAAGTTACAGGTTTGTAAATAATCTCTATCTGAAATCTTTGGACAGAAGAAATATTTATTATTTATTATTTCACTAAATTGACAAGCAAATAAACAAACAAGTTTACAGAATTTTGTACGTAAAACACAAACAAGTAAGCTAATGTATACAAATATAGTTCTGTAAAGGTGAAGTGTACCCTAGATAAAAGAGGTATGTGTTGAACTAGGACTAACATTAGCAGAGGATACACATTTATAAAATCCTACGTGTATTAAATATATATCTCTGTGTGTAAGTTATGCATTGGACAATGATTATTTTTACCACACGTAATTACTGCTAACTGGCGTGGTTACTGTTTATTGGTTGTTAGGTTTAACATTTTGTGCAGTCTCAGTTTCCTGTGAGGCTTTTTTACCTATTTTTAAAAGGGTAATGTAACTGTACTGGACTGACCTGTGCGATGAAAATTGAATAAAAACACTTGACATTTTTAGGATTTGCACGTGAGCATGGACTGATACTTGGTGCAGTAGAATCAATTTTGTATTGAACAAGTTATAGAAACAGTGAAATAAATCAGGTTTTAGTGGACACTAACTTGTTTTATAGTTTTGTACAGTTGTGGAAGACATTGATGACATGATAAAGATGACAAGTGAAGTTACTTTCAAACGTTCATGTCATTACTAAAACTAATTAATAATAGAAGTTTTTCAACATCCTTAACAAAAGAAACATAGATTGAAAGTACTTGCTCATAATTTCTGTGGGGTTTTGAGTCTGTTTTCCTTCAACACATAGTAACTTAACTTAAGTATGTGAATAACTTGGTGACATTTCGAAGAATTAATTATTCGATATTATATACACCTGACCAGTTGTGTAGTGATTGTATATATATGTTCAAGTTTCCTTTTTTCTCACCAAGGCCAAATTGAAAAGAAAATCTGTGACGTGGAGATTTAAATACATCCCTTGATTGGCCGTACCCTCCGCTGTGGACTGCAATTTCGCCTATTCAAGGCTCATCAGCACAGCTTGGGTCAGCAAATAAAAGAAATATAGTTAGGCCTAATATAATGGTGAAATGTATATAATATTAATATTAAGATGTGTCAGTGAACCTTGAAGAGCCGATAGTGCAGTCCACAGAAGAGAGTACGGCCAATCAAGGCTTGTTTTAGGTCTCTTTTCAGTTTTATTTTGGTGAGAAACAAAATAAACGGTGAAGATACAAGTACAATTATTTGTTAACTTAACGTGTATTAAACAATGATAGTCAGTGATGTTATCCATCATCAGCAGATATTAAAAATACATCTCAAAGAAGGAATGGTGCTGTGTTAAAGGATTTCGAGACATCATGACAACACTTACTTAACTACTGAATTACCATGTAACATACTTAACAACTACATTACCATAGCAACAAATACTTAAAAACTGTGTTATGATAACTAACGTATTTAACAATTGCGTAACCGTAGCAGCATATCCTTAACTGCATTACCATGGCAACACAGTTAAACATCTGTATTATGACAATAAACGTATTTTAACAATTGTATTACCACGACAACATATCCGTAACTACTTTATCGTGGTAACAAATATTTTTACTTGATTCTATTACGACAACAAACATATTTAACAACTGTATTGACATGGCAACATACACTTAACAACTGCATCGCTATGGCAAATAACCTTACTTAACAACATCACCACTTGCTGTTTAGCGACTCACTCGAAACGCGATAAGTAAAAGTGTCAAGATAAAAAACAAACGTCCTTAACTTTTTAGTTTATGATTTATTTTAATTCGGAATCGCAGGTTATTTATTGTTCGTGATGGCAAAATTCCAGGAACTACGCGTAACGAAGGATAAATGAACCGATGTAAAATGTCCTAATTCCTTCATGTGACTCAGTCTCGAGATAAGGCATATCAACCACCCAGAAGCATGTTAAACTGTTTTGAGTAATAATAAGACAATGTGAGATTAACAAGAAATTCAGACAGTTTGTCTCACGTACTGCGATCCGTCACCGAGTTCCTTTCAGATTATAAACGAGAATCTAGGTTTTAGAGCAACGTACGGCATAGCCGTATCTATCTAGGAAACCTGTAGTGATAAAGCCATGCATGGCTATAAGATTAAGGCACTCTACTCTTAATCTGAGGGTCGAGGGTTCGAATCCCCGTAACACCAAACATGTTCGCCCTTTCAGCCGTGGGAGCATTATAAAGTTAATGTCAATCTAACTATTCTTTGGTAAAAGAGCAGCCCAAAAGTTGGCGGTGGGTGGTGATGACTAGCTGGATTCCCTCTAGTCTTACACTGCTAAATTAGGGACGGCTAGCTCAGATAGCCCTCGAGCAGCTTTGCGCGAAATTCAAAACAAAAAAGTCGTGCATTTTTAGGCACCTGTAGGACAAGCAAAGTTTAATAACTTTATACTTCGAGAATTGACTAATACTACTTTTTAATATTATCTCTAAATTACTACAGATTTGAAATATGATTGATTACAGTGATTTTATTTATATTTTTCTTCATGTTTATCCCATAAGTTATATTACTATTTGTATTCAGATGTATATTTTAATATTACACAATGTACAGTTTCAAAACCTTTTTTTCTTTCCATAGGCGAAGAATGAGTGATGTAGAACGAGACCCTGCTCTCTGGCGGAGGTCGAGGAGAGAAGCATTCGTTTGTCGTTCTGACTCTCTTCCTGCGGCTCATTCGGTTATTCCTTCAGAAGGACACCAGGGGGCGACTTATTCGACTGTTGGAGATTTTGTGGCTAAACATTGCATGCAAGAAATTCTTGGCGGAGTTATTCCTCTTCATATGAAATTATCAGATTTTTGTAACCTTTCAGACAAAGATTTGAAAAAAGGCTTAGGAATTGCAAACCCAGAACAAAGAAAGCGTATCCTAACAATAGTCCACTTGGCTAGAGACATGGAAAGAGAATTAGAGGTATGATATTTTATTATTTTTTTTAAAGTTGCAGTTGGTTTGTGATGCATACAAAGCTGTTCGTTTTTTGAAACTTAACATATTTGTATTAAGATTAGAAGAACGCCCTCTTCTGGTTAGTACACAAGTATTGAAGAATTGTGTAGTTATAGTTGTCTCTAAGTGGAAACTAGGTGGGGCTGATTGCTATGGATACTTATATATATTATTTTTATGCCTCCACAAGGGCACGAGGGGGCGTGTTATTCGACTAAATACTGCATAAAAAAATTATTTGCAAAGTTGTGCTAACCGTCCCTAATTTAGTAATGTAAGACAAGAAGGAAGGCAGGTAGTCATCACCACCCACCGCCATCTCTTGAGCTACTCTTTTACTAACTAGTAGTGTGATTGACTGTCACGTTATAACGCCTCCACAGCTGAAAGGAGGAGCATGTTTGGTGTGACGGGGATTCTGACGGCGACCCTCAGATAGCGAGTCGACCCCTAACCACCTGGCCATAACGGGTCTTTGACCGAAAGGAGGGTAAACAGTCAGAAGTATAAACCACCTGACCCGTGTGGTTAACAACCCACTAATAGGACTGGCAATTACAGTTATAACGATCTGGTACCTGAAAGTGCAGTAAATACTATATCGTAACTCGAATCTTGGACTTTTAGACATACAAGCTCGACACGCTATATGTTCTGTTTCAACATTAATCTTTAAACTACAATACTGTATTCATAGCTCTTTCCATATGCCCAAAATATTTAAATTATTTAAATCATTATGTGTAAGAAATCAGAAAGTGGATGGCGCAGATAGCCTCTTTGCTTTCCGCCATAGATATCGACTAACCAATCAGAAAGTAGGTGATCTGGGGGGCAAAAACTAATCATTTTCGATCCGTGTGTTGTGTCATGTGTTCGCAGTTGGGTGTTTCTTCTTTTCTTTCATTATTTTCTTTCTTTTTAAAATAATTCTAAAGTATCGTAATTTGTAACACGTATCTAAGCCTAAGAGCCATTGGGAAGTATTTCTTCTGATACGGCCACATTGTGTTATGCATAGTTATTTAAGCAGATATGTTTATTGAGTGGGAGACGGATTAGTCACTTTGTTCACTGTAAAGCCTCTCTTCTTTAGTTTGTAACTTTAAATTTACGTGACAGATGCTTCACAAAAATTTACACCTTTATTTGATTGTGGATACTAACTTTGACAAGTGTTAGAATCGTAATTTTAATGCTTGTTTTGAATTTTCGATATATGCCCTAACCGTTCCTAATATGGCAGTGTACATGACTACTAGTCATAACCACTCACATCCAATTCTTGGACTACTCTTTTAAAAACGAATAGTGGGATTGACTGTAGCTATAATTTCTTTTATTGTATTGTTTGTATGAATTTTGCGCAAAGCTACTTGAGGGCTATCTGCGCTAGCAGTGTAAGACTAGAATGAAGACAACTAGTCATCACTGCTTACCGCAAACTCTAGGGCTACTCTTTTACCAAAAAATAGTGGGATTGACCGTAACATTTAACGCTCCAAAGACTGAAAGGATGAGCATGTTTGGTGTGACGGGAACTCGAATCCGTGACCCTCATATTACTAGTCGAGCACCCTAACCACCTTTAATCAAAATAAAGTTTTAATACCCATACCAGCCGTCATGAGAATACATATTTACTTCAAGTGAGTTTCCCGTCATCACGGATCCTAACCACTTGGACATACCGGGCCTAATTTTAATGTCTTCGGAAGGAATATGTATACGGAAAAGGATTGCCGAGGGATTACAATATAGTTCAGGATTGAGTATTAGAAACCTATTGGTCAAAAGGTAATCTACACCATGGTTCTCAACTGATTTTTACCTCAAGGCCAATTTGTAACCATTGACGGTCAGTCACAAACTCGCAACTCTCTAGTCATTTGGATTACTAAATAATTAAATGAACTGTTATCCATTTTCAGTGTATGCTATCAATCCTGTATTAGAGTTACCCCAGAATGTACTACTAAAAGCTCTCTATGTACTTTACTTATGAGTGACGTCAGTTCTTTACACTACGTCTTGTGGCAAACAAAAGCAAGGTGAGATGAATGGTTATATTGCAATATGTGTTCTCCACCTATAGGAATGGTGTAAAAAAGGTCGGTGATTTGAGGGTTAACACACTGTTGTAGTAAAATATGACGAAATATGTTGTAGTAGCCTGACTGTTCACGTTCTAAAGATTATTCAAATTTTAGGGTAAACTTCATCCTTGATTCTTATGTCTCTGACGTCACAAATTATGTAGTAATTATAAGAATAGAAAAACCTCGATTCCCACGAGTCTTTCTGATATCGCATGTGAGCGGGCATAGTTATTGTGATATAAGAATACCCCTTTGTCATACTTCACCGTAAGTAATAAGAACCTACCTTCTAAGTCTTTCTGATATGACATCGCAAATGAGAAGAAAATCTCCTTTAAGCCTACGTAAAAATATTTTTTTCCCAAACGAGCCGTTTTTACATATACATTTGTTCTACTTTGTAGTGTGTAAAAAGACCCCTTTTGGATTTATGCAAAAACATTACACGAATGTGCAGCAAAAAATAGTTATGGTTGTAATTTTTTTCCTTTTGTTTTTCGTAACCCAACTGAACCATACTACATTGTTTAAACAGAATAAAACGTATTATATTTGTATCTTTGGACCTAGACGATGTTGCTATGGCCTTCGATTCATGCGCTCATTCCACTAGTATTACGACGACCATTGTTAACCAAAGTACTAACATTGTAGTCTTATCGCTTCATCGACCTTGAAATTTACTGATAGTCAAAGGAAATATTGTATTCAAGTTTTCACAATCCAATCTAAAGATTTGATTGTCACTTCTACTAATATTTTGATTCCTGGTTAGCGTTATCTTTGTGCTAATTTTGAATTACAAAGATGCGTATTTGGT
Organism: Carcinoscorpius rotundicauda; assembly: GCA_011833715.1. Taxonomy (NCBI): domain Eukaryota; kingdom Metazoa; phylum Arthropoda; class Merostomata; order Xiphosura; family Limulidae; genus Carcinoscorpius; species Carcinoscorpius rotundicauda. Next base: position 19,746,159 of record CM022391.1, read on the forward strand.
CCTTTTTTATATAATTACAAACTTCACTATATTCATCTTGAAGTTGTTTAACATTTAAATACAGTCGTAGTCAAAATAACATATAGTTCACATATAGTGTTTGAAATGCTCGCCATTTTTTGGGTTGACGTCCTGTTCTCAGATATTTTGCAGCGTAATTTCCATATGGACGTCTTTGGGCAACAGTATTGGTAGTGTGTGTGTTTTTTCTTATAGCAAAGCCACATCAGGCTATCTGCTGAGCCAACCAAGGGGAATCGAACCCCTGATTTTAGCGTTGTAAATCGGTAGGCATACCGCTGTACTAGCGGGAGACATGTTGGGAGTCTTGGTTTGGTTGTCGTAAAGCGCAAAGCTACTATGGGGTATCTATACCGTTCCCCACACTGGTCTCAAAACACTGTTTTTAGTGATATAAACATGCAATCTTATCATTGAACAACTGACTCTGGAAGGATTTACTGTCAGTCAAGGAAAAGACAAAGTGATAAGTTTTCCAGCAAAGTTTAAAAGATTTTTTTCCACTTATGGACATGTTCTGAGTCACTATTATCATATTTGTGTCAGTTTTATGAAGATTTGTGGTTCTTTGTTTTACGATCACAAAGTTCTTGGCATTTATACTCAGGTTCTTTAAAATTTAAATATAACTGTAGCATAGACTGTCTCACAGAGACACCGGAAAAATGGATTACTGCTCTGTCAGAAATTGTTATTCGTCTTATATTGGTTGTGTGTGTGTGTGTGTGTTTATTTATAGCAGTCACATCGGGCTATCTGCTGAGCCCACCGAGGGGAATAGAACCCCTGTCATCATTATCATTACAGTTAACATGTGTGTTAATTCTGCCAATAACAATGTGTATCGAAAAGGATTTACTTGACAATATTTCTGTTGAAGACGCCATCTCTTAACTTGTGTAAGATTCCTCTGTTTACAAAAGTACTGATCGTGTGAACTGTGTATGACTATGTATTAATATTAAATCAGTAATAATAAAAGTGTGTGTGTGTGTGTGTGACCACCATAGCTCTAAGAGGGAAGAACATAGAAACCTGAATTTTTGTACCTTTACTAAGTGGACCGTGAGAGTGTGCATCGGGGTATTATTTCTCATCTTATCCTTGTGCATACGTACATGCACGTCTCCATAGTGTATTCTGTATTTTTACCGCAGTGGCGCAGAGGTACGTCTGCAGACTTACAACATTGGAAAATGGGTTTCGAACAAATAACAAATAACCCATTGTGTAGCTTGGCGCATAACATTAAACAGTTGAAATCTTATGGTAAATATCTTAAGATTAGCAACTTTTTAAAAAATAGAAAAGCTTTTGGTAACAATGCGTTCCAACAAAGGCTTTTATGTCATGTTGCTTAGTAACAGAAGGATAAGGTAATATTGTTTTTATACTGGAAGTATAAAATGAAATGTACAAATAACAAAACTCGAAAAATATTTGTTGATTTCTTAAGTTATCGTGTCTGTTGATTAAAGATGTTTGTTTGTTATTAGAAACTTTGTTGATGTAACAGAAAATACCTTAATTCAGATTGGTTTGGTTTGTTTTGAATTTCACGCAAAGCTACATGAGGGCTATCTGCATTAGCCATCACTTATTTTGAAGTGTAAGATTACAAGGAAGGCAGATACTCATCATCACCCACCGCGAATCTTCAGCTACTCTTTTACAAACAAATAGTGGGATTGATTGTTATATTATAACGCCCCCACGGCTGAAAGGGCGAGCATGTTTGGTGTGACGGAGATACATCTAGTCTTTCAGTTCAGAATTAGGGACGGTTATACGCAGATAGCCCTTGAGTAGTTTTGTGCAAATATCTGAAAAGAAACAAATAAATGAAGAATGCCAGATCTGTGAACGATATAAAATATTCAGAGACATTTATTTAACTTTTATGATATCATCTGTATCCAGTGGAAGAAATATTTGACTTATATAGTGCCAGCGAAATCGTACAGGTTTTTAGTATTCTATAGTTGAAAGGATATGTTTACATATACATTTGGTAACTTCATAGGATATGTTTACATATACATTTGGTAACTTCATAGGATATGTTTACATATACATTTGGTAACTTCATAGGATATGTTTACATATACATTTGGTAACTTCAGAGGATATGTTTACATATACATTTGGTAACTTCAGAGGATATGTTTACATGTGACTTTTCACATGCTATTTAAACACATAAATTATATTAGATTATTGCGAGTGAATGCTCGACCATACACCAAAACCTGTAAATTGTGCAGATTGTTAAATTTTTGTTTTCTTTGATAAAAAATGAATTTTGTTGTAATGTGTAATAATAATAATGATAAGGCGTGATTTATTTATTTGGTTCACTCGCCAAACTAGAACTGATGAGTCGTGAATTCGAAGAAACTTGTCTGATGCAAAGGTAATAGCGAATTAAAGAACATGTTAGGCCTTTAATTCATTCACATGTTCACTGTTTTTATTACACGTTTTGGTTGAAGAGAAATAGCGACATACAAATAGATACATAAGTGAAACAGTCAGTGTATTTGTTTTTCAGGAAATAGTTTTTACTTCTGAAGATAACAAAATATTACATTTAAATACACGATTTTTAATTAGTCAAAATTGTGAGACAGAAACTGTGAGAGTTGGTTTTCTTATTAAACACACATGACACCAGCATTACTACTTTAGATATATTTAAGTGGTCTAAATACCGAATGGCTCTTTTTTCATTGTAAAGTTTGGATTATTTTGAATTTCGCGTAAAGCTGCACGAGAGATAGCTGCACGACGGCTGCACGCGCTAGCCGTCCCTATTTAAGCTGGGGAAGACTAGAGGAATGAAGTTAGTCATCGGCACCCACCCTTGGCTACTCTCTTACCAACGAATAGTGGAATTGATTGAACAGTATAACGTCCACACGGCTGAAAGGGCGAGCATGGTTAGTGGAACGGGGGTTGGAACTCGCGACTCTCAGGTTGCGAGTCGAGCGCCCCCTAACCATCTGGCCATGCCAGGTTGGGACCTTGCTGACAGAAGGATTTGGAAGATAATATAACATATAAGGAGTTTTGTTATTTGTACTTGTGTTTGTTTATTGTAAAACACAAAGTTACCCGATAAGCGGTCAGTGTTTTGCTCACGCTGGATACCTCACTTCTTGACTACCAGCCCCTAGTTGTATATTCTTAATCTTTATTTAGCTTTTGACCGATTTACGCTGTCAAAAGTGTCGGAACCGAAAGTGGTGCTGCATTTTCATCTTTACACAGTTGCCTCGTGTAGCTGCTGTAAATTATATTCATTTTCTTGGGAGAATGCCTTCAGAACACATTAGACTGACCACAAGAACTATTCTTAACAGGGCCTGGCATGGCCGAGCGCGTTGAGGCGTGCACTCGTAATCCGAGGGTCGCGGGTTCGCGCCCGCGTCGCGCTAAACATGCTCGCCCTCCCAGCCGTGGGGGTGTATAATGTGACGGTCAATCCCACTATTCGTTGGTAAAAGAGTAGCCCAAGAGTTGGCGGTGGGTGGTGATGACTAGCTGCCTTCCCTCTAGTCTTACACTGCAAAATTAGGGACGGCTAGCACAGATAGCCCTGGAGTAGCTTTGTGCGAATTCCCAAAACAAACAAACAAACAAGTTCTTAACAGTTCCTTATACTTTCAATCTCTCATTTTAAGATTGTAATACGTAGTCCAGTACCCCCAATTTGCAAGTCCTTCGACTATGTGTTTTCTATGAAATGTGAAAAGTCTCACATGCCTTGAGTTATCATTTTGTCTGACTGTGAACAGGAATTTACTTTATAAATTAGTTAAATATTACACGATCATAGCGTGTTCGTATTTTCTTATTTATATTTCTTTATGATTTTCCCTTAAAGCTACATAAGATTTAGTCATTCCTAATTTAGATCTGATAGACTCAAGTGCTGAAGCCGGATAGCCAACAGTCAACTCTTGTCTGACTGACATGCATGTTTATTCTTATAGAGCTCTCAAGGTTTCCGTGGTGCGGAGTGCGTTTTTAGTCATAGGGTGGCGAACCATGAATCCTTGTACTCACAGTCCAAAACGATAATTACTAAACCGCGCCATTCCGTGTTATAAAGCAAACAAAAAAAAGTCAAATTTTGTAAATTCAGCGCTCTTCCTGTAACAGGTGTGTCGGGTAAACCAGTGACAGATGATTTAAGCTATACATATATATTCACCCTCACTGTGACATCCTTTTTTTGTTTTGTGTTTTGTAACCAAGTTTATCAAGTGTATATTGTCATTTTATCTTTCACATAGAAGCGGAACATATTTTGATAGGGTGTTGGCATGGCCTAATGGTTACTGCAAAGTTATCGGAGAACTAAGAATATATTTTGGTTAAGTAAACCTCTCTAACAAATTATGAGATACTGAATACGGTTATATGATTTCAAACCCATTTAACGTATTTTGTTACACATACATTTCTGTTGTTTTACCTGAAAACGTATTTGGTACGTGGCGTCATCTAGTGTGGTCAGATGAAGTTCACATGTGTTTTAAAATTAAAAAAAAGGTATCTCACTGCTTGTGTCATTTATTTGATACATTTAATTTTACAGTACATGATGTTACTAATAGTCAGAGCGGTTTTTATATTTTATTAATTTTCATACAAAGTCCTAAGTACTAAGAAATAGCAATAAGTGAAGCTTAAGTATTTTGTCAACAAATGTACTAAGCCAAGGTTGGACAAAAATTTAATTACATGAAGTGTCCGTTAAAACAAATGTTTTGGCTACTTCTTAAGTGCTTGCTCGTTATAAATTATAATTGATTAAAATATATTTTTCATTGCATACGAGCATACTTCTTGGTTGCGGTTTACTGAAGACTGAAATGTTAAAACAATATCAGATATATATTTTTTTAAATTCGTCCTTCAGTCCAATGACAAACAAAGTAATGCCATCTCGTGAATAAATAATTAACTAAGGAAATTTTTATTAATGTTACAGAACAGGAGGATGGCTTGTAGTGATAGGAATAATGATACAATGGCGCGTTTTATTTATTATAAATAAATTACACATTCTAAAAATATTATTTGTAAATATTAATTTAATATTAAAAGGGAGTAACTTTTGGCTAGAGTTTGGTTTAAAATATATATATTTAACTTGGTTTGTGGTCCAGTTTGACATACTACGTTATATTGATAGCAGGCCTTCTAATGAAGCTTAGAATTTTGAATGTAAAATAAATAAATAAGTTACAATGATGGCGTTGGAAGGAACACATACGATGAAAAATTCTTCATTTTTTATCTGAATATATTCGGTTCTTTTATGAAATAAAATCAGCTAATTGTGTCTTCAACGCTTCAATTATATTTAGGTATTACTAGGAAGCAGTGGCTGAGCGCGTTAGGGTGTGCACTCGTATTCCGAGGGTCGCGGGTTCGCGCCCGCGTCGCGCTAAAACATGCTCGCCCTCCCAGCCGTGGGGGTGTATAATGTGACGGTCAATCCCACTATTCGTTGGTAAAAGAGTAGCCCAAGAGTTGGCGGCGGGTGGTGATGACTAGCTGCCTTCCCTCTAGTCTTACACTGTAAAATTAGGGACGGCTAACACAGATAGCCCTCAAGTAGCCTTGTGCGAAATTCCAAAATAAATAAAATAAACTAGGAAGCATGGGGAGTTACCCCGTAAGTTTGTATCGTAAACAGAATCAGGAGCTCTCAATCTTAAGAAGGCCAAAAATAAAATATGTATCACAGTTGTGTAATTAGTTGTTTCCACCCACACCCCCTCGGTATGAAGAAGTTCTTATGTTATTGCCTGCACAGAACATCCTAAGTTTTGTTCCAGTGGATACAGTTTGTCATTCAAGATAACAAAGGAGTCACAAAACTACACAATTTGCTATCTGTGGTTTCCCCAGTATGGGTATCAAAATCCGGATTCTACCGTTGTAAGTCCGCATATCGTTGTGCCACTTGTCCGATAATTTTCGCTAGCTTTTTTCTGAGCGCGTGGATGGTGGTTTGGTAAGGTGCTGTCAATAGAAACGGCGGCAGGTAATCTCAGTAACTTATAAATACAGTTTTGCTCTTTCTCTGTTACGTTATTTCCCATTTTCTGTAACAGAATGCAAGTGTTCTTTGTACATAAACTTTAGTTGAAACTATATAAACTATCCAGGATTTTCGATATAAATAACCCCCCACCTACAAAATACGGTTTAGCGATGATTTATTTGTTGAATGCTATTGTATATTTTGCTCTGAACTTGGTTTTAGGTGTAGTTAACTAAACTAAACTAACGTGGCAGGGGTTCAGTTTAGAGAGAGAGAAATCAGAAGAGTTCTCTCCCCAACCGGGGTGTTCAGGAACATTGTGGTTCCTCTTCGTCCCCTTTCGTGGATTGTTATTAAGATTAAATGGTGGTTTTTTGTTTATATATATATATATTATAATTATTATTCTTGACTATTTGGGTCGAAAGTGTCTCTTCTAAATGTTGTCTTGGATGGAGGCAAAGGCAGCAGCGGAAAGGAAGCCCGGAACCTGTCTTGAGAGGAAGAGGTTGAGCAGGTGTGAACAGGAATATTGTTCAAATCCAGATCAAAAATAGAACAATTCAAACGGCACGATTCAGGGTCTGGCAAAAGAGATGCCTGGGCTGGGATCTATAAATCCAGTGCCTGAAGATTTTGATGTGGGGGAAACGGGAGTGCCCCGAGAAAACCCTACAGGTGTAGTTAATAATCTGCCTGGTATTTATGGCTAGGAAAACAGTCTGCCCCTCTCTGGAGATTTGGGTGATCTTATATACCCTAAAGGATCAGGTAAGCTTCGACCTCTTTCTCCTTCCATCACTTTCATGATCATGCAGCATGAGTTGGTATGGCTACTGCTTTAGGGTCAGAGTAGTAGCAATCTGCACCCTGATCTTTGTTGATTTATTTTGAATTTCGCGCAAATCTACACGAGGGCTATTAGCGCTAGCCGTCCCTAATTTAGCAATGTAAGACTAGAGGGAAGCTAGCTAGTCATTACCACCCACAGCCAACTCTTGAGCTACTGTTTTATCAATGAATAGTAGGATTGATCGCACATTATAACACCCACACAGCTAAAAGGGCGTGCATGTTTGGTGTGACGGGGATTGGAACCCGTGACCCTCAGATTGTGAGTCGAGCGCAATAAACAACTTGTCCATGTCGGACCGGTTCCTTGTTGACAGAGAGATTTGGAAGATAATTTAATATTTAATTAAAGGAGTGTTGCTGTGTGGGCTTGTTTATTTGTTGTAAAAGACAAAGATAAGGAGAGGCTGCCAGTGCCCAGCCCATCCCGGATATTTCGATTCGTGACGTAACTCCCTCTATCAGTTCTAAAATTAATTATAGTGTTTCGAACTTTAGATTAAAGGAAATCAAAACAGGTTCCGGTTATGAGAAATTAATCATTTAACAAATATGTTTTAAACCAGAAAAAAGTATTATATTAGAAAAAATGATTGTTATACGTAACATTCAGGAAACTTCATAAATATATATTGTATATATATATATTTAAATAATATTTGTATAGTATTGTGTTATGAACAGAAAATAATTCGTTTCAGTCAGTGTTACAGTTTTCATTCCCATGGGGAAGTTAACAACTAGTTTTAATGAATTTGTAACAGCTCCTCTCATATTAGATATCGGGAAAATTATCTACTTTTTGCAGGTTATTAGTCCGTATTCTCTGCTGCATTATTTAATTCAGTAAAAAATATTTACTTTATTACTACCATTAATATAAAAACGTTAAACGTGTTCAACAATCAGCAGCAAATAAAAAAGACTAGCTAAGTACTTTATTACATGATCGATGCTATTTTAACGTAAAACCACACAAGCTGTCTCCAATGCATGGAATCGAACGCTATATTTTAGCGTTATAATCCCCAGCCTTACTGATCAGTGAGAAGTGAATAGTTATGTGACCAGAAAGTGAGATAAAACAAAAAACAAAACAAAATCTGAAGGGTCATAGATATATTAATGAATAATAACGCATTACATATTTAATAAATAAATTAATGAATAATAACGCATTACCTATTTAATAAATATTATTGATTGGTGGTGATGACTTGCTGCCTTCCCTCTAGTTTTACACTGCTAAACTAGGGACGTCTAGCGCAGATAGTCCTCTCGTAGCTTGGCGCGAAATCCAAAAACAAACAAACTTTACATATTTAGTAAGTTAAAAAAGTGCCCCCCAGTGGTTCAGCGGTATGTCTGCGGACTTACACGCTAAAATCCGGGTTTCGATACCCGTGGTGGGCAGAGCACAGATAGCTTTGTGCTTAATTCAAAACAACAACATTAAAAAAAGTTAAATTAGTTGAACTTTTCCTGAAACAGTGATATGTCTGGGAACAAACACCGCTAGAAATCGGATTCGATACTCGTGGTTGGCAGAGCACAGATAACCCATTCTGTTCTCTTGTGCTAAATTCTAAACAATTAGTCAATCAATTGTTGGTAAAAAGTAGTCCAAGTGGTGACGGTGGATGATGTTGAGTAGTTGTCTTCCATCTTGTCTATAGCTTCAAAATTAGGGACAGCTCGCGCAGAAATCCTTTGAGTAGCTTTGCGCAAAATCCAAAATCAAAGAGGATTTCTTGACATGTAAGGTAGACAAGAAATGATTGTACATGTTTGACTGTCTATCAACACAGTGAGTAAGAAAACAATATCCCCTCGTGATATGTGTTGTTAGAAAAGATTTCTCTAAGATCTTTACCGAAAGCTACACAAAGTTTGGCCAGTTTGGTTACTGTTAAATACAAAGCTTCACAATCGGCTATCTGCAGTGTGCCCACCAGGGTATCGAAATCTGAGTTGTACAAAGGGCTGTATCCGAATATCCATCCCTAATTTCAAAGTGATAGAATATACTAGAGAGCAAACAGGTTAGTTGACAGAGCAATTTACTAACCCTTGGACTACTTTTCTGTGATCAAATAGTAGGTTTGACCGTCACACTTATAACGCATGTACAGGCCCATTGTGTGGAACTCGTTTATATGGATGCTTGAACTAGACTATTCAGAACATATATTTTACATGAACTTTTTATCAGATCAATAGATTATGAATTATGTACACTATCGCGTGCTAATTTGACAGTAATTTTAATAATATACATGAACTTTTTATCAGGGTAATAGATCGTGAATTACGTGTTATGTATGTCTCGTGCTGATTTTCAGTTCAGTATTATATATGAAACTTTTATGAAATTAATACATCATGAATTATGTGCTGTGTCTCATGCTCATTATCAGTTTAATAATATACATGAATTTTGTGTAACAAGTTAATATATCATGAACAACGAATGCATTTGTATGCAAACATAAATTTTTGGAATTACAATATCACACACGAGATTGTAATTAACTTCTGGAATAACGGTACAACCAACACGAGATTGTAATTAACTTTCCACACACAAGGACAAGACCCCCAGTGGATCAGCGGTATGTCTGCGGACTTAAAACGCTAGAAAATGAGTTTCGATACCGTGCTGGGCAGTGCACATATAGCCTATTATGTAGCTTTGTGCTTAATTCAAAACAACAACAACACAAAGAGAAAACTTACTATCACGAGCTTTATAGCTTTCATTTATGTATTTTTCACTAATTTTGACTGCCATGGCAACAACGAGGTACTGTACATGTTATAAGTGAAACTGTCTCTTCAAAAATCTCTTGCAAGTACAGTCCAGTTTACCAATGTAGTGTTAACGCACTAAGCTATAGCTGTAGCAACGCCCTAGGATCATTCATTGTTCCGAATAAATAACAGATAGGACTATTTACTGATGACCCAAAGACACGCTCAATAATCGTTCATTCAGGTTAATGACAATCGTTACATGTATAGTGTATTTTAATCTGTAAGTGTTGAGTAAACTGAAAAAACAGCTTTGTAAAGGAAGTGGGGAAGTCTTCTTTGTTGATCAGTGTTGGGAAAAACATCTTCTACTTTTTCTTAACTGTCTGTCTTTGAACATAGTCTAGTTTGTATACCTGGCTTGGGATATGAAGTTCTTGGGTTCGAAACATAGTTCTGCAGTTTGCACTTTCAGCTGTAGTGGCGGAAGTGGATTTGGATGGGCATTAACCTTTTCATTACAAGTTGGGTATAATCCACTCAGCTCGTAACTACGAAATTATCCATGAGAGTAATTATACTGTGATTTCTGATAACGTATACATATGTTTAAAAAATTTTACAGGTTATTGGTGAACATTACAAGACTTTCTTACATAAAATATCAGGTTTTTGAATAAAGATTTGTTTTATTAAAGGTTTTTCTTTCAGAGTGTTGATTATCCAACATGCAGAGTAATTTTGATCTGAAGATTAAATGTATTTTTAAAAGGGTTTATATGTGAAATCTTTTTATTTTATCTGTTATTTTCACTATTGAATAGTGTTCAATAGATTTTTATCGATCTCGTAACCACCATAAAAATTAGGAAATAATATAAATTATAATTTTTCTTTTCTACAAATTATAACTCGAAAACACAACTGTTCTGTTTAAATAGCTTAAATGTCACATTATATATTTTTTTATTTTTTACTAGCATACTTCTGTCATAAACTTTGTTTTACACTTGTGGCTTAACATATGTATTTAGGCCTGAGGTGGCCTATTCTGTTATTGGGATTACGGTCGAAAATATCGATAACAGGGTTTTCAACTGACACAATGCATTTTAATCTTTATAAATAACAACGAAAGAAAATTATACGTAATTAGCTATCATTATGCCTACCAGTGGCTCAGCGCTATGTCTGCGGACTTACACGCTAAAATCCGGGTTTCGATACCCGTGGTGGGCAGAGCACAGATAGCCCATTGTGTAGCTTTGTGCTTAATTCAAAACAACAACAACAACAAGCTATCATTATTACAAAAGCCAGATTGAATTTTTACTTTCGAGCTAAGTTGGTTGTTTGCTCTGATCGGAAGGTAATAGTAATGAAGTGAACATAGAAACAGGTAAGAGAGGTGTTTATATTATGCCTACGTAAGTTTTGTTTAGTGTATAATGACATTCTATAAATGGCCAGGTCATATTCTCACGAGTTCAAGAATAGATATTCCCTAATTCCAAACTGCTGACCAGAGAGATAAAAATAACAGGCAACATTCACCATCTACACAGGATTAACTGTTGTGGTTTTAACCCTTTCTAGATGAGTCAAAAGCCAAGTCATCACGTTTGTTGACTCCTATTAAAAAATATTGAATTACTGTTTTATGAATTAATGACATTAGGTGTGGTATCCATCTGTAGTTGATAATTCAAATTTTCATACTATATATTATTTAATTTTTTAGTTTAAAAGTAAATTTTAAAAACATTTAAACATCGGTTTTGTGAGTCACGTAGTATGTTGAATGCTGCACTGGCTCAAATTAGATGTTAATGATGTCAGGGTACTGAGGCTGTAGTTTCATTCGAATTAAGAACTCAAATTACTAATATTGACAAACTAAAATATAAAATGAGAACTTCCTATCTTTTCTATTTGTTGAAATATTATTAAATATTATTCGTATGTTGAATCAAACTCAGTGGTCCCTCTCACCTCTTTTCATTGTTTGAAACGGTCTCTTATGTTTACGTACTTATATGTATGATATTTAAATAACTAAACGAAAACTCAAAATGTACCCCTTGTGGATTTTTCAGCCATTTTTATGTGTTAGGACGCCATATCGTTTTTTTGAAACAAGATTTCAAGAAGTAGATTGAGTCTTTAGTCTGCTCGAAATTTGTACTGTTTTCAGACCGAAATACAGCTTGATTAAAAACAGCAACCTTGAGAAATTTCGCGTCTGAAGAATGTGAAACGAAATAATTTTTAAAGGTTATACATACACGTTTCAACAACGAAACTTTCGAAATTTTAGCGCAGTTGAACATCAATTTAAAGAGGAAAGTATTAGAAATGGGGATTAGATTGTACTATGAAATTAAACAATAACACATGTAATAAAATAATAATTTTAAATAAATTTCTTAAGGTTGTTGTTTAGAATTAAGCACAAAGATATCTCCTCAATGGGCTATCTGTGCTCTGCCTACCACGGTTATCGAAACCTGATTTTTAGCGTTGTAAATCCGCAGACATACCACTCGGGGACTTCATGTTTAGCAAGCTATACAATAAGTAGCATCTGTCGTAACTAGAAGAGATAATTGTTTGCTTTGCTTCATTATTTAGTGTTCTATGTTTAAAAAGAAAGTTTAAAATCTCATTTGTAAATAGCAATTATACATATATATATATTGTATAATAATAATTAAAATGTAACTGAATATTACAAAATATTAGCCCACTGAAACATAGCCAAGACAGGAAAGACTAAAGATTAGTTTTATACTCTTGGATACGGTATTGTGAGTGCACGTGCGCTGCGTCATTGTAACTTCTGCGATGCAAGCCACCAGTGGATGAAAAGTAGCTGTAATAAATGTAACACAATATAACATAAATTTTGTTCCTGGATACTATGTATTATTTCTCAATTGCTTATGTTGTAAAAGTACAGAAAATGGTCATTATTCTCTTGAAACTTTGATTTTCTGACCTGGATAAATTTAGAAATTTAGAAAGTAACATATTTTCTATGTAAAAACGGGCAAATTTTCACATTTTCATTTACATAAGGTGTGAATAAAACAACATATGACATATGATTTACATGTATTTACACTAAAGTTATACAAAAATGAACAAAAATTTTTAGAAGCGAGTAGGTTTTTGAGATTTCCGACTTAATGTAAATCGCTTTCATGTATCAGCCACCAAATATAGTCTTGAAATTTGACTTTGTTTGTGGTATCTTTGTTGGATTAGTATGGGTTTCTCTCACCAGCAATACCTCTGAAATTGTAATCTGGATCTTCAACGTCTATATCCTCTTCTGATTTGCTGATCTCTTCTGAGGATGGTTGCTTTCTATCGGGCGGAGTGGGTACAGGGAGCTCAGGGCAGTGTGGCACTGGGGCGATGGATGATGGAAGATCTGGACACATGATAGTAGATGCATTCTTGCCAGCTCTACGTTTGAAAGGGCCCACCATGAAGAAGTAGCAATTGCTTGAGTGATCAGTGAGTTCATGCCAATTTCTTGGATTAGCAAACTTCGTGTCCCTCTTTTCCCCTCTGTACCATCCTGCAAAAGAGTAAAATAAAATTGTCATTATGAAGAATAAATTTATTTCATCCACAACTAATTAAGAGGTTCATGCCAGACCTCTTGTGACTGAAGTGCTCGTGTCTACCCCTTTTCGTCTGTGTTGGCCAGGCATTCCGGGAGGTTAGGGCGCTTGACTCTTAATCTGAGGGTCGAGGGTTCGAATTCCCATCACACTAAACATGATCGCCATTTCAACCGTGGGGGTACTATAATTTTATGGTGAAAGAGTAGTCCAAGAGTTGGATGCTGGTGGTGATGACTAGCTGTCTTCCCTCTTGTCTCACACTACTAAATTAGGGACGGCTAGCGCAGATAGCCTTCGTGTAGCTTTGCGTGAAATTAAAAAAAACAAACAATCGTATATGTTATTAAAAACTAGTTTTAAAGTTAGCATATTTAATTGGACTTAAAGTAAATTAATATTCATTGTTAAAAGTTGAGTTATTAGTGTAGCAATAAATTACAAACGTTAGCCCTCCTGCTACACTGATAACTAAACTTATCCTCCTAAACATAAACTGTGATTTCTTGCTACATAAGTAATTAATCTTATTAATGCCTTGGTCATCGAAAGTTTGTTGTATTAACATTGTGTTCTCGGACCCATGCTACAGCGCATGCACAGGTCAAGCAATTTCTCAACGTTTATAGAAATCATTAAAAACCTTAACGTTTTCTAAACTTAACCCTTTCTTCTTTAGGGGAATAATTCCCAGTTTGACCCTGAATAAGAAAGGCCTACCTTTCAAAATGGCTAGGATTATATGTTTTTTTTATTCATTTCTATCAAGACTTCTTGAACCTACGTGTTTTTCTAACAACATGAATTTATGTTTATAGAGATATTCAAACAGATACTGGGTTGATTTTGTCCAACATCTGTTAACGTTCTTTTCTTTTCGTCCACACTATTAATTTAAATAATGAACAGATAAGCATGTGTTAAATAGAGATATAAAAGGCTGTGAAATCTCGTGACATCTGAACAATGTTCCAGTTTGGTGCGTCACAGAGCACGCGCGCCAGAGAGTGAAAACTCGAACACAAAGTGCTTCACATTGTGTAACCAGTGTATCTTGTAAGTAAATATGGGGAATGCTAGACCCCTGGGTGCGAGAGTTCAACAGTCTTGTTTCCAAAATAGACCACGTTGTGCAGACGGATGGAGAGGTTTTACTGCTAGTTCGGCTTGAGGTTTGACTACGTTCATTTTTCACGTGCAGAGAAATATTAGAATGAGGTCCCGAAGTTCGAGATAAGGATAAGACTAGCGAATAGGAGTTACTTCGTTAAATAAATCTAGATCAAAATGCACACTTCACGACCGGCGAAGGACGCGGCGCGTGATATCGCCAACAGACAAGTGCGAACAGGTCGTATAGTTCCACCTCGCCTGTTACACGAGTTAAGAAGAAAAGGTTTAAGTGAATAATGTCACAGGTCACAGGAGCAACTTTGGAGAGTAAACCTGTGACTTTTCGTAGGACAAATAACTCTTCTTTATGAGGATTTTCTCGCCGAGCTGAAAGCTGGTATTTTTTGAGAATCTGATATTTTACTTTTATGGTATATCTTTCCTACTAAGCTGCTAACGATTCCACTGGTTTATATTTGGATAACGCTTTAAGTCCTGTATAGCTGGGCCTTTATGCAGCGGACAAAATATTATGATGTGGCACAAAAATATCCCTGTTTTGCTTAGTTGTTTTAATCGGTTGTTCTTATGTTACAGCTGCCATCTTTCTCTTTGATGTAGTCGTACAATTACCGGTAAGAACTTTCTCTGAAAAACCTCAGAGGAGTAGTTCGGTAAAATAACCATTATTAACTACCTATCCAGGGACATTGTGTTAAACAAGGTCAGGCTGACACCGTGGTGGCTACGGTAATCATGGTAACATCTAGTCTGGAATCAACGCCTCTAGCTTCGAAGAATTTAACGTTCTCTAAAGAACTTGATTCGAAATCGAACGACACTGCGATAATTACTGCAACAGGGTTGCAACAACACACGCCTAACAACCAACAACACACGCTCAACAACCAACACACGCCCAACAACCAACAAAACACGCTCAACAACCAACACACGCCCAACAATCAACAACACACGCTCAACAACCAACAATATACGCCCAACAACCAACAACACACGCTCAACAACCAACAACACACGCTCAACAACCAACAAAACACGCATAACAACCAACAACACACGCTCAACAACCAACAACACAGCCTAACAACCAACAACACACGCCCAACAAACAACAACACACGCTCAACAACCAACAATATACGCCCAACAACTAACAATACGCCTAACAACCAACAACACACGCTCAACAACCAACAAAACACGCCAAACAACCAACAACACACGCTCAACAACCAACAACACAGCCTAACAACCAACAACACACGCTCAACAACCAACAATATACGCCCAACAACATGTTACCTTGTTGAAAATGGCGAACACAAGACCCACCGATCGTACAGTGAATGCGGTAACCATGGTAACAACTAGTCCAGAGTCACAAACAGCTGAAGGAGACGGGGGATTAAAAACATCGTTGGAGACTCTGTCCACAGAAAGATTGTCAGGTAGAGCTTCTCCTGGAAAAACAAACACTGGACGGATCATAGCGAACACAAAGTTAATTATCGTTTCTACTGTCACGAGCCTCCAAAACGAGACATTCGAAAAACTGGAATTGAAGCAACGTCTGCTTCACTGGATCCCTATCTTCACACGGAATGTGGGCATATTTCAAGGGTTTACTCACTTCATCAGCAAGCTCTCCTCTCTTCACACGGAATGTGGGCATATTTCAAGGGTTTACTCACTTCATCAGCAGGCTCTCCTCTCTTCACACGGAATGTGGGCATATTTCAAGGGTTTACTCACTTCGTCAGCAGGCTCTCCTCTCTTCACACGGAATGTGGGCATATTTCAAGGGTTTACTCACTTCATCAGCAGGCTCTCCTCTCTTCACACGGAATGTGGGCATATTTCAAGGGTTTACTCACTTCGTCAGCAGGCTCTCCTCTCTTCACACGGAATGGGCATATTCCAAGGGTTTACTAACTTCGTCAGCAGGCTCTCCTCTCTTCTCAGACTAGAGATATAACCAAAGGACCAACTTGTTAAGAAAACCATTACGTTGAGCAGACGTATAGTTCGGATTGTTACCAACCGTCTTTTTCACAAGAAACAACTATATACAAAGAAGACATGCTAGTTATAATGAGACGACGAGGCGTAATGATACGCTTTAGAATCGTCAGCGTGGATTTTGATACTTATTCTGATCTACACCATTTGCCTCAGCCCCAGTCCAGTCGTCAGAATCACGTGAGTATGTTGTCAGAGTATGAATCTCAGTTGAGTATTCAGAACTATATTATTATATTGTTAAAGGTTATCTCAGTCTAGTTGAGAACAGTTCAACATATTTGTTACGTCTGGTTTCAAGTTAGGTAACAAACTTACTGTTGTGTTTGGAGGTCTGTGCACAATTGTTAGTCTGGGTTTAAGTTTGCTAACAAATTTAGTGTCTTTTTTTAAGGTCTTAATACATTTGTGATGTTTGGTTTTAAGTTAGTTAACAGATTATGGATTGATAAATGACTAGTAACCAGTTCTGGCACAAACGGAAAAGAAACGAACTTAAGACTCTTTATTTTTGGCTTTTGTGAATAAGGAAGAAATGGTAATTTACATAGAAAGTTTTCTGGACCTGAAATGTTTGTATAGGTGTGATCAACAGTGTTCAGGTTGTAACGTATATTTAGTGTAGAACACTTTAAATAATCCAGGTCAGTTTCAAGATAATCCTTTCACGTTAAGAACTGCATATTTATATATATATGAAGGACTTGTATTGCGATGGGAATACACCGTCTATCAGTCTTAACCGCCATTCGCCAGAAGAAGAAGAAAAAATAAAAATATCTTGGAAAACAGTTACCTTCCCTCAGCTGCCTGCATGCAGTGAAGGGTGATATAGATGTGGGCTTGAGTACCCACATTTCGCTCTGAAGGGTGATATAGATGTGGGCTTGAGTACCTACATCTCGCTCTGAAGGGTGATATAGATGTGGGCTTGAATACCCACATCTCGCTCTCCTAATTTCTGTTTCTATCATTTTAATTTTAATTTATTTTATTCCTTCATGCGAGACTGGCGGATGGCGGTTAAGACTGATAGACAGTGTATCCCAAACGTATTGCGGGTCCTACATTCTTAGTCACCTCTAAAACTTAGGGTATATTCTGTATTCCACATTATAGCCTTTACCATGGGATCCTTTTAATTGGTGTAGTTTTTATTTTTGTTTCGGCTTGTATTTGATTATAACAAACTATATATATGTATATACAAAGTGGGTAGATATTTTTATACCCTACGATTATGTGATAGTGTGGAGGTATAGAATAAACGCGAGTTAAACAGAACATTTCCTTCTAACATCTCCTCCACGAGACATCAGTGAAGTATTATCTGGTTTAAAGTTCCCTTTTATTTTCTATATTTTATTAAAAAAAAACAGTATGCTGATAAGCGACAAGTTACACAATGAGTTTTGTGCTTTGCCTACTGCAAGTATCGAAACCCAATTTTTAGCGTCCATTTGTAAAGTGAACGACTGGTTATGTGCTACTATATCATTCCTACAGGTAGAAATAGAACTAAAATTATTCAGCCGATGTGCTTTAGAATCACGAGTTTCAACAGTTTTTACCTATCACGCTCTCTGTAATCTCATTTTACACTTAAGTAACAAGGTTTATTAAGTTCAATAGCCCTAGGCAACTTACAAGATGTGTCATATTCACGTAACAGTACAACTTGTACCATAAGGCTTAACATTTTACCCGTTGTAATGTGATTGGTGCAAACGCTTCGACACGCTTTATTACCACTCAAGTTATAATGAGTTGGTTTCTTTACTGCACCAGTTTCTTCACGTAAAAACTAAAAACGTAAGACTAATTGTTGTGACTCAGTCCTTATTATGTTTGAATAAGAGAACGACTGAAAATAATTATCAGTTTTTCTACAAAAAAAATCTAAGACCAGTACTGAATTCTGGTGGCGTGCAGAGGAAAACACCCCTGTTCAAAACATTTCCCTAAAAGTGGAGTATTTTCCATTTTGATTTGTTGAATTTTAATTTTAAATTATTCTCCCCAATTTCGTATTATCTCTGTTCCACCCCTGTGGATTCAACACTTTATAAAACGATTACAGTAGATCTGATTCAACCGTTATTACGTTTGAATAAAGATCTCGAAGGGTGTTGCAGTGTAGATGGAGGGACTTCACATAACAAAAATGAAACCTTCTGTATATTGACAGTCTCGGGGTAATTAATTTAAAATTTTACCAAAGTACTGAAGGTGCGGGTTCAGGTCACGACGGAAGTTAATTTTAATTTATACAAAAATGGTGCATTTTGATGATGTATTTAAGTATTTTAAATGTCACACACACATGTATGTATGTATATATAAATAGTGCTTGTTTGTTCTGCCACGGGTATCGAAACTCGGTTTCTAGTGTTGCAAATCCGAAGACATGCTGCTATGCCACTAGGAGGTTATATATAGTGCAATGTTTGGGGTTTATCACACTCTCTGACATATGTATGTGTGTGTGTATAAAATAAAGCACAAAAAATAGTAAACTATTTCATATTTCGTACAGGGTTTTTATGCTTATCAAATTACAGTAATAGAACATAAGATATATGGACTTTATCGTTGAGAAAGAAAACTGCTTTCAGCGCCGTTTTAAAGCGTCCTCTGCATATTAAAATTAGTTATTACGTGTTGCAGTAAATTTATTAATTAGATAATTTTCTTGCTGCCTTCTTTTATTGTATTGTTTGAATTTCACGCAAAGCTACTCGAGGCTATCTGCACTAGCAGTGTAAGACTAGAAGGAAGGCAGCTAGTCGTCACTACTTACCGCCAACTCTTGGGCTACTCTTTTACCAACGAATAGTGGGATTAATCGTCACATTTAACGCTCCCATATTTGGTGCGACGGGGACTCAAACCCGCCCAGACCCTCAGATTATGAGTCGAACGCCTTAACCCACCTGGCCATGCCAGGCTTATATTGTATTATTATGAGACAATAAAAATCAAGTAAACTATTAAAGCTAGTTTTAATACATTTATTAAAATGTTGGTTGGTATATGAAGTAATAATTATAAGATTTGTACTTAATTTTTTTTATTTTCTATTTTACGTTATTCCATGATGAAGTGAACTTTAATTTGTTTCTTGTATACATACATCTGCACGAGTTCGCATATGTTTGTGTATGGCTGTAAAGATTTCCATTGGTTTATCTGTCTACCAGTGTACTTTTCATGTTATTTTTACGTCCGTGTTCTTATACTATTCGAATATTTCGAGTTGCTGTGGTAACCATGTCATTGGTAATATTCACCATGAAATCTAACAAGATTAAAACTTAGTTTTATTACGTTTGTAGTGTTTGGGAGCTCGGGGTACTCAGAATAAAGACATTACTATTGTCTATAGTCTACCGAATAAATTAAGGAGTCGTGTTTTAATAGACAAAAATAAGATTCTCTCTTCTCCTCAACTATTTGTGTAAAATATTTTTCTGATGACGCCATCAAACTTCGTTTTGGAATTGTATTCATTTGACGGACGTAGGCGAACTGCAGTGTAGCTTTTCAGGAAAATTCGAGACTTCTCTCTTGGGATATACTGTGTTATTCTAAATACGTTCTTGAAAGATGTTTGGAATTATACCATGCAGAACGACGTTTCTAACAAATAACCATCTGGATAACAACAGGTATTATAGGTGATTATAGGAAAAACAATATTTGTAGCAAATAACCACAAGGAAAACAACTCTTTTATATGAAGAACAAAGAATTTCATAGTTTACCACAGGGAGAACATTTCTATTAATTAAGTAGACATATAGAAAACAACATGTCTATTGGAGAACCGTATGGAAAACAACAGTTCAAACAAACACGCATAATGAGAAACTGTATTTCTAACAGAGAATTATAAGGAGAACGACATTTCTATCAGATAATCATATGGAAAAACAACATTTCACACAAACACTCTCAAGGAGAAACAGTGTTTCTCTTTAATGTCACACACACCCATGAGGAGAAAGTGTTTCGAACAGAAAATTATAAGGAGAACAACATTTTTATCAGCCATGCGTTTTTTTGTTTGTTTTGGAATTTCCCACAAAGCTACTCGAGAGCTATCTGTGCTAGCCGTCCCTAATTTAGCAGTGTAAGACTAGAGGGAAGGCAGCTAGTCATCACCACCCACCGCCAACTCTTGGGCTACTCTTTTACCAACGAATAGTAGGATTGACCTTAACATTATAACGCCCCCAGAGCTGGGAGGGCGAGCATGTTTGGCGCGACTCGGGCGCGAATCCGAGACCCTCAGATTACGAGTCACATGCCTTACGCGCTAGGCCATTCCGGGACGGCTAGCACAGATAGCCCTCGAGTAGCTTTGTGCGTATTTCTAAAACAAACAAAACGAATAGTGGAATTGACCATAACGTTATAATGCACTCCACAGCTGAATTGGCGAGCATGTTTGGTGTGATGGAGATTTGAACCAGCGATTTTCGAATTAGGAGTTAAGTGCCTTAATCACCGGCCATGCTAGGCCCGAGTAGAGGAATATAGTTCTTGTCAATTAGATTCCAAAGTAATTGAATCAAGCAAAGTGGACTTGTGACAAGAAAAGAGAATTATTTAGGGTCTTAGATACAGCTGTGATATTCTTTAGTGTAAAGAATTTCTGAACATTATTTTAAAACAAGTGGGTTGTGTGCTGTCCGTTTATTGTTCGAAATTATCGCCAACAAATCACAGACATCTGCTGTAGAAAAATCCTCAGCCTACGTATGTATAAAACCTAACACTAAATTTGAACGAAGGTTATAATAAGCTGAAAGCATAGAAATTAGATGAATATTTTATTATTTTAGGCATTTTATTTTTGTTTCGTAGAGATCAGTCAGTTTAAGAGTTATATGTCATAATCTTAACTTGATGCACTAAATTCGACCTAAGAAACTACGTGTTTATTTAAGTAATTCGCCCAATCATAAATGCAAATTCTATCATTATCATTTATGATAATAAAAATAAAACAGTAATTTTTGATAATGAATAAAATATATAGTCAATAGCTCACACTATAAATTCTTGAACCTTCTTTTGTTTCTTCGAATAATGAGGTTTATCCATCACTTTTCCTTATAACGCTTCCGTGGTATCAAAATGCGAAGCGTGTTTTTGTAGCAATGGATTGCAGACGGTATGGACGCGCTAATAATCTAAAGTACGACCGCCACTATATTGTTTGTTTTAGTTCATTGCGAGAAACAAACCCAAAAAATTAGTGTTATAATCCCTAAAGCTTAAGACTAAGTCACTTGTTTGTGTTAAAGTTGACAATGTTGAACATTTCTCAGCTCGTATAGTTAGTCATAAATCACACTCGTCAGTTAGTGTCTACCCTTTCACCTTTCGGGTTGGATTGAAAGTAGAAAGTTTAGGTCTTTATAATAATGAAGAGGCTTTTGAACCCCACTGAGCGCAAGTATTTTATGCGAGCGTATTAGCACTGGTATTGCAATACTAAAGAACAGTAAACCGTAATCTGAGGGATGCGGTTCGAATTTCCGTCATACCAAATATGCTCGCCCTTTCACCCATGAGGGCGTTATAATGTGACGATCAATTCCACTATTCATTGGTAGCCCAAGAGTTGGCGGTGGATGGTGATGATTAGCCAACTTCTCTATAGTCTTATACTACTAAATCAGGGACGGCTAGCGTAGATAGCCCTCAAGTAGCTTTGCGCAAAATTTTGATAAAGAAACAAACAACTGGAAGAAATACAAACGTACCAACTAAATATGGTTCACAGGTTTTACTTTTGTTTTCCTCAGAGTAAAGCCTCGAGTCTGTTGGATGTTATTTGGTTTAAAAAGGAAAGTGTGGTTAAGTTGTTAGTACATATTTATGGCTTCTGATTTTCGGTGTTTGTCTTTCATCTTCCAAATTTATGTTTATAGTATAAAATTTGTTTTTTGTTCGAGGCCTTCGATTTTTATATCTTTATTTACTTTATGTTGTTGTTTTGAATTAAGCACAAAGCTACACAATGGGCTATCTGTGCTCTGCCCACCATGGGTATCGAGGGATGGTTTTTAGCGTTATAAGTCCGCAGACTTACCGCTGAGCTACTGTTTGGCTATACTTTGGGAGATTTGTTTTTCCTCCAAAATATTTCTCTATGCGGGTTCTACTTTATTTTGTGTTTGTTTCTCTTAAGAGTTAAGTACTAACTAGTAATTTAATGCGAAAACTGAAACATTAATAAGAGTATTTTAGTCTTAATTTGATACGAACAAAGGAAAATGTTTAAAGATTTCATTTCTTATTCTTATTATTTGGTTTTTAGAATTATATATACCTGTAAGAGGGCGCTCGCTATGCAGCTGATCGTAGTTGAAGACTAATACGATTGCGATTAGGCCTAATATTTCATAAGATGTGAAGGCCGAGTGCTAGTGTAACTGTAAGAAGTACTTTAGATACATTAGAATAATATAAGATACCTATATAAAGGTTCTATCAACAAATATGTTAGCTTTACTTTAATGTATGGTGTAAGTACGCAGCTCTAAATGGCTGTAATTGTCACACAATGACAACGGCGTGTTTCCACTCCCCTTGAGGATAGTTCATTATTGTAAGCAAGGGATGATATGGAATTAGTGGGAGGAATTATTCATTTATTTCTTTGACAGATAAGAGAAACTGCAGTCATTTCAGTGAGTATTTATTTTCGCCTATTTTTGTGTTTTCAGCTGAATTGATAAATTATACAAATTATATATTTCAGAGGTATCGGAACCGAGAGTGTTCTAGCAATTTCACTTTTACATATTTGACGTGTACGGTATAAATGTAAACTATATTATTATTATTATAATTATCTAAGGAAATGCGCCCAGAATCTCCTGAATTGAGCTGACTAAAACCAGCTTCTCATATTCCCAATCTCTCATTGTAAAATCTGCATGTCCAGTGAAGCACTTCCACCTTGTAACTTCTTCCTACACCATTGTTTCATTGTGTTTAATTTTGGTACCGACCAATAGAACTGCTTGATTCAAGTTATTACTAAACTAATTTAATATTATCAATTGTGTGCGACACAGCTAAGGTTCTAACATTGTTTCTGAGGTTATGATAATGATAGGTTGTGCAGTTTATAAACTGAGTTGTAAGACTGAAAGTGTGGTTATATATTGTTGCTTTTAAGTGTAAATTTAAAAATCACTATCGCAGGAAAGGAATGGGAGTTTTTCTCGTCACCATTTTGACTGTAAATTGAAAGAACTGAGTAATACGTGTACTCATCTCTGTTAACCATCTATATAGACACAAGTAGTATGGCTACGTAATTTCGTTTTCTATAGGTTCGTAGGTTGTGATGCCAAAACTTTTGCACTTGTACTCTAGTTGAATAGTCCACTCAGTATTATAGCTTCATAACTGTAGGCTTATATTTTAGAACCTTTAGGTTTGTAGTTTAATAGATGTTAAGTGATCGTCGTTTCTCGTTTGTTTGATCGTATAACACAAGAACCCGTAGGTTCACAGAATACTTTATTGTAGAAATTTAGGTTTTCTAGTTTCCTAGTTTGCGTGATATAACTGTAGGGCCCATAGACTCACAGTTTACCTTAAGACTTAAGACATCTTAGTTGATATAAATATAACCTTAACAGTCTACTATAAGTGAATTATATGTTGACACTTTAAGTAAGGATTTATAAGTCAAGTTTTTGCTTTTCAACATCACGTAGTTCAGGTTAAGAACAAGATGTGATTATAATTATATTAAAATTATGCAGACAGAATAGCATCATATAGAATGATTATAACAACGGTATTAACTATAGAGGTGCTCGGCATGGCCAGGTGGCTAGGGCACTCGACTCATAATCTGAGAGTTGTGGGTTCGAATTTCCGTCACACTAAACATGCTTAGTTTTTTAGCCATGAGGACGTTATAATATTACGGTTAATCTGACTGTTAGTTGGTAAAATAGTAGTCCAAGAGTTGGCGGTGTGTGGTAATGACTAGCTGCCTACCCTCTAGTCTTACACTGCTAAATTAGGGACGGCTAGTGCAAATTGCCCTCTTGTAGCTTTGCTCAAAATTCAAGACCAAACAAACAATTAGTTGTAGAGTTATAATTGGAAGAGGGGTCGTTTTAAACGCGTTTTTCAAATTCCGTACATCAAACTTTATATTTTAATAACTTTGTTGGTTATAGGGCCTATAATGGCATGTAAATAGCACAAAAGTATCATCATTATTACAGTTAATCACAATAACTGCTGATAAGATTTTTTAATTAGAATTTTGTGAAAGGTCAAAACAGAATACTATTCAATGTAAAAAAGTCGTTGATTTGTGGTTTAAAGCTAACTGGTACTGGAAGTGTAAAAGAAGCCAGTAATTAATTTGTTGGAGAAAGTAATTCAACATTCAAGGTTTGAAAGTCGTCCATACAGATTTTAAACACAAAATTCCATGTTACTACTTTGACCGATGTGTTACGTGCTCGTAAATACTTCTTGGTAAAATCGAATTTGTGACAATCTGGTACGTGAATCGTTTGCATTTTCTTTTATTTCTTTTAACTGTTCCCTTATCTATGGGTTAGGCCAATGGTAAGTTTAAGGAATTACAATGCTAAAATTCGAGGTTCGATACCTTACAGCGGACACAGCAGCTTGCTCAATGCGATTTTAATGTTAAATAACTAATATACACTTTGAGTGTAATATTGGATTCGTCCTCTTCTCGTCATAGTTAACAAATATTTATGAAGTTTTATTAAGAACATACAAAATTAATCCTTATATTTTGTTCTTTGACAGAAAACCATTGAAGACAATTTTTCTCTTTCTTCCGTATCAAAATAGTAAAATTTCAGTGTCGATGGAGAACTAGAAATCCTAGACCTTGATCTGATTTGCCACTTGTCACTGAATTAGACCGGTCGTATTGGGAACCAAGTTTCTCTTTGGCAAGGGGTAAATGGTGTGGGAGAACGAGAATAGAACAATTTTAGGCCTCTCATAGTGGTGACCTGTATATTTGAAAGATCTATTTTCTATTAGATTAGAAATAAAGTATTGCAAGGGTAGATAAAATCAAAAGTTCCCGCGGAGTGGTACGCTTTTTGAGAGTTTTTTTGTTTTTTGACGCTATCACGTTTCATGAGTTCGATAGATGAAGTGTTTTATTATGCCAAGAACCCCAGAGTCCACGTGCTAAATAGCAATTCCACAATTCAAATAAAGATCCCAACTATTAAATAAAAATAATGGTAATAAAAAATTAAAAATACACAAAAACAAACAAGATACGTATTTAAAGTAATTTCTATGTTTCGGAAGCTGTCAGTGAGGATTGTTCAAATGTCATTTAATTACTTTCTTCCTCAATAGAAGACGCTAATATATATTGTATCAATTCTTCAAAATGTTTGTACTTTTGTAGTTTTTCAACACGTTGGTAATGGTCCTTTCTCATCATGGTAGCTAACTAATAATTTGTGGGTTGATAGAGATAATGTGATTGGAAAAATAACGGAAAGATACCTGTTATATTAAAATTTATATCTTTATGTTAAAAGACTAATGAAGATATTGTTACATCTGAAGGAAAAGCCTTGTTACTTTCATCGGTCTTTAAGAATTCGGTCGCATTTCCTAGTTAATTCAAACAATGTTTCATCCTCCCAATTATCGTTGATTTCAGAAGAATCTTTAAAGTTTTATTCGTATTTCCTCATTAGCAACTTGTCACAGACATCTGTATTAGCAACGTATCATTGGTGGCATTTCTTTTCCTTTTCATCCATTCTTCCATCGTTCAGAACTTAGTTGTCATAACAACCAAATGAAATAATCCGTGGATTAACAAAGCAGAATTTCTCTGCTAACTGTCATGTTTCTATTATTCCATTTTATATTTTTCATCAGTTGTATTTATTGATTAAATTGAAGGTATCTTGAAACAACCTCAGTGATGAGATAATTGCAATTCAAAGCCACAGAAAGTTCAAGGTTGATTGATTGATTGATTGATTTAGTGTTTTATGGGACAAAGCAACGAGGCTATCTGCGCCAAGTTCAAGGTAATACGTTAGTAACCAAATCCTGAGAACTGAAAGAAGTGTATATTGTAACCTATATATATATATATGTATTTGTCAGAGGTGATGAAACTTGTGATCTCAACGATATAAAAACTATTACTTATATTATCACGTTTTCAATGTGTTTACTACGTTTGATTCTAAGCCAGCGATATATCTGGTGTTATGAGTTTTCGGTGAGAACTAACAAGTTTCTGTAGTACCACCAACAAAGAATCGCTGCATGTTTTGGCTCAGTAAAACAGTTTTGTAACGGGGTTTTACAGAACCAGTTATTTCCACGAGCTTTCCTTCAGAAACTTTCAGCACCGCTGATCTTCCAGCTCTTCATGACGTATTTTCACTGCACACTTGGAAAGCCTTAACGATAATTTTAGGTACACGTTATACGGCAAACATTAAAAGCCTTAGAACGAAAATCACGGCCAGAGCAAGCGATATTAATGTCATCTCCGCAAAGTCGTTCTGAGGATTTTTAGCGATTTTGTGATACAGCAGAAAAATCAAAACTTTTATTTTTACATGTGTTTTCAATGTGACACTTGTGGCTGCTTCCGAGAGCAAATCAAATTGAAGTGAGGTTCTAACGTAGACAAACAAGCTCGCATTTCATCATCAACTGCAAGAAGCCTCTCTCTTCCTGGTTTTAATTTCAGTCAGTGCTGAAAATCCAGTTTCGCAAAACCACGAAGATACAAATGAAAGCAGAACTTCAACTGCTTTTGAACTGATTGCAGGATATGAATTTTAAATGGAGATCCAAAACTCATCCAAGCTCTTTTTGCAAAATAATGACTGATAAAATTTGTTGCTTCACAAATCAATGAGCTGTTCTTTCTCCTTAGTTGTAAGATTTGTTGTCTCATTGATTCCAAATGGATAGGTCACACAGTTATATTCGTCGACAGCAAGTGACGGGCAGTATTGTTTTTGTGCGGACTGTAGGTTGCTTAATGTGTTCAAAATTTGAGGGACAATTTCCTTCTTTGATGGACATTCGTTAACAGAAGGAAAACAATCAAGGACTCCTTTCGAGATCTTATTCTTCCACAGCGTCACCTGTTCATCGAAGGTCTTCAGTTTGGACGTTGCAGTAATAATGTTTTCAGATGGTCCTAGGAGATTTAAGTTCAGAGATTTTAATTTGTCAAACAAGTCGGAGAGAAATTGAACCTACAGCCACCAGATCTCATCATGAAAAGAAAATTCAAGAACTGCTTCCTCACCCTCCGAGAAAGAAATTACTTCAGTTTTTAGTTGGACAAGACGCTTTAACACCTTTCCTTTCGAAAGCCATCGAACTGCAGTGTGATACAGTAGCTTTTTGTAGTCTGAATCCATCACCTCACAGAGAAGAGATATAAGTCGAGATTGAAGGGGCCAAGACTTGATGAAATTCACCATTTGAATAACTTGATTCATAATAGACTGTAAATCTTTCTGCAAAGATTTGGAGGCGAGCTCCTCTGTGAATCATGCAGTGAACAATCCTAATGTTTGGATTTTGTTGGTGCACCAGAGTGACGAATCGCTTCTTTTTTTCCTTGCATTGAAGGACAGCCATTTGCGAAAACGCTGATACAGTTATTCCAGTGTAACTTGAATAGCAAAATGTTTTCATTTACCAACTCGAAAATTTCTTGGCCTTTCGCTGTGTTTTTTAAATCTTTGCAAAATAAGTATTTGTTTACGATTTCTCCATCTTTCTTTTATGAATTGAACAAAAGCCAGAACTTGAGCTTTTCCACTAACGTCAGTAGATTAACAACTTGAAGAGACCGTAACAGAGACAATTCATCTTCAGGCGCTTCGAAGAGTTCGCAAACTTGATCCTTCAAATCGAACGATAGGTCAACAATTATGCTCGAAATTGTGTCATTGGACAGTGGAACTTGCTTAACCTTTTTTGGCGGCATCCGTTTCAAGCATAGTTTTAACGATGATTGCTAACACTAACACAATGACTGATTCGGCCTCCGTATGCGCTTTCTTGCGTTTTACCAATGGCCCGGTATGGCCAAACGTGTTAAGGCGTGCGACTAGTAATCTGAGGGTCGCGGGTTCGCATCCCGGTCGCGCCAAACATGCTCGCCCTTTCAGCCGTGGGGGCGTTATAATGTGACGGTCAATCCCACCCACTATTCGTTTTTAAAAGAGTAGCCCAAGAGTTGGCGGTGGGTGGTGATGACTAGCTGCTTTCCCTCTAGTCTTACACTGCTAAATTAGGGACGGCTAGCACAGATAGCCCTCGAGTAGCTTTGTGCAAAATTCAAAAACAAGTTTTGCCAACAACTGAGCAACCTTATAACTTGCAGTCAATATTTTTTCAGGCAGCTTCAATGTAGTTTATAAGCTTTCTTGATTGTTCATGTTGTTGAGCCGCGAGATTCTCGAAGTATTCTTTTGGTTTATCCTTCACAGCTGAATGTTTTGTTTCCAAATGTCTCTTCAGTTTGCTAGGAACAGGCGCCTCGTTCGATAAAGCTGCATTGCAGAGTAGGCAGAATGGTAATTGAGAATGTTCCGATTCCAGAGCGATAAAACCGTATTCGATGTATTCGTTTTTGTACTTTCGTTTGATTCTTTGCTTTTGATTTAACACATTCTCCTTTTCAGCACCAGACTTACTTAAATATTATCCATGTATAAATGATAAAGCTAATTCATACATGATAAGCACAAAGTTCTGCAGTTGATATAAAATTCCTACCTACAGTGTAGTAGCTGTAGTTTACCACAGAATGACAACGTGTTCCAGAAAGCAGTTTGATTGTTTGATGCATCATTTATGACGTACGAAGCGCTTGTTGCGCCACAGTTAAACTAACAGTCAAACCGTTGCAGTCAAAAATGAAATTCAAGTATGAACTTCTCAGTGCTCGAGTTCAGTGAAAACCATCGAATGTTTTGGAAGGTTTCAGAGTGTCTCTAGAGTAGCTTTTATTAACTGATATATTTGACTTGTAAAATCCCAAGAAAGTTGAATGTGTTTCAAAAACACCGCGGCACACAGGTTGAGAATCAACCTCTAGTTACTGGGTCACTACTGTGAGCGTAGAATAATTTGTTATCGTTGGGTGTAATAGTAGGTAAAAACATATTTAATCAGTATGATGTAATATGTGAAAGGTGTGCAAACAAGTGGTAAGTTGTAGGTAAATAAAGCAAAGTGGTAATATGAGGGATAACAAAACAAGGTTATAACTCAAGGGTTAGTGAAACGAGGTGATAATTTAAAGGTTAATAAAACAAAATGGTAATTTAAGTGTAAACAAAAGGTTTTTAGTTGGTTAAGACACTACTCGTAATCTGAAAGTCGTGGGTTCGCATACCAATCACATGAAACATGCTTAGCCTTTCAGTCATGTGAGTGTATATAATGTGATGATTAATCCCATGTGTAGATTTGCGCGAAATTCAAAAACAGTGTCTGCGTGAGCTTTTAAGGTTTCTATAAAACCTTTGTTTGCTGTTAAACGCGAATATTTGTTCATTTTAGCGCGAATCTACGCAGTAGATTATCTACGTATTGTCCATTGTGAGGAATCAAACTACGAATTCTGACATTGTAAGTCCGTAGGTTTACCATTGACCCACTGGGGAGGGAAATGCAGAGGTGCACAATTGACTGTGTCCGTTCTGTCCACCACATTAAATCGAACCCGGAACTGCAGTATTGTAAGCTCTAAAGCTCATCACTGTGGTACGTAGTCCATTGTGTAAATTGGTACTTAACAATAACCGAACTAAACACACATTTGTGTAATATACCCACATGTATGTAGTACAGGCAGTAATTTGTATAGTATAACCAGACGTATGTAGTACAAGCAGTCATTTGTATAGTTTAACCAGATGTGTGTAGTACAGGCAATCATTTGTGTAATATAACCACATGTATGTAGTACAGGCAGTAATTTGTATAGTATAACCAGACGTATGTAGTACAAGCAGTCATTTATATAGTTTAACCAGATGTGTGTAGTACAGACAGTCATTTGTATAGTGAAACCAGATTATGTAGTACAGGTAGTCATTCGTGTAATATAACCAGATGTATGTAGTACAGACAGTCATTTGTATAATATAACCAGATGTATGTAGTACAGACAGTCACTTGTATAATATAACCAGATGTATGTAGTATAGTCATTTGTATATTATAATCAGATGTATGTAGTACAGTTATTTGTATAGTATAATCAGATGTATGTAGTACAGTTATTTGTATAGTATAATCAGATGTATGTAGTACAGTTATTTGTATAGTATAATCAGATGTATGTAGTACAGTTATTTGTATAGTATAATCAGATGTATGTTGTAGCTTCTGCCCACAGCTTCTGTGGGCAGTACAAGCAGTCATTTGTATAGTATAACCAGATGTATGTAATACAGACAGATAAATAGTTGAATAAACAAACACAAACATTATATGTAGATGTTGAGTGTACGGATACAAATACACATGTATACAGATGGATGAATTTGAATATAATCGATAGATAAATGTACAGATACAGAGAGCTAGTGGATACAAATCCAAGGATTCATAACTCATGACGTGTTGTTGAGAACAAAACAACAACAAAGCACTCGACAATTACGAAGCGTATAAGGGCTTTGGGAGAGATGGTTAAATCCTACTGTATATTTGGTTAGACAAAATAGTGCAAATATTGGAGGCAGGTACTGTTTACTAACTGTCTTTCTCTCTGGTTTGTTAGGTTAAAGTAGGAACAGATACGCACCTTAATCTCTTTTATAGCTTACCTCGGTGTGGATTCCTGTACGTGGTGTTGGGAGGTTCTGTACTTTCAGTTCATCTCATGTGGGATCTACACATCCACTCACGTGCTTCCCGTGCGTGGTAACCCATGAAGGGGAGGAGGGATCCTAGTGGTTGAGGGGCTCAACCCTAACACACCACTTTGGCCTTGAATTCTTGGAGATGGGCGGTTTTGGAGTAGTCCTCCTTGGGTCAATGGACTGGTCCATTTGGGTTATGGATAGCCAAGTACCAGTGTTGGATGTTCTCAACAGGTGTTGTGGACATTGTATCTGATGTTGGTGTTTGGAGATAGTGCTTACGAAACCCTAGCGTTGCTGCAGTGTCCTTGTTTGACATTGTAGTGGGCCCCCTCGTAGGGCTCCATGGTGAGTGGGGTCAGTGGGCACCGAAATATTCCTTTTTTATTGTGGATTCTCCAAGTAAAAGCTTAAATAAAGTAGTGAAAAAACAGTCAATAGGTAAACAACCACATCTTAAAGATTCTGAACAGCAATCTTCAACATCTGTAACACCTGTTGTACCTCATTTTCTTACATGGCCATCACTTTCAGACAAACCTTTAGGGCAAATGTCTCCCTTTTTCATTCAGAAGGAAGTAGAAGGACTTGCTGGCTCTTCGATCTGGTGGTGTATTAGTGGAAACATCCACATCTCAATAAAGTGAACTCCTCTTGCATTGAAAGGAAATTGGAGATATACGTATTGAGGTTACATCTCATGCTACTTTGAATTTATCACTAGGAGTTATTGTTGAGGGGAATTGGAAGAACATACCCGAGTCAGATATTCTCGCTGGTTTCTCCACTAAAGAAGTTTCTGCAATGAGTCGTATCTCCACTCGCAAAGATGGAATTATGAAGTCGATCAGTGTCCTCATTTTGCCAGGCTTAGAGAAAGGAAGGACAATAGCCTGGGAAGGATCTCAAGATTCTTTCAAACTACCGTCCAATTACTTTGACGAGTTGTCTCTGTAAGACATTAGAGAGGATGGTTAATGCTTGTGCAGTTTGGTTCTTTGAATCAAACAACCTCCTCTTGCCCACCCAATTTGGGTTCCAACGACAGCGCTCCACCGTGGACCACCTAGTTTGACTTGAAACGTCAATCAGAGAAGCCTTTCTCAAACGACATCTTGTATCAATATTCTTTGACAATGAGAAGGCTTATTACACAACATGGAGGTATGGCATTTTGTGAGACTTCCATATATATGGGTTACGTGGCCACTTGCCCATTTTTATGAAAATTTTTAATAGACAGGAGATTTCAAGTTTGTGTAGGTTCGACACTTTCTCGTTCTTTTCTATAGGAACTTGGAATCTCTCAGGGCTGTGTTATGAGTGCACACTTTTTAGTACAAAGATTAATGCCATCACTGAATAACTCCCTCTCACTGTTGCAAACGGGCTCTATGCCGACGACTTTCACATCTCATGTCAGTTGACGCACATGAGGTATATTGGGTGACAGCTACAGACTGCTCTCAATCGTTTACTGAAGTGGACCACAGCAGACGGCTTTAAAGCCTCTCTCTCTTTAAAACCGTTTGAATATACTTTTGCCGCCAACGGAATATTCACCCTAATCCTAAACTCTATATCGGTAAAGTTATTTTGCCTGTGGTCCCTGAGAGAAAGCTCTTGGAGTTTATCCTTGACTGCTAGCTGACCTTTATACCACACATCAAGCAGCTACGGGTCAAATGTACAAGAACACTGAACATCCTCTGTGTCCTCTGTATCACCACTTGGGGAGCAGATCAGTGTTCTATACTAAAGGTATATCGTGCTTTTATTCGATCGAAACTCGATTATGAATCATTGGTCTATGGCTCTGCCAAAACATCGGCCTTAAAAGAGCTGGACCCCATTCATCATCCAGGACTTCGGCTCTGCACGAGGACTTTCTGCACTTTCCCTGTTCATAGCTTATACATGGAGTCTCATGAACATTCTTTGCATCTTTGCTGTTTGCAACTGTCTTTACTATATGCTTTGAAACTTCGTTTCTTATCAAAGCATCCCACCTGGGGTTTGTTTTCTGAAAAGTATGGCCCACAGACTATCTGCCATTGCTCCTTTTGGCCTCTTTCGTATCCAGGCGCAATTGGATGAATTGGGTCTGTCCTTGGATAACATTGCTGTATCCACTGCTCAACCCATCTCACCATGGTTTCTTACAGTCCCCAATTGTGACCTTTCTTTAAGTCATCTGAAGAAAGCAGATACTCCCAAATGGAAATGCTGTCTATTATTTTCTGAACATCTTTCGAACCATCTTTCCATTCCTATTTATACAGATGGATCGAAATCAGGTGACTGTGTGGTCTTGTGGTTCGATGGTTGCTCGCAGAATCTCCTCTACAGCTTCTGTGTTCACTGCTGAACTGTACGCCATTTCTTTGCTATGGATCACATAGAAGCTAAGCAGTACTCAAACTGCACTCTTTATATTAACTCGCTTAGTTCTCTACTGGCTGTGGAATGTTGGTTCACACCCTGTTCTCGCCGATATTGAAAACTGACTCGCCCATTTTTCTTTAACAACTACGTCAATCCAATTTTTCTGGATTCCAGGCCATGTTGGTATTCGCGCGAACGAGCCGGCCGACACTGCAGCTGAATCTATCTGTTCTGGCACTATCACCGATGTGCCTGTTCCATACATGAACTGTGATCCTGTATTCAAGGCTCGGCTTCATGCCAGCTGGCAGTCGACTTGGAGTGAGCAACATGAAAACAAGTTTTTCCAAATAAAACCCTATATTGGACTTTGGGGCTGTCTTGCTTCAGTAAGGATACGAAAGAGGAAGTTGTTCTAACAAGACTACGCATTGGTCACAGTTTTTAACTTGACGTTTTCTGTTTTCTCTATCTGATGCCACAGTGGGTAGTTTGTGTAACACTCGGGTCACAAAAAGCCACATTCTTCTTTCTTGCTGTCGTTATGACTCTCAACGACGGCACCATTTTAAACATGTTCTGTCCCAAGGTTTGTCCATAACATTAGACAGTGTTATTGGTGATGATGACACTGTCCATCTTGGAAATATTTTTAGTTTTTTAAAGACCATTAATCTTTTTAATACTATTTAAGTTTTTATACTTTAGACCTTTTTTAAAGTGATTCCCTTTTAAAAATCAAAGTACACCCAGTTCGATTTGAAGTTAGAAAATGGCCGTAACGTCAAATAACTCGGAACCATGACTGGAAAGTCCAACCCCAGGTGACTGACGGTGGTTTTGAACTTACCTGTTAGTCTTCCTGGCGAGTTATGATTATTACAAATATGTTACAAAAACTTCTTTACAACTTGTATTATTGTAGTTTTTCTCTTAACGTTGTAGACTAGATAAGCATTGGTTCTATGCTATTTATGCTTTTTAAACTTTATTTTGTTTTACCTTAATTTCCTTTTATGAATTTTACCAAATTTACTTTAATTTTAACTTTTTATTAGATGTTTGGCGCAGATAGCCAAACTGCTTTGTGCCATAAAACACCAAATCAACCAACCAACCTTTCATAGCTTTGCAAACTTCTGAAACAAGGAAATAAGCTATCAGTGGCTCAGCTCTAAACGTGAAAGGTTATATTCCTAAAAGTCGTGTTTCGATACCCGTGGTGAACAAAACACTTTATATAGATTTACTTCTAACGTATCGACAAACAAATCACCAATCAGCATTGCTTTCTGCCGAACAAAGCTATAATGCAGGAAACGAGCATATACAGGGGCAAACTGAACCCATATGTTATTCACAGTGAGCGTATTGTAATAGATGTGTCAATACTGATTTTCATATAGAATCTGTGTATATTTTATACATATTTCTATACTAGTCGCAGTAGTAAGGGTTTACATTGTTAATTTGGTACCTGGTGTTCAAGTGCACGACACGACGTCCATTCATTTTAAGGAAGCCATTAGTTCTTTTTAGAATCATATTGTTGTTTTCACCCGGGATACGGTGTTTAATCATCCCCTCTAACTAAAGGTAATTTTGTGTACTTTTCTGTAAAATAAATTAAGCCAGTGAAACGTGGCTCAAGGTCTTCCTGTTAGAAGAAACCCAAGAATTTAACGTTACATGGACTTCCTTCCATGTCGCGCGTCTTCCACACTGTGAAAAGTTGGGAACAGTGCTGGAGTGGCAAACAAACCACGTTTTCCTATTGGTTTTGACGTCCGTAAAAAGTCATGAGTTGTTTCCTTAGCGGTTGATCAGCAAACTGCTTGGAGTCTGTAAACGACAGTAGAACACGTCTCAGAAAGGTCTTACTTTGAATCACAAGAATTTTCCTTATTCGGGTCACCTTTATTTTCTTTACAATGGAAAAATGATATAGCTACCTTAAATGTTCTTGACATCTTGGTCTTTTTGAGTTTGAACAGAGATTCTGACAAAACTGTGGTAAGACTGTCAAATAAGTTATATATAATTCATGACTTTTGTTCTTACATAACGAATTTTACTTACATTTTATCAAAGTCTACCTCCATCTAAATTGTGCTTTAAATTTGATGAAGACAACAGCCACCTGAATTTGAGATTCAATCCTGATGGTGGACAACTACTTTGTAAATTGAGATTTAATCGTAGAAGGGGAATTCAACATCTAAACTGAACTTTAAACTTCATGTCATGTTGAATATATCTGACTACTTAACTAGTTAAACGAAGCAACCCTATATTAACAGAATTGGTACATGAATACTTTGTTAGGATAATTACCAGAAATCATTTTGCGATGATGTGTTTTTGATGTTTTGCTTCTGTAAACCATTATTTCATGAAATGGTTTGTGTTTATCTGCTTATTGGCAAGCCGCTGGACTAATTGTCACCAAATTTGACATGTACTCTTAAGACCATCTTAAGTCACCTACTGGTGCTCCTAACTAATTTATTGATTCAACCATAGTTTACATATACCCGAAGAGTGACATGGGGAGGTAGACATTAGAATAAATCCTCTATGCTATTCTCCTCAGCCAATATATGTATTAATTCAGTTCTCTCCTATAGAACGTGAGTGCAACCAAAGCCACTTTATATATTTGAACCTTAACTCAGTAATATAATCTACATAACTACATCATCCTGCCCCCCAGTGACTCAGCGGTATGTCTGCGGACTTACACGCTAAAATTCGGGTTTCGATACCCGTGGTGGGCAGAGCACAGATAGCCCATTGTGTAGCTTTGTGCTTAATTCAAAACAACAACAACAACAACAACTACATTATCCATCTCTGAGATACGCAGCAAACCATGAATGTACAACGTAGACCGACAGCAACGCCAGTTATGCGGCACAAAGCAAAACCAACGGTATTGAGAGTCATAATCAATTTTTTGTATCTATCAGTTAGTTTAAAATTTATGGCAAAACTACTAGGGTTTTGTTGTTTTTGTGTTTACGTGCACATTAGTATATATGTTTCGTAGAGTAATATACATTTCACTATTATTTGATTAAATTGTGTGATATTTGTGTTAATTTTGTAGTTAATATTGCGGTCCGTAATTCACGTTCTTACAATATTATCTAATCTAGTGCTGTCATCTGTTGTTTAATATATGTACTAAATCAATTCGTGTTTGATAAACCGACAAAACCTGTATATTTCGTGCCTTTGTTAGTGAATAACAAAACCAAGTGTATAGTAATATGAAACTCATATTAAGCTAAGTATTAAAAAGGAAATAGTTGTTGATATATTTAAATAGGTATTGTTTCATGATATTACTTGAAGACGGTTCGTTTTAAATGTCGCGCAAAGCTACACGAGGGCTACGTGCGCAAGCTGTCCCTAATTTAGCAGTGTAAGACGAGAGGGAAGGCAGCTAGTTATAACTATTTACAGCCAACTCTTGGGCCATTCTTTTGCCAACATATAGTGGGATTGGCTATAACATTATAACGCCTCCACGGCTGAAAGGGCGAGCATGTTTGATGAGACGGGGATTCGAACCCGTGACACTCAGATTACAAGTCGAGCCTTGCCCTAAGTACCTTGCCAGCGTAAAGAGATGTTGTGGTTACATATAAGTCAGTTTCGAGTATAGGGGACGTCAAACATGACACAGAGTCCGAGGTTAGACGATATCAGTCAGTGGACTTTTTCCATCCTGAATGAAGTGTATATGGGTGTATCGAGGTATACATAATGTAGGGATGTGCAATTTAAACACAGTGTGCTTGTGTGGGGGGGGGGGAGTTTCCAGTCGAAATCGTTAAGAACCACGGATCTAAGTGCATATTTTAGTACTGTCATGTGGAACGTTTCCAACCTGTTTTTAAGTATATTATGTAACAATAATAAAACTTAAGTTTTGGCTAAGTTCAAACTCACTAGAGAAGATTGACGGCTTGCCAATGCTAGATAAGAACGGCAACAAAAATGAACTTTGTGCAATGAGCTTTGCATGGCATGACGCTGTACGTCATCAAGAAGTAAAAGAATGGTGGCCGTTGATGAGTTTACTGTATTATATAACGTATTTGTTTAGGCTTAGGGATAACTTCATTTGCTAATCAATACTCGCTATAGCATCTTGATATTATGTTATAAGAGTTAAAGAAACCTAATTTTGCGACGTCCAAAGAGCGACTTACTGGAGACTTAGAACAGTTGAAACCGTTTTAATCTCTGTCACTTTCTGTAAAGTATTGGTTTTACACAAAACTCTCAGATATATTTTATTCTTGTATTTAATTTTTAAGAAATTTGAAATTAAATATTATAGTTTATCATTTTCCCACTAGATGGAGAAAGGATCTCATTCGCCTTTACTCTCTCCGTATCATCACGAACCCAGTGATAGCTCGTTTCTCTTCCAGAGGAAATCTCGTCCTCTCCAACGTCAGTCATCTGAAAACTTAAAGAGACGACGGGAGAGTCTGTCTGCTCTTCCGAGCACTCACCTTACGTTGGGAACTTCAGGTAGGTAGTTGTATATTGAAACAACAACCAACCTTCAACAGAGAAATATCTCGCCATTCTACTGCTTCACATGTTATGCCTACTACCTTCTCACCACAAGCGATATAGGCACGTGAAGACATGACGTCAGCTCTTTGGTGAAGGCTTTTTTTTTTAGTTTACTTCCTCTGGGATTTGAATATCCACCCACATATCTGTCGTGCGTGGCGACCCATGAAGGGGAAGAGAGGATCCTGTTGATTGAGGGGTCCAATTCAACACACTAATTTGGCCTTGAACTCGTGTAGACGGGAGGCCTTGGGGTACCCCCCAGGGTCATTTGACTAGTCCTGTTGATCTAGGGTCAACCGAATACTGGTATTGGACGTTCTCACTGGATGTTGTGGACATTGGGTCTGATGCTGTTATTTGGGTATAGTGTTTACAGAACCCTTGCGTTGTTGCAGTGTTCTTGTTTGGCATTGTAGTACATCCCCTCGTATGGCCCCATGGTGGGTGGGGTCAGTTGGCATTGAATTTTCTCGACTTACTGGATAACCCAATCCAAGATACATAGACACCACTAACGTCAGAGCCGGTACCTCAATTTTAATACCTTCATTCTTTATCTGACAGAACCTTAGGGCAAATGCCTCCCTTTTTCATTCAGAAGGAATTAGAGGGGCTTGTTGGCTATCCCTGTTGTTTTGACAGAGATTTGTTTGGCCGTGGTCTTGTGCCTCATCGGTAGGTCTGAAGGCTTATCAGTGATGTCGAGAAAACCCACTTGTAGAGAAATATATATGCAAAAACAGCTTGTTTGGGTTGAGAAATATTTTACATAGAAGAGCGAACAATGTTGAGACCTTCTTTGGTCATCGTCAGGTTCACAAAGAAAGAGGTAACTGACCAGAAGCTGACCACATGTTTGGAAGGGGTTGTGTAACTGAGTGTTGGAATGTAGATGGCGGTGTTAGATGTTTGATTATATAATGTAATTATTTTATTATATTAATATAGGTATAAATGTGTTCCTTTATATTGGTTTATTTTGGGTTTAGGTTGTTATATAAGTAAGGCTTATTTAATTTTGCGTTTGTTTATGTTTGTTTCTTTGTTTAGTATTTGAGTGTTTTCTATGGTTATGTTGTGTTCTTTTGACTTGCAGTGTTCGAAAACGTGTGAAGGTGACTTTTTATGTTCTTTGAATCTGGTTTCCATTTCTTTACTTGTTTCTCCAATATAGAAGTCGTGACAGTTATCACATTGTATTTTATAAATAATGTTGGTGTGGTGTTTGTCAGTGTAGTTTTTACATAGTATTGACCTCAGTTTTGTGCCTGGTTTAGTTTTTGAATAAATTTGGTGTTAACTGGAATGTCATATTTTGTTACTAGTCTTTGCCAAATGTTGGTTGTTTGTCTGCTGATGTCAGGAATATATGGTTTCGTGATTTTTTGATTCGTGAGATTATTTACTTTTGCTGGTTGATTTTGCTTTCTGTCTAGGTGTGTGTGTATAATGTTTTCTACTGTTAATATAATAAATATAATAAAATAAATAAATTATATATTTAAACATCTAACACCGCCCTCTACATTCCGACACTCAGCTACACAACCCCTTCCAAACATGTGGTCAGCTTCCGGTCAGTTACCTCTTTCTTTGTGAACCTGACGATGACCGAAAAAGGTCGAAACGTTGTTCGTTCTTCTATATAAAATATTTTCTCAACCCAAACGAGCCGTTTTTTCATATATATTTCTGAAGGCTTATCACTCTATAAACCGGGGTTCGATACCCATGGTAGACACAGAGTAGATAGGCCATTGTGTATCTTTGGTCGTAAAACGAACAAAATTTCCGGTAGATGTTTTTCACGTGCCATTTAAATATATAAATTTGATACGTAAAATACATAAAGTATAAAAAGAAAGGTTTGTTTGTTATAACGACATGAGGTGATTGTTTGGATTGCTTAGTTTATAAAAATTAAAAATCCATTTAATCCATTCTTTCTCTCGCTGGGTAAGCGTCAAGTTTCTTGGTTTACAATGCTGAAATCCAGGGTTAGATTCCTCGTGGTGAACAAATGATCCACTGAAATGCACCAACAGCTATTCTGTTTACTTCCTTGATGTGGCTTAGCGGTAAGCACGAGAGCTTATAACAATAAAAATTGAGGTATCTCTACGGTAGGTATAGTATTTTATTGACTTGAAAGACAGAAAATTCCGTTTCAGGCTTGGTGTGTCAAACGTTCCTGTATTCAGTTTATGATGAGCAGTTTCAGTCAAAGTAGGCCGCTAATTACGTTAATCTATTGTGATCAACCCGAGGAAATATATTGTTCAAGATCTGATATGCTTCAAGCGTACCGTTTGACGAAACGAGTTCATTTAGTGAGATATAAAGCACGTTACACATTGAATTTGAGCTCAGCAAGTGAAAGCGATTCAAGATCTGTACTTATCAGTTTTTTTATTTTGTTTTTTAATATGAATAAGGCCCCCATCAACTTAGAAACAAGTTTAAGGGCTTGGAACCCTGAAAATTGGGTTTGATACCATACTAAAGAGAGTAGAAATATACCATTGTGTAGCTCTGCGTTTAACGACAACGAAACAAATCAAATGTTGTGTTACATCCTCTTTTTTATCTATTTTTTTTCAGTTTGAAATATTACAAGAACTTAGTTTTCTACTGTAAGTGGAGAACCTGAAAGTATTCGTTTTTAAGGGACTTTGGGGTGTTAAATGAGAGTACAGAGAATATCTCGTTAACCCAAAAGAGAACCCGCCATGATTGATGTTTCGAAAATCTTTTGTTTGATCGACACAACGACACTGACACGAGAGACCCTATAATACCAAATTAGAGTGTTTTATAATAGTTCAATACTTGTCTTCAGGAGATTCTATATCAGTATTGTGATTTTTTATTTGCTGTGCGTCACCAGAGATCGTGATTTTAAAATGTATCAGAAGCCAATGATATCTCCTGCTGAGATAGGGCTCTTTGTTTCATATATTCCATTGAAACTTTCGTTACAGACGGTCTGGAA
The DNA here is from genome assembly GCA_011833715.1 of Carcinoscorpius rotundicauda. Lineage (NCBI taxonomy): Eukaryota > Metazoa > Arthropoda > Merostomata > Xiphosura > Limulidae > Carcinoscorpius > Carcinoscorpius rotundicauda. The sequence goes on from CM022391.1 coordinate 19,787,532, forward strand.
CGGGCAGTGTCTAATTTCTTTGTTTTACGTGAGTAGGTAATGGAGTCGGTCTTTATCCTATCTCGTGTGTCATGATTAAAGTAAGCTACAGTAAACTTTCAGGCACATCAAACTGGCACTGTTATCACATCACACCGATAACGTTGGTACGTTAAATTGATATTATTATTATATTGAACTAATACTGTTGTTACATCATATTAATAACATTGGTACATTAAAGTTTGTTGTTACATCATATTAATAACGTTGGTACATTAAGCTATGTTGTTACATCAGATTAATAACGTTGGAACATTAAACTTTGTTGTTACATCATATTAATAACATTGGTACATTAAATTTTTTGTTACATCATATTAATAACGTTGGTACATTAAACTTTGTTGTTACATCATATTAATAACGTTGGAACATTAAACTTTGTTGTTACATCAAATTAATGACGTTGTTACATTAAACTTTGTTGTTACATCATATTAATAACGTTGGTACATTAAGCTATGTTGTTACATCAGATTAATAACGTTGGAACATTAAACTTTGTTGTTACATCATATTAATAACATTGGTACATTAAATTTTTTGTTACATCATATTAATAACGTTGGTACATTAAGCTATGTTGTTACATCAGATTAATGACATTGTTACATTAAACTTTGTTGTTACATCAGATTAATAACGTTGGAACATTAAACTTTGTTGTTACATCAGATTAATAACGTTGGAACATTAAAGTTTCTTGTTCCATCAGATTAATGACGTTGGAACATTAAACTTTGTTGTTACATCAGATTAATGACGTTGGAACATTAAACTTTGTTGTTACATCAGATTAATAACGTTGGAACGTTAAAGTTTATTGTTACATCAGATTAATAACGTTGGAACATTAAACTTTGTTGTTACATCAGATTAATAACATTGGTACATTAAACTTTGTTGTTACATCATATTAATAACGTTGGTGCATTAAGCTTTGTTATTACATCAGATTAGTGACGTTGGTACATTAAGCTATGTTGTTACATCAGATTAATGACGTTGTTACATTAAACTTTGTTGTTACATCAGATTAATAACGTTGGAACATTAAACTTTGTTGTTACATCAGATTAATAACATTGGTACATTAAACTTTGTTGTTACATCATATTAATAACGTTGGTGCATTAAGCTTTGTTATTACATCAGATTAATGACGTTGGTACATTAAGCTATGTTGTTACATCAGATTAATGACGTTGTTACATTAAACTTTGTTGTTACATCAGATTAATAACGTTGGAACATTAAACTTTGTTGTTACATCAGATTAATAACATTGGTACATTAAACTTTGTTGTTACATCATATTAATAACGTTGGTGCATTAAGCTTTGTTATTACATCAGATTAATGACGTTGGTACATTAAGCTATGTTGTTACATCAGATTAATGACGTTGTTACATTAAACTTTGTTGTTACATCAGATTAATAACGTTGGAACATTAAACTTTGTTGTTACATCAGATTAATAACATTGGTACATTAAACTTGTTGTTACATCATATTAATAACGTTTGGTGCATATAAGCTTTGTTATTACATCAGATTAATGACGTTGGTACATTAAGCTATGTTGTTACATCAGATTAATGACGTTGTTACATTAAACTTTGTTGTTACCTCAGATTAATAACGTTGGAACATTAAACTTTGTTGTTACATCAGATTAATAACGTTGGAACATTAAAGTTTCTTGTTAGATCAGATTAATGACGTTGGAACATTAAACTTTGTTGTTACATCAGATTAATAACGTTGGAACATTAAACTTTGTTGTTACATCAGATTAATGAAGTTGGAACATTAAACTTTGTGTTACTATCAGAATTAATGAAGTTTGGAACATTAAACTTTGTTGTTACATCAGATTAATAACGTTGAACATTAAGTTTGTTGTTACATCAGATTAATAACGTTGGAACATTAAACTTTGTTGTTACATCAGATTAATAACATTGGTACATTAAACTTTGTTGTTACATCATATTAATAACGTTGGTGCATTAAGCTTTGTTATTACATCAGATTAATGACGTTGGAACATTAAACTTTGTTGTTACATCAGATTAATGACGTTGGAACATTAAACTTTGTTGTTACATCAGATTAATAACGTTGGAACATTAAACTTTGTTGTTACATCAGATTAATGAAGTTGGAACATTAAACTTTGTTGTTACATCAGATTAATGAAGTTGGAACATTAAACTTTGTTGTTACATCAGATTAATAACGTTGGAACATTAAAGTTTGTTGTTACATCAGATTAATAACGTTGGAACATTAAACTTTGTTGTTACATCAGATTAATAACATTGGTACATTAAACTTTGTTGTTACATCATATTAATAACGTTGGTGCATTAAGCTTTGTTATTACATCAGATTAATGACGTTGGAACATTAAACTTTGCTGTTACATCAGATTAATGACGTTGGAACATTAAACTTTGCTGTTACATCAGATTAATAACGTTGGAACATTAAACTTTGTTGTTACATCAGATTAATGACGTTACATTAAACTTTGATGTTACATCAGATTAATGTTTGTACATTAAACTATGTTGTTACATCAGATTAATGACGTTAGTATATTAAACTGTTGTTACATGAGATTAATGTCGTTGGTACATTAAACTTTGTTGTTACGTCAGATTTATAACGTTGGAACATTAAACTTTGTTGTTACATCAGATTAGTGAAGTCAGTATATTAAACTGATATTGCTCGTACATGAAATTCGTGTTGTTACTATGATGTTGTTGGTACGTGAACCATATGTTCTTTTATAGTTTAAAAACTTGTATAAGGAGTGGATTGAGTGTTGAATTATTTACTGAAAAGTAACGTGTTAAAAATGATTATGGTGCAGGAGCCACTCGACTGGAATAGGAGTGGTCATTGTTTACTAGATATATTGGATCGAGGGGTGATCATGTGGTTAATGTGGAACTGCGACCCTTCCGATACTGAAATAAAAAGTGCCTTGTAATTTCGGGCTGTGGGTGCCTTGGAAGATTTAAGGCTACACCTACTGTTTGGTCAGACAATAGTTGTCAATGAATGGTCTATCATTTCAAAATCAGAAATTGTGAGTGTTAGTAACCCTTAAGTAGCGTTTTTTAAATATCTTGAAAACAAAAAATAACAACAACAATAAAACGAAGCCCCATAGAACGGTGAGGTTTTCACCTCATCCTCGCTGTGTCACATGTTAATGTTTAGTAAGATTGCTCAACCTCACATAGTGTAATCAGAACATGAACAAATTTCACTTAATGTTTGTTTTTGTTGTTATTAGGCCTAGAGAGAGCTGAGAAAACTAATAACCAATACTACTATACAATCTACACTGTTTAATTTTTATCACCCTCTTTTCTTCCTGAAAAAAAATTTCTTAAGAGGAGCTAATCCTTGAAATCTCCAAACTTTACCCCTACACCCTGGCTAAGTTTTTTGTAAAACAAAAACAAAACATTTATAGCAGTTTTTTATCCACACCCAACCGGCTTGTGTTGTCAGTATGATGTTCTCCAATGTCCGTCAGTTTGTTAGTCTGGTCCACGGACTATGTTGTATTATTGAAGGGTTTTAGAAGAAAGACGGTTTGGTGATTTCTTTAGCTTTTTAGCTCAGATCTCGATCTGAGCCGGGAGTAACCTAGTGGTTAGAGTGTCGAGCTTTGAATCCAAATGCTCTTGTTTGCGTCCCTTTGTCACAAAATCGCGCTTCACTCTCTCTAACCGTGGGTGCGTTTTAAGAGTAGCCGTCAAATCCTACTTTTCGATCATAACAGTCCTAGAGTTGGAGGTTGGTGCAGGCTGCCCTCTTTCTAGTCTGAAACAAACGGTTCAACACGATTATATTAGTTTGTCTAAATAATCTAGGTCAGTATTCCTAGACTGTCATAAAGGATCAACATTCTTGAAAACGCGAAAATAACAATAAAACAATATCAGGAATAACATATGATCATGGTGAGGAGGGTTCGAGAACTTTCTCAAATTGTAAAGGGGAACTTACCCTTAGAAATTTTGGAAATTACTATTGTAATAACTCTACTAATTTCTATTATTCTTTAATACGTCATATCGAACTTACTGTGGAATATTCTGATTGATTTAGTAATGATGAATGTATTTTATATGCTTTAATTGCTGACATAATGTATTCTTTAGATGTTTGTATTATATGTTTTTAAAGGAGAATATTCAACATATTTAATAATTGCCATAGAAACTGTACTTTGTTTATGTATAATTCTTGTGTGGTTGCCATATTTTTAGACACTTTAGTTTTTGAGAAAAAAATGAAACAAAATATGCGGGTCGTCGAACTCAAGTTCGGCCGTTTCCGTGACGTTTTACAACTATGACGTAATAGTTGCCAAACACGCTTTGTTGCGCGCCGACCATTTTGTTCCTTTCAGTGCTGGTATTTTATGTAAATCTGTCGGTGATTTTTTCTGATTACATTCTTTGTGAGACTATTTTTTGTCTTGATATTGCTACTTTATGTTTTTTTATGATAACATGGTTTACTGCGTTGCTTATGTTTGTAAAAACAGTTCGGCATCGTGCAAAAGCTTCTTTTCGTTTCCGTGCAAGAAGGAACCGGCAAGGTGGCGACAGTGGGTGCAGACGGTCAATAGGAAGAACTGGACTCCTTCACACCATGTAAAGCTTTGTCAAGATCACTTTGAACTCTCATATTTTGTGTCGAATTCCACTGTTTTGGATTTCGTGGGTTTCAAGCCAGGCAGGTTAAGACAGAAAAAACCATCGGCAGTAGTAGGATCGTCCCCACCATATCATTACGAGTCATAAATACCCGGTACAATGATTCTGGAAGGGCCGAATATTGGCTACCATAGTCGGCAAAGTATAAACAAATAAAACCCGGTCTGTGATACCAATAATTTATAAACACCAGACAGGTTTCGAGATGCTTAAAATTGCACGTGAAATAATACAGACCATATTTGTTGTAATGACTTAGGCTTACCATTCTTCCACTGGAGATATGACCGACTCGCAACCGACCTTGGCGCTATCAACATCACTCATAGTTCCGCTACTCTCGTTCGTGGAACTGTCCTCATCACTAGAACTTGTCAGATGTGTGTCAGAAGTAACTGTTCTAGGTTCGTTCAGAGTAGGTTCGAATTGATATGGCGCTACTCGAAACGTTCAGAACACAAAGTCAAAACAGACGCCGCCTCTGTTTCTTCATATGCATTGGCCATGTTTATTTACATTTAATGTGCTGGCGGTTTGTTTGGCAACTATTACGTCACAGTACTTTTTCTAGCGGCAAACGTAAAAAGTAAAACGTTCGGATTGCCGCTCGGAAAGGGCTGTTTCTGCACCAAGTTCTTTGTTTCATTTATTAGCACATACATTTTGTAAAAAATGTGAACCTACAAAATTAAACAGTACGAGTAGTTCTTTTAACTGCAAAGTTTTCTTTTTTCTGTGAAATTCACTTTAATGTTAGTGCTAGTATGTCTTGAAGTCAATAGATGTCGCTAGTGCATATCCTTGTCAATTAATATTTCGAAAAGAAATGTATATAAAGTTTGATGTTTTGGGAAACACATGAGTGGAAATTGAATTACTAAACTTCAAGTGCTGTAGTGTAATGCACAAACTACAAAGTTGTGAGGAAAGTACTTCAAATTTAATTTTAACTGTTATTGAAAACGTAGAAGAGCTATATTAACAAATTGAAGTGGATTTTAAGTTCGGGCTGTATCCTCTTGTTTCATAACTAATTTAAATGGAATTAAAAAGAAGTTTGTGTTGGGAAACGCTGCTTTAAATGTGAACCAGAACAATAACACTGCAGAAGAAATTTCCTCTGTATTGGTTTTACTTGTAGTTGGTACTGTTAATTTTTTACATTTTCAGTGACAGCTGGTAGTGGCATATAACATACATAAAGTGAATAAATCCAAGTAGTCAAAAATAAATGCATAATTATAACTAAAAAGGCCAGATATTAAGCTAGACATTTAAAAAGATATAAGTAAGAGTGAAATTTAAGGAGAGATTATAACATATTTCAACATCTTTTTAGCTCTAACTTTTCGTGCAAAATGTATGTTATAAACACAGACTGTCTTGAACGAAAAACTAAAATTTCAGTTGTGGTGTTTATGTTTTGGAAACATCTAAGATAATTTCTTTAGGAACTTCCGAAACCTCTAACCTGGTCAAGATGCGCAGCTCATCAATGGGTCAATCAGCACCCTCGTTATCTTCCAGTCTGGTAAGTCTTAGTCGTATGTAACTTGTTGTGGTTACTCTAAGTCGTTGGTTAATAAAGTCAAGGTTTGTGAGTGTTTCACAAGTCTGAGTAAAGTGAACATTTGAGCGAGTTAATAAATAACATATACCTGATTCCTTGAAATAGGGATTTTCTTCCCTCTAAGTTCTTCAGTTAATAAATCACATCTCCTTAAATCTTTCTGTCGGTAAATCAGTTATTCTAGAACCTTTGACTCATTAAGTACCTACACTAAATTATTCAGTAAGTCATCTATCCTAGAACCTTTGAATTAAAACAGCTACCTGTCCTACATTATTTAATTTAGTACGTCCCTATTCCATATTGAGTCATTACGTCCATATCACATATTTAACTCATTACGTCCTTATTCCGTATTACGTCAGTACGTCCATATCACATATTATTTGAATCAGTGAATATTATTTTACGTGCTTTCAATCCTTGAACTAGTAAATCTACATAAATATTAATAGTTTGATTGGTAAGTTATTTGTTTAATCTTTCTGTTACTGAGGCCCTTATTATAGAATCGATCAGCTAGTATTTCACAATTCCAAGATTATTTGAGTCGGACAATCACCTGCCTAGTACTTATACGTTATATTTAAATTAACTTACCCTTGAATATGGTAACGTAACCTCAGTAATCCTTGATTGTTGACTGTACCGATTTTGGCTTGATTTATCTCTAGTCCTCTTGTTGTGAGACTTTTTTTTCTAAAGTTACTTGGGGTAAAATGAAACGCCTTTATATCCGTGGTGTGTAACAAGTTGTTACCAGCTTTGTTTCTTCGTACGTTATAACCTAGAAGTGGTAGACAGATTTCATTGTGTGGTAACAAACATACCAGCCAATGTAGATTAACCATGCGTCTGTGTGCACCCAGTGGCTCAGAACAATCGGATTTAAAACCACTAAATAATGAAACCAATCCAAGTGATGTTTTCTCAGACTCAGGGTAAGTGTTTCGTTTTATTTTCTAACTACTCGTGAAAGTTATTATACAAAAAAACACACCTCATAAACCTGTCTGTTTGGAAAATTTTCGAGGGACAGAAATATGAGAGAAGATTGAATTTGTTTCTTGTCTATTTCAGTGAAGTTTACTCTTTATTAATATTAAAAATGATAAAATTTCAAGTTTACTCGTATTACAGGTTATACTTTCGTATAGTTGCACAAACAGTAGCATGTTTAGGATAATTTTCGTTTGTGGGAAAATGTGAAAACTTTTCATGTATTAATAGATTGCCGCTATACTCTTCACCTTCCACACACACACACACACTCAGTAATTGTATTAATTTTGTGCCAGTTTTCTGTGTTAGTTGTTTTAATTCCTGTCTGTTTATCCACCTAGCTATGAGTAAGTTACATTATATCGCTTTATCAGTGTTGGCTTTTTTTTCTCAACAGTATTGGTTAAAACGTTGGTACATTAAATGTATGCACAAAAATTATTCACACTACATGATATCACATTTGTATCTGAAACTCGAAATATTTTTTTTTATTGCCAAAAGTCCATTAAGCCTGATTCAATTACTTTAAAATACAATTGAAAAGACGAACTATTTTCTTCTACTCATAATAGTGAATAATTTACTTAGGTTACCTTGTGGGTTACCACAGTTTTATCTCAACACTTAAATAATTATCTCTTTCTCGTCGAAGTCCTTACAGTTACTTTCAGTTTATTAAAAATACTCGAGGTTCCCGTACTTTACCGGGTTATGAACTTTTAAGAAAATGTGGGAGTGGATGGCATGATAAATAACACAAAAATCATAACTTGCACACAATTTATTCATAACGTAACATATTATCACGGTATTCATTATTATTACCTCACGAAATATTTTGTATAAATTTTAATAAATCGGTTTTGTACATGGTACACATTGTATACACTGTACAAAGATCAGGTAATTCGTAGGAAGAGGTAGCGAAAAAATCGTGTCTTTAAGGGTATACTCTGTTACCCGCTTTCAAAATTCAGTTCTTAATGCCCTTCCACAGTGTATTGCGTGATTAATTAATAAAGGATCATTGGCCATAGAAATGACTCATGAGGCATTTGCGTTCTCTCGTTTTACATTATGTGTATGTTGTCTTGTAGAAAATTTAATAAAGAATTTGTTTCTGGGTAACTACGTGGCGCCATCTATCAATATAGTTTACGTTAACTGACGTCAAAGGTAATAATTGCCCAATAACATCAATAATGGGGATGGAGGGGTTGTTAACCCAGCCCCCGTTAACATACCTTTGTTCCAAACTAACATCTCACAAAGTTTGGTTGAAGGTGACCCAACGACTGAAGTGTAGTTAGGTATTGGACAGAAAGACACAGTAATGTTTGTGTTTTATATGTATAGATTTATTTATAAATATTTTTAATCTTTCATTATTACTTTTGTATTAATTTAGTATATGAAATTATGGATATATTAAATCTCTCAAGTTGGGCAAACCTTACGAGATATTTTTGGGATTAGAACTGAAGATACTGAGGGTACCCAAATGATGAAAAATACATTCAAATTATAGTAAGTTATTATTTTATTGCGCACTTCTATCTATACAGATATATTCAATTAGCTATATTAATTACTGGGTTAATTTCGAGTTTGGGTTTAAATTAGTTTTTAATTACTGGATTAGTTGTTGATGGAAAGTTTTGTTTCCTTCATAGGCCATTTGTGAAAACTTTTATTTTTCACTTCAGAACTTCGTGCAAAAGATAAATTAGAAAACAACACTATATATACATATATACTTCAATATTCTTAATGGTCAACAAGTTTTCTTCAAAGATTAAGGGTTGGGAACCCCTTACATAAGTATATGTTGAGTTTACTAAACACATTATCAGTAAACATTTACTGGTAACAGTTGAGACACATGTTTGGACTATAAAGCTTTGTGTTACACGTCAGAAGCTAAAAAATATTAGAGCCACACACGTGATTTAAGATCGAACCACTCAATTGAAGGGCGTTTACCCGTGACGAAAGTCCGCCTAGGCAGCATCATGAAATATATATTAAACGCACGCGCCCCCTCTTTCTGAATTACGACGTGGTATAATCTAGTGGGTCTTTAGTCACCAGTAGTGGCGACAAGCGGTCTATTGTTGAGTCTGGTTTGTCGGCAGTGCTAAGCTAGTTTTAATTTATATTGAGGGAACTTGATAGCCAATCATATGATGACACTAAAAATCGTTATTATCGATTTTTCTTAATACCGAATATTGTAGCTCCGAAACATTCCCTTTTCATCATACCTTACAATTTTTATCTGTGTCAGTAAAGTGGATATTTTGTAGAGCGTGCCTACATGTCGTCTAATATTTCAATTTATCCGTTCTTTTTGTATAATCAAAGCCTGTAAGACAGATCCAGAAGACCCCGTACTGTGACGGGTCTTCATGGATATGTGAAGTTGGAAAGTCCTAGCCCTCACATTCTCCCATTAATGTACCGCATCGTTTTGTTGTACAGTTTCCGTTATATTTGTTGCTGTCCAATAATACGAGAGACCACACACACACTTTGTATCTTGCCTAGAACCTTCCACTAGCTCTATATGTAGTGGTAGAATTCAAGCGTCTTTCTTTGACTTTTTATAACTTATCTGTTTACTTTGTACCAATAATCAACCTTATTTTTTCAAGTTTTGTTAAACCTAAATGTAGATCAGAATAAGAATTTACTCGGAAGGGTGTTGTATCATTACTGGTATTGTCAACAAACAACTCGTTTGATGGAGAAAGTTTTATTTGAAAAAGATTGCCGAGTGCAAATAGTCTAAAGTATATAAAACACATTTTATAATTTCACGATATACATTTTTTTTTTCAGTTAAGCGTAGCGAGCTAAAGGTGGTCAAAACGCCACGAGCTAATCACGAGAAGTAATCGTAGTTACATTTTCATTTAGCACCTAAACAATGCCCCCTGTCAGTTACTAAAATATTAATTTATCAATACAAATATGATTCTTTGTCATAAGCACTGAAAATATTCACTATTAGTTGTACGAGCCCCCCAGTGGCTCAGCGGTATGTCTCCGGACTTGCACGCTAAAATCCGGGTTTCGATACCCGTGGTGGGCAGAGCACAGATAGCCCATTGTGTAGCTTTGTGCTTAATTCAAAACAACAACAACATTAGTTGTACGACGGTGTCCCCATCTAGTTACCGAAATGTTATCATTTTCCAGTGATAAAATGATTTTTAGACCATTTCACGTTAAAACATTGACGCTAAAAAAATTCGACGTATATATCTACAGATATTATCGTCACAGTTTTGTGTTGCCACCTGAGTGCTTGTGTTTTCTCGTGCCTTCGAATCAATACTTTATGAATACAATAATGTTAAGAGAGGCATTTAAAAGAACAGTTTACATATATTGTGCGGGAAATGATTGTTTTTGGAAATTGTGCATCGGCAAGTGCATGCATTATTCTGGCGTAAAGCGCCACCTGGAATATCCCTTTCAAAATGAGTTTTTTTTTTATTTAAATAATAAACTAACCAACATTTTTCTATGTTTCGCTACCGATGTGATCATCTGCAGTGGACTTGCTTGTATGACAGCGGTATATTTACGGACATGCATCACTAAAATATTAGGTTCGATTCTCCACGGTGATCACAGCCAACGTGGTTTGCTCTTGATCAAACAAACACATTCAGCCGGTTAATGCTTGCCGTAAAAATCTACCTAAAAAATAATAAAAATTGAAGTAATTAAATTACTATGTGAAATCCACAGGAAATCCAATCAATAATTTATAGGGTTAATAGCAATATGAATGGCACTTTTCTACTTCGTTTTTTTGTGGGGGGAGGAGGAAGCTCGTATGTTGTAAGGAGCTATAGCCAAGAATGACACTGGTCTATATTTACATAGTTTAAAAGTGGATGGGGGTCTTGATTCTCTGTCAATACCTGATTAAAGCAGTTGAGTTACGTAATAACCAAATGTTTTTATTTGCTTAGAAAATGAAAAAAAACACCTTTATTAATACGATACGGACTGCTGCACCTGTTGTGACGGCCCGGCATGGTCAGGTGGTTAAGGCGTTCGACTCGTAATCCGAGGATCGCAGATTCGAATCCCCATCATTCCAAACATGCTCGCCCTTTCAGCTGTGTGGCAGTTATTATGTGATGGTCAATCCCACTATTCGTTGGTAAAAGAGTAGTCCAAGAGTTAGCGGTGATGATTAGCTGTCTTCCCTCAACTAAATTAGGGACGGCAGATAGCCCTCGTGTAGCTTTGCGTGAAATTCAAAACAAACCAAACTTGTTGTAACTAACTTTTCAGAAGAGGAAGAAAAGGAGTTAGATAAAAGTTATTTAAGGATGGTACATGATTTGTTGCTATAGTAACAGATGCTGTTTCGTTACTATGATAAGCAAAATAAATGTGGAATACAAATTTTTTCAACTTATAAGTCATGAAAGTTTTCGAATCGTATTTTAGTTTGTGATCTGATAAAAGATTTATCTTACTTTGGTTTTAAGTACTCGTATCATTATACAACAGTGTGTCTGTCAGTAGACACTAAGATGACGTCACATAAGTGATACTTAATGTTTCAGTTTGTATTGTCGTGACGTTAGTAAAGCAAGGGGATAACCATAAATCACAAGAAGAATTACTCTTTTTGTAGGCTTCAAAACGGCTTGATATAAGAAATTGAAAAGATATAAAAATATTTGATATTCTTAATTTTTAGCTTTATTTATTCTTGAAACAGAATACGTTCGGAGATCCTATGGGCCTACATCCAGTTTTATATTTATAGATAACTTCTACAACCTCTAGAGGTCGCTTGCTACATACGGTTGCATAGTAGCTCACACTATGACTCTTACAAGAATTCAAACAGAATTTCTCTGTCTCGTGTTTCTAGATATTGTTAATTAAAATGAATCCTCGTTGGAAATACTGTAAGTAAAATAACTTTCTCTCGACAAAGTTTTGAAGTGCATAAACGCACCTAAATAATTATGGTAACTATAGTAAGGAGTATTGATTCTATAGGCTTTGTAAGCTTATCCCTTCAGTTCAAATCTGCATACAGAGATAGCGGTAGGCTTACGTTGCAAGGAGAAATTGGATCACTTTCTTTCATTCCTTTGATTTTTACTTTTTTTACTATTCCTGCCCCTCACTCTTAGGTTAAATGTGAATGACATAATGTTTATTGTTTATGGACCTAAGGGTATATAAAAAACAAACAGACTTATTCATTTATTTTTTGTAAATGTTGTGTTATATACACAGAGTTCCGCCAACAAAACCTTAAAACATCACGCTTTTTAATAGATCAAAGTAGGAATTTTAAAGCAATTACCTGTCGTATAAATTAGATTACATTTTGCTATGAACTGGTTCGATTAAGTGGATATTTCTGGAGTACAATGTTTAGTGTACTCTAGTTTGAATTTAAAATCCTAGACTGTTAGTACTTTCGTTTAAACATAATTCTTATCGTATATTTCAGTTCTAGGAGCAATGACTATACTACACTACTACTACTGGGAATAGTATAACTACTTTTATAAGCATTATTCTGGGGGCGCTTCCTGATTGGCTGTATCACAGTGTAAACTTCTAGCACGCGGATGATGAAGTTCACTCCAATAAGTGATATTCTCAAATATTTGCCTTTTATACCCCTGTCTTATTTCCATATATTTTCGATAATTAATCCCAATATTTTCATTGTACGTATCCGCAAGTAAAAATATGATAACAGCGTTAAGGAAAATATAGTTAAATGCGTAGCGTTTCGGTCATTCGATCACGAGTCGTTGTTTGATTACTTATTGTAATTGTAGCCGTTTTTTGTGTATAAAATTATCATTCTAGTGTTACATAGTTTGTTTTTCTTTCCTGTTTGGCCTGCATGGCCATGCGGTTAAGGCATTGGACTCGTAATCTGAGGGTCGTGGATTTGAATCTCCGTCACACCAAACAGGCTCGCTCTTTCAGCCGTATGGGCGTTATAATGCTACGGTCAATCTCACTGTTCGTTGGTAAAATAGTAGCTCAAGAGTTGGCAGTGGGTGGTGATGACTAGCTGCCTTCCATTTCGTCTTACACTGCTAAATTAGGGATGACTAGCGCAGATAGTCCTTGTATGTAGCTTTGCGCGAAATTAAAAACAAAACAAATCCTTCCTGTCAGATTTGTTGTTCACGATGTGCTGTGTTTGTTGTTTGATGGGCATGTTTCAGAGCAACAGGACGTTTGATTAACTCTGACTGTGAAAGTTAATACAGTGTTTTAAAAATAAAGAAACCAAAACATGTTTTTAACTTGTGTAGGGGGGATATGATGTTAAAATGATGGTGTACCTATATCATTTAGAAAAATAAAATTCTGAAAATTTTGCATTTTGCATAAAAATGATTTTTGGTAACTGCTTTCTGTATATTTCAGTTTTAAAAACTAAAGAGTCAATTAAACATACAATAGTACGTGAAAGAGACTTCAGTGGTCAAAGTTAAATGTTAAAGAAAGAATTTACGTCTACAAAACCACGTGATAGAAGGAAACCGTAGCTATAGGCTAATAGAATGGATTTTGTTACCCATGGTAATGGGTTATAATTACTAACAAGTATAAAACAGGCTTAGACTTAGCTAACCTTATTTGCACTCTGGGCCTGGCATGGCCGAGCGCGTTAAGGCGTGCACTCGTAATCCGAGGGTCGCGGGTTCGCGCCCGCGTCGCGCTAAACATGCTCGCCCTCCCAGCCGTGGGGGTGTATAATGTGACGGTCAATCCCACTATTCGTTGGTAAAAGAGTAGCCCAAGAGTTGGCGGTGGGTGGTGATGACTAGCTGCTTTCCCTCTAGTCTTACACTGCAAAATTAGGGACGGCTAGCACAGATAGCCCTCGAGTAGCTTTGTGCGAATTTCCAAAAACAAAAAACAAAAAAACATATTTGCACTCGCATATTTATTGTTTAGTTGAAACATAATCTTATATTTACAACTGTACTCTTGATACGAATAAAAACAGTACAGAATGCTTTAACTCGCTTTTAATCGGCCAAGAAATTAAAGTGTCAGTCTAAAGGGTGAAAGTTCCAAGTTTTGATCACAGTGCTAATGGACACACACTGCACCTTCAGCTGTGGCTGCGTTATAAGAGTGACACTCGCTCGTGGTTTGCTTTGCCTTTGGTCAGGTATTCAAAACCGGGGGTAAAGTGTTGTTTAGGCGGCAACGAGTTGTTGTTGAAGAGGAGAATATACTTGTTTTTATGTATCTGAGCACGTGGTCAACATGTGACTGCTGTTTTTTAAAAGCTGTAAATTTCGAAGTAGAACCCAAACTAACGAATCTTTAACCCTCTCGCTTGTTAAGGACAACATTTAATAGCTGAGATAAACAGTTTGGTTTCATAACATAAACAAATATGATAATTGAAATGCCACACCCGCATTCTGTCGAACACGTCTGCACCTCGCGTACAACGCACGATATTTTATTTTCATTCCCACTTTATGGATAAACCACATCCAGAAAATATCTAGTGTAATTTATGTTCGTTATACTTAGTAGCGGTAGGATCTTAAATTTTAGAATTTGTTAACTCTGTTCAAATTCTGGGGACGGACTGAATTTTTCGTTTTATCACTTTATAATTAAAACTGTATCAATAAACGGTTTTTATAAACAAACCAGAGAACCCTGAACGATGGGGGAAACGTCCGCCAAACTACTGTGGTTTGGTTCTCACTTTAGCAAGAGATACTTCCGTTTACTCATGTTCCCTACATAGCAATGTGGACGGTGCCAAATAGCTCGTGCAACTCTCTCATGCTTGTTACGTTATATCGTTATGCGCTGGTGACGTGTCCTAGAGCATTGCACGAGAGCGAGCGAGTGGATCGGATCAGTGATGGAATACTTCTGCTGTGGTCACGTTCCAGGAAAGAGTGTTGTTATACTTACGAAAGACTGTGGACAAAGAAGAAATGTTAGCAAAATCATCCCGTTGTAACAGCTAGAACCATAAGTTTGTCCTTTTAGGGATGCGTAACGTAAACACGTCCGATAGACATGGTAAGAACGAATTGTTGCGAATCCTTTATTCAAGTAAATTAATTATGAAATTGGTTAACATATCAACGTTTTTATAATTATTTCCTCCTGTTCAGTCACCGACAAGTGAAACTATGCTCACATTACTTAGTATTCTTTATATATAGCAGTAAAAAAATATTGATTATTATAAATCTTTATATCAGATCAATATATATGAAACAAGTTTTCGGCACTGAACTGCAAAATGATACGATTTAGAAGAAAACATATTTTTAAAAACGGAAGTTCGTATGTAATACAAAAATGCCAAGGAACACAGATACACACGTTATTTGTAAATAAACGATAAGTTTTAAAACTGAAAGCTAGAGGTCCGTGTACAGTTTTTAATTGTATGAAGGTAAATTTTAGGAAGATACGCCGGGTTCGAGGTTATCCTTTAAATGTGATATTTTACATAGATAGTACTTATGCAAGTCATTGTAAAACATAATTTCGTTTAAAACTTGAATAAATGTCAACGAACTTTTTGTTTGTACATAAACAAGTTAGACTTTCGGAATTCAATCACTTTTAAAGTTGTTTTCAATGTCTTGACATTGTTTCAACGTAGTAACTTTTTTTTTTAGTCATGCTGGAAGAAAATGAAAGTATTGCTTTTAAAAATAATTAATCTCCAAATTTCAAATATGTCTACGTGATTTTAGGTCATGTGCTTGATATGCTTGTACTCTTATTCTATATATTAAACTTACACGTCTGTATGTCTGTTTGCCTTCTGTATGTCGTAATGATACGGTAGCTACAAGGGGTTGCGATGGTTTTATTGTCTTGATATTTTTACACGTTCTATAGTGAATCCTGTCCGCTGAATCCCTAAATTGATATCCGTTTTTCTCCATCACATACAGAATTTTCATAAAACATCATATGGACTTTTACGTAGGTGAATCATTATCACTGAAATTGGGTCACTGAAATTGTTGTGCTTAAAATGTTGACAACCATTGACAAAAGATTTCTCTAAACAAATCGCGACGCGAGAGTCTTATTGACTGTTCTAGAACCTAAATATAACAAAGACAATAATAATAAAAAAGTTCATTGTGATAAACGAAATAATCATTTGAACTAAGTAACTATTTTTCATAACTATCTTCTGTGATAGAATAAAAAGAATATTATTTTCGAGATTGTGTAACTAAATAATGGAAAGATTGTTATTTAAAGTAAAACAACCTTTTTCAAGTTTACATTCGGTGACCTGTTTCATTTGTTCATACATGAAGACGGTTTTAGAAATAGGTCCATGTTTACCTTATTACTTTTTCTGTTGCCTCCTTTCTCTCAGTGTCTGAGGGCCTAATTAAGTCATTAAAAATAGGGTTTCTACACCTTCGGTGTGCACAGCATAGATAGTAGAATTCAGTACCTTTGTGCTTATCAGAAACTGTTTTATAGCACAGTATCGTCTTGTTCTCAGTGCCAATTGTTACTGTTTCCGCGACTGATAAATTTAAAAAAGGGATTCAATCAGTTATTGTGTAGAACAAGGCTAATATATGGTGTAGAACAAGACTGACTTACTGTGTAGAACAAGGCTAACTTATTGTGTAAAACAAGACTAACTTGTACAGAACAAGACTGACTTATTATGTAGAACAAGGCTGACTTACTGTGTAGAACAAGGCTGACTTACTGTGTAGAACAAGGCTGACTTACTGTGTAGAACAAGGCTGACTTATTGTGTAGAACAAGGTTGACTTATTGTGTAGAACAAGGCTGACTTATTGTGTAGAATAAGGCTGACTTACATTGAACATATTCCACATAGTGACACAGTGGAATGTATACGGAATTACAGCTCTAAAACCCGAGTTTAGATACCCATGGTGTGCATAGCACAAATATTGCATTGTGTAGATTTGTGCTTAACTTTAAACAAAACAGTTGAACACCTGACCGTGCAACTGAAAGACTGCCTTCCCAGTAACACCGAAAGAGACTTCTGTCCTCCCACTGACCTTAACACGGGGTCTGCTAATGTCAAGCTTATAAGACGTGATGAACAACATAAACACACCGAAAGAAACAAATCATGACCGACCTTGACAATGAACTGTTGATGTAAAGCTTATGAATTGTTATACTTAACATGAGACAGCTAAAGCCATATTTATGAAATGTTTTCATTTGTGTGTAATATATGTGTAATCCCAAGAAATGGTTCAACTGTTTATCGAAACGTCAGCCTTATTGGCTGAAGGTATTACTGTTCTCAATGAATCAGTATCGATTATTCGACTTTACTAGTCTTCTTCAGATCTAGGTTATTTTCTATTGGAGAGAATTACATTCATTTTTAATTTGTTTTTTTTTATCCAAATGTCTCGAGGTCATGAATGGTTACACAGCAACAAAAAGAGTCTAAAGAAACTGACAAGACACGTGGTGAACCGTCAGATGTGAATCTGGTGCACACGTGGTGAAATATAAAAATTCATGCACGTATCTGAGTGAGATGTTTACTTGTATGAACTAAACTGACTTGATTGTAAGTTTTGTAAACAAAAACTGACATATTCCAAATCTATACTGAAAGTATAATGTATGTTCTCAAATACAATGCTACGCAATATACTGTCTGTGCTGTGGTCACCACGGGTTTAGAAGCGTTCACATTTACCGCTGAACCATTGCAGGGAAGCGATATATAGCTCACCAGTCTATAACTTGTTCCTTTGATTTGCATTTGTCCAGGGTCACCGATGAGGGGTGGAATTCCCCAAAAATGGTGCAACCCAGTGACGAGTGAATGGTTGACAAACTCCATGCTGAAGTTTAGAGTGAAGGAAATATTGTGCAGTCACTACAGAAGAGTACAAATTTGTGACGTGTAGATTGGTGCTCATGAAGAAACTGAGTATTTCGTTTGTCACGACCGGTTGTCCTTTTACAGTAGCACGACGATAATGATGTATGTTCTCTAAAGTGGTGCCACAGCTGTATCGATCTGCTGTTAACAGGAAGGTTAATCGTTAAAAAACGTCTTTTTTGTTCCTTTCTTTTCTCCACCCTAAACTGTGCTACAGCAAAAAGTTTCAGACAATAGTCTGATAACAACAACAACAAGCGTTGCTCTAAGATATTTGTTACTAATCAGTCGCTTCAATACGATTTTAGACACTAAGCCTTATAATGTGCATTTCTCAATTTAGAAAATAACTGGCGGCTATGAGCTGTGTTTAACTTTCAGTAAATACCGTAAGATGTTACAATAGAAACGTGTTATGCCTCGCAGCATAGGGTCTGCTCTCTACTCATTAAATTCTATAAACAACATACCAGGTGAACCTAAAGTAACCCTCACTAATACAATAATAAGGAATTAATTAAATTCTATAAACAGTATACAAGGTGGGCCATATGTAGCTCCCCTACACATACGTACACACTGAGTATGCTGTTCTAGTATTTGTTGTCTGTAAAGTTGATTAACACTGAATAAAAGTAAAGGTTTGTTACTTGGAATTTTTATTTATTTGGGATTTGATCTGATAGTGAAGTTGTATATACGTTTAACATTTAAGTATCATACAATTGAAACTTCTTTTTCAGGGAGTTTATATTTCACATGTCCTGCGCTACATATGGAAAAATTCGAGGTTGCAGCTGCAATGTGCCCTTAAATGTGCTTCGCTTTTTTATGCAGTGGGAGCATTAGAACCATGACAGTTCTTTTCGCTATTCCATTTCGAGTAGTTCTAATAGGCGGCAGGTGTTACAAGCTGGTTTCCCTCCTTCTGGCCAACATGTTCGAATTACAGATAACTATCTCAACCCTTAATGGTCTCTCCATTTTGTTGCTTAAGGCGTTGTTGAAGCTTGAAGAATAACGTAGAATATTGCAATGACAGAATAGAAAATTCGCGATTTCTAGGATGTGATTATCTGTCTCTCGTTGTTTTTTCTCCTAGCAATATATAAACATACCAGTGTTCTGATTATGTCGTATCGTCGTTGTTAAGGTCCCATTCATTACACTGAGATTTCTTGCACAACTGACTGAAAACGTTCTGTAATTTCTGTTGTGTTGATTATTGACTAAGAAAATAAACGACAGCGCAGAATGCTTTGGGGCTAACTGACGCTCGACGCTTTCGATAAAATAGTTCCGTCTGACGCAGTGCTACAGACAGTAAGAAGAATGTTTAAGGACTTTTTAAATCGCCAACCTGTAATTTTACGGAAAGATCATTATCAAAAGTTATAAATGGAATATTTATTGTGTTCGAATCATCGCAATCGGTTTAAATGAGCCAGAAGTTTACAATTTGAAAGTAACCTGGAGGACGAACGAGAGTTTTTTTATATGGATTAACTTGGTTGCATGTGTTTAGCGGATCGATATACTAGGTGGAAAGTCTGCTCGTAAGAGGGTTGAGGTGTTCTTAAAAGCCCTTCTTGATGACGAGAAACCCACTTGTCATCTTCAGGTGTTTTGTTAAGCTGAAGATGACCTAGCAAAGTCGAAACGTTGTTCTGCTCATCAGTAAAAGTGTTAATACCCATACCAGCTGTTCTGAGATACACTTCTTAAACGTCGACATGCCCTCGTCAAAGATGTGAAATACCATTGGAAACTAAAACATATTGTTCCGTGGTGGAACAGCAGTAAGTTTACTGACTTACAATGATAGAAACCGGGGTTCGATAGCCCAGTGTGGCTTGTCTCTAAAACAGACTAGAACAACTCTACACTTAACGAGAACATTTTTATATAAATCAATTTTTACAAACTAGCTTATAGAGACATGCTTTATGGATACAGCGATACTGGTAACATAGTCACACGAACAAAAAACAAACATCACAGTCGTAGTTAATTGCACCGATAACTTGTGGGGAGGAAACCTAAAAGTGATGAATTTCGACCAATTTTACTCCTTGACCTTCAGCGGTACAGAAAGAAGTTTGTAATTTTAGGGTTAAACTACGAAAGGTCATCACGTCCAAACTACGAGTACATCAACCGAACTTGAATCACATCTATCAACCCAGCGTGTTCGACAGTATCACTGATATCCAGAGGACCTTTCGTAGATTCTATGCCATTTACTAGAAGTGGGATTGACTTTACTATATCGTGTCGGTAATTGTATGTCATAACACTCGGTGGCCTGGCATGGCCGAGCGCGTTAAGGCGTGCACTCGTAATCCGAGGGTCGCGGGTTCGCGCCTGCGTCGCGCTAAACATGTTCACCCTCCCAGCCGTGGGGGTGTATAATGTTACAGTCAATCCCACTATTCGTTGCTAAAAGAGTAGCCCAAGAGTTGGCGGTGGGTGGTGATGACTAGCTGCCTTCCCTCTAGTCTTACACTGCAAAATTAGGGACGGCTAGCACAGATAGTCCTCGAGTAGCTTTGTGCGAATTTTCAAAAAAACAAACAAACATAACACTCGGAGTAAATAAACTGTTAAACACTTTGAACGATTCCAGTAGTAACGAGTGGGATTAATTACACTTACTTCAGTACTGATGGGAGTTTTACTTACATTTTTTTTGTATGACTCGTCTTTTAGCAACAAGGTCACGGACTCCCAAGATAATTCTAGGGTTAAAATTTCAGGATTGAAAGAATACTTAGTTAAAAACCACAATAAATTAGTCACAAAAGGTGTTATTTTAAGCATTTTTATGGTATTGGCTTATTATAAATCACTCAAGGAAAATTAATTACAATTAATCTTGTGTTCTTTAGTTAGAAACTTTGCGTTTGCTTTTAGGTATCGTGCTGTTATTTAATTCCATTAAGCCTTTGTTCCCAGACTAACGCCCCTCGTCCATGTTCTAAGACTAATCGTTAACTACGCTTCATACATCGTTCTAATTTGAGGGTGTTGCCCAAGTATTCGCTTTCTCGAGTAGTGTTGCAGAATTAATTGAACTGGGCGTTGCCACTTTTCTAGCGTGCCCTTTCTGTGATTCCGAGGTTTCAGTGTTCGCAACCTGCCGCGGCGGAAACGCGCTCCGCGTTTTGGGCTTTATTTGGTGTTGAGCAAAGCTGCATTGTTCCGCACATTGTACCCATAGATGTACAGTAAGTGGTTAGACAATAGTGGTCCACAAGTTGACAGGAGGTGTTATTGGTGATGCTCTTTCTTTCATAGGAAATAATATTCAAATATTTGCGAACGAAATTGCACTTTTGTTTTATATTGTTTATAACAGTTTTGTTTTAGAAACAAAATAATTTTGTAAATGGTCCACAGTTCAAATAATCTTTTTACATCTTCCATGTTTTCAGCACTCCAGTGGTAAAACGAAAAGTCGGAAGTCTTGTAACACTAAAAATCGGATTTTGATATCCACGGTGGGCCCAGCACACACACACACACACATATCCCATTGGTTAGTTTTATGTTTACAAATAAGTAAACAAAGAAACGATGTTTTTAGATTTAATTACTTGTTCACCTTTAATGTTTTATAAACAGTTCATAATGCTGATTGTTTACATTCTTCTATAGTTATAAACAGTCCATAATGTTGATTGTTTACTTTCTTCTGTATTTATAAAGTGTCCATAATGTTGATTGTTTACTTTCTATTGCATTTATAAATTGTCCATAATGTTGATTGTTTACTTTCTTCTGTATTTATAAAGTGTCCATAATGTTAATTGTTTACTTTCTTCTGTATTTATAAAGTGTCCATAATGTTAATTGTTTACTTCATCCTGTATTTATAAAGTGTCCATAATGTTAATTGTTTACTTCATCCTGTGTTTATAAAGTGCCCATAATTTGGATTGTATACTTTCTTCTGTATGTATAAAATGTCCATAATTTTAATTGTTTATTTTCTTCTGTATTTATAAAGAGTCCATAACGTTGATTGTTTACATTCTTCTGTATTTATGAAGTTTCCATAATTTTCATTACTTTCTAATATATACCCTTCAAAAAAAGAAACACAAAAAGCAAAATTTGAGACATTGTTAACAAGCTTATTGCGGGTAGTTCTGTATGACATGTATGAAACTTTGCACATTCACTGCTGAACATCCAAAGTCTGCAAAGGCGAAGTCGACGTTCACTAATTGAAGTTTAACGTCACTAAAGAGTATGCCCCCGTGAGAATCAATGATTACTTGGCATCTCCTTCCATTGAAGCGATGAGATGACGAATCACATCCTGTGGAATGGCTGTCCACTCAGCCTGCAAAGCTGCTGCAAGCTGAAGTAGAGTCTGCGGTTGTCGCCGTCGCAGACGTCGGTCCAACTCGTCCC
Organism: Carcinoscorpius rotundicauda; assembly: GCA_011833715.1. Taxonomy (NCBI): domain Eukaryota; kingdom Metazoa; phylum Arthropoda; class Merostomata; order Xiphosura; family Limulidae; genus Carcinoscorpius; species Carcinoscorpius rotundicauda. The sequence continues at coordinate 19,810,254 of CM022391.1, forward strand.
AAAGATGTTCGATGGGGTTTAAATCTGGTGATCTGGGGGGCCAGGGAAGAACGTTAATGTTGTGGTGTCTCAAGAAGACGGTGGTGAGTCGGGCTGTGTGAGGACGGACGTTGTCATGTTGAAAAACGTCGTTGACGTTCACCATGATGGGTTGCACACGGGGCCTAAGAATCTCGTCGACAGTTGCGTACGGTCTGATCGAAAATCCTATGCAGCCCTGGTATGGTTGAGGCAGTAGACGTCGCAGTGGTGGTCCTATCCCGAAGGTGACGTAACCGGATGTAGCGATCTTGTGCGGGCGTGGTCACACGAGGTCTGTCAGATCGTGGACGGTCACGAATTGATCCATGTTGTTGGTGACGATTCCATAGCCTTGTGATGGTGCTTGGGTGGACATTCACAGCTATGGCAACATCTAATCGAGATTCGCCTGTTTCCAACGACCACTGGTGTTGTTGCGTTGTGCCTCAGTCAGTCTTTGCGTAACTGTATTGCGTGTCGGTGGCTTAACACTGAGCTATGGAAACCGAGAACCCGTCACTTTTATAGGGATTTTGCACATGTTGCACTTGCAGAACATGCATATCTCTCAAACAAATTTATTGGACACGAATGCTTTTTGGCGAAAAATCCGATGTTTTCAAAGTGCACAACTTTTATTGTCATTTTGGTCTGACAATCAGTGTCTTAACATGTGTAACATCACATACTCTGAGCTTGTAACGTTATTACATATATTTTTCTTTAAAATAACAAAAATATCCCTTTATTTTTTTTTGAAGAGTATATTTGAAAAAGACCCGTAATTTTAACTAATTGTTCAGTACTTCACGTGTAATTCACGTTAAGATTTTCATTAGTATATGGATATAACTCACTGATCAGTAAAATTACGTAGGAACTAGAAAATAAAACAATGAATCAAATATCGTTAAACATTACGTGATTACATAACTGAAAATATGTTATTTGGTTACGTTTATAGTTAAATATAACCTCTCAAAATAACAGTTTTTATACTACGTATTTAATGTGGCTGCCCCTTACAAAGTATAAACAAACGTGGAACAGATTGTGTTATTTGTTATTGTAGCCATAAACTGTTATTTTCGTTTGCAAAAAGATAACTAAGGTTTAATGTGCCAATACTGTTTGATGTTTTGTAGAACATTCTTGAAGGATTACTGGCTCGTTATTGGTGGTACTGTGGTATTAGAAAATTACAACAGTGAGTTCAAAGTTCTGGTATAAAACTTTTATGATCATATAAATATATCTAGTGCCAACGGGAACTGGCTTGTTGTTGTGGTCGTTTTATAAAGTACATATTTGTAATTATATATTCTTAACTTCGAACTCCATGACATAGTTATGGGCTTGTAGGCTGTATAGTATATTATACCACGTGTCATACGTTTGATTGATACTGACGTCACATGACGTGTCAGCATTGGAAACAATCTCTTCTAAACTACACATACCATAATATACGTGGTTTACCTGTGTGTATCTACGTAATAAAACCAGATGTAAAAGTGTTCTGTCTATAAATATCTCACAAAATAACATCCACACATTATCAACGTTCATATATTTTTACAGTTTGTTGTTTGACGATACAATAACACCAACAACTTTACCAACCTTGATATGTTTCAACTCGAGGCAGGTACATCTGCTTTAAATACATAAGATGGTTTCAGTTTGATAGACAATTTTAAGGACATAAATCGAAGTGTTAGTCATGCGGAATAGTGTACTGTTTCTCGGTATTTCGCTTCTTAAGTATCATGTTTAATTGTGAGGTAGACCAATTTTAAAAAGGTATTCGATTCGTGTTTCTGGAGTCGATGTATAAATTTTATGTGGATATCGTTACGGTCACGTGATTTCTAGTGTATTTATGAATTTACTGAGATCTGAGACTAGATTCAGTAATCGTAACTCTAAAGAATTCGATGTTAAATTCCTGTGCAACTACAGTGGGATATTTCTTAGTATGAACCATTTTTTTCGAAAACAAACAAACAACAACCTTGCCCTACATTGTAAGGTAGAACTTAGCACAAGTAGTGTTGCGCCCCACGGTCGTGCAGGTGAAGGGAGTGATTACTCGGGGGCGTTTATAATTAAAAACACCTACCATTCGTTTCCTTTTTGCATGGTGGGCGGGAAGGGAGACGAAGTTACCTATAACGTAGACGATCGTGAATAAGGTGTGTGTTGGTGTTAGAAGCTCTTGGTTCAACGCCTGCAGATGTTTATTTGGAAGATCTGTAAGATCATTCATAAACGGAAGTTAATAGCTCGTGGTTGTTAGATTAGAGTTTGTCAACTAATTTGTTTTATAACTGTTAAGAGACCTTTACATACAGATATGTCCCCGGAGAGTTTCGATACTACGACTTAAAGTAGAGGAAGTTAATAACAAACAACTAAGACAACGCAAGCTAGGATGAACAAGGCCACTGCAGCTAGTATTACAACGCAAGCTACGATGAACAAGGCCACTGCAGCTAGTATTACAACGCAAGCTAGGATGAACAAGGCCACTGCAGCTAGTATTACAACGCAAGCTAGGATGAACAAGGCCACTGCAGCTAGTATTACAACGCAAGCTAGGATGAACAAGGCCACTGCAGCTAGTAGTACAACGCAAGCTAGGGTGAACAAGGCCACTGCAGCTAGTATTACAACGCAAGCTAGGATGAACAAGGCCACTGCAGCTAGTATTACAACGCAAGCTAGGACGAACAAGGCCACTGCAGCTAGTATTACAACGCAAGCTAGGACGAACAAGGCCACTACAGCTAGTATTACAACGCAAGCTAGGATGAACAAGGCCACTGCAGCTAGTATTACAACGCAAGCTAGGATGAACAAGGCCACTACAGCTAGTATTACAAGGATGAACAAGGCCACTGCAGCTAGTATTACAACGCAAGCTAGGATGAACAAGGCCACTACAGCTAGTATTTTTGTACAGTTTTATTTTTTTAATCTAGTAGCGCTTTCCTTAACTTATTTTTTTTACCTTTGTAAAAAGTAATTGCATCCAAGCTTTTCATAACTTCCCAGAAAGGAGGCCAAGAGCCACCTTGAGAAGTCACCTGTTTTAACTATAATACAATGGTGTGTTGTCTGTCAGTCAGTTGGCAGACACTATAATGACGTCACATAAGAGACATTTAACATTGCAGTTTGTAGTACTGTCATGACGTCAGTGAAACGTGTGCGTGCTATGAATCACGAGAAGCACTCTGCAGGCTAAAACCACTGCATGACATAAGAACTTCAAAGACAAGAAATAAAAATATTTGTCACTCTTAGTTTTGGTTCTATTTACTTTAAGAACACAATGGGGATCCTATGGAAGTGCATCTAGTATTTCTTATATTAACTTTAACTCTAGGAGAAAATTAGTAGTAGTGCATATAGTTTTTTCCTTATTGAGTTTTTTAACATGTTGATATTAGATTAGGGCTGGTATACTGATATTTGTTGATACTGTTAGATTTATGTTGTAAAATTGATTGTCACTAACTTTTCAAACTTGTTTTTTTCTAAACTATTTATGCACTAACTTGCTTGTGGGCCTGTGAATGATTTGCTTAATAACATAGGAGTCGCAAAACAATTCTGTTGTTTCTCAGTGCAAAGAAATACCACACTTTGTCCACCACGGGAAATCGAACCCTGATATTTTTGCGTTGTAAATCTGTAGACTCACCACTAAGCAACGAAATAACCAATAAAATAAAATAAATATTCAATTCAAAATACTCCACAGCTGGGAATCTCCACCACTTATATGTTAGTTCCTTTCATATGTCAGATGGTTAAGGCACCCGACTCGTACGTAATCTGAGGGCCGCGGTTTCAAATCCTCGTCACACCAAACATGCTGGCCATTTCAGTCGTGGGGACAATATAATGTTACAGTCAATTCTAATATTCGTTGGTAAAAGAGCAGCTCAAGAGTTGGCTATGGGTGGTGATAACTAGCTGCCTTCCCTTTCGTCTTTGCTAAATTAGGGACGGCTATCGCGGATAGCCTTCGTGTAGCCTTGCGCAAAATTCAAAACAAACAAACTGTTTCTTATGAAATGAGCTCCCCGCTAGTTGAGCGGCAAGTCTACGGACTTGCACGCTAAAATTAGGGGATTAGATTCCCCTCGGTGGACTCAGCAGATAGCGTGATGTGGCTTTGCTATAAGAAAAACACAAATATGAAATGGCCAATTGTGTAGGTCAAAATTATGACGCCATATTTTTAACGAACAAATTTTATTGATCAAAATATGATCCGTTTTAGATATTAATGAAAATATCTCATTACTATAAAACTCCTTTGTTTTGGAGATAATAAATTCATGAAAGGTTTTGACAGTAGTCTCCTGGTTCCTAAATGTTTTGTTTTGGAAAAAAACAGTTCCAAGTTGGAAATAGGTCAAATGAGTATGGTAGGTACTCCAGAATTTCATATTTTAATTATCTCAATTTTGAAATGATGATTTGTGAGGCATGATGGCGTTATCTTATAACATAATTGGTCTATGTCTATTCACCAATGATGATTGTTTGGTGGTTAATTTTCGATGTATTTTATCAATTTGTTGGTAGTAGAATCGTGCTGTAACTGTTTCACCTGGTTGCAGGAAGGAGTAATGGATAATTCCCTTAACAGACCACCATGCTGTCACCATAACCTTTTTTGGGTGCAAAGGCGGTTTCGGCTCATGTCTTGGAGATTCATCTGCATTTAACCATTGTTCTGATATCCCCCGGTTGTTGTATAGGATACACTTCTTGTTGCAGGTGACGATTCGATTAAAAAAATACTTCACACTTGTTCCTAATCAGTATCAGCCCTTCCGTCAATTCGTGTGGTACCCAATTGTCCAGTTTTTTTAACCTTTCCGATTGTAGCCAGGTAACGAGAAACAGTTACACTGAAAACTTCCAAGTCTGCGGCAAGTGTCTGAACCGTCGTTTATGGGTTAGTTTCCATAATATCTATTAATCTCTTTTCATTCAAAACAAATTAAAGCCTTTTTTGAGGTTAAATATTACCAGAATAAAATGTCTTGAATCAACCGCGGATGGTCAGTTGAGATGTGGTCCCTTGTCCAAACGCCAAATTGATGTTTTTAGCAACCAGGGCTGCACTTTTTTCCCAATTTGAATTCATACAAAAAAGTAGTACCAATTACCTTGAAGACATCATCTTGTATAGAGTTCCAAAGAAACACAAAAACAATTATAATACAACTTGGTATAACAGACAAATGAAAGGTACAGCACTTTGGTCAGTACTGAATAACATACAGTCAAATAACTGTATATAATTTATATCAATTGCAGTTACACTTCAACTAAGCGAATGTTGGCCATTTCGTATGAAACGAGCTGATAGGTTACTTAGGATGTAAGTTATTACACGCTTTTTATTGTTAGTTTTTGAGAGTAAGTGTTCACAGAGACAAATAACTCAATATAGCACAGTATGAGAAACACAGTATGAATGTTTGTTCTGTAGTTATCTCCAATTTATAACTCATTTTAACAAAACCGTACTTATTTGTTGTTGTTCATATACGTCAAAATTGTTTGTCAAGACCAGAAGTGTAAGTGGTTTCACGTAAGTGTTTAGCAAAATTCCCGAATGTTTCGGAAATTCTCCGACGTTATTAGGGTAGTCGATTTACTGGTTAGAATTGAATTAAATGTCCACCACTTTAAAATCATGTCATTGTTGTGTGGAGTAACAGCTATGATACTGGTATGGAGTTAAATCATGTCATTGTTGTGTGGAGTAACAGCTACGATACTGGTATGGAGTTAAATCATGTCATTGTTGTGTGGAGTAACAGCTACGATACTGGTATGGAGTTAAATCATGTCATTGTTGTGTGGAGTAACAGCTACGATACTGGTATGGAGTTAAATCATGTCATTGTTGTGTGGAGTAACAGCTACGATACTGGTATGGAGTTAAATCATGTCACTGTTGTGTGGAGTAACAGCTACAATACTGGTATGGAGTTAAATCATGTCACTGTTGTGTGGAGTAACAGCTACAATACTGGTATGGAGTTAAATCATGTCATTGTTGTGTGAAGTAACAGCTACAATACTGGCATGGTGTTAAATCATGTCATTGTTGTGTGGAGTAACAGCTACGATACTGGTATGGAGTTAAATCATGTCACTGTTGTGTGGAGTAACAGCTACAATACTGGTATGGAGTTAAATCATGTCACTGTTGTGTGGAGTAACAGCTACAATACTGGTATGGAGTTAAATCATGTCATTGTTGTGTGAAGTAACAGCTACAATACTGGCATGGTGTTAAATTAACTACGTTTTTTTTTATTTCCCTCCAGTTGTTTCTTCTATAAAGTATCGTTTCAGTTCATTGTAACCAATGATACTTGAACTACATTGTTGCAATTCATCTGTGATTGACATTTACGTGCTGCCTTATTACAATGTAAACCGAAAACTGTTTGCTTCTCACCGTATCAAAGTAAATGTTAACCATTTATGTCCTGGCACATTTTTTTAACCTGATATGTTTATGCTCTCATTTTATATCTTATTGGATCAGAATGGTTGAGGTTGTTCTGATATTATAATGGACGAAATAGTTATTTATCTGTCTATGACATGAATGTGGCATTATTTGAAACGGTAATTTTTCCCTGTAGTGTGTTAAATATATATACATTAAAACTAGTAAAGTCTGATCTTATGTGTATTTAACACTGTACTTGGAAGTAACACAGCTTGTATATCTAACAGTGTAATATTAATACAAACAGATCTCTTGTATATCTAACTATGTAGTATTAATGTAAACTGATATTTTATGTATCTGACAGTGTAGTATCAATAAGGTTTCAGGCAGGGTTATGTATTAGTTTTATTGTCAAATTCTTTGTTTGTTTTGGAATTTCGCACAAAGCTACTCGAGGACTATCTGTGCTAGCCGTCCCTAATTTAGCAGTGTAAGACTAGAGGGAAGGCAGCTAGTCATCACCACCCACCGCCAACTCTTGGGCTACTCTTACCAACGAATAGTGGGTTTGACCGTAACAATTTACGCCCCCACGGCTGGGAGGGCGAGCATGTTTAGCGCGACGCGGGCGCGAACCCGCGACTCTCGGATTACAAGTCGCACGCCTTACGCGCTTGGCCATGCCAGGCCTGCCAAATTCAAATATAGATTTATTTTTAACATTTTTTTTTATTCATTTAAGCCTAACAAGTTTTATTACGTTGTCCAGAAATAAATGTTGGAATTCTCATGATGACATTTAGAAGCTGAATGTTGAATAACTAATCGTTGGTTGATTTAATTCAACGTTTGTCGATTACAAGGTATCTTAATTGTCTGCTGTTTTAACTCTACTCAGAGTAAGTTTCACAACCCCTAAGACACCATGGACAAGAAGGACTTTCATCTGATTTTCCTCTACGACTTGAAACTTAAACGAAAAGCTACCGAAACTATAAAAAACATCAACCAGGCATTTTGCCATGGATCAGTTACTGAATCCATAGGTTTTTAGCATGGAGATGAAAGTCCTGAAGACCATGAAGGTCGTGGAAAGAAGCCATCCCTAGATAAAATAAGGAAATCAGTTGACACAGATCCTCGCACAACAGTTTGTAAGCTTGCAGAAAAGCTAGGCATAAGCAAATCAAGCATTGCCAAACACCTGAGTGCGACTGGAAAAACGAAAAAATTAGATAAATGGGTTCCGCATGAGCTGACTGAAGATCAACAAAATCGTCATTATGAGACCTGTCAAGGATGACGCTTCTAAAATTGAACAAATTGGGAATCGAGGTTCTGCCTCATCTACCTTTTCCCCCAGACATTTCCTCTAAAGAATTTCATTTTTTCCAGCACCTTGACAACTTTTTAAACAAGAAATCCTTTCAAAACCAGGCAGCTGCAGAAGAAGCTTCCTGGGAGTTCATTGACCACTGAAAATCTGATTTCTACAGCAGGGGCACAAACAGCATTTTTACATGTTGGCAATTTAATATTACTCGATAAGGAATTAGTCATCAGTGAACCTGACGATGATCGAAGAAGGTCGAAATGTTGTTCGCTTCTCTACATTAAAATTTTCTCAACCCAAACCAGCCGTTTTTACATATATAAGGAACTAGTTATCTTAACAATGAAATGTGTTTTAGAATTACAATGTTAAACAAAGTTACATCTTGCCTAACAATCTTTCAGTTAGTATTGATTTTTAATAAAAGAATATTAGGGTAAGCTGCAGGTAACAAACATTGGATATTGTTAATTCTATCTTCATTACAAGTAAGGCATGTAGTATCAAAAAATTTCAAAGTATTACAATTTACAATATATCAAAATAATCGCAAAATTCACTTTTAAAAACCATTACAGCTATACTATCAAATAAGGTTGTTACAGCTTATAATATCAAACGACTGTTATAATTTGTGTTGTCAAACAAGATTGTAACAGTCCGTGTGCCAAAAATTGCTACAATATTGAAAATATTGTTACCGTTCATGATATGAAGAAGATTGTTATAATTTATATATTTAAAATATTGTAACCCTTTATGACATGAAGAAGATTATAATTTAGATATTGAAAATATTGTAACCCTTAATGATATGAAGAAGATTGTTATAATTTATATATTGAAAATATTGTAACCCTTTATGACACGAAGGAGATTGTTATAATTTAGATATTGAAAATATTGTAACCCTTAATGATATGAAGAAGATTGTTATAATTTATATATTGAAAATATTATAACCCTTCATGATATGAACAAGATTGTTATAATTTCGATATTGAAAATATTGTAACCCTTTATGAAGAACATTGTTACAAATGAGTCTCTATTCAAAACATTGTTAGAATTATTCCACCTTCATAGTTTTCCATCTGTAGGTCAATACATTATGGTAATTAATGTTGTACTTTAAGATGTACATACATACATGGATACTGCTTGTGTGGGTTTTAAATGAATATATTTTTAATGGCTTGATATTGAATGTGATTTACATCAACTGTTAGAATATTATGTAGGTGGTGTTTGATTTAATTAACTATTTTTAACTGTCACCTTGTAGAACCACTTGTTCGGTTTGTTGGTTATAATTAAGCTGGCATATTTAAACACACGTTAAACATCTGATCTTGAAATACCACAAGATGGAGCAGTAAGATATCTTGTTTATTTTTATATGATGTCTGATCCTAAATGGAGACTCGTGTTCTTGATGTCTGATCCAAAATGGAGACTCGTGTTCTGTTTGTTCTGCTTGCTACTTGTATTTAATTATAAAATTATTAGCTGTCATTAATTATTATAGATTTCTGAGATTACTGGTACAGTAGTCTTTAATTATGTTCCCGGTTGTTTGAATAGCTTATAGTGGTGCACGATTAGCAAGGAACTCGAAACGTCTCACAACTAAGAACGTTGTTCACAGACTCGAGTCATCGTTTTCTCATTCCAGTCACGTTTTAATCTTTAAATACTTTAGACTTCTTGGTAGTGAGTTGACGAACAATGATTTGTAAGTACAATAAGGTGATGACAAAATATGTTGCGTGTGCTCCATAAGAAATGTCACTGTTACTGACATGCTACTAGAATGATGACTCAAGTATCAGTTCCTCATTATGTTTGTGTAGTTAGTTAACACTTAAAGGCCTTTCCTTCGGTTGTAGTGGAGGTCACGTGGCCCAATCACTTTCACAAACACTTGGATAGATTCGTTATGATTACTGCCTGTGCTGAGTTTAATGGCATATTCATATTTCAAAGAAACTCCAATGTATCAATCAATCTTCTCCATTCTCTCCAAGTACTTCTACATCCATCCCAAGGGGACCCCATACCTGAAAAACAACCCTGGTAGGAGACACTTACACATCCTCAGTACCTGTGGCAAGTTTGATCCTGCTATCTTATGAGAGGGGAGTTTGAACATAGTTTCAAACATGTTACTCCCGTGTTTTAGAGAGGGGTCTGGAATATAATCTGATGCTAGATTTGGTTTCAGTCTCTTACAAATCGTACTCTTAGAACAGATTACGCCAGAGTTACCTCCTAGGGACGTCTTAGTCCCTTTTTAGGGTTTTAACCTTGTGGTTAAAAACTACACCCCAAGTCTATCTGCTAAATTTGGTCTTGCTAACTTCAGAACTGTGGTAGAAGCTGGCTGGACATACGGACATACATGTTATTTGTATATTGTAAGTTTAGGTGAAAATCTAAGTTCACTTTGAAATCGGGCAACAAAGACACTAGGAGTAGAAATACAGCATTTCCTTTTAAGTTGAATTAATATAGAATTATACTAAAGGCCGCAATCTCCAGTGACTTTCAAAAACATTATCTTGGTCATACTAAAGGTTACGTTGTCTAGTCATTCCCAAAAACATGGATAAGATGCCTTTCTTATTTATTATTAAGGTCACATGGCCGAGTCACTTTAATAAGCACGCGAATAGATTCCTTTGTGGTTACGTAGTAAGTTACGTTATTTGAACATTTTCATAAGCAAATACAATCCTGTGTTGTTTATGCAATTTGACTAATAAAAAATATCGTGTCCATTCGCTGGTCAGAGTTTGATATGGACACTATTACGAGCAGAGACGCACAAAAATACTCTTAAAAACTCCTCCTTCAGTGATGCACTTTCCGACCGTGGATACTGTCATTCAGTCCTCAAATGGATCATAGGTCCGGAATAGCCAGATGGTTAGGGCGTTTGACTCGAAATCTGAAGGTCGCGGGTTCGAATCCCTGTCACACCAAACATGCTCGCCCTTTCAGCCGTGGGAGCATTATAACGTAACGGTCAATCCCACTATTCATTGGTAAAAGAGTAGCCAAAGAGTTGGCGGTTGGTGGTGATGACTAGCTGCCTTCCCTTTAGTCTTGCACTATTAAATTAGGGACGGCTCGCGCAGATAGTCCTCGCGTAGCTTTGCACGAAATTCAAAACAAGGCAAAAGAGATCACAATTGTTATGGTTGGTTTAATGAACACAACTAAAGATATTTAAAACCAAGCGACGCCAAGTATTTTCTAAGTAATAGATAAGAATCAGGCTGTCAAACCTGTGACACAGGTCACATTGAGATGTCAGAGGTCAAAATACATGACATTTGTAGTTGATAGTAATAACATAGGCAATTACTATTTATAGATCAGAATTTAAAGACAAAGAAACTAATAGAAATAAAGTACGCGTGCGATTTAAAGTCAAGGTCGGAGAAGCTAATAGAAAGAAAGTACATAACCATCACGATTCGAATATCGCAAGGGTAGGAAGTTTGTATATAGATAAATAGATAGAGAGAGTAATTAAATACCACTGAGTCTTAATTAAAGATTGTATTTTCACAGAAACCTTATGCTCCAGACGTTACGTAGATAAATTGTTAAATTGATGGTTGAGCAAAGTAGCTAAACAAACCGACACGTCACATAAACATTATGTTACTGTTTCTGTACTGGTCTACATATCAGTTATTGATTATTTATACAGATGTATTGTAATAGGGCCCGGCATGGCCAGGTGGGTTAAGGCATTCGACTCATAATCTGAGGGTCGCGAGTTCGCATCCCTTCTGCACCAAACGTGCTCGCCATTTCAGCCGTGGAGTCGTTATAATGTGACGGTCAACCCCACTATTCGTTGATAAAAGAGTAGTCCAAGAGTTGACGATGGGTGGTGATGACTAGTTGCCTTCCCTCTAGTCTTACACTACTAAATTAGAGCCCCCCAGTGGCTCAGCGGTATGTCTGCGGACTTGCACACTAAAATCCGGGTTTCGATACCCGTGGTGGGCAGAGCACAGATAGTCCATTGAGTAGCTTTGTGCTTAATTCAAAACAACAACAGCTAAATTAGGAACGGCTATCGCAGATAGCATTCGTGTAGCTTTGCGCAAAATTTTAAAAAAGGTATTGTAATTTCGTCATCAGTACATGGTGGGGCCACTACAACGTGTGTCTTTATGTTTTAGTGGCGTTATATGTGGTGAAAAATGAAGATATATATAATTTCTAATAATAGCACCACAGCTTGAATATTCTGAAAGATTATAATATAGGTTTGATCTCTTCAGCACTTTGTAGTAACTGTAAGCACTACTAATTTAGTTTGGCTACGAATGTTTATTTGTTTCTTTACCGATGCTTGTATATAATATCACGTAGTTTTTCGTGATACAAAACGAGATCCCAAAAGGGCATTATTATGAAAACAAACAAACAATAAACAACAGCAACTAGCATGTAATAGTTTAAGGCTTATGTGCGAATCAGATTTTTCTGACATTTACGAATCTGAAAAAGGCATTGATTAATGAAAGTCATTGTAGATAGAATGAAATATGCAAAAGAAAGTAGACACGATTCGCCTGTACTCAGAAGGTTTGATACGCCGTTGTTCTCTCTCTACGAGGTTTTAAAATGTATCCTAATTCTGTTAGACTGATGTGACAAAACGAGGCTTATAGATCTCTAAATTGGTAGGAGGGTGGGATATAAACCTAGCGTAAAACTGACTGACCCTGATAAAAGGATAAAGTTTAAGCCTAGCGTTAGTTTGGAAACCCTCATGCAATAGTAATACGAAGTATCAATTGGTAGGTCCCTCACACACACAAACACACGCCTGATGGGAGAATGGAGTGCAAACGTAGAGTTAGGTTTTCATACACTCCCACTGGCACTTAATACTTATTGGTTTAAGTAGCAAAAACTGGCATAAAAATTCTGTGAAATGTTTATAATATTTACCTTTTGTTAGCCACAAATAACAGCTTAGGAAACGTTTTCTACAATTCCAGAACTCACCACCTTCTTCTGGATCTACTGCATTAAAATGAATATCAGTTATGTATACTACTGAGAGTTCATCATACGCTAAAATATTAGGTCTACTGTTATTTGTGTATGTTACTAGGAGTTTGTGACACATTAAAATGTTAGGCTTACCATTGTTTATGTATGTTACTAAGGGTTTGTGGTACACTAAAATATTGGGTCGACTGTTATGTATGTTACTAGGAGCTTGTGATACGCTGTAAATATTAACCCTACTATCATTTATGTGTCTCAGTAAGAGTGTGTTTTCTTATAGCAAAGCCACATCGGGCTATCTGCTGAGCCCACCGAGGGGAATCAAAACCCTGATTTTAGCGTTGTAGATCCGAAGACATACCGCTGTACTAGCCTTGTGTTAGTAAGAACTTGTGATACACTACAAACATTAGGCCTTTTATCATTTATGTATGTTTCTAGTAGCTCACTAGGAGTGGTGTGAGTTTGCGATATGCTAAAAATGTTAGACCTAAGGCATCTAATGAAACAGGGACAAGTGATTAGGTAGAGAGAAATGTTGGTCATTTGAGGAAAATAGAAGTGTCATGAGATATTCCCTTACAGTTAATTTATATTGGGGACCATTGATCGCCACATAGGTTCTAAAGAATTGGGACCCATCGAAGAAAGTACAATATTTCAGTTACTTTAGTAGGCTCGTGCTTGCGGGCTTAAAGAGCATTTTTGTTACACTAGTCATGATGGCTTCTACTCTTGCGTTAAGAAACAGTTTTATGTTTCACACATTGTAGTTAACTCGGAACAGGACATATGACCTTGACCCACCATTATGTGAGTGTTTACACAGGTATATTTCTAAAGCTTTGTGAGTTGAAGGAAATAGAAGACACTAATGTTATTCTTCTGTTGCGTTTAGCACCAGTCTCCTGTGGGAGTAAAATGTAGAAGAATTGTTTAAATGTGGGGACTAATTCCTGCCCCTTACCTCCCGTATTAAGTTAAGCCAAGGATTGACAACCTGCAGGTCTCGAACTTTTCTCTTACTGTGAAGAAAAGTTGGGAACCTATCAGGCACAATGTGTATTAAAATTTAATCTTAACATTTCTAACAGGAATCTAATCCTAATTTTGGCGCTATAAATCCGAAGACTTAACGATGTCTCACTGGGGGGGTGGGGATCCTTTTTTCATTTTTTAAAGTTTAGACCATTAAGGCGCACTGCGAATCCCGAAATGATTTGGTCTTAGACTCCCGACTTAGGCCTACAAATACATTTGTAGTAACGCTATAATAATTCACGTTCTCGTAAAATCTGATCAAAAAATTTCATAGGCTACTCTATAATATTCTGATTTTAGACTTGAATGGTTGTTGAAAGATGGGAACCGTATTAGAAAATAACAAACTATGTTAGCAGTTGAAATAAGTCTGGGAGAGTGTTAAACAAACTGTGTTAGCTGTTGAAATAAACCTAATACGATGTTAAACAGACTTGTCAAAAATCCTCCGTGACATCATTACAACTATAAAAATGTCTTCCTGTTATTTTTGAAAATTATTTTGCATTTTAGGATTCCAGGAATCAAACAGTTGAAGCGATAAGACACAGGTACAGCGAATTACTGTTTACTGAAGGTCGTGAAGGTGTGGCCTAGAAGTTAGCTCGCTAAGACTGAATGCAAGGTTGCACTGTTTGCGACTGGTTGGTTCAAAATCGCGCACCGCACTTTGGGAGTGTGGGTGCGTTTTAAGAGTGATAATCAAATACTACATACTGTTCGATCAGAAAGGGCTAGTGCAAAAGTTGGCTGACCATCTGTTTTCCTGTTAGTGTATCATTTCAAGATTATAAACGACCATGAGCAGACAGCCATCGTGTAGCTTTCTGCGAATATTCTGAAACAAATAAAAAAACACCAAAGTAGATTGTATACCAGTCACGTGACGTTTTACCGGTACTTTCGAGGCTGAATAATAAAATTTATCCAACCAAACTTTTGTATGTCAAAACGGCTGGTATGGGTATTAACACTTGTACTGATGGGTATTAACACTTGTATTGATAAGCAGAGAACAGCGTTTCTATCTTCTTAGGTCATATTCAGGTTAATTTTTATATATGGTGATAACAGAACATGAGAATGATGGAAAACAACAGATATTTGGAGAAGATCGCCTGTGTTATATTTTAATCAGCACGTGAAACCAACTCAACACTGTCGTGACTCACCCCCGAAACTGACAATCTGATCACGTGATCACGTAACTATCATAGCCACATAGGGTGGGGACATTTCCTTAGGACATTCTAATAGTGGAAAAAGAGTAGTGTCCCTAAGTAGCCACCAGGAGGTAGACACATTGCTCATGCTCCGTTGTTTGGACCCCGTGACGAATAGGATTACTTGAGACTCGAGGTTTCATGGTCAGGTAGTCTCATCTCACATAACATCCTGCCAGTTTTTTTTTTAAGTCGCGTGAGGTAGACATAATTCATTTCCGTTGTATAGTTAGTTGTTGTTAACCGTAAAACCACCGGATCATCATGGAAACTCGCCGATATGTCAACAGTGACACCGTTCACAGAAATCTCTGTGTTAGCATAACAATTTTGTATAGAAGTACGTCACATAAGTAAGTACAAGCTTATTTTAGAATGGTAGGTTGTACTTATGTTGTGTGAGTAATACTAAAATAAATGTATCTGTTTGTTCAGATGCTGCCTGCATTTTTTTTCCAAATGTTGGCTGTCTAACATACAGAGTAACGTTGATTGTGCCGATCCATTTGATGACTGGCAGGTGGCGACTGAGTGACCCCGATCACGCTGTGTCAGAGCTAAGGAAAAGATCGCGTCAGATATTTTGATGACCTGAGTGATAACTGCTGCTGTACTAACATTTCTCAATAATTAGCTATAGGTTAGGCACTGGAGAATTTAAGAAGACCTTGAGGTACTTGACGATTTTTATATGAACTAAACTTGAATGTAATAAATATCACGAAATTGTGAAGTGAATAAGACAAGTTGTAAATTCTTATAGATATTGGAAATGTGTAGAAAATAAGAGTCAACTCTTGTGGACATCCACAGAGAAAGGTGTCAAGTACAGAACCTTGTTCTACCGGTCTTTTGTTTCCTTTTCTTTACAACAGCTGCAGTGGTTTTGAAAATAAACAAATTAAAAAAACAACAACACCATAACATAATGATCTGTGTTATCAGGGAAGTTTCTGCTACACATATATTTTCTTATATATCGTGTGTGTATATCTATATTATACATATACAAGTTGAAGTGTTATATATATAGCACGTGGTCCCTTAGGCACTGCGCCCTCCTGTGGGGAGTACGTAAAACAGGTTTGCCAGAATCTTGTTTCGTTTATCTGTTGGCTTTTTTTACCTCTAGTTTCTCTGCCTATATTGTAAGTGGCGAATTCAACTCCGTGGAGGTTTGCTTTATCTGTCTATCTATATTTTTGTTCTTATTCTCCTTGTTTTTATATTAAATTATAAATTCGACTCCATATATATATTTACTTTATTTATAAGTCTACCAGTTCTTCTATTTATTTAGTTACTTAACGGATATTTATTTCCGTCATGCAGATCCGACGTTTTTGAAAGACAATTTTCATACCGTCATAGATCATCTTCAGCCAGCAACTACTCGATTAATTAATTTTACTTAAAAACAGATATTAAATCTAAGGGCATGTGAACTATTTATTCGTCCTCCCCGGTCCGTCTTTCGGTTCACATTGAACTGTAAGCCTTAACAACATGTGTTGAATTGTATTTTCATGTATGTATATATGTGTCTTGCTGTCTGTCTTTTGTTCATATTGATGTATGTGTGTATGTAAACAACTACATCTTCAATACAGTTGTTGGACTAAAGTGACGAACACGTGTTGAACAAAATAACTAGAACAGGGACTCGGCATGGATGGACATTGTGACTGTATTTGTTGCACTTTGTTTTGTAGGAGTAACGGTTATAGAACACCAGATGTTTTATATTTCAGATCTGATTAGGTTAGATTGATTTTGTTAGATTATACTTGATATGATGGGCTTCAGGTTGATCTGATGAAATATAACTTTTATATGCAAAAATGACTCGTTTGGGTTGAGAAAATATTTTAAATAGAAGAGCGAACAACGTTTCGACCTTCTTCGGTCATCGTCAGGTTCACAAAGAAAGAGGTAACTGACCGGAAGCTGACCACATGTTTGGAAGGGGTTGTGTAACTGAGTGTCGCAATGTAGAGGGCGGGGTTAGATGTTTGAATATATAATTTTATCTATAATATTAATATAGGTATAATGGCGTTCCTTTATATTGGTTTATTTTGGGTTTCAGTTGTTGTATAAGTAAGGCTTCTTTACTTTTGCGTTTGTTTATGTTTGTTTCTTTATTTAGTATTTTAGTGTTTTCTATGGTTATGTTGTGTTCATTTGACTTGCAGTGTTCGAAAACGAGTGAAGGTGACTTTTTATGTTCTTTGAATCTGGTTTCCATTTTTCTACTTGTTTCTCCAAATATAACTTTGTTTACAGGCCGTATTTGATATCATAGATATAACTGATAATAAAATAAGAAAACATCGATACAGCACAAGTCACTGCAGAATTTCAACTTGGAGATCTTACAAATTACGTTTACTTTTGATCTTTAAATTCTTAAGAATTAGGCTTCCTTCCTCCTGACAACTTGGCTGTGGTTGTTTCAACCCTCCTTTTTTTTTTCCTTTAGAAGTTATAAGCCATTTTCATTATATCAACAAAGATATTTACATTTATATAATTAAAAAAATGAAACTGATTTGTTTTCCACAACTTCATAAATCTATGATTAGCATAATTTGGTTAAAAACCATGGAATAATTAGTTTATGTAATGCGAATGAGAATTTCGCTAAATTTCTCATACATGAGAAGTTATTTAGAGATGCCACGTATCGGGTTTTACTAACATCTCTATACTTTGTTACAGTTACGTAGGATTGTCTTTTTGTAGTCGTTATTGGTTTTAAATGATGGGTGAAATTTTATCGTTAACTTTTGATAAGAAAAAACAAAAACACTTCGACAGCTTAAGTTACAATATAATATTTATTACACATATATTTTGATATTATAAATAACCTATCAACTACTACTATACCTGTCGTATCTCAACTGGCCTGGTATTGGCCGAAATGCCCCGTCGGCACCGAATATGGGAGATAAGATGAGCTGATTCATTTTTGGTGATACGTGATGCTTAACTTTACTTCACGAGTGCTTAAACTTATAGTTCACGTGACACATCCAAGTTTTTACAAATAGTTTTAAGATCTAGTTGTAACATTAGATGTGTAGTGTTATTTGTTTTTTGTTTTTAGTCTCATTATTCTGACTCTAGCAAGAATAGGATCTTTGCTAAAGACACAATAAAACATTTTTTCTTCTCTATTTGAGTTGTGACAAATTAGGGAGAGAAATTTACAAGCACATAAATAAATATACAGCTGCTACGTACCAGTAAGTGTTGACTCATGATTCGTTCAGGTCCTGCAGTAAAAAACACACTTAAGGATAGGACTAGAAGAACGTGTGGTCACAAGCATATGACTCAGTCGGATAGCAGCGTTTTTCGTCACCTTTCACACACTATTCTTATTATCATGAATCATCAACCAGATTAAAGCATTCGCGTCCATAAGCACGTTACAAAGACATTAACTTTTAGATCAGAAACGTGTTTCCATAATAACCTTGAGGTCGTACTCAGAAACGTGTTGTCAGTAAAAAATTTTTTAAAAAGTTACCAGAAACATTATACCCTGGCAACGATAAAAAAAGTTGTTCTCTAATTACAATTGTGCTCATAATCGTGTTACCTTGGCAACGAAAACAGAATTATGCTACCAGGATAACTCTGTTTTTAATCGCCTGTGCACTCTCGGTTCTCAATATGAGAAGATAAAATTAACGTAATTTTGCGAAATCGCGGATGACCGGAGTTAAACTGAACTCTTATTAAGGAAATCTAAAACTTCTATAACTGTGTATTGTTTACGTTTTGGAACCGCTGAAGAACTTTGTTTTGTAGTTATATAAACAGTCTAAGATTACTCAAAACAAACACTCATAAATTAAATTGTCTAAGAACTTTGAAAACGGATCGACCCATTATTACAAAAGCTGTTCTGTTATTACATATGCTTTATTGTGTTAAAGCATATGGTAATTTTAGGGTCGCGAGTTCGAGTCCCATCCTTAAATATACTCGCTCCTTTCAGCTGTAGGGGCGTTATTATGTTACGTTCAATCCCACTATTTTTAGTGAAGAGTAGCCCAAGAGTTCACGAGGGGTGATGTTTACAACTGCCTTTTCTGGTCTATCACTTCAGAAGTAAGGACGGCTAGCGCAGATAGCCCTCGAGTAGCTTTGCCCAAAATTCATAAATTAACAAACTAAACACAAAATGGATATCATATTGATATTAAAGGATTTGTTTTGTGCTGGATTTAACTATCCAGGGTGCCACGTATTGTATGGTTGAGCTGCCATTATAAACGTCATAGAATCTTTGCGGCCTCATAGGTTGACAGTGGTCAGTCTGTAGGTGTGGTTGTGATTTCTTTAGAGCAAACCTCTCGATAACTGGGTGTTAAGTCTAAAGGCTAAAAACCGAGTTTTGATACCCGTGGTGGACATTACAGATAGCCTTTTGTGTAGCTTTTGTACTTAACACTTTGTATGTGACGCTGTAACTGGAAGGGTAGTATGATTAGTTGTTGTTTTGTATGAAAACAGAAGTTATAGAAAAAAAACTCAAGCATTGATAAATTATAGAAACACGGCTAAAGAACGGGAACTGTTTACTCTAAAGTTGAGACGAGCTTACCTCACGTGTCAATCAGTACCAGGAAGTCAATCGTACTGACAACTCGAGTTGTTGTTTTAAGGCGAATGATGAAGTATTTTTAACATAAATTGTATAAAGCGTTGCAGTTTTACGTAAAGTATAGAAACAGGGATCCTATTCGATGTTTAAAACTGAAGATACGCTCATTTTGTCCCTCTAATACTAGTTTTCCAAACAGACAGTGTCCCCACCAAATTTATTAAAGATGTCGACCACGGGAGCTGGTAAAGATGGCAGACAAAGAAAGAAGTTTCTCGGAAGCTGATCCACATTTCCAAGTTCAGAATATCCTGCGAAAGGTGGAGAAACCGCCAAATGATCCCTCTTCATCGGTTGGAGGGGTCAAGCGGAGGAACGGGGAGGGAGGAAGCATGCGAACACGTGGTCTGACGCTGGCCTTGCCTCTCACCCTTTCTTCCGTGCTCCAACTGAAGGTAAGTAAAGTAGAAATACATTTATTTTCCAGTATAACCTCCCCTTCTACTACCTTCAAGGTAAGTGGTTATTGTTGAGACAAAACTGAAAGTTTCAACTATCAGTTTTTAAATATTCAAAAATTCTTCCTAAGTCTCTTTGAGAGTGTTGAGATGACCCAAGGCTTCTGTCTGTACTGACAAACCGTGCCATATGTACTCACACTTGGTGATAATCACTATCAAGTTTATTTTAAAATTAAACAGAAGAAGAAAGAGACCTTCTGAATATTTTGTTTGAAGTGACAAGCACTTGTAAAGGTATTTTTTGTTCGTACTACTGCTAGCCCGTTAGTTTATATTTGTTTTTAAGGGTAGAACTATACACTGGGAAGCGAACGATGAATTTTTGCGTGAACTTTCTGCTGACCCACTAGGGGGACAGTTTTATGAGAAGAGCAAGAAACAAAGAGAGTTGTTTCCTTAGCTAGAAATGTTTTGTGTTTTATCTTAGCTATTTCTCATTTACAGTTATAAATATTTGGAACTCCTTTTTTTTCTCATGATAGTTTAAGTGCTATTCTCTTTCATGAACTTTGGTGAAAAACAAAATTAATAAAACTTATCAGGGATTTGTGAAGAAAGTTCTTTTTAAATCTAGTGACAAACAATTATCAAGACAAATTAAAGTAGAGTAAGATAACTGTGAAACATTGAATCCGAAGGACACGCGAAAGAGCTGTTACAGGAGAGAAGAATTAGAATTAGGTTGTGTGAACCCCATTTGAGCTTAATTACAAATGACATATAGATAAGTAATACACGTGTTCGTAGGCTTCTGTGAGACCCAGGCTTGCTGTTGAGAATTAGGCGAATTATAGGTTTGGTCCTTCCAGATGTGACGTTTAAATCTGGTAATATCCTGTTTTCTTCTTCAATATGGAACTACTGCTCTTATTTCATGCCAGTTCGAAGCAATTAAAGACTGCTTTGTGGTCTCTGATAAAAGGAAAGAATATAAATGAAAAAAAAAAAGGAATAGTAAGAAAAGCTCTGAAGGTGTTATCTTGGCCTTAACGTTTTAGGTACATTTGCTGGAGTTGAAATGCTATAAATCAAAGGGATTTTTCGATTGAAGTCTTTCACATTTGTGATAAAAATACAAAAGGTAATAATATTGATCAGTGATGTGGAAGGAAATGTAAGACTTTTCACGGAGAAATAAGTGTAGTGTATAGGTACGTGACTTTGGTGTTAATTTTGTAGAAGAGCTTTGATCTGTCACGTGGTAAGTTTTTCAGACCTTTTGGTGGGCTTTTAGATACTTTGTTTATTTTTTGAAGATAAGTATCGAAATCCCTGGTTAACTTATTACTACATCTTATTTGTGGAGTCACTTGTAGAGCATGATAATGGTAATCATTCATCATCTTTGACTTTGAAGTGTACGTTATGGATTCAATGCCGTATATTTTCACACATTTGGGTACTACTTTTGTACTGTTGATAATATTAACTGCAAGCAATCTAGTATCCTCCTGATGTAAATCGCAACAGGGCTGGGTGACTATGGAACAACTGGTACTGCCAGAACACCCAAAACATCAAGAAATGCGTAAATAATAATGCAAGTCTACAAGTCAAAAATAAAGCAAAGTGTGAGATAAAGTGAGCTTTCAGAGACGTAATGCAGATTATCATGGGTATCCGGAAGAGTTTTCAGTAGCTTTCAATGTGTTATTATAATTGTTTTTCACTTCCGGTACAGTGTAACTACTAAAAGCAAGAATGTTAGATTTAAATAAGTTAGAGATGTATTGTTTTAAAAAAGAAAAACAATGATTAAGAGAAACTACACTAAGTGTTAATAACTAAAATAAACACGAGGTATAAAGATTGATTTAAAAATGGAATGTTAAACAGATAGAATTAAACAGAACGTTTCGGTATTTTGTTTCTTGGTTTAAGTAATTTTTTGAATACCACTCCAATTAATTAAATTCTAGAACTTGAGTTAACTTATTGCTAATTGGTTGGTTTACTTCGTCAAGAGCTGCCGTTGGTGAATCACAAAAGTACTGCGTGTTACAGTGCGGCCACCAAACGATAGGATGCGTCATCAGTTAAGTCATGCAGTAGAACATTGAAGCCTTTTTAGAGTTATGTTTTTCTATAATTTAAAGTAAATGTTTTTACAGATCTCTGTTACCCTTGTACAAAACTCAGCACGATGATTACACCATCCAGGTCACGTGACATGGTTGTCAGTGGTCAGCAGGTCTATAGGAGAAAACATACCCCAAGTTGATAACAGTGGTATCCTATTGGTTAAAACGATTACAGTTGTATCAGAATTAATATCACAGTAAATCCGGCTCAAAACTGAGTAAGTAGTGTTCGCTAAGGAATTGTACATGTAAGGAAAAAGTTACCTGATACTGGCTGCCAGGTAGCGTTGATCGATTTCAAGATGATGTATAAAAGCCCAAAATATTATTACAAAACTACTATTTAGATAAATATTTATAATGGTAATATTGATAACGTAATTATATGTTAATGTTCTCAGTATTTAATTGGTCTCTTGTATTTATTTACAGAAAGAACTTAACGTGTCCAGAAGAGGAAGGTGAGTTCGTGATACTAATAACAATTAAGTTTTATCTGATAAATCTTTCAAGGTTTCATCTTATCTCGATTCTTCATAATATAATACCTGTGGTTATTTTAGAACAAGAAACAACGCCGTAAATTTAATCAAAACGTAAATAACTTAGTTTTGGAAGTAATTTCTTCGTGACCTTTGCCCTTAATTTTTTCGTATTTTTGTGTTTGTTTTTAAGAACATTAGGTTATTTTAACCATTTAGTGTTCATGTAAGCAGCTTTCTTGTGGAACAGTTTTAATAAATTGTAATTATTTCATTATTAACATTTTAAAAGTTTAAGCTTATACGTGACAAACAAATACAGTTAAGCTGTTTAATGTGTATTATTCGAGGTATGTTTTTCCAAAGTTTGTTTAGTTATTTTTTTTTGTTAACAGTCGCTGTACGACAAGAAAGACCATGATTAGTTCCACGTCACCAACGTTACCGCGTTGTCACTCGCCCATTTTACATTGTAAGTACCATATGTTAGGCTTAACAGGTGGTCTTACTACGCCTCCTTTTAAGACTACTGCTTTACAAAATAAATGTTGATCGCACTAATCTTAGAAATATAAGTGTATAATACATTTCTAAGAACTTTCTATAAGTATATATATATATATCTGTAAGTTATTAGGGGCCATAGGTCATGTTAAAAGAGCTTTTCATGACGTAAGACTCGATGAAGCATGGACCTAGAAATGTCATCAACCTTTTTATTAAAAGTTTGATGAATAGCCGTTTAAAAGAAATCTGTATTATTACAATTCCTTACATAGGTTATCGACAATCACGCTTCTTTGAAAATCGAGGAGTTCCTTGCCCTTACCAGTGATACGAAAAGATCGGGCTGGCCAGATGGTTAAGGCACTCGACTCACTCGTAATCTGAGTGTCGCGGGTTCGAATCTTTGTCACACCAAATATTCTCGCTCTTTCAGCCGTCGGGTTATAGGGTGACGGTCAATCCTATTATTTGTTGGTAAAAGAATTGGCGGTGGGTGGTGATGACTAGCTCTTGTCTTACACTGCTAAATTAGGGACGGCTAGTGCAAATAGCTCTCTAGTAGTTTGCGCGAAATGCAAACCAAACGAAAAGATCTCTGCATTAATTGGGCTCGAACGTTCACGTGACATGCTAGATTACTATTTTGTTTTGGAAGTTCACAAATCTTGTATGTTGCACACGTAACTGGTAAGATTTGTATGTTTATTAGTGGATAAGTGATATAAAGTATGTAATTACGTGAGTAATCTAAAACACGGAGATATGTTTCTAAACATGAGCGAGTTAAACGTCATTTGAACTCCGGAATCAAAATAAAGTCGGAGTATATGCAAATTAGAAGTTATGTCCTCGTGCTTGTTTGCTTCTCGGACAATAACAACAAATCATATCTGAAATTTAGTCGTATATCGAGCAACAATTTAACGAAATTAATTTCAAAACAACCGTTTGCCAAGTGCCACGTTCGAATTTATTCTGAATAGATTAATTACTTAAATAACGTTTGTTAATAACATTTGATATTTAAGTGTTTAAATATTATGTGACGTAGTTTTAGATTACTGATTCACTTGGTATTAAAATTTAAATTGGTGGCCATGTGGTTAGAGGATGCTCGACTCGGGCAGAGGATCGTAAGGTCCAGAGTTTGAACCGTAATGTCGCCGAAAAGATCCGCAATTTCAGTTGTGTATGCGTTATAAATGTAACAGACAATTCTTTATCGATATTAGAGTCGGACAAAGCTTTCGTGGTAAAATTTATTCTGGCTAAATAGCTGCCTTCTGGTCAGCCTGTCATGGGGAGCTCAACTCGCAATTCGTAGGTCGCAAGTTCATATCTGTGTTTCACCAGATATTCTCGCCCTAACAGCCTTGGAGACGTTCAAATGTAATGGTTAATCCTACTATCTGTTGGTAAAGGAGTTGCTAGCCCAAGAGTTGGCGGTGGGTGGAGATGGGTAACTGCCTTTACTCTGGCCTTACACTGCTAAATAAGGGACGACTAGCGCAAATAGCCCTCGTGTAGGCTTGCGCAAAACTCAAACCAAAGCTATTTTGATAAGTAATTACTTTATACTGGTAAGTGTTACAGACAGAAACGATTAGGAGCATATGACGTTTTATATTTGTAACGTGTCAAATGATCTGCTTTGAACAGGGTTTGTTTTGAAGTAACTGATTAAATAGTTATAGGTTCTCATAATTCCACATAAACCTAAAACTGAAGTAAAAGTATAGTATTTCTTTTTACAATTAGTACTTTTGGTGCTGCAAACACATCGTTTTTTCTCCGTTTGTAATTTGTAGATAGTCCAGGAGAGAGTCCAAGAAACCTTTCACCTAGTCAACACTTTTTGTTTACTACTACCAGGAGGTAAGTGATAAATTATTTCAAATTATTCTGTTTTTGACCTATGAATGTTATAGACAGTATGAAGATGGTTGTGACCCATCAGATTACGTGTTGGGCGGGGAGTAGTAGGTCCAAGGTTTGCATTATGATTTTGTTAAACGCTTTTCGCCCTTTCAACGAGGGTGCATCATAAGAGTGACAATCTATCTCGGTATTTTGTTCAAAGTTGAACAAAATTATCTTGACAATAGGTGCTGTCCACTGACTCATTTCCTTCTAGTCACTAGTTCAAAATTAGGGACACAAATCAAACCATTAGGGACCTGTAGTTGATATAAAGGAGAAGGCCAGCCAATATTCACCCCTTCCTAATAAAAACAATAACTTAAAGAACAGTTAAATAAGTACTTATCTTAGACGTTTTTATTTATATATACATCATTTCGAGTAGTCGGTCTTTTATAGCTACAAATTTATTTATAATGTCTTCGTGCCAGACAAGGGCTTAATTGTACCTTCAAATCAAAATAAATCGCCACACTTTTTAATTAAGTCACGGGACATCATTTAGAGAAACACTTTTGTTGACACAGAGTCGTTAAGTTTGTGTTAGGCTTTGGTGAAACTTGTGTTCTTCTTTAGTTGAAAACGTTTCTTAGTCATTTTTCTTTGGTTGTTTTTAAAACCTAGAATATGTTTGGCTACTTTAAATTTATTTTCATTTGTTGTTTTTAAATCCTAGAATCTGGCTACATTAACAGGATAAAAAAGGAACGGAGAGACGTAATTCGTCTGTGCCTTACACTTTCAGGTGGCACCTCGATGAATGTCATAGAGTAGGACCGAAAGATTTTGACGGCCTTGCAACAAGATATAGTATTTTGAAATAATCTAACATCTAAAATAAGAAAATGTAAACATTAACATTACAAAATAAACATTTTATTTGTTCAAAATTTGTGATCACTGATCCTAACTCAGATTTGGTCGCTCAGCCCTCGTGTTGTACTGTACAGGTTGAATAGTTTATTCCATGTGTCGCACGTGTTGAAAAGATGGAATACTGTGTTAAAGATTCTTCAGATCTCCGACACGAGTGACCAGCTGGTAGACATTATCTTATAATTCTGAAATCGTTACTGTTATAACAAAACCATGCAAGTTAATTTTTTCATGAGTTTTAATTTACACAAAATTTAGGTAACCATGTCATAATACTCCATTTTTAATTAAGCCTAATGATTGTTTTTCTGTCTTTCTCTTTCAAGAACGACGATATATTAAACAGCAATAATTGGTTTCCGAAAGAATCCTAACAAAGTAAACCCTCGCAGATAATGTGTGTCGTATAATTGGTTGTATCTTTTTAAGTCGACCAAGTTTTCATTTCTCACGTCTTGAAAGCTTATTGGCGCCAGTGAAGTAAAGTCACGCGCTTTTCTTTTTACAACTAGAATGAGTGGAGTCTAGAGTTATCAACAGGGGGACTTTTTAAGCACGTTTTTTGAACTATTTTTGCACTTAATTAATGTGGCTTCATGAATTTCTTAGTAAAGGATTCCTACTAGCGTGTGACTCGCAGAAGAAATTTAAATAAAAATAATATCATCAGTATTCGGATTAACCTAAATCATTATTCTAAAGAAGCGTGTATGGCTGCTTATTACAGCTGAAGAGCCAAACTGATTTCCACCAAACCTAGTTAGTACCCTTAAGGCTCTTAAAAAGCGACATTAGGTTCGACGTTCGAATCTCACCCACGTATCTCTACTATTGCCTTGAACAGATACATCAACTAGTAATACTAATCGCTGTCAGGTCATCATGAATAAAAATGATTGAGTTCACCATCTGTGGTCAGATGTTTACATCCAGTACTATAATAAGCATAAACGTTTGTAACATACGATGTTTTATATAGCGGATACAAGTTGTAAATCCTTTTTATATACCTTTTGTAATGTGACGGATTTCTTGTAACGTTATCTTATGAAACCACACTAAACGGTAATCAACCAGTTCGTTATCTTATAATCTACACCAAACTGTAACTAACCAATTCGCTGTCTCAGGGACACTTTTATTATTTATACGTCATTTTAAGAGGGACACAGCAAGGGTTAAATGTAATGAACACACATCTTATTATGACGAAAGACATTTTTTTGTGTGTGTATCTTGCTATTCAACTGCACAGAAGTATTCTCTATCACTGTGAGTGAGGGGGTTAGCCCTCCTTGGAAACCTACTGGGAAGGACTTTCAAAACCATTTCTTAAGATTTTTATTTTTAAATCGGGATTATATGTGTCTTATTGGTTAGTATTATGGGTCTATAGATCTAACAGTTCATGGCTCGCGAACTGCCGCTGCGAAAACGTACCCCGCGCTTTGGGACCATTGTTACGCTAAATCCCCCTAGTCGATTGTAGTTCAATATGGGTACATTCATCTAGCAGTCTTTCTTGTAGTTTTGTCAGTTGAGAATTTATGACGGCCACATGTAGTTTTATGTCTGAATTTCAGTCTAAATAGAAAGAGTTTTTATAGGAAGATAACATTGCAACAACTTGCCTGGCATGGCCGAGCGCGTTAAGGCGTGCACTCGCAATCCGAGGGTCGCGGGTTCGCGCCCGCGTCGCGCTAAACATGCTCGCCCTCCCAGCCGTGGGGGTGTATAATGTGACGGTCAATCCCACTATTCGTTGGTAAAAGAGTAGCCCAAGAGTTGGCGGTGGGTGGTGATGACTAGCTGCCTTCCCTCTAGTCTTACACTGCAAAATTAGGGACGGCTAGCGCAGATAGCCCTCGAGTAGCTTTGTGCGAAATTCCAAAAACAAAAAAACAAACAACATTGCAACAAAAAGTTTTTTTATTGGAGTTGATAACTGAAGAAACTCGACTTCGCTGAATGTGGGTTTCTTGGATCATACAGTCTTGCATTTTAAAGCATTGTTTGTTTGTTGTCGAAATATTTCTGTGGTTTTCTTTAGAATTTAATTAGCACTCATAACTAAGAAAAGAGTTCACGTGTTTTAACCTAACTTTCACAGATTAAAAATGTTCTTAGTTGTGGTACACGTGGAATGAAATTATAAACACTAATGGTAGAATCAGTTTATAACATAAAAAAACTTGCCTCAAAGTGCAGGTTTGTTTATTGTCTGTACTTGCAATGAAGACCAATATTAATTATGTTGATGACACGTCGTTGCCAGATGCGAGAGAAAAAGAACATGACCTGTTATCCCTGTGGAGTGGACACCTATTTCAGACAACTACGGACCTACCCCGTTGTAGAATCGTGACACGTTTTTATAAACTGGGAGGTCCCTGGTTGAAACGTGGTATCGAAGGGGAAGAGTTGTACAAGTTTTTCCTTTTACTGTTTCCCCTCGACCAGAGCGGTTTGTGAAGTGTTACCCCTAGTAAGGAGGAAAGTTGGCTTTGAACCCGCCTTTACTCTGTTTGTATAGATAATTGATTCGGACCGCGCAGTTCTATTTGTTTGTCTTTTTTTTCTTTTCCAATGAATCTATTGTTTATTTGCCTGACTTTATATGTTACGAAACTACAGACCTTGAATGCGCGTGTTGACTTTTATAGGTACGGAAGAAACGATAATTACGAAAGTACGGTCACATTCTTCAAGTGTACTACAAAGTACCGGAACATTCTCCAAGGAAAGATACCGTACAGAGGCGCTGTTGGATAAAACCAAGTTATTAACAATAAGAAATGGATAACTAGTTTTATCCAAAAAAAGTTTTTATCAAGTTTATAAACTCATCTGTAACTATTCTGAGATTGTGGTGTCGTATATATGTATAACCGGAGTGGTCAGTGTTGACTCGAAGGAGGGCGCCGCCCGCCTACTATTTGTTGATAAACGCAGTGTTTTAAATTCCCATCTGTACTGTTATTTGTTTCAAACAGGATTCCTTTGTAAACTTCATGGCTTATAACGCTAAAGTTGCGGTTTGATCCTCTTCCCCATTATAGACACATAATTGCCCGTTGTGTTTTGTGTAATAACAAATAAACAGGAACATTAGATGGTTGTTTCTCCAACCAGATTCCTGTTTAATGTTCCAGGCTTTGCATTTACTTTCATTGTGTCTACATGTAGGTGAGTTCTGTAAGCTGTTAGTAACCCGGATATCCAACTGAAATTGACAAGCGTCACGTGGAACTGAGTAAAGGCACATAACAAATATTCAGAAACTGTGTGTACAGATGAAAGCCAAAGTGCGCATGCCTATTCTGTGTACAAGGTGCCATTCAACGTAATATACATTTGGCGTAAGAGTTATCAACTTATTTTGCTCTACGTTGTTAATTTCAAAACAGTTCGTGTTAGTGGAAAGAAAAATATAAGCTACAGTTTACAGGGTGAAATCTTGAGATGTATGGCTTTGGGAAGGCTATGCAAATTCATCTTGCAAGGTGTACAATGGACAAAATTATTTTTTATTTCTCATATGTCAAAATCAGAGTAAGACTGACGCTGATATTTTGTAGACAGATCTTAACTTCGTATAATACAACGTTCGTTCGTGAGACTAAAGATATTTTTTCCACACATACAAAATCGACTGTGTTGGCACGAGGGTATTTGAAAATGTTCTCGTGCTATTTTCCTTAGAACGTCAACTGGCCACCACTACTACTTCCCACAGGGAGTCTGCAAAGTCCCTAGAACCCTTCAAACGTGCGAAAAATTACCTCTCGCTCCTTGTTGGATAACCTGAACAGTCCAGGGTGCTATTTACTGTTGGAGTCTAATCATAGAGGTGTGGGTGTCGCATGTTGCATCATATATTGACAATTTATTTTGCCTGTTGTAACATCTTAATATGATACAAAGATGACCCATTATATTTGTTAGTATTCATCACCAACAGTTGTTGGCTCCAACAATGTAATATTTTGTATAATAGTTTTACACTGTCCGGCAACGTACGTAGGCTTATCTGTTTTAGGATTTTTATCCGAACAAGGAGACAGAATGTGCTAAAATAGGTACATTTTCACTTTCGTTTGTAGACTTTTGTATTTGAATTCAAAAACGCAACTACTTAATTATTTGGTCTGGCATGGCCAGGTGGTTAAGGCACTCAACTCGTAATCCGAGGGTCGTGGGTTCGAATCTCCGTCACACTAAACATGCCCTTTCAGCCGTGGGGACGTTATAAGTGACGGTCAATTCCATTATTTGTTAATAAAAGAGTAACCCAAGAGTTGGCGGTGGGTGATGATGATGATTTGTTGTTTTCCCTCTAGTCTTATCCAGTTAAATTAGGGACGGCTAGCGTAGATAGCACTTGTGTAGCTTTGCGCGAAATTCAGAAACAAACAAACAAAAATTATTAAAAGTTACTCGCACAACTACTTGGTAGGTACATTGCGCAAGGCGGTGAAAGCTACACAATCAATAATATATTATATAACAACATCATATTCGACCTACACGAGCAATTTTTTAATCTCTGAACCTGGAACACTTACTTGAATGAGGAAGAACCCCTTGTAAGGAAATTGTTTGTCGTAAGTGTCAGAAATACGTAGGTTACCGTTAGTAACGTTCAATGTGGGCGCTGGTTTCTTTGATATCCGACGAGAGAACACTGTCTTCCATACCGCTGTTATTGTGAGTGACATATAATCCGCATATCGCTTATGTTTTCATAATTCTTGAATAATGTCTTGTAAGTGGGTGGTCAAACACTTAATTCAGGTTAAGAAAATAGTTTTGTTTTCTGTGTCGAAAAATGATGCTAACGTATAACTTGTTTGTAAGAAACGAGATGAAAATAAATTAATAGGTAACAATTATTTACACTTTTTAAATTGCCTTTTTATTGGGTTTCTTGGACGCGGTCTTCTGGTAGAGCTCTGGATTTCGGTGCCGAGTTCGAAACCCGAGTGATTTCACAAAATATTCTCTGTACCTTAAACTGCTATAAGAGTGACATTTAATCAATTAGTGTGGGTTTATCTTGAGTCGTGGCGCTCGACTCGTAACCTGAGGGTCGCAGATTCGAATCCCCGTCACACCAAACATGTTAGCCCTCTTAGCTGTGTGGGTGTTATAAGGTTACGGTCAATCCCACTATTCGTTGGTAAAAGAGTATCCCAAAAGTTGGCAGTGGATGGTGATGACAAGCTGCCTTCCCTCTTGTCTTACACTGCCAAATTAGGGACAGCTCGCGCAGATAGTCCTCGTGTAGCTTTGCACGATATTCAAAAGAAACTGGTTAGAAGTTAAAAGGTAGAGATGGAATGCCATCTGTACAGATTGGTTTTGTTTTACAGATATGTATTATTATTTTAAGATACATTGTATTTCTTTTATATTTGTGAAATTTTTACTACTCTCATTATTATTCCCACTTTTATCGATTTTTCAGCTTCAATAATTTGAAGGGTTAAAATAATCTTCAAGTAGTCTTTCCATGGAAGGTCTTTATTTCATTGCATAATAGCAGTTGTGTGAAAATTAAAGTTTTTCTAATGTTCTCAATAGATGTCGCTTTGGTTATTCGTAATTATATAGGTTTGTAAAAAATATTTTCACAGTTTAGTAAAATAGTTTCTATGTGTTAAAGAGGGGAAGGAAGAAGATGGTCACTTGCATCTCTTCCATCTTCAGGATATGGAACCAACACTTCAGGAAGTTCCAATGTTTCAGTAAGTATTACACTACTCACTAACTAACTATACATTTGTTTTTGGCTAATGTGAGGTTATCTACCGTATTAATACCACACAACTAACTCTACATCTGTCTGTGGCTAATGTGAGATTATCTGTAGTATTAATATCACACAACTAACTACATCTGTCTGCGGCTAATGTGAGATTATCTGTAGTATTAATGTTACATAACTAATTCTCTATCTTTGTGGATAATGTGAGATTATCTGCAGTAATAATATTACATAACTAACTCTCTATCTTTGTGGATAATGTGAGATTATCTGCAGTAATAATATCACATAACTAACTCTCTATCTTTGTGGATAATGTGAGATTATCTGCAGTGATAATGTGACACAACTAACTCTACATCTGTCTGTGGCTGATGTGAGATTATCTGCAGTATTAATACCACACAACTAACTCTACATCTGTCTGTGGCTAATGTGAGATTATCTGGAGTATTAATATCACACAACTAACTCTACGAGGTCTGTTAAAAAAATATGCGGACTTTTTGAATTGCACGCTCCAGTTGGTTCCAGGGGAATTTGCTTGGTGTTGCTAGGTTTGCACAGATTAGCTGATTACGACGCCATTTCCTGATTGCAGATATTTTCATTTGTGTATCAGCGATGCAGTTTTAAGTGAAGTACGATTTTTTCATTTGGCGGATTTCAGAATGAATGACCTGAAGGAGCAACGACTTGCTGTGAAATTTTGTGTTAAACTTGGAAAATCTGCAACTGAAACTTTTGCTATGCTTAATACGGCTTACAGTGATGTTGCTTTGAAGCATACGGCATGTTTCAAGTGGAATGAAGGTTTTAAGGATGGTC
Organism: Carcinoscorpius rotundicauda; assembly: GCA_011833715.1. Taxonomy (NCBI): domain Eukaryota; kingdom Metazoa; phylum Arthropoda; class Merostomata; order Xiphosura; family Limulidae; genus Carcinoscorpius; species Carcinoscorpius rotundicauda. The sequence continues at coordinate 19,843,017 of CM022391.1, forward strand.
GACAGTTTATTGAAGATGATGAGCATCCTGGACATCCTTCTACGTCAACTGACGATCCACACGTTGACAAAATCAACACCCTGGTGCAGACAAATTGACATCTGACTGTCAGGGAGCTTGCTGAAGAGTGTGGATTATTAGTTGGATCTTGTTATGAGATTTTGACTGAAAAATTGAAGATGCACCACGTTGCTGCGAAATTTGTGCCATGCCTGATGACGGATTAACAAAAAGCCCATCGTGTCCAGGTTTGTCAGGAACTGCTTGATCGTTCAGATGAAGATGAAAACTTCTTGTCAAGGATCATAACAGGTGATGAATCATGGGTTTAGGGTTATGACATTGAAACGAAAGTCCAATCGTTCCAATGGATGGGTGAAACATCCCCCAGACCCAAAAAAGCTCGCCTAGTTTGATCCAAGGTTAGTTTTCTTTGATGCTAAGGATGTTGTTCACCATGAGTATCTCCCCGAAGGCTCCACAGTGAACCAGACTTACTACATTGAAGTTCTGAAATGTCTGAGGGACGCCATTCGTCGCAAAAGGCCAGAAATATGGGGGAGTGGCAACTGGATTTTCCATCACGACAATGCTCCAGCCCATTCAGCCCTCAGAACTTGTGAGTTTTTGGCCAAACACTCAATCACTCTTCTTTTTTCCCCCTACTCACATGACCTTGCTTCTTGCAATTTTTTCTTGTTCCCCAAACTCAAAAGACCCTTGAAAGGAAGAAGATTTGAGATGATTCTTGAGATTAAGGCAAGTGCGAAATGGAGCTGGAGGACATTACAAAAGAAGCGTACCAGGACTGTTTCAACAAGTGGAAACACATTGGGATAAGTGTGTGCATTGGGGAGGAGAGTACTTTGAAGGGGTTCCAGACCTGTAACTTCTAAATAAAGTACATTTTGTTTTATGACGTCAGTCTGAGTATTTTTTGAACAGACCTCGTACATCTGTCTGTGGCTAATGTGAGATTATATGTAGTATTAATGCAATACAACTAACTCTGTATCTGTTTGTGGATAATGTGAGATTATCTGTAATAATAATAATTATTGTCATATAGCTAACTCTTCAGTTATATCTAATTTTCTCTTTAATAAGGCATGTATGTGTTTGCATCTAGCAACTTGATTTTGATAATAAGATTTAGTTTATATTACTACGAGAAGTGTTAAAGAATTAATTATTTTTGACAACTTCACATCAGTAGCAACAGTTAATACTATAGTTAAATGAAATTTTTCTTCAAATGTATAAATTATCACAATAATTGTTTAAGTCTCTAATTGCCCCAGGTTTTTGGAACAGTTTCTTAGTCATTTTGGCAACATGGTTGAGAAAGATATGAAAGTTATCTAGAAGTCAGGGTGCTTCTGTTTTTAAGAGGTTTATTTGTTGAATTTATTTGAAATTATATAGACCACTTAGTCCCTTTATTTTCAGGGAAGTGATTGAAGATGTAAAATTATCCAGGAGTGTTATTTTCACATATATTGGACATTTTGTAGTTTAAATGCTAGAAGTAAAATTATATATGTACATATTAATATTGTATTATCACAAGCCCAAAACTTCTCAGTTCTGATATTAGACCATATCTGTATCAGATATCCAACATTTTCCAGTCTCAGTGCTCCTCCCAAGAAAAGCTTTATCCCATTCCTAGCCACCCTGCTGTAGAGGAGAGATGTCACCTATCAAGGTTTAGCAGCAACGAGAGTAACCCTGGAGTGGAGGAAGATGGTCGGAGGTCACCCCTAATGAGATCGAGGTCCAGAAGTTTAAGGTGAATGTTTGATTTCTCCTTTCAGTGAAAACTGTTAATCTGTTTTTTTAGTATTTCCTTTCAATTCAATCTCTCGTTTTTGTTTATATGTTTATATACATTATGCGTCATTTATTCATCAACAGAAGTTCCTAGAGTGATCTGGAAATATTTTTATTCTTTAAGAATTCACAAAACTTAAATATTTACCTTGATTAAACACAAAGTGTGTGTGTGTGTGTGTATGAGGTATATAGATTGAATTCATCATAGATGCTTTTCTTTCGTTCTTGGCCAGCAGTCCTACGAGGTCGCCAGCATTGGATAGTGATATTGTCATCATGAACAGTGTATATAAAGAAAGATTTCCCAAGGTTTGTGTTTTTTCTAAGTGAGTGAACTTGAGGATTTTATTGAAATTAAAGCTTTTTAATATTTCTGGTAGTTTGTCTCATTAAGTGTTGCATTATATTCATTTGTGGTTGTGTCATCAACATGTTAAAAAATAAGTATTTATAAACTAAGAAGAAAGAAAAACATTTTGTTAGAGAGTATTAAGAAAAACAAAGAAATTTATAGGTGGAGCTGAAAGAAAAAGATAACTGTATGGTAATGATAGTTTGGCTAAACAGATGGAAAAAAACTAATTTTATGTATAGTATATTGTTTAGAGAAGTAACTGAAATAGTGAAAGAAAAATAGAGAAGTTTAGAAAAGAAGTCAGAAGAAATAGATTGTAAAATTTTCATTAAGTATAGAAGATCTGAAACTCTGACAAAGAAAGACATGTTGTGTTCGTTTTGGTAAAATTAGTGTAAGTTGATGTTATATACCTTTTAATTGTTTCAGTTATTAATTATGGACACTAACAGTAGTTTGATACTGAATATATACAAATCTTTTATAGGCAACCCATCAGATGGAAGATAGGCTGGAAAAGTTTATAGAAGATGGTCAGGAGTTAGACCCGGACATCAACTCAGATGCGATCACACGCTTTGCCCACTTTCAAGTCATTGAAATGGCTAGAGACTGCCTTCAGAAGTCACAAGAAAAACTTGTCACTTCTCGATACTTTTATGAAATGTCAGAGAGCCTTGAAAAGCTTTACTCGGAGGTAATAACCCAAATTTTACATTTACAGAAGTGTTGTTAGAAGTACTGAGAAATGCCAAAAGCCATAATCTGAATTTTTTCATTGATGAATGTTTTGTTAAATTTTTTTAGAAATCAAAAAAGAAAGTCTTTAGCTATGGAAGTTTCAACATAACCTATATTTTTATTGATTCAGCAACTGGATTGGAATCTATACACTGACTTGAAGTGTTATTAATGTAATACAGTTGAACCACACATTTTAAACAAAAGAAAAACTAACTGGGAAACCCATTTCAACTGTAAATGTAATGTTATTTGTTTAATGCTGTGTAGTACCCAGTTTTATCTTGTGAAAGAATGAAAATACAGGTGCAGTCTTTACTTGGTGTAAAGTGTAACCAGCTTCCCCCTTATTTCATTGAGACATAGTACACACAATACATCATCAGGACCCCCACTATATTAGTCTTAAATGGTGACCATGGTTTATATGTTTAAATAATTAACTTGAAATGTGTTACATAATTATGAGAAAGAATTTGTTTTAAATACGGATTGATGAAACAAAAAATTCTAACGTCTTTTGTAGATTGGAGGATATCATTATTTGCTAATGAATACAGTGTTTTATTAGAGGTATATTTGCATGTTTTAACACTATATTGGAAATGTTCTTAAGCTAAAAGTACAGTTAGTTTCAAGCAATAAATTCCTTAGATGTTGAGGATACGGTTGAAGAACCATATTTAAATGTATAACTTGTTATACGTTAAACTATTTTTAAAACATGTTATTATTTTGTTTATTTTTTAGATGCTAATTTGTTGTTGGAATTTAAGTTCTTACTGTCACTTAAAATATAAATAAATACAGGTTTAAAAATATATATACTGTTTAGGGTATAAAGGTATATTTAATGCTTTATATTTATAGGCATGTTTACTCTTATTTACAAGTAAAAATATGTTTTTCATTGTAAGTACTTTTTAAATTGTAAAATATCTTTCAACATCAATGACTTTTGCTTACTTTTTTGGTTTTAAAAATTGTTATTATTTTAGTGTCGTGAAAAGTCTTCCATAGCTGCCAGTCATCTCAAGAATCTAATCAAAAAGTTGTTACTGATTGTGTCAAGACCTGCACGGCTACTGGAGTGTTTGGTAAGATTTGGTGTAGATAATAATGTTAGTGTTGGCACTGGTCTGGTACAGGTGGAGTTTGTAGTTGTTGCTGACTGTTTTAAGCCCTGCTCGGCTATTGGAGTGCATGGTAAGATTTGGTATAGACGATAATGTTACAGGGTTGGCACTGGTCTGGTACAGATGATGTTTATAGTTGTTACTGATTGTGTTAAGACCTGCTCGGCTACTGGAGTGCAATGGAAGATTTAGTATAGATGATGATGTTACAGAGTTGGCACTGGTCTGGTACAGATGGTGTTTGTAATTTCAATGAAATGAATGTTTATAATCTATTGATATTTTATGTTTGACAACAAATGCACATTAATGAAGCATGGTTTGATGAGGGATGCCAGTTGCATAAAAATACATGCCTTATGACATAGAGTAACAGATAGACAACAAGGGACTATTTCAAGTTGTTAGATATGTTTTCTGTATTTGTAGGAGTTTGATCCTGAAGATTTCTACAGATTACTAGAAGCTGTAGAAGGACAGGCTAAGGTAGCTCAAGGCATCAAGACAGATATCCCACAATATATCATTAACAAGTTAGGACTAAACAGGGACCCTCTTGCTGGTATGTTTTTGTATTTTTCTTGCTAGAATATTTTCTTCTTTGTATGATTTTAGAGAAAATTTTGATGTAAACCAATTTAGGTTGGTGAGGTGAACACATGAATGATTCTATATCAGTAGCTAAATGTGTCATGAGTGGGACAGCTGTAAGACTGTGGACTTGGAATGCTATAAGGAGGGTTTTGTAGCCCATTGTGTAGCTGTGTGCTTAAATACAAGTAATAACAGATAGGACCAGTAGTGGATGCAGACTGGACCGTAGGTCTGGGGGTAAAATCTTATGTTTATAAGGTAGAATGTCTTAGACACCATGACAAGTGAAGAGTAGGGTTGTATAATGAATTTATATATATTTCCAGTGCTTTATGCTGATAATGTAGTCACTGGTTGAAATGGTGTGTGTGTGTGTATATTGTTGCTATGCTAGTCTCATAGTATCACACTATCTTAGTACCATGCATGTTTATTATACTCTGGGCTAAAAACATAAGTTTTGTCAGTACCTTCTATGGTATATTCATTTCAATTCAATCAAAGATATACCAGAAAATGAAGGAGTTGTGGTATACCATATTTCTTCAAAAGAACTCTATCCCCCCTATATCCAACAACTCAATTTCGTAAATTTACAGAATGGCAGTCAATTTTGTTAAGCATATTTTTGCGTGCATTTGTATGTGTATGAAATCGTTTTAATGTCTTTAAAGGTGTTCCACCTGTAAACTTAAATTGACAACAGACTTGTCAGTAAGTAGATAAGGAGAAGAGAATTTAGAAGAAGAAATTGTAATAATGTTTTTTTTCAGTACTGTTGATTTTCTGTTAGTGTCTTTATAGGGAAGACTGAGTCCAATATATTAACACCAGAACTAATCAGAAATAAATATGTAATAAGCTGTACTACAGCTGTGGTGAGGAAAATGTGGTGTCTTATGCAGTGAGAATCCACAAACACAGAGGTGAGTAGAAAAACTCTGTGTTGCAACAGTATGCAGCTTAATTAAGAAGGATCTCTGTCTGGAAAAGTAACAAAAACTATTTCACTTGTATAGCACATATGTTCATCTATCATATACCTAAAGTTGTTGAAGACTACAACAGGTATTCATGGTATTCCATTCAAAGACAAATCAGTCAAGTTGCTGGGTGCTTAGAAAACTGTTGTCCTGATACACAAGATGGATTATGTAATGCTACAAGGAGCAGTGGTATTCTTTGACCATGAAAACCTTATGAGAGAGTGTTTTGCATTAGAAACTACAATGCAAAGCTGTTATCGAGACGTGGTTGTTAGAGAGGGTATGACAAGAGATGGTGGTGTAGAGTGTAATAACACAGTAATCATCTGTATAATTGTGTGAAACTCTTTTGGTGGAAGTACAATATAGACAGTGTATTATGTACAGTACTTTAACTATTTTTAAATCAAAACAAAACAAAATTATGTTATCTTGGCTGTTGTGTAACAAATAACATTTTCCTTAAAGTATGTATTTGCAACAAATTTCAAAATTTTCTTTGTATGGACATTGTTCCAGGAATGAAACGTTTCAATTGATACTGTCATATAAGGCATCACATTTTCTTTAATTTAGGGTGGTAACATTATTGTTGTGTATACTAACCCTGAGGAAACTACAAAGGTGGAACGTTGAGTAAAATAAATAGTCCTCTATCTGTGTATATATGATGTGTAAAAGTTATTTTTTTCTCAATTTTTTTATCCAAATTTGTAAATTCCCTCAAATTTTCAAAGACAGCATTATACTTGGATGGTATTATTTGAATAATTAGATTTTCTCATAACATGGATGTTTTCAGTAATCAATTATGCTTATCCATTTGTTCTATTCTCCATCTCTTATGGCTCTAAGGTTACTATATTTGTAAATGATGTGATTAATGAAAGGTAATAAATAATATAACATTACTTAACTTTTTATGTGTGTTTGTTGTGTAATTGTTCATTATTGGTCTATAATATACGTACTTCTATTAAGAAGTGTTAAAAATAGAGCTGTATTTAATAACTTGTGGTGACAGTTATTTCACAGTTCATAAATAACAAATAAAAAACTGAGTTGGCCATTTTGAGCCTCAGTTTATGAATGAATTTTAACACTAAAGCATTACAGTTAATTTTAATGGAGATTAATTGTTTATGTACATGGTTTTATCAAATAAGATATTCAAGAACATGGTCTGGTTGAATTGTTTGGTATTTTTGTTATAATATTTACCTTTAGTGAGATTATAAAATAAAAAAGAAGTTTACTTCACTGTGTTATGAAATTTGCATTGGCAAGTAATGAAATCCACAACTGAAATATGCTTCTTTAGTTTCTTAAAATTTTGTACCTGAAGTAGTTATTATACACGTTATAATTTTGACAAGATTTTCATTCTTGAGATGTGTTATCTACTTTATAAGAGTGTAGAAGGTAATTTTGAAATTTTGGCTAATAAAAGTAAGAAATTGTAGTAACAGGTAAGATAACTGTCTGTTAACCCTAGAATTTTCAATCATAAACACCAAGAAGCATGGAGTCTTGCTTATAAGGTTAAAATAACTTATCACCTTGATATCAAGAAGTTAAACGTTCTGCTGTATTTTATCTTTTAGATTTTACAAGTGAACTAATGGCTGGAGATCTGAGAGACTCTGAACCACCAGATAAGGCTGTAGAGAAACATAAAGAGGTAAATATGACATAATTTTTTGTCATTTTTATAAATGATAGTTAATAGTGAGAAACACTAGTTGTAAGTGTTACCAGCATGGCTAGGTGGTTAGATTGCTCAATTTGGGATCTAAAAATTGCTGGTTTGAATCCCTATCCCACCAAACATGCTCACCCTTTTAGCTGTAGGGGCATTATAATATAAGTGTCAAGTCTACTCTTTGTTTGCAAAAGAGTAGCCCAGTAGTTGGAGGTTGGTGGTGATGACTAGTTGCCTTTCCTGTAGTCTTTCACTGCTAAGTTAGGGATGGCTAGAACAGATAGTCTTCATGTAGCTTTGCATAAAATTTCAAAGAAATGAAGATGAGCACTCTTGGTAATTTATTTTTTCATGATATATATTTCGTTGTCTTCAATCTGGTTTCAAGATTTGTCATGCCAGGTGAGTGTTCCACCTCAGGTAAAGGGTTAACTCAAGATCACTTCCCAATAAGCTTTTGTAATCACTCAAACTATAGTATATTCATAGATGATGAGAACTACACTGGAAACTTATTCTTTATGCCCACTAAACCTTTATTGTTTCTAGTTCTACATGGTAAATGGTATGTTCAAAAACTAAATTATATGAAAAACTATACTTTTTAAGTAGGCTTAGTAACATAGCTCCAAGCTGAACAATTAAATTATCATAGTGTTTATGATAAGAATTAAAATTATTTTTGTAATTTCTTGTTGATTTATTGAATATTGCCTATCATTTATAATGTGTTTTGTGTCAAAATAAATGCTCTTTACAGTTTCTTGTAAATATTTATTTCAACTTTTGACCAAACATTTTGCATTTAATAGTTTCATATGAATGATTTAGTTTTTTGTGGAAGATACTAAAACTGACTGTGCTATGCTTCCTTTTGTTTTCCCAGCTGTGTTTGTTTCTTAAATAGGTTTCATTTATTACATAATAAATTAGTGTTTTTACTTCTAATTTATTTTGGGGGGGGGTTAATGATCTTCAATATTTTCTCTTAAGTGTTCTTATTTTGTTTTTACTCAAGCAACCCTCAGTGCCAGATAAAGAAATAACAAAACCCCCTTCTGAAGAAGACTTTGAAATGATAAAATTAATTAGTAATGGAGCTTATGGGTATGTTTTCATGTTTTTAAGTCGTAGAATAATTTACTTATAAAATGCTTCTAATATTATTATTCCTCCAAATTGAACTTCATTAGGTTTTTCTTATTACTGTTTTACTTACATTTTATTGTTGTATTATTGAATAAATAGAATATCAACCAAATAAAAGGCAGATGAATTGTTCTGAACATAATTTCTATGAATAAAACTTTATATATAAAATATGGCAGGGACAAATTATATACTGTTAGCAATTACAAAGAAACTTAATGTTTTCTTTAAGCCTTTTGTTTCTTTCTTATGTAATTCAACACTCCTGTGGTTCCTTAAATGCTCTCTCAAAAATCATCTGTTTGTCTTTTCAATTAACCAGAGCGGTTTACCTTGTGCGTCATAAGGAATCAAGAGAGAGATTTGCAATGAAGAAAATCAACAAACAAAACCTTGTTCTACGGAACCAGGTAGAACAGGTCTTTGCTGAAAGAGACATTATGAGTTTTACTGATAACCCATTTGTCGTTGGCATGTTTTGTACATTTGAGACTAAGGTATGTGAGAGAGTAAAATAAAGCTGTTTATGTATATTATAAGATATATTTTTGTGATCTCAAAAACACCACAAACATTGAGTTATTAATTATTTCTTTTTTCTTCACAATATCAACTTAGAATCTGGTCCAAGGACAAATATGATACATTAATTAATTAAGTCTTTGGTTAAGATGTTTTTGGGTCTCCCGAATCATAAGAAATTGCTAGTTTCATGCAGTTTTAGCACATTTCTGTTTTAGTTCAAGTGTGAGATTCATCATGATTGTTTCTTAGAAAAAATATTTTAAGTTATTAATTTTGTGTTTTTCTTTAGAGCCACCATAATAATAAAATAATTTACAATACAAAGTGTCTTCACTGCTTTTTTTCTTTTCAGCAGAATTAAGTGTTGTTTTGTGCAAGCATCAAATTTTAATGTTCTTAAATTCATATCTATCAAAATGTTGAAATACTAGTGAAATATCTATCGTTAATAACTGACTTTGTTTTTTTTTTTGTTCTGATTTTATTAAATGTTTTGAACCTGTGGCTGACCATATGGTTAGAGCTCTACATTTCTAGGCTGTGCAACATCATGAAATATCCCTTGCTCTCTCAGTTGAGGATGAATTATAAAAATGACAGTCAGTTACTTACTGTAGGTTGTAGGGTGCTGTTGACTGATGACCTTTTTCTGTTAAGTAGTTCAAAATTAGGAATAGTGGCTAATGGCCTTAGTGAGTTTGCTTATATAACCAAGTTGCAAATACTTAAATATTGTGAAAATAGAAACAATTCTAAAGAGACTTAGAAGGTTATGTTTTGAAGATGCAATACTTACCTGTTAGTGAATCAAGGTAAAATTTCTTTATTTTTTTCGAAATCTTTGAAAATATAAAACTGCTCTATGCCAACTATAGATATTATAAACGTTTTTAGTTCCTCTAAATAAATCAAATATTTTTCCTTCACAGGGTTTGTTAATCACATGAAAAAGTTCAAAATAGAAATTATGTGTCAGAATTTTAGACACATATTTAGTATTAAATCACCTGCTTCTATTTTGTATTAGACTTTAGTATTAAATCACCTGCTTCTATTTTGTATTAGACTAGAATGAAAAAGAGAGTTTACAAAGGATGAATAACTTAACCAAACTAATTAGTTTTTGAACAGAAATGTTACTCAAAGATAAGATGAATACTTACATCTTTATGATGTACAAATCACAGTCAGGTGAATAACTGTAGTGAGGAATGTCTTCATGATGTACGAATAACAGTCAAGTGAATAACTGTAGTGAGGAACATTATGACTTAAGAATAACAGTTAGGTGAATAATTGTAGTGAGGAACATCTTTGTGATGTATGAATAACTGTAGTAAGGAACATCATGATGTACAATAAGTCAGGTGCATAATTGCAGTGAGGAACATCTTCATGATGTATGTATGTATGAATAACTAATGGTCAGGTGAATAATTGTAGGGAGGAAATTAAAAAAATAAATATTTGAAAGTCGTTAGTGAAGAGAAACAATTGTTTGGATTATGCTTATTTTTGTAGTTTTGGGTTTGTAGTTATATAATTAATTTTATTCGTGTCACTAGAAACATCTATGTATGGTGATGGAATATGTGGAAGGTGGTGATTGTGCTACGTTATTAAAGAACATGGGTCCTCTGCCCTTAGACATGGCACGTTTTTACTTTGCAGAGACAGTGCTAGCTGTGGAATACTTACACAGTTATGGGATTGTTCACAGAGATCTTAAGCCTGAGAAGTATGCTTAATATAATCATTATTTGAAATTATTAAAAAGAAATTCAATACACAAAATAGTTTGATCATAGTACCTTGTCTTATTTGATTTTTTCAGAGAGAAAATGAAGAAAATAATGTGAATATTTGAGCATAAATATAACAGTTACAAGAATGACTAATAGGAAACTATTTTCTTCCTAATAGTAGTTTAATCTATTGATTGAAAATTGATTGAGTGAGGCTGTAAAAGAAGTCTTTAAAATTAAAGACCGTTAGAGTTTCAAAATGAAAGAGAACTCTGGATAAAAAAAAATCAATTAATAAATTCAGAGAAAGCCATTAATTGTTTTTGTTGGGTGCATACTTCAGTGTTTACTTGTTCACCTCTTCTTCTATTAATTGTTGAAAAACAAAAAAGGATTTGTATTCATATTTTTAATTTGACTATATTTTTTAGACACAAAAAGTTGAAGCTGTCATTAATTCACAATCAGCAAAAATTTGTTCTTTTTTACCTTTCTTCAGCCTTCTGATCACTGCTATGGGTCACATTAAACTCACAGATTTTGGCCTTTCAAAAATTGGACTAATGAATTGTGAGTAAATGTATTTTACACATTTTATGTATAAGCATATGAATATTATTCTTTTTTTAATGATCACATGCTCAATGTATTAAAATAAATTGTACTTGACATCAGAAAAACCAGTTTCTGTTTTATTAAGTCTGATTGTTGTGAATGTAGTTTGTTTATTTTAACTGTATCCATTTATTTCCTTAACTTTAATGTCAGCCATACTGCTATTTTTAGTTAACTTTAGCCCTGAAAGTTTTTACTAAACAAAACCTAGTACAAGATAATTATTTTAATAAAATTATATAATTATAAGAGTTTCGATACGTGTAATGAATTATAAATAATTTTATCCACAGTTACACAAACAAATTATTTACATTCATGTGCAAGATTGTGAAAGAACTATGTTTTGATTTCAGTGGATAAATCAATAAATTTATTTTAAAATATTGTATCTAATGTTTTTTTAAATTTTGTCTTTTTTTTTCTTTGTGAAATACATGCTGTAGCCATTTTATTAGATACATCTATCTAGTACTGGTTAGGCTCCTCTTTTGTTTCCAGAACAGCCTGAATTCTTTGTGGCATGGATTCAACAAGGTGCTGGAAACATTCCTTAGGGATTTTGCTCCTTGCTGACTTGATAACATCATGCAGTTCCTGCAGATTTGTTAGCCACACATTCATGTTTCAATTTCTATCTCATCACAAAGGTACTCTATTGGATTGAGGTCAGGGGATTGTGCAGGCTATTGGAGTACACTGAAGCCATTGTCATGTTTGTGGATCTAGCTTGAGATGATGCTTGTTTTGTTACAATGCACATTATCCAGGCAGACTGTGGCCATAAAGGTACGCACATGGTTAGCAACAATGTTCAGGTATGCTGTGACATTCAAATGATGCTCATTAAGTATTAATGGGCCTAATGTGTGCAAAGAAAACATTCTCCACACCATTACACCACCAGCATTAACCTGTACTATTGACACAAGACAGGATGGTTCCAGGGATTCATGTGGTTTATGCCAAATTTTGACCCTACAATCTGCATGTTGCAACAGAAATCAAAATTCATCAGTCCAGGCAGTGTTTTTCCAATCTTCGGTCATCCAGATTTGGTGATCCCATGCTCACTGTAGCCTCATCTTCCTGTTTTTAGTTTACAGAAGTCGAACTTGGCATGATCTTCTGCTGTTGTAACCACTCCACTTCAAGGTTTAACAGGTTTGTGTGTTTAGAGATGCCCTTCCACACACTATTTTTGTAAAAAGTGGTTATTTGAGTATTTGTGGCCTTCTTCTTAACTTGAACAACTATGTCTATTTTCTCTGACCTCTCTCAGTAACAAAGTGTTTTCACCCATAGAGCTGCTGCTCACTTCATGTTTTTTGGTTTTTACACCATTCCCTGTAAACTCTAGAAACTTTAATGCGTGAAAAACCCAGGAGGTCAGCAGTTACTTTGATGCTGAAACCACCATGTCTGGGATCAACAATCATTCCATAGTGAAAGTTGCTTAGGTTATTCATCTTCCTCATTATGATGTTTGGTCAAACAACAACTGAACCTCTCGACTATGTCTTGCATGCGTTATATATTGAGTTGCAGCCATGTGATTTGCTTTTTGGCTATTTACATTAAAGAGCAGGTGTACCTAATAAAGTGGCCACTGAGTGAAAGGAACTTAAGGATTGAATTCCAATTCTTATGGCCAGGTGGTTAAGTCTTGTGAGTTCAAAACCTTGTCACACCAAACATACTCATTCTTTCAGCTGTGGGGGTGTTATAATGTGATGATCAATCCCACTATTTGTTGATAAAAGAGTAGAACAAGAGTTGGAGGTGGGTGGTGATGACTAGCTGCCTTTCCTCTTGTCTTACACTGCTACATTAAAGATGGCTAGTGCAGATAGCCCTCGTGTAATTTTCCATGAAAGTGGAAACATACCAAACCAATTCTATTTTGTTGAATTCATTAGAAATATAAATAGGTAGGTTGATGGTAAGATCATATCAGATATTGTGGTTCCCAAATCTAAGGTAAAAATGTGTTTAGATTTCTATTAAATATTTTGGACCTTTCTTCTTCAAGCACAAATTCTTAATAATCTCATACAGTAACTGACATTGACTGCTTTGTCTGTTTCTAAACTCCTCCATTTTCATCCCATCATATTCTCAAACAGTAACTTATTTTGTTACCCTTTTCAACCCAACATAATCACAAACAGTAACTGACTCTGCCAGCCTTTCTTATCTCTAAACCTATTCCTATTCAACCCATCATAATCTCAAACAGTAACTGACTCTGCCAGCCTTTTTATCTCTAAATTTATACCTTTTCAACCCATCATAATCTCAAACAGTAACTGACCCTGCCAGCCTTTTCTATCTCTAAACCTATTCCTATTCAACGCATCATAATCTCAAACAGTAACTGACCATGCCAGTCTTTTCTTATCTCTAAATAGCATCAAATTCAATATTAAACAATACCTTCAGGTTAACCAGTACTGCAGTGGGTGTCAAAAGGACATTTCTGCCCTGAAGGGGAAAGTTCCACCTTTTGGTAGGGCTTAGGTTATAGGGTTTCATGTCTTTGTGTTAAATTGATTTCTTAAAACTACATGGTTTTCTAACATCATGAGTGTTAAGTATTTGTTTAAAAGCTATATATTGTATAGCAGGATGAAAGTTTGGTTTACAAGTAATGTTTTCCTTATAGTGAGTTTCCAACTTAACATGACCAGATGTATGAAATCAGTTAATTTGAATGGTTGACTTTTGTTACCTTCAGTGGCAACCAACCTTTATGAAGGATGTTTGGACCGAGACACCAAGTTGTTCAATGATAAACAAGTGTTTGGAACTCCTGAGTATATTGCACCTGAAGTGATATTACGTCGGGGATATGGTATGCTGATTTTGTGAAAAACAAAACACATTTATTTTGTGTTTGGTTAGTGAGTTCTATAAAAACAAGTAGGTTGTTTAGAAATATAACCAGTTGTTATATCAGTGCTGATAGTACCACTGTTGGTACTGGTAATTCTTATTGTCACAGATACCAGTGGTGTAAAATTAATTACATAATTACAAAACTGCTGTTCTTGTTGCCTAAATTTATGAACTTATTATCTTGGAAATTAATATAACCAGTTGTAAATATCGGCTATTAGCAAAAAAAAAAAAAGATTTTTGTACATCTCCATCTACAAGAGTTTAGCTGCATTTTAATTCAACAAACTTGACTAAAAGAAGCTATAAAAATAGTTGGTGTTTTGAATTATTTAGATTTCTGGTTTTTAATTCTTGTGACTGATAATTCATAAAGATAAACACATGACAAATTTATACCAGTACTGTAGAATGTAGAGATCTAGTTTGTAGTTTCAGAATGTATGAATTTGTATTCAGTTATTTACCTGTGAAAAATACAACCTTTTAATTTTTAATGATAGCATTGTAAAGGAAACCTGAACTTAACTATTGTGAAATACTTCTTGGCCAGGTAAACCAGTAGACTGGTGGTCTATGGGAATTATCCTTTATGAATTTTTGATTGGATGTGTTCCTTTCTTTGGTGAAACTCCTGAGAAGTTGTTTGCACATGTTATCAATGGTAAGAAAACATGTTAGACTATTTGTTGGTTTTTTTTCTTACCTATGTGTTTATTTTCTGAAAGTATATCATTTATTGGTTTTAATAGTTTGTTTTAATCTGTGAAGTTTATTTCTTATATTAGGTCCTACGAGATAAATAGTTCAGTGACTAAAAATAACTTAAATAGAAACCTTTATAACCTGAGTGCTTTTGAAAGGTGGACCTTTTGTCTTCAGGAGGAATCTGGGAAAGTGCTCGGGTTATAAGAATTTCTATTTCATTAATCTGTGATGATGAGAAAATCTACTTATAGAGAATTGTATATATTTAAAAATGGCTGGTATGGGTAGAGAAAGCACAAATAGAGCAGTGAGCAACGTTTCAACCTTCTTTGGTCATCATCAGGTTTACAAAGAAAGAAAGGGTTGCTGACTGGTAGCTGACCGCATGTTTGAAGGTGGTTGTGTAATTGAGTGTAGGAATGTGGAGGGCACCCTTAAATGTAGGATATATTTATTAATATAGGTGTTCCTTTGTATTGGTTTATTTTGTGTTTGAGTTGTTGTATAAGTAAGGCTTCTTTAATTTTGCATTTGTTTGTGTTTGTTTCTTTATTTAGTATTTGAGTGTTTTCTATGGTTATTTTGTGTTCATTTGATTTGCAGTGTTTGAAAACATGTGAAGGCGAGTTTTTGTGTTCTTTGAATCTGGTTTCCACTTTTCTACCTGTTTCACCTTTATCCCTATATTAATAAATATATCCAACATCTAAGCCCACCACCTACATTCCTTTACTCAGTTACACAACTGCTTTCAAACATATGGTCAGCTACCAGTCAGTAACCCTTTCTTTCCTTGTGAATGTGACGATGACTGAAGAAGGTTGAATCATTGTTTGCTTCTCTGTTAGCATTTTCTCTACCTATATCAGACGTTTTTAAATATATGTTTTGTATTTCAGTTTTATTAAGACTTCTTGGACCTACGCATTTTTAGCACATCATAAAAATAACTTAGATTTTCAATGGAGACTTGGAAGAGCTGCTTTTTTCATTTGGTATTTTGTAATTTAAAATGTGACTTAACCTCAACAAAAGTGAGTGAGTGTAGTTACAGTTTCCACTGGTGACAAGGTACAACTCTGCAGTTTGTCCACATAAGGACCTCAGAGGCATAGCCAGCCCTAAAGACCTGGAAGGGTGTGGGTCTTTTTTTTTTTAAGAAAAAAGTATGGATATTTTCTTCTACATAAAGGATTTATTTACCTTAGAATACATGAAACTTGTTTAATTGGAACTTACAAGAGCAGTAATAAAAAGGAGCATAACTTGTCTCTCAGTAATAGTATGTGGGGTTATAATTATTTTAGGTTGTTTGTTTTCCCATCCCCTTGAGTCTTTATATGTATTTTATTATTAACATCTGAAGATTTTTTCGGATGATAGAATTAAACTAGCAAATGAAATATGTAGGGAACCAAGGACCATAAATGAATTGAAAGTGCTCATTAACCAGGATTCCATTACCGAAATATATTTTCCAGACATGAAAAATGACATTATATTGAATTATTCTATTAAGATTTTTGAGTGTTAAAATTTTTCTTTTTATGTTTTAAATTGTGTTGTTTTTGTTTTGTTTGTTATTAGAATATGAAGCTTATCAGATTGTGAGATAGAAAGTTTTATTTTTTCATTTGTTATAGTTTTACTTATTAATCATCTATTATTTAGTTTAGCTATGAATTTTGAGTTACATGAAAGTTTTAACTCACCTTCTAATTTATCATGTTGATTATCAATAAGTTTGTATTAGATGAATTATTCCAGTTTCCCCCTGAAAGATTATGTAAATTTATGGTCACATGATATGTAATCTCATGGTCTAATGAGTGAATAAAACCTATACCTTGAGCTTCAAGCTAGTTCATGAGGTATAGCCAAAAAGTTTTATTGTTGGTTATTACTCAATGTTATTAGTGATTTTGTATTTACATAAATACAGAATATTTTTATTTTTGTGATTTTTTTTTATTTATTTATTGAAATAATCATAAACATTGATATTTATTTTATTGTTTATTAACATTTGTATCAAGTCTTGGCCAAATGTATTTAGATACGCAATTTTGGTAGATTATAACTGTATATTTCAATTATTTGAAAGTTCCATTTTTGGAATTGTGTGGCTACTAAAGTAAAATAAATTCGTTTTTTTTACCTGTGGACATCTGTGTTTTAAACTGTTACGAACTTAACATTTACCTGATTTTTTCTAGATGAAGTGGAGTGGCCAGGTGATGAAGATTGGACTGTTCCTGAAGATGCCAAGGATCTCATCACTCAACTTCTCTGTCAACATCCAATTGATCGTCTTGGAACTGGAGGTGCTCATGAAGTGAAACAACATCCTTTCTTCATTGGTATGGACTGGGAGTCTCTGCTTCGTCAGAAAGCAGAATTTATACCACAACTAGATCACGAGGAAGATACCAGCTACTTTGACAGTAAGTTAATATAATCACATCTTTATTTAGAAGTTAGAGGCTGAGTCCTAGGAATTTCTTAAACTTGGAAGAAAATTTTTTTTTTTAAAAAGATAAAAACTATTGAACATGATAAGTAGAAAGATTGATAATAAAAAACAAAATAAAAACTTTAAAACTGCCAGTTGTTTTTAAGGTAACATTATTAATAATTTATCATATATATGTGTGGATTAATTGTAAAGTGTTGTAATGCTTATGCAGAATTGATTATTCAGGAAAAATAACTGAAGTGGAAAAATATGGGACTTTTCAAAATAATGTTAATGCTGACATTAGACACCTTCATAAATAATGATCCTTTTTCGTTTTCAATAAATTACATGTTTTACATTGGATTTATTATAAGTAATTCAAGTTATTATCAAAATATTAGTGGAGGTTTTAATGCTGTTTGTAATGAGATCTGTATAGCCAACTCAACAATCATAGTATGCTCTTCTGTGCTTTCTACTTGATATATTTGTTCAAGTGAAGAATGTTTTAAAAATTGGCTGTGTTAAAAAATAAGTGCTCAGGTGTGTGTTTGAAGTCTAGTGACATCATATGTGTAGTGCTTGCAGTAACTGTGATTTACTTTATTAATGTAAATATAAAAATAAACTGAAGACTGTAGAAGTGAAATAGTATTAATTCAAAGTATGTTGCTGTCCCTTTAGTGGTTTAGCAGTAAGTCAAAAGGTTTATAAATAACACAAAGTTGGGTTTAAATATCTGAGGTAAGCAATACAGAGATAGTCCATTGTATAGCAATTTCAAAATACCTCGGATATTTCCCACAGGTTTATTTGCTTTGAAAACACTTAGGCTAGAATATGAAAAAAGAGAACACATTGTTGCTGCTTTATAATTTTGGAAGTTTTAGAATGAACATGTACTGTAAGAAACTCAAAATATTTTATTGAATGCTTGTTGTTTTTGACAGACAGCTTTAGCTAATTGTTATGAAAGGCTTTCATAAGATTATTATGACTCATCTTTAATAGTCTTAAGTTCCTGCATAATTAATCTATAAAATACTGAAAATCGAATACAGCTTTTATATTTTAGAGGTACACAGTTAAGGAAATATGAACCGAAACTTCATTGTGAATTTGGACAGATTTCTTTTGTTGCTGTAGTTGAATACCAAAGTCACAACAAATTTCATCATCTACACTAAAATAAAGCTGTGTGCTTGTTTATCACTGTAGCACGAGCCGACAGGTACAACCACGATATGGAAGAGTCAGAGGAAATGGATGATACTGATGACAGTTCACTTTTTAGCAGCTTCTCCTCCTGTTCTCCTCAGTACAGGAGAGTGTACTCCTGCATGGAGAAGGAGTCGGATGAGGAGAGTTTGTTAATGGTAAGTTACTGCTGTGTTATCTATCATCAGTTGTGTGGGGGGGGACAAGTAGGTGAAGATGAATTCATGATAGTAAAGCATTCTTGTGTAATCCACTATTAGCTGCTGTCCCCCTGGTGGGCAAAGGTAAGTTAACAAACTCAAAATACTAAAGCCTGTGGTTTGATTTTTCACAGTGGCACAATATGTAGTCCAATGTGACTTTCCTTTAAATATACAAATTATTAGTTGGTTGAAGAAAGAGAGTTACTTATTTGTGTGAAAAATTACGTTGATAAAAATTTTATTTCTTCATGAAGAAGAAGCTAGATGAGAAGCATCATCGAAACTTACTCTGACATCATCCATTTTCTCTATGGACAGAGTATTGAACTTCTAGTGTTTGGAGGTTGGGGATTGACTTATAGGATGACAGGATACTCGTGTGTCTTGAGATTTAGAGAACTTAGCATGGTATATACCCATAAAGGAGAAATGTATGATTGCTTGCTGTTTGTATTTATTAAACATTGTAGTGAAGTAAATTTATTGATAACTAAGGGTGATCTGTGACAATTTTATATTTTAAAAGTATGTTATATTGGTTAATTCAAAGAAGACTGATTTTATTTTGAACAAAGATATTTATTAGATCTACTTTTTTTTAAGAACTGAGTGAATAAAATTTACAAGAAACTCGTTGTTTTGCTGTCAGAGGTACCATTGTGAATTGTTCTGTAAGATTTGTATAAAATATCTCTTGTTTTGTTGTTAGATTACATCTGAGTATAACTTACTAACTAACTCATGATGGATTGTTATGGGATATTCCAACAAATTCTGTTCTCACTCTAATTTAAATCATTATATGCAGAAGATTATTCCGTGAAGTGTGTTGTTTTTCAGAAGATTATTTTGTGAAGTGTGTTGTTTTTCAGAAGATTATTCTGTGAAGTGTGTTGTTTTTCAGAAGATTATTCTGTGAAGTGTGTTGTTTTTCAGAAGATTATTCTGTGAAGTGTATTGTTTTTCAGAAGATTATTCTGTGAAGTGTGTTTTTTTTCAGAATATTTCTGTATGAAATGTATTGTTTTACAGCTTGCCAAGAAAGAGAGTACTCGCAAAACTGGAAGTAACACTGACCTGAACCAGTTAGAAAGTACCGAAACAGGAAGTTCCTCTGAGGGGTCTGGAGAGACTGGAAATAGAAAATGTTCCTCAAACCCTGATTTGTAAGACCATTTGTAACTTTCATCATTCCTTAGGCTTAAAGAGGCTGTGTTTACATCTAATTATTTGATATAAACACATCTAAAACCATCTGATTCTTCTTTCGCTTGCAGTTGGATGCTTTTTTTCTTTCAGTGTGAAAGCAAGAAATGCTAACTTCAAACTTAACAGCTTTTTAGTAACACCTTTTATTTGTAAGTATCACATTTTTGTTTTAAATGGAGCAAATCTACTGGGAAACTTAATTGCTTGTATAGTGCATTAGGATTAATCTGTTAGCGCAGTTTGAACTAAATATAACTTTCTGTTTAACTTATTACGATCCAGCTGATAGTAGTTATGAGAGATAATTTAATATTGCCTAGGGAAAGTAGTACTTTCTACATAAATGTCTTGCACTGTTCTTTGTAGTACTGACTTCATGTTGAAAGACTTAATGTTGCTGGCACATGAAAATATGTTATACTTGTTTGCACGTATTCATGAAAATGTGTTTTTTTTGGCTTTAATTTACTACAAAAATACATTGTATTTGAATTTATTCATAAAATTATGTCATACTCGATTTTAATTTATACTTAAAAACATACTTGTATCTGGCTCTATTCATAAAAATATATTTTACTTGACTTTAATTCACATATGAAAACATGTTTTTCTTGAATGTAGTTTAAAATGTTTAGTTAGTTTTGCATGACATAGAAAGTAATTTATCATTGAATGTGTGTGTATTTCAGTAATTCGGGCATTTTAGTCATCGCAGAGAAAGTTCAACTATTTACTGATGCTGTCATTGTTGTTTACAGTGTTGAATATTTGAGCTATTACTAGTTCTAAACCTAGTTTCAGGCAAAATTTAATAATGCATTATCATCCCAATGAATGCAAAAAAACATTTTGATATATTTGTAGAAATACCACTCGGGTCTCACCACGACGTCTACCAGCTTATAAACAAAAAGAACAGAACAGTGCTCCCAAACAGAAAGGGGAAGGAAAGGAAGGGGGTAAACAAATACCTCACTTGTCAGTCAAAGTAGGGAGGGTTGCATCAAGTACCATGGCTTCTCGTGGCTACGAAGTACCACCTCCACCATCACCAAGCTGCGAGACCCACATAGCACAGGATTTTGTGAAATTAAGGAAACACATTCATCTGCTTCCTGCATCACCACAAATTCCAATTCCACCATCTTCTGACATGTCGAATGAGACTCTCCAAAGAGAACGCTGGGTTACAAAATCAGTTTCTGCTTCTGGTTTGTCACTGATGATACCTAAAGGTATGTGGAGAGCAGAAAAATAATTTGACAAGTTGAATTTTGTATAAACATTTAAGAGCTTTGCGTGTATGTGTGTCTAGTGACTTGTACAAAATTTTTGAGGAGGTCCAAAATACTTGGACAAAAATGTAAGTGTAATAATATATAGGTTTATTTTTAATGGTACATGTAATTCCTTAATAATATGTTACTGAATACACTAAATATATTATTATTGTTTTAATATGAATAATAAGGGGTATATTTCTTGTTTTTATTAATAATATATAAAAATGTTCCTATTTTAGAGCTTCACAAGCTGTAAACCAAATGCCCTATAATTATCCTTTTTATTTCATTTCCACCACCTCTTATAATGGTCACGTACAATATTGTTCTGAAATGCCTTGTTTTTATTGAAACAAAGTATGTATAATAAGGAACTTAATTTGTATCATAATCACAAAAAACATCAACTGAATGAATAAATGATTTCTTTAACATTAATTTTTACTTACTACAGATGAAAATGTGATGCAGCCAGTGGTTTGTTCTCCTGGAGGTTCCAGCACAAGCTCACGAGATACCTCACCTAACAGAGAGACAAGCCCTTTAGTTCCCCAGCTAAAACCGCCACTCATCATTCGTAGGGGACCTCATGGTTTTGGTTTCACTGCACGAGCAATTAGAGTGTACTTTGGAGACTCTGATATTTACACCCTACAACATTTGGTATCAGTAAGTACATTTGTAACTCTGCTGGATGTAAGTAATTAGACAGTAACAGAAGTGGGTGGTGCTGAAGAGACTTTGATAGTTTTCTTTCTCAGATTATCAATTTGTTGGATTCAACTATCGTCAAACTCTGGGTATTAAAATAAATCGAAAATAAACAATAAACACTCAAAAACTGTTTCTTTAGACTTTTATTTAAATAGTACAATGGATTTCGTCTCCTCACAATAAGCATAAATTGAAGAATGCAGGATTTAACATAGGTTTGTGGTTAGTATCTGTGGGTTTTGATCCCATTACTGAAAATATTGACACTTTCAGCCGTGGGAACAGTATAACATGACAGTTCATTCTGGTGTTCTATTAGAATAGCCTAACAGACCATTGACTGACTGCCTTCCCTCTAATATATCACAACTAAATTAGAGACAGCTAACACAGAATACCCTTAATTTGATTTGTGCAAAATTCAACAAATGAAGAGAGTTGTTGCTGTGATTTAGTTATTGCTTCACAGAAAATGGATACTTGAGTAATTCTGTATGAATATCTAAGGTTTACTCAGGACTTTGTGAGGCCTACTTTTTCACGCAGTACTGTGAACAATCAAGAACAACATGAAAGCTGTAAAAGGATTGTTTGTTGTCAGTATGAATTCAAGTAAAAGAAGGATCTCATGTTTTTACAGCCGTTATAAAGTCTACTGGTCCGGCGTGGCCAAGTGTGTTAAGGCATGTGACTCGTTATCTGAGGGTTGCAGGTTCGCATCCCTGTTGCACCAAACATGCTCACCCTTTCAGCCGTGGGGGCATTATAATGTGATGGTTAATCCTGCTATTTGTTGGTAAAAAAGTTGCTCAAGAGTTGATGATGGGTGGTGATGACTAGCTGCCTTCCCTCTAGTCTTACACTGCTAAATTAGGGACGGCTAGCACGGATAGTCATCGAGTAGCTTTGTGCAAAATTAAAAAAAACAACAAAAAAACGAACATAAAGTCTACTTGATTGGGGTCACTATGCATACATGTATCGGGAAGGCTGTGTGTCTGTAATTATTCAGTTTCACATGGAGTGGACATAAAAAAAGTGTCCCACCTTAAAGTATTGTTAATTTGTTATATCTTTCATTAGATTACAGTAGAATACGTAAAACTATGTTGTTATAATGCATTTGATGAGATCTATTCAAATATTATTTCAAACCCTCATTTTAACACATGTTTTTGTACATATCTGAACTTTTCATGATTTTAGTTACATTTTATCGTAAACAGTGTTATACTCCTGGTGTATTTTCCTAGTTGTTCTTGTTCCAGTTAGCTTACAAAATGACCAAACAAGATTCTCTGGAATAACTGGACATAAAAGTTTCAACGTGGCATGCTTCAAGTCAGTGTGTACAGGTGTTCCTGAGTGATTCACTGCCATTCTTCATTGAGTATTTCAGAAAGTTTATCTTCTATGTTTAGCTTGTGATCTTTCTGTAATTGGTTTAATTCATCCCACAAATTTTCAATCAGACTAATATCGGGTGATTGACTTGGCCATGCCATAACATCAGTTCTCTTATTCTTAAATGTCTTTTAATGACTCCACAATTCCAGAGAAACTTGTTTGACCATTTTGACTGGAATAATAAGAACTAAGAAACTACACCAGGTGTACAACACTGTTTATGATAAAATGTAATTAAAATCATGAAAAGTTCATATATTCACAAAAACCTGTGTTAAAATTAGGATTTGAACAGATCTTGTTCAGTGGTTTCTAAATAACATATAGTTTTACATATTTTTCTGTTATATAATAAAAGATATAACAAATTAACAACATTTTCAAGAGGTCTACTTCTTTTGTTCATTCCCTGTATGTTGCATATTTTCACAGTGATTAGGAAGTCCATTTTCCATGGTCAGTATGCAAACATGCACAGTAAATATTACATGTTTTCACAGTGATGACAGATTAGATGCAAACACATGGACAGTTAAAACAGATTGTGTTTCATTTGTCAAACTTAAAAACTAACTACTGAATGAACACTTATGAAGAAGTGACAAATTAGAAAATTGGTGGGATTTAAACAGATGAGAAAGTTGAGGAAAGATCAGATCAGCTAGTTATGTGGAAAACCATTTATTATGCATATGGTAACATAATAATGTGGTTTGAATTTATAACAGGAATCTAGTAGTTTGTTTTGATACATTATTTATTTTGAGAGCCTTGTTTTTTATTTATCATTATCAATTGGAAAGTGCTCTGTGTGCTACTTGAAGTTATCTGTAGTGATCAATGAATATACAAAATACTTTGGTCTAAGCTGAGAAGATACTTGTCTGAGGGCTGAGGGAGATGAATTGGACATAATCAAGATTGCTGCTTGTTTGCCATGTTTCTAAGATGTGGAAAGTTGTATATCTTTTGGGGTCCTTGATAGTTGATAAATATTTCAAAGTTAGTTTATAAGGTTTTACTAAATGTACCAACTTGTAATAAATTTAAATACATTTCTTTTATGAAATAAACAGTTGTAATTCACATATGATATATATATATATATATATTTATATATATGTATGGTTTTTAACTTTCTCTTAAGTTACAAACGGTGGAATAGATCCATTACTTAACCTGGTATGTTTGTATACTATTATTATATGAATGTAAGGTTCCTAAATTTTTAACTGCAAAATATAAACTTACTATACCTTAATTTAGCAAGCAATTTTGAAAATAGAAAAAATAAGTGATAATTTAATTTAAATGTAAACCTGTCTACTTAAACATCATAAAATTATTAGTATACATATCCTAACTTAACTGCTCTGTATTTGGTTTTAGGCCGTGAGTAATAATGGACCAGCTTTCGAGTCAGGACTGAGACCTGGTGATCTAATTACCCATATTAATGGAGAACCTGTTCAAGGTCTGGTCCATCATCAGGTGCTGCAGCTGATTCTTTCTGGTGGTGACCATATCACTATTCGCACAACCCCCTTGGAGTGCACCACCATAAAAACTGGAGGTCGCAAGAGACATCCTTCTTCCATTAAGATGGTTCGTCGGCCAATTGTACGAAAGCGTTATGGTCAAGGAAAGAGAGATGTACAATCTGATCGCAAGAGGCGAGTCACTCTTTTTAGGAGATTAAGTAGCAAACGAGCTAGTGCTGACTTGCAACATTTAGTCTCTAGGTCACCCCCTATGTTGACCACCAGCCACAGTCTCCAGTCCTTGAGCAGAGGGAGTGAGACTGTTTCTGGGCCACCAAATCTTAAAGGCCCACGATCTCCACCAGCAAACAGGTTGTGTTCCTCTGAGTCTTCCCACTCTGCTGGAAATTCTTCTGGAAGCAGTTCTCCCAGTTCTAGTGTTCCTGGTTCCCCAGCAGGAACTGCTCAGTTTCAGCGACCAAGCTCTCTTCATGGTCTTAAACACAAATTGACTCAGACTTTTCGCTCTCCCCGTCGAAAGTCAGTGGGGCATGTACCCCTTTCACCACTAGTTCGAACACCTTCACCTTCACCTCTAGCCTTTCCTCTGGCTCACCACACTACAACTACATCACATAAAGGTCCACCTGGAAGCACATTAACTCCTTCTAGCTCAGTTAAAAAGATTTTCATGAGACCAAAGAGTGCAGAACCTGGCTCTCCTCTTCTAAGACGTGCTCTCTCTCCAGATCGACTGCATTCAAAATCTTCTGAAACCAAGATGAAACAAGGAAAACTAAAATGGGAGTCATCTGGGGGACACGCTTCTTCACCTCTTGCTCTTTCCTCTACACCTCCCACGAGTTCTCACCACTACTATTCCACTCCTATCTCTTCTTTTGTTTCAAAACTCACTATGCCTCATTCTTATGTTTCATCCAAAGATTCTATGCTAATGAACAGTAAATGTCAAACACCAGCAACAAGAGAAACAATGAGTGGTCAAGACACTTCTACTGGTCTGCAGCAGGAGGAATGTAACACAGGGGCTGATTCTAATAAGCATGGACTATCCATTGTTGCCCATGATGATACTCACCAACTTTGTGGCTCTAGTTTTAAGCTCAAAACTGTAGATGAAACAGATGTAGACAGTCGTATAACTGAAGGACACCTTTCAGCATCTCAGTTGATAAAATTATTGTCAGTTGGTGACCCAGGAGACAAGAGATCAGGGAGCAGAGATCAGACTCTTCCTGTACTAATTGAAGATGCAACCTTAATGCCTGATATTGTTCACCAAAGTAAGGAGGATCAAAAATTGAAGCTGCCATCCATTTGTGACATATCTTCACCCAAAACCTTGTGTGATCTTGTTCAGAGACCATCGATTGTTTCTGTTCCAAACGTTACTCCAGAATCTAAAAGATCAGAAAAGAACAGTTCTGAGGATATTAATTCACAGACAAACGTTTTGAGTGGTATTCAAAATTTAACAGTTCATTCAGTAGAAAAAGGCACTTCCTCACAAGTTAAATCAATCGATCCCAAGGAAGGCCACTCAAAAGTGTTAGGTGAAAAGTAAACCTTATTTAAAAACAAAACTGTTAAATTATTTATAACTTATCCATCTCACTTAGAGTATATGTTTCTACATAATTTGCTTTTTAAAGAAACCTAGAACTTATGTTGTTTATATTACCAGAATTGAAGAGAAAGTCTGTAAGTGTTTCACTATTTACTGATTCTTGTTGTTGTTGCTCAAAGTTAGTGAATAATAATTTCTACTTTCATGCTAACCACAGTGTGTAAGATTGTATGATTGCCTGGATATTTGATTTCCAATCCTTGTACATAGATGTGTGACATATTGTATATATTTTGTTTATTTATTGCTGTGTTTAGACACTTTGTTGTAACTGTTCTAACACCATTGAACACAATACAATATTAATCTTCATATTATTGTCTTTAAAGTCAGTTTCTGTGTACTGCTCGTCTTCCAGTGCAGACATTTTAAAGTAATTGCACAGTGGTTAGAGAACTATGTATAGGAAACATTGCATGAATAGATGTATTTCAATATACTGAAATTTTTTAAGTAGATTATTTGTTAACTAGATAATAATGATCAGTTAACTGTGCTTGCATACATCGTGAACTGTCTTGAATAACAGTAATTTCATAACTGCAGTAAAAATCCAAAATGTAGCGGGTTATGTGGGAGAGATTTTTGTTATAAAGTAAAATAACATCTAAATGTAAGCACCTCTTGTTCTGGAGCAAAATATCAGATCTAGACATAAGAAACTTTTGTTCTGGAGTAAAGTAGCAGATCTAGATGTAAATTTTTTTTTTTGATAAAAATAGCAGGTTTAAATGTGAGAGACTTTTAATTTAGAAAACTACAAAATACAATTGGGGGTTAAGGTGAGGCTGGCAACTGTAAAAATCATTATAATTTTGTGATATTAGAAGGTTTGTTGTGATATGAAAGTAGATGTACTTTTTTTTTTTACTCCAAACAAATTGTGCACAAAAGTTTGGATGTTGAATACTATAAGAAGTAATGATTGCTCAATTTTGATTGGGTATGACCTTTAATACACAGAAGCTTCCTGCAATGTAAATCTAAGAGTCCACGGTTTGCATTGCATTGCTGCAAAATCTTGCCATGTGTTTGGTGTATTAGTGCATTGTAAGAGTGACGGTCAAATTCCACTGTTTGTTTAGAGTAGTCCAAGAGCTGACACTGGTTGTCGTTAACCATCTGCCTCAAATGTATTAAATCAAAATTAGGGACATTTAGCATGGATTGCCTTTGTGTAACTTTGTGCCAATTTCCATAACATCCAAACAGTAAACGATCAAATTTAAATCTGCATTTATCTATTATAATGTTTCACGTAAAGTCAGTTAACCTTTGTGTTGTTGATATATTTTAACATGTTATTGCACTTCTGAAGCAATATGTATTCCTTCTGTCCACACTGATTATATCTTTATATCTTGCACTATGCATGAATAATTGTGCATAGTACTGTTGAAATATTTTATTTACAGTAGTATCAATAACTTTAAATAGCTCTTTATTTTTATGAAATGGCAAGCCTTTCATTAATGTCAAATTAATGTGTACTTATAATGTAGTTTTGTTCACTTTTTACACCAGTTAGGCATAATATTTCTGTTTCTGACCTGCTTTGCGCATGTTTCTATCATACCTAAAAGGCGGGCTTACTTGTGCTTGTTTTGTTCACCCTTAACACCAATTACTCTTGCTTTGCGTTTGTTTTTATCATAGATGATAAGTTAGATTTACTTGTTTCTACTATACCTAATTGGTAGCCTTACTGTGTTTGTCTTTATCATACCTAATATGTGAGGCTTAATATACCTGTTTCTGTCATGCCCAACACTAATTAGGTTTACTGCGACCTTTTGCTTATTTTTATCACACTTAATACGTCAGTCTTACTTCGGGCTCGTATCTATCACACATAATATGTTTGTGTCGTGTCTGACATCAGTTAGGCTAATTCTGACCTTGTTTTTATCACTCCTTACACCAGTTAAGCTTACTTTGTGCTTGTTAATATCATACTTGATAAGTAGGTTTAATGTATTTGTTTTTAACACACCTAACATCAGGTAGACTTAATTTGTGCTTGTATCATTTTACCTATAGTTAGACTAGACTTATTGCGAGTTTAAGAAAAATGCAGACGTTTTAAGGCTCATCGTTACAAAGTCGTTTTCACATTTCACATGAGGAACAATTAAAAAACAACAACTTATTTTCAATCAAGCTTTAATTAGAACACAGGTTATTTGAAGTTTGAGAAGAATACATTGAGATCATGAGCTAAACAATCGATCAAGTTAACCTCATTTGTTAATAGTACAAAGGTACGTAAACTAACTGCACTCTGTCCCACTAGGAGAATCAAACCCTGTATTTTAGCTTTGTAGATATCTGAACTTACCACTAATTCACCGGGAGACACCAAGAAATGTTCAACATTTTCATTACTAACTAAGTGAAACATCAACAGTTTTTGCCGTATAATTTTGTTTGAGTGGAAATTTTCGTCTCGCAATATTAAAGTTAATGAAGACTTTGAAGTATAAACTAGTAGATTTAGTTTGTTAGTTTATACCATAAACCTAAAGAATCATCTTCACTCTAATTCGAGCTTGTTCAAGCAATGCGAATAATTGAATTTTTTAGAATTGCGAGATAGGCCTAGTTGAATAAAGTATTTAAAAATCTAGGCTTAGCATTCAAATATAGGCCTAACGTTAAAGAACGTATCTATGTGTGAATATGGTTTGTTATTATTTAAAGTAGTCAAACTTTAACCATTTGTTGTCAGCAACACGTACAAATAAGTTTTCTTTCTCTGTTTATGAAGTCCAAGTGAATTGTTGTTTAGAAAAGAAGTATTTTTTGACATTAGTTACTGAGCTGTTCAAGTTTAATTTTAATTTTTCTTCGGTACGAAATTCAAATAAAAGAATTAATCTTTGTGGTGGATCAAATATAAGCTGCAAAATAACCGAAGTATAAATGTACACATTTTGAACTGTGTTATCTAAATTAAGTCCAACTGCCATAACGTCTGTCCAGAACTGTTTTAATATAACTGTTAGTCATTTAAAAATAGTGTTTTTTATCACTTTATTTCAATCAAAACTTTCGTTATCAAAGATATATCTCACAAAATGATATGAAAATTATTGTACATTGAAATGTAAAGTTTTATTGTATCTTTTGTAGCCTACCGAATTAATTTTATGGTTTATTGTACAAGAGCTTTTAGCCATTTTGAAACTCAAGCTTTATATAAATATGTCTGACAGCTCGAGG
The DNA here is from genome assembly GCA_011833715.1 of Carcinoscorpius rotundicauda. Lineage (NCBI taxonomy): Eukaryota > Metazoa > Arthropoda > Merostomata > Xiphosura > Limulidae > Carcinoscorpius > Carcinoscorpius rotundicauda. Next base: position 19,872,853 of record CM022391.1, read on the forward strand.
TGCGATCGAAGTTTCACTTGATGATACTTAGGTGTTAATACTCATTAACAAGTGAGATTTCAGAATTAGTCAGAAAAATTAATTCAGGAACCGTAATAAAACTATAAAACAGTAATATATTAAAGAAACCGTACTTCATACAACTCGCATATTTATTGTAATTTTGTTTATTTTAATGGCGGTTTTCTAAATGAATTTATATTCGTAAATTTTCTAGTAGTCGTAAAAGTAATTCAATTTAACTGAATTTTAAAATATTTTTAAATTTTCAAAATGCACTTTCTTCACTTGTCTATATTGTTAAGCTACAAAGCTACACAATGGGTTTTCTGTGCTCCACCCATTGCAAGGATTGAAACCAGATTTTTATCTATATAAGCACCAAAACTTACCGCTGAGTCACTGGGGAGGGGGTAGCTGATAACTTTATTCTGTTTACAAACTTTCTCTAGTTTAGGTAGTTGGAGAATAAATATTTATTATGGTATAAGCACCTTCTTCAAAATGGTAAATCATGATTATAATTAAGTTACTAGTTATCAGACATTAGTATTAGGCCTATTAGGGTTTTAACACTGCATTTTGTATGTAGTTCTTTAAGGATTTTCGAGAATTACAAGAACGTATGATAATAATATCTCAACCACACTTTTGTCCCTGTTACCATTACCGACGACATGACGCGTTTCACTCAACAGCTTATCAGACCATCTGGCACAACTAAACACAGTAGTGGGTGTAATGCTTCTGATGGTAGATGTGTGTGTATGTTCATAGTAGCGCATTTCTTCAGATGGCTGATATCTATGTATAAGCCGTTTGTTACAACAACAGTTGTTATGGTGTGAATGTCTTATTTTGAAGCTGTATGGATACGATGAACATAGTGTTGTTGGAATGCTGTTAGTATAAATAGTTTTAAGTATTGAGAATCCTTAAAGAATTATACGTAGTATGTAATGTGTGCTCGTTGTAGTGCAATGTGACAGTGAGAAGACATGTATGTTTTCATGGCAATATAGTGCTCCAGAGAGGAGACGTGTGTCTGTGAAAGCGTAGTGCTCCAGAGAGGAGACGTGAGTCAGTCTGTGACAGCATAGTGCTCCAGAGAAGAGACGTGAGTCAGTCTGTGACAGCGTAGTGCTCCAGAGAGGAGACGTGAGTCAGTCTGTGACAGAGCAGTGCCACAGAGGGGAGACGTGTGTCTGTGACAGAGCAGTGCTCCAGAGAGGAGACATGTGTCTGTGACAGCGTAGTGCTCCAGAGGGGAGACGTGTGTCTGTGACAGAGCAGTGCTCCAGAGGATAGATACGTACGTGTTCATATATAACAATTAAGTTAATCGGAGGGAATACATGCATGTGCCCATGGGGGTTAAATTCCTCAGAGGGAATATATATGTGTTAATGATAGTGCAAGTTTTCTTGAGGGGACATGTATGTGTCCATGGCAGCGAAAGAGTTAAAGACATTGCGTGAGAGCGAGAGTTTATATGATTCTCACGAGATATGGACTTTTGACACTATGTGTTTAAGAGTGTCATGTTAAATGGATACTAGCTATGCTTTATTCCAATACTGACGTACAAGAAATCTGTCCTTAAGACATTTTATTGTAATGCTTGTTGGATTAGAAAGTTTGAGCTGCAACTTGGGACATAAAATCTAATAACCTCAAGGGTTGTGTCCTTGTTGTGTTCTATCAGAACAAACCAGTCTTTGCTGAGGATAGAGATGACAAAGTGCAACAGTCATCGTCTCGTTTAGCATAAGAACGAAACAAAAGATAAGTTATCGAAGCCAAACACTCACTTGCATAAAAAGGAAACAGATGACGATTTATAATAGACACGGGTTCAACTGACATAAATAAACAAGTAACAAACTGTAGTAGGTATACACTTACTTGACATAAACATGAAATAAAGTTCATTTTGTATGGTTGGATAAAAGTATTGTGTTATTATAAATGAAATGTTATTCTAACTCTGTTAATCTCTATGCGTTACCTGTGATGTTGAAGTTTACATTTTGAATTTTGACCTGTATGTTTAAATTACCTTGTGTAAAGCGGTGTCATTGATTCTGTGAGACGTCTTGCTTTCACTGTGATAAATAAACTTGTTGATGGTGTTTGAACTTTTACTGGTTATTTATTTACCCGTTCTTGTCTCTGTGTTGAATCATTCTAAAGTTATTTGCATTAAAGAATAGTGATGCTTACACAAAGACGTGAACGTGAAACGAATCCACTGAAAAAGCGGGTTGTGTAGGATTCTTATATTATTTAAAGAAAGGTAGGCTGTTACTATGGCCTCAGGTTTTGTAAGAGTTCCTTAAGTGCGTTTTAATATACAGTTAAAAATTGATTATAACCTAAATGGACTTCAGACGTGTTTTGCCATCTGGTGGTAATACAGTCAGTTATTTAGAGCCTTCTTAATTATTGTGGTGTTAATAAGGTGTTATAGAAACTAAAACTTTTATTACCAGCATTTAACAGAATACGTATTTTGTTGTTGTGTGTATTACGGTGGATATCATTAGTTTTATCTTAAATCCCTTCATCCGGTTACTTTCTGGTAAGTACAAATCAACAGTCTGTTGTTTTATAGATGCTTTATGTCACGAAAATACTTAGAACAATTGTTTATTAGACAGATTTGTATCCAAATTTTGAACAAATGTTCATTAGATATATTTGTAACCATACTTAGAACAGTTATTGATGTGATGGATTGGTAACAATACGAAGCACAAATATCCCTCATATTTAACAATCTTACGTGTATGGTACACATAATTCACACAGTAATAATTAAATAGTTAGTAAATTTATGTTCGCTGTTCAAACTCGGAATTTACAGTTCACGTTGTTTAAAACTGTCATGTTTATAGTGTACAGCTCTTGTTACTAACTGTGAAGTTTTTACAGTTCTTGTGTATAACATTCATGTGTTTACAGTGTACAGTTCTTGTTGTTTGTAACTGTCATGGGTTTACAATTTACAGTATTTTAATTCTTGAAAATTTCTCAAAGATTCAGAAGTATTCACTTCTTAATTACTTCAATAGAACTTGGACTGGATGTGGCAATGAATGAAACGTTGATGTGTTCCATACGATAACGCCATTTACATATTGTGAGATGAGGGTATATATTAGGTAAGAGATAGATATGACATTTGGGAATACGAAGTAGAGTAGTGGACTAGGGAAAAACCCTGAAGGTCTTCTGCATTTCGACTTGCTGTTATTGAGTTTGTGATGTTATGTTTTGGTGTTTCAAGGATGATTTTTTATTTCTGTTAGAGATAGGGCACGTATAATGTTCACAGTGTTCATGTAAAAGGAATGAAAAGTTAAATAAATAAATAATAAACTACTGGAAATATGTATATTGCAATTCTGGGTAGTTTAGGCCTAGGAAGAGCCACAGAAATGTAAATAATTCAGTTTAACTTGGAACATTTTAAAATCAAAATTACTATCATACTTTCTTTTTCTCCGTCACTGTATATTGTTTCAAAGTACACTGGAAAAAATATAACTTTATTCCGGATTAGTCATGTTTCAATAATTATTTGTTGTGTGGTAATTATTCTAACATTGTATTTTAGTTAATTGTATATAGATACTTTACCGTCTTAATCAGAACAGACAGTGAAACCTGTAATTTAACAACAAACAGGACTCTGAAGAAAGGAAGGTTTTACTCTTATCAGTGTAACTGAGTAATAACACGCTAGGACTAAGCTTAATTACAAAACATAACGTTAGAACTTTAATTTAGGATTAGAAATGGTTATAAATAGTTCTGGATATAATGAAATTAAATAAAAATAAAACAACATAAAATATTGTTACTTAGAGCTATATTTTCCTGTAAGTAGGTGGAGAATGAGCAAGAATTGCGTCAAATAATTTGATCACACACAGTGATCATACATGCAGTATATATTCAAGACTTCTTAGTAAGAGATGCTTGAATTATTTTTGCGACACAGATAATATTTTAAATATCTTATTTCCATACGATTTATGGAAGAAGTGGTTTTGTTGTTTTGAATTGAGCACAAAGCTACACAAAACCCGGATTTTAGCGTTGAAGGTCTGCAGATATACCGCCGAGCCACTCGGGAGCAAGAAGTGGTCTACGTTTTGTTATTTTTTACGTGTGTACATAATTATTGTACTGTGGCCATAAGACAAAGAATATTTTACGAAATATCTTTCTCCCTGCATTTGTTTCAGTTTTTATTTTATACGTATAATGAAGATAAATGTAATATAATATTCATATATAGAATATTCTACGGTTTTCTTCACTACAATTGGATAAGTTTATTTCAGGTGTGTAGAATATTTGGTATTTTGCATTAATGTTTGGTGAACACTGACGTAACTGTGGTTACAGTCAAGTTATATGACATTACCACACATTTTATGCATCCAAACGAATACCTGACGTATTTTACTTCTGACATAAATAATTATGTTTCTCTTCTTAGCTGTATTATATTGTCGAGGACACGGGGTTTTCTTTATATCTGTTAAAAGGATGTACCCTAGACCCACATCTTCTAGAGCCGTTCTTGGAAGGAATGTTTATATTGATACTTGTTCGTATGTTCATTATATGTCTATACCGCTGAGCTTTTATTAACACAAATCCAGTACTTAAGATATTTCACTGTAATCATTGCTCTGAATATATTAGTTTTAAAATTATTCTGTTTCATTAGGTTTGTAGTAACATCAATATTACTGACACTAATTTTAAACGGTTTGTATCGTTGTGTTGAAAATGTTATAAAACATTTGTGTGGAATGTAAATACAGAATTATGTATAATTATCTGAATGATTTACGCCAATATTTGCAGTGGAAGGAACGTAGATACTGAAAAACGCCTAAAAAGGATTCTTGAACTATTCTAACCAAATATTTCAATATTGGTATTTGACTTTTGCACTTATAACCCAAAAACTGTCTGTAATGGTTAATGTGATTATTTTTTGAGTGAGATATGAAGCGTCCGCTTTCAAAATTCTTTACGTCAAGAACTGAGCCTGTACATAAAATATCTGATAAATATTACATGTTAGAAGAACAAACAATAGGATAGAAATATAGGGAACTGGTATATTGTTTCTTCTTTCTACAACAAGGGGAATATTTTAAATATCTTATTTGTAGACCATGTATTGAAGAAGTAGGCGACGTTTTTGTTACTGCGTTTTTCTGTCTTCTACGTGTGTACAAAATTAGTATGCTGTAGTTATTAGATACAGAATATTTCACGAAATATTTTACTTACTGCATTTGTAACAATTATTTTTCAGGTATATTGAAAATAAGTCTAATGGAATACTCAAATATAGAATACTCTACGATTTTCTTCAGTACTACTGGTTAAAGTTATTTCACGTGTATAGAATATTTGCTATTTTACATTAATGTTTGGTAACCACTGACGTAACTCAGTTTATTTCATGAGTAATTGATATGGTTACAGTCTGGATATATAACATTACCGTATATTTTATACATCCAAAAGAGTACTAACATATTTTTCCTATCAAACGACACGCTGGGTTTTTATTTTCACCTGTATTATATTACCAAATTATGAGGTTCCTCTGGATCCGTGAGCAGGATGTACCTTTGACCCACATCCTCCAGAGCCGTTCTTGGAAGAAATGTTTATATTCATACTTGTACATATGTTAATTATATGACATAAGAAAGTTTCTATGTCGCTGTGCCATCATTAACACAAATCCAGAAGTTAAGACATTTTACGGTAATCAATTCTCTGAATAGATTGATTTTAAAATTATTCTACTTTTTTCAGGTTGGTTGTGTCATCAACATCACCGACATTTGTTTCAAACGATTTGAATCGTTGTGTTAATAAATTTTATAATACATTTGTTTGGAATATAAAAACTCGTTTATATATAATTACCTCAATGATTCACCTCAGCTTTACTCAATATTCCGTTGATAGGTTAAAAAGATTAAAATTGGTCAACACCACCTACCGGCAATTCTTGAACGACTCTTGAAATATTTTTATTTCAATACTGGTATTTGACCTTTACACTTATAACACAAATACGGCCTGAAATCGGAAGTGTTATTGTTTTCTGAGTAATACATGAAGCATGCACTTTCAGAATCACAATTCGTCACACTAACAACTGGACCACGTCTCTCCTCAACATGTATGGTAAATGTTATACGTTAAAGGAACATTCTATTGGACAGAAACATAAGATACTTGTATACTGTTTGTTTTTTGTAGTTTTTATTTCTAAGTTAACATTAATACTTGTTACTGATAACAACACAAAATATGAGATTTGAAATTTTGTATCGCAATATTATTGATTTAGGTAAAGATGTAATGTTTTTGTTATTGAGAGCCCGATATTATATTTCATACAAACACCAAAATCATGTAACTAATGGCTCAAATGATTAAACTGGTAGCTAGAAAACAGTCAGTATTTAGTTGGTTTCGAGCTTTTTGTTTGTTTGTTTTCAAATTTCACGCAAAGCTACATGTGGGCTTTTTGCGCTAGCCACCTATAATTTAGCAATGTAAGTTTGGAGGAAAGGCAGCTAGTCATCACCACCCATCGCCAACTCTTGGGCTACTCTTTTACGAACGAATAGTGGGATTAACCGTCACATTATAATGTCTCCATGGCTGAAAGGGCGAGCATGTTTGTTGCGACGGGGATTCAAACCTGCGACCCTCAGATTATCAGTTGAACGCCTTAACCCATCTGGCTATATCAGGCCGGTTTCGATCTTTTTGATATTATTAAACATTTTATCACAGTGACATCTGAAGGGGAAAAGATTTATTTATTGTACAGAACACATTATAACAAAGTAACAGTAGAAAACATTGACCAAAATTACTTTATTTGTTGAAGGAAAAATATCCACAAAATGGTAATTATTTACACACAGAGAAAAAAATAAAACATGTTAAGAGTACCTGTATCTTGTCCGTCTATCACAATGTGTGATGTAAAATACAATTTCGTATAATTTTCGTATATTTATATTTTGTTTGGTATTTATTTACCAGTAATAAACTCCACAGGTCTTATTTTCATCTCGCTTCTTTTTAGTGTACTGTGTTTGCTTTTCCACCCATGCCAGGTAATACCGGTTGTATCCTCTTTATCTTTTGTGTAATACAAACCATTTAGGTTGGAATTATGACACGAATTATACCACCATCCACCTTTGAAGGTTTGAGCACAACTACCGCTGTTTTTATCGTTGTCTTTATCTTTGGTACTGAACATCATGTTGTTGTGGTGAGCGAGAGAATTTCCTAAAATAATGTTGAAATAATTAATAAATAATATCAAAAACAACTAATGTCGGATGTTATATACGAGAATAAAGTTTTAACTCACCCGCGTCACCCTTGTACGTTTTGTAACTCATTTTATAGAGTTCTCTTTCACTTCGTACCAAGAACTCGTCATGCTCTGCATATCTTCGACTTCCTTCAAAGTCTTCCAGATCAACACGGAGCACCATATTGTCCTGATTGGTTAATGAGAAGATGATGTCATTGCCTGGAACAGAAGCAGTAAATTATAAATAAACAGTTTATAACACAGTAAATAATTAATTATAAAAGTAAATAACACAAAAAGAAATAACTAGTTGATTATGTTAGATAAATAAATAAAGTTTTACCTAACCAAAACTCCTGGGTTAAATTTCCAAACCCATTTTTGTATGCTACCCACGATCTACCAAAATTTGAAATCTTAAACAAAACTTGTTTATATGATCTGAGTTGATGTTCTACAGATGATCTTAGGATTGTATTGTCATAACATCGAACTAAACTTCAGAGTAGATTTTTATCATCATGTAGAAAGTGTCAGGTTGAACACAGATACACATTCTGATTAATATATATAAACAAACTAAAACAATTGATTACCAAGTAGAAAGATAACTTGTATATTTATTTATATTTTTTGTGAAATGTGTGCTCGGTTTTGAAACTTAGTTTCCAATTCTTTTACATGACTGAGTTTATTCAACAAAGTAGTTTTTTTCTATGAAAATATTGGCTATCTCTTAATTAAATATATAACGAAAACATCCACTAACTGACAATTAACTAAAGCTACACCACAAAACAAAGTTTAGTTCACCTACCGTCCACCCTCCTCCTGATGTCTCCATGTCACAGAATACAGAAATCGACTGGTTCAAAAATCGTGGCTGAATACTGTAGACACCACTGGTTCTGTTTAGTTGTTTATAGATACTGGCACAGTCTTCTGGTAGAGGCAGCTTTTGTTCCGTCGGGTTTGTCACACAAAGAGATTGTTGAAAGGAACGGTTTTGTTTGTCATTAACAATCGGTGGAAATGTTTGTTGAAGTGTGGTTGTAGAAAACACATCTAAAGAGTAACGGATAAAAACTTTAATGTGGAAACAGAAAAGTAGTTGAACATACAGTGTTACCAACAGTAGTATTGTAACATTTATGTTTAACATTCTAACGTAGCATGTAGTTATATTTAAATGTTTCTTCAATCAAATTTAAGTTTTCCACAAACTAAAATACTTCAAGTAAAATATGTTACCTTCTAAAGTAGAAATCCTCTCTCTAGCCAGATCTACTAATTCTGTAACGTCCCTAATTTAGCAGTGTAAGACTAGATGGAAGGCAGCTAGTCATCACCACCCACCGCCAACTCTTGGGCTACACTTTTACCAACGAATGGTGGGATTGACCATGACATTGTAACGCCCCCACGGCTGGGAAGGCGAGCATGTTTGGCGCGACTCAGGCGCGAATCCGCGACCCTCAAATTACGAAGCGCACGCCTTAACGCGCTTGGCCATGCCAGGTCCAAATTATATTTTTAACTTTAACGATATAATTACTGTAATACAATATAAATTACCTACAACACACTGCAGACATTACTGTTTTAAAGGTTTATTCACATACTGGCCTGGCATGGCCTGGAGCGTTAAGGCGTGCACTTCGTAATCTGAGGGTCGCGGGTTCGCCAAACATGCTCGCCCTGCCAGCCGTGGGGGCGTTATAATGTGACAGTCAATCCCACTTTTCGTTGGTAAAAGAGTAGCCCAAGAGTTTGCGGTGGGTGGTGATGACTTCCATCTAGTCTTACAC